>CM067478.1:31758015-31785515 GCA_034552555.1 Semaprochilodus insignis | reverse complement strand
GAGGCCCGTTCAGGGCACCTAATGTTGCTGTACATTTTGCTTTGTTTGCACATTTGTTTCTCCCACGGTGCACACTGGTTTGCAACAGCCTCCGGTTACATTCATATTATATCTTCTGCCTTGAAGTTATTTTTGTACCAGCCTTGTTTGTTTGCACTGATACTGAATTGAATGCGCTTGTAGAGAGAGGTCGCTTCCTGGAACTGAAATAAAAGCGCCGATGGGATGTCTCACCAGATGATGAAGCTTTGGAGAGTCAAAGTCAGGAAGTCGGTCAAATAAGACAGGAAAAGAAAAATCTAAATTTCTGTATGAAATTTAAGGTGACCACGGCCCCATAAACCAAGGTCTGATTCCACTGTTCTGACCGCTGTTGCTCGAAGAGCTGTAACGGTCTGTAGATGGATTAGATCCCGATCTAGTAACGTTTCCAGTAATGCTTGATCGGTTCTGCAGCCACTTTTGATTAAGTATTACTTCCAGCATTGTAGATAACAACATGAGCAGATTGACCCTTATTCATCAAAGTTGCCTGCGGTCAAAATGAGTGCATGCTAATTTGACTTTTATATTATTTTATTCTTAGTCTATTTCATCTATGCGGCCTGGTAGAGATATGTATCAATTTGAGTGTGATATTTTAACAACCTGGATTAATATATATATATTTATATAAACCTATTACTACCTATACTAATAGTACGAATACTAATAGAATATAATAATAATTCTTTGTTGTATACTACCAGCCCTGCCCAAAACAAAACAGTGAGTGCTGTATCATCTCAAAGCTCAAAGTAGTAAAAATATAAAAAAGCATTACAGAATCGTCATTGCCACCATAGGTCCTACGTAGGGGTGATCATGACCAGTCGACTACTCGAAAATTCAATCTAAGGAGCCTGATGCGGCTGCCAATCTCACAGTCAAATCATTGCAAAATGTGGTTATGAAACAAGGATCATTCCATTCTGGCTGCATGGGGGTGCTGAATGATGTGCCTGATTTTACTTAGAATTGCTTGGTTTCTCCTGATAAATCATGATACGTTGCATATTTTGGTACAATAATCTGCCTATTAATAATACATACAATTAATAAAACATTGAAAATAGCCCACGTGCTTTTGATCAGTCCGATTCACACATCGTCTGGCGTGCACGACCCTACAGCTCGCACACATGCTGGCTATTTACACATAAAGCGTTTGCATTGCGGAGCAGTATACAAACAGAATAACCTGTTAAACCAGCTTAATAAGAATATCATTTATTAAAGAGCACCACCTTGACTGTATTGGGATTTGGGTGATGGTCTAAAGCCTAATAGACCAGCTGGGAAATCTGTCTGCAGCACAGAATGAAAGTAGTATGTTGTTCAACAACAACAAATCAAATGTTCACTTTTTCAAATTTTCGTTCAGGTTTAGGGGCCTTAATTCGGCATCTTTTGCATGATGTGATGATGTGGCGATGATATATACGTTCTTAGTCACAGACACCGCTATTTCTACTATACAACTGGAAAGGGAGGGGTGAGGGTGGAGTATTTAGGTGGCTGCAATCTGCAATGTTACCTCTAGATGCCACTAAATCTTACACACTGCACCTTTAAACTTGCTAAAGACAATGTGTTGTGGACTTTGTGGCCTGTTTTGTTAAATGCAGCATTACCTAATTAAACAGAATGAGGAACCAGATTCAACTAGAGGGAGCGTGAAGCCCTGCAGTCCTGCTTAGGCTTAGAATGCATTGTTCCAAGAACCCGACCTGTGTTTAGGCTATCTTTATTTCTTGACTCGGAATGGAAACTGGAATGACACGTCATTTCAGCATTTCACCATTCATTCCCCCACATCCCTTACAGACAGAAACAAACAAACAAACAAATGAGGACTAACTATACATTAGACAGACTGAACAATTTAAACTGATCTGCCGTAACTGTGAATACCCACATGTGTGTAGTTCGGGGTCTGGGTGCAGTATTACACTGCCAGCTTTACAGCTCCTTGCAGGTGTGGGACAGGTGGCTTGACCCAGTTGATTGCCAAGTTGTGGAGTTTTCTGGCTGACGCTGAAGGAAGCAAAGTGGCTCTTTCATGTGCAATAACCTGTGCAATGCAGCAGCTTCAGTTGATTTGTAGCTCCGCAGGTGAGGTGGGCCTTCAGAGAAGCATTAAGAGTTGCCAGCGCAGAGGATGTCCTGGGTCACCGAGCAGCACTCCACCCAGCGAGTGGCTACTTGGTTTTAGTTAATGTGTTTTAAATTGTGAGTAATAGAAAAAGATTGGCAGCCTGTCCAGGGTGTTTCCTGCCCTCAGCCCATTGAATGCAAAAGGCTCCAGCACTCCCTGCGACCCAGAAGGATAAAGTGGTTTAGAAGATGAGTAAGTGAGTAATAGAAATAAAAGACAGTATTGTACACAGTTAGTGCCGGTGACTTGTACAGACTTTAGTGCTGTGTTAGTGTGAGTAACACAGCAGTAGGATTCATTTACTGTGATTAAAATAATTATCATATATAGACAGAAAATCAATATAAGAGCTTTTAAATAGAAACATATGCCCTTATTATACAAGTTATGTTTCAGTTAGGCAGAGACTGATGATATAGACAGCACATCCAGTTTAGTAGCGGATCATACTAGTGCTTGATCTGATAGAGCGATCAAGCTTGAGCAGGGAAAGCTAACTTGTGCACAGCAGAACTGAGCGTTGTTCAATATCAAATGAGTAGTGTTACCGTTCTGTAACATCGGTCACTATGGTATCAGTGTGATCAATTCTGACCAGTGGTGTTGACTTCATCACATATGCATTACCTCGGTACCTGTTCACTGGCTTCTATTATAAGTGTATTTTAGACAATGGGTTTCTGTTCCTTTCCTGTTCACTTACTCACTCACTCATTCATTCATTCATTCACTCACTCACTCACTCATCTCCTAAACCACTTCATCCTTCTGGGTCATGAAGAGTGCTGAAGCCTATTCCAGTGTTCAGTGGGTGGAAGGCAGAACACACCCTGGACAGGCTGCTAATCCATTGCAAGGCAGAGACACAGACATGCACATGCACATGCACATGCACTCACACACCTAGGGGGCAATTTAGCATGTCCAGTCCACTTGGCTGCATGTCTTTGGACTGTGGGAGGAAAGCCCACACAGGGATAACAGTCAGGAATCAAACCCAGGCCCTTCTTGCTGTGAGGCAACAGTGCTACCCACTGCACCACCATGCCACCCCCTTCCTGCTCAAGCACAATGAAATACTTTGAAATCACGGTCTCTGGCAATCGACTGCATGGTACAGATGCAGCAGATAGAGATTCATCTGAAAGACATCACTTTGTCAGCCTAGCCATACAACCAGATCTCATTATATCCATAATGCTAAACACAAACCACACGGAGAAGAATGCAAGCATGTTACCAATAGATCACAGTCTGTTTGGGATTTACTATAGTGTTCATTATATTGCAGTGCAGTGTGAGGCCTAATACACTACCAGTCAAAAGTTTAGACACGCCCATCTAAATGGATGTGTTTGGTTATCTTAGACTTTACAGGCTTACACTAAACAGTTCCAACTGATGAGATGTCTGAAACAGTACATATCCTGATATACCATATATACTCTTGATGTATCGCAGTATTATATATTATATCTCTTTGTTGCACAGTTTAAAAGTTCCAGTTACTCTTTCAGTTTAGTGAATATTAATGACAGACAAACCAATAGAATTGGTCCAACACTGCTTAAATTAAGTTTATCCTCCTGTAAAGTTCCATTTTGGAGGTTGTTTAAGGTGGACCTTGTACTTCCATGAGTGCTATTTTATAGTCTGATGTCTTATAATTCTAAAGTAAAGCATTAAGCTAAACATAAGGAACACCTTCTATGAGCAGCCATGTCTAAACTTTTGACTGGTACTGTATATTACAACAAATAGGGCTTAATGTTTTTCCCTTGTGCGCACATTTACAGGAATAAACAGAAATGGTGTTTTTTTTATCTATTCATATTCTAATACATTCCCAAAGTGGAATTAACAGAGGGTCTACAGTAACTCATTGCAAAACAACATCAGCAGGATCTGTTCTTGTTGAAATGACCTCTAAAAACCCCGGGCCTGTTATTCAGATATCAATTTGGCAACTACTGTTAAACTTACATGCAAGTTATATAGTTATGAGAGGCTCTTAGAGTTTAAAACCAAAGTACATCAAAAGCTTAAATCTGTGTAAAGCAGTAATGCACGCATGTTCTGAGCTTGTCAAAGCACATGATTAAAAAAATCAAACAGTATATTGTTGCTGTCCAATGTAAAACATCTATCTCCATTTTTGTCCATTTTTACTTTTATGCATCATTTGGCCACAGAAGCTGCTGTTTACACTGTGTGAAAATCTCATGATGAATGGACCAACAGAAATGGCCCAAAAGTGCTTGGAAAGACGTCTGGTTCCATTGACTTACATTAAAATGTAATGAGGTTTTGTCCTCTCCTGTAAAGTTGCCATTTTGGAGATACTTGTTTTTCTTTGGACAGCGACAATATAAAATTAGGTTTCAAAACAGTGCAGAAAGTCATGTATGATCCCCTGAGTATCAGATACCACTACATCCTGAAGAACGGATGTTCACTCCACAGCTCGGTGCTTCGTAGTCTATTCACATATTTTCAACACATATAAAGTGATTTGAAATATCCAGTGGTGGACGAAGTACACAAACAATGTCGTTGAGTTAAAGTAGAGATACGCAAAGTAAAATATTCCTCCAGTAAAAGAAGAAACTCCTCCCTTTAGACCTCCACCGGAGTAGAAGTACTAAAGTATTTACCTTCAAATGAAGCTGCAGGAGTGGGGAGAGAGATAGATGGGAATATCTAGTAAGTTTGTACACAGGAGAAATCAGGGACTTTGAGGTGTGATCCTCCTTCCAAACCTCAGTGCATAACTCCATCTGAGAATGCAAATCATGTGGATGTGAAATGTTGAGCCCTTGTGGGCCAGTAAGAGGGGGGAGAACTCCGACGGTAGTTTCTGCTTGCGCTAGAAGGCCGGACCCCCTAAGAAGAGGTAATATTAACACCAGCTGCTCATGAGCCGTTCTGAAGTATTGAATTTGTATCTGGAATTTGCCTGCAGCACCCAAGGAGTTGGAGAGTGTGATGCGGGAAGTCCCTGCCAAGACACAGAAGCTGCACTGATTCTGAAGGAGTGTCCTGAGAACTGTTCAGGAGGATAACTAATCAGAGGGAGAAGTGGTTTCAGAGTTCAGAGGCGTGAAAAGTGCAGAGGAACTGTACTCAAGTGAAAGTTTCAGTACTTTGGCAAAACCGTACTCCATTAACAGTGGAAGTTTGGAGCGCAAAATATATAACAGTCAAAGTATCTATGAGTACATAAAAGCATAAAGCAGCAGGTTTTCACAAATAAATTAAATTTTCTTTTGTTCGGAGGTGTGTGATGACATGTTGCGGTGGTGACTATTAGGCAGCACTGGCCTTATACAATGACAAATTAGCATAGCTGAGGTAGTTTTATTTTACACTGATATGAATTTGGTTGAATGTTTTAAATGTCATCAATAAAAGAGCAAGTATACAGTTTCACTAGATATGTCTCCGCCCACTGTCTGTGCTTCACTGCAAGCACTAAAATGAAAATGCATAAAAACTCAATAAATGAAAGCACTGCTGAATTTTGGTTTAATTGAGATAAAAAGACGTGTTGACATGTTTCCATCTCTAAATTACATTTTCTCCCCCATCAGAGCTGTTACACGTAGATCTGTACAGAGCTGTTTACACACTTTCCATTTGTAAATGTGTTTTCTGGACATCTCCCTCTGTTACAACGGAAAGGTTCAGCTTTTATTCTAACCCTTTAACATCCTCACCAAGAAAACAGAATTTTCTAAAATTATTTGTTTGGGGCCATAATAATAAAGCACTCAATCAAAAGAACAGTTGCACAAATACTTGCACCCAGAAGAAATCAACCAAGAGGAATGAAACTTGGTGGGTGGGTTTGACATTGTGAAACATGCACATGATTCAAGTTTCACACTCATGGGACGTAAGCAAGAACAGGCCTTATCACTGTCCCTGACTGACCCAACAGCCACAGAGCGTTATGACGACTGCCCTTAACACCACGTCAGTGTTGTGTTGCTGTGTGTGGAGGGACCGTGGTAGTTGTAGGAACCTCTGCTACTCCATACTGACACGTCTGGCATGTTGCATTAGCAAACATGGTGCCCCCGCGCCATACTGAGAGACATTACTTCTGTGTGTGTAGCTCATGTCAGTCTATTGCCCATATCAGTCTACATTCATCATCATTTACTGCTCCTGGTAACCTTTATCTTCCTTCCCAATAACATTGCAATTCAATTTGCAAACCAATTTTGCAAAAACAAAATGAAAATAAAACATTTGGCCGAAGCACAAAGGCCGGATACCGAACACGTTTTTTTTTTTTTCAGTGTTTCAATAATTTTGATACTATTACACCATTGCATACATTAAATAGGCTAAATCCCAGATAGCAAGTGGAAGTGGGCCAGATCTGACAAAGATAAGCTATGGCAATTCTGGCCCACTGTTGGCACTGGCAATCAGCTGTGGTGGACCAAATATTTACAACATGCATTTGGCCCACCGGTCCCAAAACAGATCTGGTCCACTTCTGGCATAGATACAGCAGAGTTGCTTACTTTTGGCTGAGGCATGCCCCTAATGAGGTGCATATGTGGCCCACATCTTGCTACCAGGAGTGGTCCACCCAAGTGCCATCTGCCTATCTGGCAAATGGGCCAGACGAAAATGGGGAATGTGGGCCAGATTTGGGCCAGAACAGTTTTGCTGTCTGGGATGTATTTTTGTCTTGGTTTTCTTGGTTCACTCAACGCTGAGATTTTATCGCGTTGTTGTAAAATGGGGTTTGCGTTTCTTTAAGGAGGGTGCGGGGACGCGCACCGAGAGTGAAAGAGAGAGAAAAGGCGCGCGCGTGAGAGAGAAATCGAGTGCGCGTGTGTGTGGCGCTGAGAAGCCGCTGTCTGTCTGCCGCGCTGTAGCGGCTCTGTTCTGTTCTTTACTCTTTCTGGAGTTCCGTTTGGCTCGAATGCTTGAAATTGAATAACACTATGGTTCCCGTTCACATTTGGGAACTAGTGAAAGGTAACAGCGTCATTAAAAACGTCATTGTTCGGTATAAATTATTCGGTCTTTTCACTTATTAACCGAAATTATTCGGCTGAAAAAAACACTTTCGGTGTTTCGGCCGAATAATTTCGGTTGCCGGACATTCGGGGCATCCCTAGTGGTAATTCAGGAAAAAAGGTTTCTTTGGGGACTAAAATAATGTTTAGACCAATATTATCATACAACGTCTCAGACATCAGGCAGTTCATTCATAACCATTATATAATATACATTTCTGTAAGGGAGCTTTCAGAGATGGATGTCTGGTTTAATTTTCTCTAGAACTGAGCATTTCATACCAAATCAGTCTGAATGACAGTGTTAGCATCTCAGTGGTTGTATTTCACAGTAATCTGAAAACATTAGTGGAATTACCCCTCAAATGAAGGTCCTGAGCTCTCCTCGGTCTTACTGCCTTGCTGTTAGTGTTCCATGCACGCGGGTAGTTTTATGTCATGTTACATGACACTGAATGTTTGCATAAAGGATTTATTGATAAGCTCACAGGACAAGAAATGAGTTCCCTGTGACTGAAATGCACCTAATAGCATGTAATAGCTCCACAAGCACAAATAACAGCTGTGATTCCATTTGGCATGGACTGGACAAGTTTCTGGATGTAGGTGATTTTAGCCACTGCTGGTAGACCTGTATGACCGTAAGCTTCCATATGCCTGCAAGTTCAGCTGCTTCCTTCACACTATGGTCTTTGGCATGCCCAAATACAATCACTCCTTTTAGCCAATCGTTAACATCTGCTTTGGAGCCATTTTACACATCCAACGAGACCTTCACTGCACTGTACCACCTCTCCTCAATCTCTGAATCCGGTCACTCACGCCCCACAGGTATTTATAGCCTGATCATAGTCATGCAGTGCCATCTGCAGGAGCCTGAAGTTACTACCACCATAAATATGTGCTGTGTCATTTTTTTGTCCGGTGGGTTTATGTTCATTCATCAAAAGATCTGTTATCCCCTAAGGTTGATTGGTTCTGCAGCTTTAATGAAGACGGCTGGATCTTCTGCTGAGTTTGATTCTCTCACTCTTTGTGCCAGTCAGTGTTCAGTACAGTTTAGCGAAAGTGTCAAAAAGTGCTGGGTCAAATGCCCATTTGCCCGCTTGGGTCATCCCAGACCAGATGCATTTTTAAGGACTCAAAAAGAGGACATGTCTGGGGGAAAAGAGGGCGTATGCTCACCCGATATTAACAGCAAGTAAAAGGTTGGACACCAAAAAACCTTAATTTGATATCTATCTTTCTTTGATATGGAGAGTTCATAAGTGCGGTTAGCTAGTTTGCTACGTTATAAGCTATCATCACTGTCCTTTTCAGCACTTTCCGGTGTGTACCAAATCCTATTGTAGAGTAGCAAATGGAACCACTGATCACTTTAGAACTGGCCAGTTCAGTTGCCGCTATTTTACAGCACACTGATGATCAACTCCCATTCTGATCTTTGGCCTTCTTCCCTTAAAGAGGACTGTTTTTCTTAAACTCCAGTCCTGAAGACTCAGAGACCCTAAACAGTTTCAGCTACTCCCTCCCCAAGTACACCTGACCCTGATGAACAGCTTGCGAACTTCATTGGTAATGAGTTCATGTTCATTTTGATATTAAAGAGCTGGATCACAACTGGCCTTCACCCACAGCCCTGCTCCAACAAACCTAATTCAGCACATTCGAGATTTGGTCTTTAGCCTAAAAGCAAATCAAGTGTGTTAGAACAGGACAGTCCTTTTCCTAGAGCACAGCAGGATTCGCAGATTCTTATGTCCGTGCTAACCAGACCCACCAGCCTCTGCTCATTAGGACAGAGAGGAGGCTTTGAACACAACCTGGTCTAGACACAAGAACACAAGTGTTAGATCTGGGATACAGCTAAATCCATATGAGCTCTGCAATGATGTGTTCCTGTGCCAAGTAGCCAGACACACCGCAGTTGTGGGAGGAAGCTTGTGATTGGGTGTTATTTCACAAGCTGCTGCTGTTCACTCATTTGAACTTATTTTATGATAAATTATATAAAGCAAACCGCCAAAGGCAAATGCCACTTTGGTCACAATGGAAGGCATTTTTCTGTTATCCTGAGTGCGTAGCTCATGAAGGACGTCATGTTTTCGTGGCATTCTCTGGGCCCACTCATCCATGCGGAAGGCACTCTCAACCGATGTGGGTATGAATCAATCCTTGCAGATCACGTACACCCATACATGGTGATTGTCTTCCCTGGGGCGGATGGGATCTTCCAGCAAGACAATGGCACACGGCTACAAATGTCCAACATTGGTTGGAAGAGCACGACCAAGACTGTGTCCCCCTAATTACCCAGACTTTAACCCAATTAAGCATCTACGGGACCACCTCAATCGTCGTGTTCGCTCTATGGATCCTCCCCCATGCACGCTCCAGCCGCTGTGGGATGCACTGCAGTCAGCATGGCTCCAGATACCTGTGACAACCTACCAGGACCTTACTGAGTCACTCCCACCCCTCTGGCTGCTGTCCGTGCCACACACGGCAGTCACTCTGGATATTAGCTGGTGGTCATAATAATGTGACTGGACTGTGTACATCATGAGATAACTGGATTTCCTAAGATGTTGTGCTAGGCTGTTGCTAGGCAGCTGCTATAGTATTCCAGGTGGTTATTAGGTCGTTGCGAGGCAGTTGCTATAGCATTCCAGGTGTTTAGAGTTAGAGAGCTGTCAATGGATGATACTGATACTGGATAGGCAAAAATTCAGATGTGGGCTAACAGTCTGAACAAGACCTTAGATCAGGGAAAACTGGACTGGAGCCAGGAAATACTGAGACAAAACAAACTGTAAATATTCAGTGCAGGTTTATACTTCCATCCAGGTAAAAGCGGTGAACCAACACCTGGAAAAGAAGCAGTAAAGTCAGGAGTACATGAAAGGACAGGATCAAGTGACAACTTCTTATTTTGCAAGAGACTAATGGAACATTTCAAGCCTATATTTTTGTGAAAAACATAGACAAAACATATTTAACTTTGGGTCAACGGACGTGGTGAACTGCTGCCCTCTGCTGGATATAAGGGATCAGTGCTCATTTATGGCATAGCAGTATTATAGATCACTTTAAATCTCAGACCGAGTGACCATAAAATACAAGGACAAGCTTAAAACCAACTAAAGTGCTGAAGTATGTAATTACCATACTTTTTAAATTACCATACCATACATGATGAAGCCTGTTGGGGAGAAGACGTTACTTTAGCTTCAGGTATGAAAAAATATTTTCCAGCAGTAACTTTTACCACCGAGAACTCGTGTTACATCCTGCTGAGTTTTGTTAGTATTCACCTTTATCAGGCTTCTGTACCATCTATAACACACCGGTGCTTCTGCTTAGAACAGCATTTACATGTAAAGGCCCTTAGCGATGACTTTCTCTTCTGCAGATTTCTATAAAAGCAGGAGGAATCAAGCTGCACCTTGCACTGCCTTTGTTTTGGGTCACATTCCTGATGCAGGATGAAGTGATTCGAAATTCCTACATAATTCAGCAGGTGTGATGTAAAGAAAGTCACTTATTCTGAAGTAATTCATTGACACTGGCTAATTCAGATTTCTTTACAGGTGGAGCTGAAAACATAAAAACTGCCCTTTTATTTACAAACCAAAACACATGGGACACATGGGAGTTTTTAAATGTAGTGTTAATTACAATAAAATAGTGGTAACTCTGAAAATGATTGCTTTGTGATATTTCAAAATACATTTAGGCTGCAATCATAAAACAATGCCTCACATCAGGCAGCATTTGCCATAACCATAACCATATAACAATTTCATGCAATAACTTTCTGCGAGGGAGCTTTTAGAGGTGGACATCTGGTTCAAATCACCACCACAACAATGATCCATGCACAATTCTGAGTAACACAGAGCATTTAATAAACCATTCTTAATGACCTTGTTATACACCTGATCCATTTCTTTATGTAGAAATGTAGAATTAAATCCATAGAATTCCATCAATGCTTTGAAGTGTCTGTATAAAGTGTCTGTCCCGTTATATATCGCAAATGCAGTCATTTTATATACTATCCAAAGCCACCAGTGAACCTACATGTGAGTTTTTATATGTAATGGTGATGTTAAAATAATAGGAGATAGTGGAAAATAAAGTTTTCTTTGGACTATTTTGTCTTACAGTGCCCTGTGTGCACCTCTCTGCCTAAAATATAAATATTATATATAAAGTACATTTATTGTGGAGCAGTGCACACAGAGCATTGCCGTTTCTTGTAATAACTCGGTAAGGGAGCTTTTAGAGATGACATTCAACTTTCCATACGTTTGGTTCCAATCACTGCCACAGTGGACAATTCTGACTCCAGAAGCATCTCTAGGATAGAGCACTTCATATCAAACTACTCTGAATGACATGTTCAGTTAAACTCCAGACCTGTTATTTTGGCCACAAAACATGTAGTGTCCTCCTCTACTGGCAGGTTATTAGGTTAATATACCCCACTTTGTTGATCATATAGGCTAATAATTAAAATGGCAGCTCTTGCGATTTGGAAACTGCAATCTTAATATTAAAAAGATTAATCTTTCAAATCGCCAGACTCTCGACATAAACGGTGTAAAGCATTTTGAGCTGCTTGTCATATACAAAAAGGTGAAAAAGGCGCTTTACAAATGAAGTTGTCTTCGAATCTACACTCTATGTTTTTGGGATCAGGAGGTCTTGCTGATGGAAATGTGTAACCGCACACAACATGCAGACACTTTTCTGAAGACTGCGAGCGGACTGCATGAGTATTCTTGGTGAAGAATGTGTTATATCTACTACAGGCATCGTATCTTCAGCGGTATACTGTTGATTTTGCATTTGTTGCCTAAACATCGAGGCAGATCTTCTTTTTAGCTTGTGTGTGTGATGTAATAAGATCTCTCAAAAAATACAACCACTATCATCAGTATTTATGGAACTGATATAAGAGAACAATAACTGTGCAATATCTATACAATATCTGTGCACAATATCAATAACTGTGCAATATATATCTGTGCAATTACTCATGTAAAACTGTACACTGGTATAGTTTTTTTTGCCTAACAGAGATTTATTATTTGTAATTTCGTATATTTTGTCATTTGTATAACTTGCACTTTTGTCTACCCTACTGTATATTCTGCTGTAACAATGCAAATTTCCCCATGTGGGATAATTAAAGGCTCTTCTCACTAATATTTCAGGCTTGGAAGGGCAACCTGCCGCACCACACATACACAAAGTATTCTTTTGTTTTTATTTTTGTCCTCCTATCTTAGTAATGATTCTTTTATCAATGTCAACAAAGAAAAACTGTATACAGAATGATGCTTTAAACCCAGCAATGTATAATTAAAATGAAATAAGTTAAAATGTGAGAAAACGGCCAGGACAACACATTTAAAAATGTTTGTTTAGTCTTTTGGTTTTTTTTTATTCAACACGGAATTTGTCAGCCTGACATTTAAACAAATGGACAGACTATGATGAGCAAAGTTCATGACAATCTTATCTGTGGGTTATTACAGCAAGGCACTAACATTTCTCCTGTTTATTTACTGTTGCACAACAGCAGCAGTTTAATGATCAATTTCTTCCTCTGCTCCCAGCTCTGTGGATTCGCTCTCCATACTCCATCCATGGATTCGCTCTCCAAACATTTCTTTCTGATCGAGAGGTGAAAGATCAGGTTCAGCCGTGCTCTGGTTACTTGTACTTGTAGAATCCCTCTCCGGACTTCTTGCCCAGCTTGCCCTCGGCCACTAGCTTATTAAGCAGTGGACTGGGTGAAAACAGGGGGTTATCAGGCTCCATTTCACACCAACCTGCAACCACACAAGCAAAAATAAATAAATAAATAAAAAAATCAAAAACACCTCAATTTGTAAGAGTCCAACAACAACAACAACAACAACAACGCACAATCTATTCCCTTACTGTAATCATATATTGTTTAACTGCCATCACAAAATAAATATAATAAATATACAAATATATCAGAACATGAGATAGATAGATAGATAGATAGATAGATAAAATTAAAAAATGCAGAGGCACTTCATGCGACCCAGAGGAAGCAAATGATAGCCTTCCCCCTCCCAGCTTGTAGCATCATGTGATACAGGGAAATCTAGCTAGAGTAACTGGACTTGACGAAATTGGGTGAAAGTAATTAGCGTGATATACCAGCATAGATGACATAACAACAAGCACTGCTAGAAGTCCAATCATTAACACAACATGTGGAAATATAAACACAATGCCGAATTTTGTCCAAAAGGCTTACCATCAATGATAAACTTTGATGTGTCCAATCCTACATAGTCCAGAAGCTCGAATGGCCCCATGGGATACCCAGCACCAAGCTTCATGGCTATATCAATGTCCTCTTTTGAACCATGACCTAATGGAAAACAGTGAAATGGATTTTTACAGCAAGTGACAACCATTTTTACAGCATCAATTTGAATATGCTTTTCTTCATCTAGCATATGAGATGTGTATACCTCGTTCAAATAGCCGGACAGCCTCCATCAGGTAAGGAACAAGCAGCCGGTTTACAATGAAGCCTGGAGTGTCCTTAGAGAAAGGCAGTATTGCATGAAATGAGCTGACCATGAAAGTCGTCTGAATCACTCATGCAGTTCATGTACCACTTACTTTGCATGACACAGGGTGTTTTCCTAATGCTTTGGTGAACTCGAGGAGCGCGTCAAATGTTTGTTGGCTTGTTCCCGGTGCCTGGACCACCTAAAATCAGGATGCCTTGTCTGTGAACTAGCCATGGACATTCTTTACAACAAACAAGTATCAAGAAGACAAGCAGAAGGTAGGTTGGTGCTCTTATTTTGACATTCTTAAAGGAGCACTGTGTACATTCCAAGCAGTGAGGCTGTGTACTGCTACCCACCGTAAAGCTGAGAAGCTGATTGCAGCCCCAAATTTTACTGCGGACAAGGAGTAAAAATCCTAGCTGGATAGAGTTGTATGTACACAGCTACCAGCTTTTATTGCGTTATCCATCACCGCCAAATTTAAGCAGCCACTTTAGCATAAAAACAAAAATCGCAAATCTCGCTCCCGGCAGCCAGTGTGTGGTTTGTCCATTCTGGGCTACTGTAGCAACACTAATTAAGATCATATGCTAATTATTTATTTATTTTTTTGTTCATTACATTCCATTTCTGCAGACAGACCCCCCTAAATGTACACACACACTCACTCTCTCTCTCTGCCCACTTCATTGGGTACACCTACCTTGTATCTACACTCATTGCCCATTCCACTCAACCCTACCTACCATATAAGAGCACTCTGTAGTTCTATGAAGACACATTCTATAGTCCTATAGTCTGTTTCTCTGCATACTTTGTTACACTGTTCTTCAATGGTCAGGAGCCCCAGAGGACCACCACAGAGCAGGTCTTACGTCGGTGGTGGATCATTCTCAGCACTGCAGTGACACTGACGTGAAGGTGGTTGTGTTAGTCTGTTAGTCTGTGTTGTGCTGGTTTGAGTGGATCAGACACATCAGTGCTGCTGGGGTTTTTAAACACCTCAGTGTCACTGCTGGACTGAGAATAGTCCACCAACAACGTCCTGTGACCACTGATGAAGGACTAGAGGATGACCAACACAAACTGTGCAGCAGCAGATGAGCCATCGTCTCTGACCTTACATCTTCAAGGTAGATCAACAAGGTAGGAGTGTCTAATAGAGTGGACAGTGAGTGGACACAGTGTTTACAAACTCCACTACACACAACACACACTAACACTCCACCATAACATCAGTGTCACTACAATGCTGAGAATGATCACCCACTCAAATTATACCTGTGGTGGTCCCGTGGGGGTCCTGACCACTGAAGAATAGGGTAACAAAGTATGATGAAATGGACAAGTGTAGACACAAGGAGGTGTATGTAATGAAGTGGCTAGTCAGTGTGTGGTGTGTATATATCAATTTGGTATAATTTACTACAATGTTAGGCTCAGGAATGCAAAAAGGACTTTTCTTAACTACCCAATATACGTAGTAGACCAGACATAAACATGCAATGACCCTACTAACCTCAACAAGCTTCATCATTGGAACAGGGTTGAAGAAATGGAGACCCCCAAACCGATCTAAGCGGTTCGTTGAGCTGCCAATGTCTGCAATAGGCAGTGAGGACGTGTTGCTTGTAAAGATGGTGTGTCTGACAAGAAGGCAAAGCACAGTTTGTATTTCCTTACACATCTCACTACTGAAAGTACTGCAAGTCTCTTAACTGTGCAGGGAGCTCCAATATTAGGATTAACCCTCAGAAGTGTTTTGTTAGTTTCTAACATAATAATGAATTACATTCACATTCAACTTATATTCTGTATTGACATGGTTGTATCTGCCAATTTAATCTCTCCATTAGTTTTAATGGGTAAAAGTCTTAAAAGGCAAAAAAAAAAAATCAAGTTGACAGTTTAGAATCTACATTCACTAAACATTGACAAAATCTTTCAACTGCGTCTGAGAAATAATTAAGATTAATTTGCCTTAATTAATAAAACTGCTTCTATATTGCTTTCGTTATCAGTGGTAATAACCCCAACTTCTGGTTTCTGCTTACTGTGGAGCCACTTTATCCAAAGTAGAAAAAAGATCCTGTTTAACTTTGAGATTCTCCACAATGGCCTCCACCACCAGGTCTGTTTTCTGCACCACTGAGGCAGCATCTGTACTTGTGGAAATATTCTTCAGCACCTTCTGAACAAACTCCTCTCCAGCCTGGATAAAAGAGAGAGGGACAAAAAACCTCACTGTACATAGTGTTTTAGGGCCTTTAGTCCAGGCACAGATGACCCTGGTCTTTTCCCAAATTAAACATGCTGCGTTCCAAAAGCTATGCAACAGGCTGAGCGGGCTGCATTTTTAGACAACTAAAACATCAAAACCTATTAAAGAAAGATTGTATTAAGACCAGCCCACAAGCTCACAATTTTCAAGGATGGTATGGGAGTATCCTTCATGGTCTTCTGTCACCCCTTCACCTTTGTGTATGTGCTTGGTCCAAAGAAAGTTTAGCAGAAATGCCAACATGTAAAACCAATGCATCAGCAGAATGCAAGTTCTGCAACTGTAAACTGTTTAAATGCACTGTGTTCCTAAAGTTTGTAGATGCTGAAATTGGCTTAGCGCCAGCTTTCTAAAAAAAAATATAATAATAATAATAATAATAATAATTTCTTATCATTCAATCAGTAGTATTTTGTGCACCATCTCCTTTCTGATGATAAAAGTATGTGAAGCACACACCTTTACCAGCTGCTTTACTAGCTTTTGGAAGGCAGCTTTTGTCAGTGAAACCCAACCTCAGGTTTGTCAGCAAACTTCTTCTTCACCACTCTTCTCAGACTGCCCTCAATACCCTTGGTCGACTTCTTCAGGATGTCTTCAGATGTGTCCACCAGCACCACTGAATGCCCCGTCGTTGCAGCAACCTGAACAGATAAGACACGCAGGGTAAAACAAGTGCAGCTGAATTATTAGTTTCTCAGGTATCATGCTCACACTTTGTCATTAAGGACAGACAGCTGAAAAACAGCCATAGAGGAGAAGATATAAAGAACAAAGACTAAGACAGACATTATTAGATCAGGAAATGATGTTCCGACAGTTGAGGGACCTCTGAGAGTCGATGGTGAGGCGTTTCGAAGGTGGAGAGACCTCTGAGAGTTTTCAGAGAGGCTAAGGTTGCTTACTACGTGAATTTTCAGGAAAAACTCCAGCAAGAAGCTGAGGGGCCATAATATAACCCAAGTGCTCCAAAATGTTTATTGTTTATAGTCTGTATCTGTGATAAGCAAAAACATGCTGCTTGTGAATGTTACTTAGGGAAGGCAAGCCCTGATTTCAAGAGGAACTCTCCATTCTGGGGAAACCTAAGATAAAGTTTTGACTTAATGAACTTTAATCTATTTATTTTAACCCATTTCATTCTCAGAATGGCAGCAGTTCATCTTGACGAGTCCTGCTTTTGGTGGAGACAACCAAAAAACCTGTGTGTGGAGGCACTGTGCTCAGCGCCAAGATGAACGGTTTGTTGTCATGCATCACACGTCCAGACGGCCTGGTGCCACTCCACCCGTACCGCACAATCTGCAGGAACTGTGTGAGAATATTCAAGCTGCATGGGACGGACTATCACAGGACACCATTAGGAACCTCCATGCTTCTTCTGGAATGTTGCGTTAGTGTAGCCATATGAGTCTAAATGTTTCTTCATTTATTGTTCCTTGACTAGCACTGTAATCTGAAACCTGCTTCTGGGTTCAACTATTCTTTTAACAATACGTGTATGAATACTCAGAGGGCACGTGTAGGTTGACTGGTGGTTTTGGATAGTAAATAAAGTGGCTATATTTGTGTTACATTAGCAGATATGGGGGAGAAATCTGACTTACTTTATGTTTCTCAACAATTACCGATTCACACCAAACCACTCTGACTGACTTCTACATCTCAAGGACTGAATTCTTCAGATTTTTTTTTTTGGACTCATTCAACTAAATCAACCATTCACTTCCGTGCTGTAGCATTTTATTTTACAACAAAATAAACACTTTGTTTGTGTCTGTAACGACATTTACTCCTACTTTCAGTGAATTAGCGCTCCTACTCTGTCTGGGACTAAGCAACATTTGGCTTCGTAGTCAACTCTTCCTTTCCACCTTAAATGGTACAGTAGATGCAGTCCGCGCAGTCTGCACCGTCTAACAACAGCGCCATTTAAGGTGGAACGGAACGTTGGGATAAGTAGCCAACTCAAGTCTTCCACAACACTTAGCTATCATATTTTGTTATACAACTTAAACATAAACAAAGTAGACGCCGTGTTTACTTAAAATATACTGCAAACCAACGGAAATGTGTAGAAAAGGATGAGTTAGCTAGTAGCAAGGCTAGTTAGCTGCTAGCTAGCTAAACTTTAGCTTCGTGTATCTGACTCACCTCTTCCACAAACCACCACATTTTGTTAGATACAGTAACTTCTGTTTTGCTTGCATTAGACTACAAACGAACGGAAATGTGTGAAACAGGGACAATTAGCTTGGAGCAAGGCTAGTTAGCTGCTAACTAGCTAAACCCGCCGCTGTCTATATCGAAAGACGTTTTACCTGAGCAATGCCTGAGCCCATTAATCCACCTCCGATCACCGTGACATGCTTAATGGCTGCATTTCGGACAGCGGTTGAGCTCAATGATCTGGTAATCTGATGTGTGAAGAAAGCCATGGCTGTGAGTAGATCTGCAGTCGCTAGCAGGACAGCTCGCTCTCTGCAGCAGGAGGAGGAAGGTCACTGTGCTGGCTCTTTTCTAAGCCATGACCTTTCACACACTTATCCATAATAAACCTCCTGGCTTCATGTACAGGTGTTAGTTCGTATATGGGTGACTGTAGACACATTTCCTTTCTTTGTGCCCTCAAATGACTTTGAAAATAAATAAATAAATAAATAAATAAATAAAAGTGGTTAAATTAGATTTATAAAAGTCTCCCAACATTTTATTATGCATCACTAATGACATTTTTGGCACATGTTCCTTCACCTTAGTGAGCTGATCAAACTTTGTAATGCAAACCATATTTCAATAATAACTGAGTGTAATCCATAACCTTTGTGAGCAAACCGAATATAGGAATTTAGGTGCACCTTGTAGTTCAATAATTATCGACTGTAATCCATCTGTTTCTCTGCAGCCAGAGATAGTCAGGACCCCCACAGGACCACCACAGAGCAGGTATTATGTGGGTGGTGGATCATTCTCAGCACTGCAGTTACACTAACATGGTTGGTGGTGTGTTAGTATGTGTGTTGTGCTGGTGTGAGTGGATCAGACACATCAGTGCTGCTGGAGGGTTAAACACCTCAGTGTCACTGCTGGACTGAGAATAGTCCACCAACCAAAACTATCCAGCCAACAGCATCCTGTGACCACTGATGAAGGACTAGAGGATGACCAACACAAACTGTGCAGCAGCAGATGAGCTATCGCCGTTGCATCTACAAGGTGGACCAGCAAGGTGGAAATATCTAATAGAGTGGACAGTGAGTTGACACGGTGTTTAAACACTCCAGCAGCACTGCTGTATCTGATCCACACATACCAGCACAACACACACTAACACACCACCACCACCAAGTCAGTGTCACTGCAATGCTGAGAATGACCCACCACCCACATAATACCTGCTCTGTGGTGGTCCTGTGGGGGTCCCTCAATTGTCTTTCCTTATTTAAATATATTTATGTATTGTTGGCAGGTATCCAACAAGGTTAGGAAGTCTTAACTTTTTCTCGATACAGACTGATTTACCATCATGTGCCATTACCATCACATATGCGTTTGTGAAGTGTGGTGATATAATAATCATAATAACAGTGATCGTAATGATCTTTCATTAATATTCTTAAAATATTAAATAATAGTACAAAACAATTTAATGTGATTTTAACTGAGATGGTAACATGTCAGAATATTTCCTGCAATGAAGTTAAATGCATTCCTGTTTTGAGAACCATACTAAATGAACCTCAACACACACGTGTTTGAATTTTTTATTTATTTATTTGATTAGCTCTTTCAACAGCCTCAGTCCCAGTGAGGCGCTCTTTACAAGGTATCAAGCATAAAACAAAACAGTGAAAGCTTTCTTCATAAGAAAGAACCCCGTGTGGGTGATTATACAAAAAGACCTAAAATACTAATGTAATGTAATTAAATATCCTAGTTTCATACTAATTTCATATGAAATGTATTTCATACCAAAGGTGCTTTAGAAAGTGCAGTCTAGCATTGTTAAGAGACCAGCATATCGCTGTTGTCGGAACAAAATCTCATTTTTGTTGTTTTTCAATTTTTGGTAGAATTTGAAAGTGACTGTTGTTCTGTACATTGTGTGTAAATTTCATGGTGAACGGACCAAACGAAATGGATGAGAAGTGACTCAATATATGTGACAAAATGCACAGTATGTTTTTTCCTTCTCCTGTAAAGTTACCATGCAATATCAGAACATCTGGAAGATGAATGTAATAATTATATGGTCATAAACAGTCTCAGGACACCAGAGCTTTTTAAAGCTCTGCAGCAAAATACTATATAGAGCAACGGCCCAATATGGAAATGCTAGAAGTAAAATTGTGCGTAGAAGAAAGCAGCATACTTTGTTTACTTGAATTCAGCACTGATTTAGGATCCATTAGTTAATTTCAAAGGCTGTGCAATTTAATGTGCATGTCAGTGATTGTACAGAAGATCATTAAGACGTTCAGATAGAAGAATATGTAAATGTACATCAAGTTATATTAACTGTTCATTCTTTCGGGAGCGAATAAACCAAACAGAAATACTTAGTTTCCACTTCTTCCTGTTTCCCTTTGGTGTTGTGCGGTAATAATTAAATATTAAATAAAATGTACACATTAAAGGGGACATATATATATTATTGTGCCTGGCGCTTCACAGAGGAGTCCCTCTCAAATCTTGCGCATGTATTATAAATATATAGGTATTATGCCGAGTTCTACCCGCCTGCAGAGAACTGCATGCCCATTCATGCGACCGACCAACTTGGAAACCACCACATAGTGTGATTTCTTAGGCCAAGTCACAGCTTAAAAAGACATTGTACCTAAAATGAAACACAGAAGAAAAGTGTGGCAATTTCCATAAACATTAGATCATTTATCATCATTGATAAACCAAATAAATAATTTTGAATCATTTTCAAGAAGCACTGTAATGCTTTAGAAATCATCATCTAATCTCCAGTACCCAGTAAACAATGGTCGTCCGTGGACGTCTAAATGTGTTTAAATGTAGTCAGTTACGTGATTTCAATGTTGTTTCAACGGTTTGAATGTTTACTGGGTATTTTTGTGCAGTGCTGCTCCAGTCCAGCTTGTAAAGGTAGATCAGGTTTAAGAACATGTAGATCAAAGGTAGATCAGGTCTCACTTTCAGGATGGGACTCAATCTGATACAGCAAAACCGACACCGTTATAAGAACTGCCACAACAGCATTTAGAAGCAAACATGAGAGAAGCATCTCTCTACAGATTGCAAGACAGGGACCAATCAGAACATAGTGGGTAAAATGACCAATCAGAGCAAACTAGGTTTATCAGAAGGCGGGGCTTAAATACACAGGAGCTCTAACAGAGCGTTTCAAACAGAGGGTGAACACAGATGTACAGTATGAGATAAATATTGTGATTTGGGAAACTTGAAGAATGTAAATCGATCCTGGTAGAAAATAATACTTCTGAAAAAATGATGAACATGCAAAGTGAGCATAATAGGTCCCCTTTAAGAGGTAGCCTGGTCATATGCAAATAATTAACATAATGAATAAGCTGCATAAGATTGATAAGTAGCACTGAGCTAAATTTTTGTAAAACTTTTAATACTTGGGAAATGTCCACTCGTACACTAGCCTGGATTCCACTCTCTAAATGCTTAAGAAGTAAACAGATTAATTCAGAGTGCTTTGATCTGAAATGCCTTGTACTAGAGAAACATACAGAGTCAGAATTGCTCACAGTGGCGGTGACGAGAACTCAGGGCCGTATTACAGCTACTTCCTATCTTTTTGTCCTAAGTTAAGATTTGACAGATGAAGAGAAGATTTTTCACAAACATATATTAAAGTAGCAAATCTCATCTTAATTTAAGAATCTTAGCTTAGCCTTACAGTGTCATATCTGAAATGTAAACACTTAATCAAAATAAAAATGTTAAACTTGTAAGTTAGTTAGCCAGACAGCTACCGTAAGCAAGGTAAAAAAAAAAAAAAGTCTAAACAAAACTAAAGTGTGATAAACTGCAAGTTATGAATATCATGAGAGCGCTCTTTGCTGTTTATCAGAGTTGCCGCTCCAGAGTTTCGGTTTCATTGCCCAAATGCTTTAGCCGGCTTTGTTATTCCTCCTAATGAACACGTCTCCTCAAGATTCACAAAATCACAGTAATATTTTTAATCTGACTAGTTTTATCAACATTAACACAGGAAGGGAATAAAAGGCTGTTAGAAAAAATACCCTCCAAGTGTGCTTCAAAGTTTGTGAACCCTTTTGAACGTTCTAGATTTGTGCATAAATGTGACCTAAAACATCATCAGAAGTCCTAGAAGTAGATAAGGAGAACCAAATTCAACAAATGAGACAAAAATATTAGACTAAGTCATTTATTTATTGAGGAAAATGATCCAATTTTACATATCCGTGGGTGGCAAACTTTTAAGCACCACTCTAAAGGTGCTATGTAGATAAATGTAAGGTCATTAAGCGGGTTAAAGTTATAGTGAACTGTAGTGCCTGTCACTGCATAAAACAATCGATTTAGACAGTCAAAACAGAAGTTAGGACACATTTGCGATTATCTTAAAGTTAAGACAGTATTTGGGAAGTTTAGTTAGGATGTTTGTGTAATACTGCAGTAGAATCTGCAGTTAGGATAAGATTATGAACTTGTTATGCACTGTTGTTCTGTAATAGCTTTTGTCCTATGGTCAGTCCTAACTGCAGTTGTAATGGGGCCTAAAAAGATAAGATAAGATTTCAGAGTCAAGATGTTTCTGTAATACGGCCCCTAGTTACTATCACCACTGTGAAGAAAACAGAGTCTGTATGTTTCCCTACAATGAACCAATTCACATCAGACCTCTCTCAGTGACACTGTTTACATCCATACAATGGAATAATGCTCAAATTCCCACAAACCGTTGCAATTCCCTTAGAAAAAACAGTGAAGTTGTTTGATTCCACAATCAGAGCTTGAATCAGTTTTACAGTCCAGCTGAACCAAAATCAAACTGCAGCCCAGCTTAACCAAAAACTATTTTTATGAACAGCTGTCCTCATTTGACTGCCAAATGAGGTCTAAGTGCAAAGTACTGGTCAAGGTCCAGTTGTCATAAAAGCATTGTAGCGCTTAGATTGTTTTGCATCCAGCAAAGTTTCAAAACATTACCTGCCCTACCATCTGACGGTGATCTTTGAGTCACTCCGCATTTGTAAAGCCCATCTTAGGCCAGCGTGGTGTCACGCAAACTTTATATGAGCAGGGGGCAAGAGTAAGACCGAAGCGCCCATGCATGGATGGAGGCTGATGGCCATCGGGAAGGCGGAAAGTGAAGGCCTGCATCAGGCTTGTGAACATCAGGAAAAGCTCCATCTTCGCCAGCTGCTCTCCCATACAAACCCTGCGACCTGGAGATGGAGAAAAGAAGGAACATTTCAACTTAACTGTCATTTATAGCAAAGATTGTTGAACTTTTTGGTGTGTGTTGCTTTAATCCAGAGGTTCCCAGGGAAAAAAACTAAATATGCAGGACAGGGGGATTCCAGGGGTCTGTCTCACAAAGCACACTCAACTCGGACAGGGTTTGTGAACGTTCACATTTGTGAATGTGGTTAACTAGCTTTGTGAAAGTGTTTAACAACTTTGTTAACCCAGGTTCAGATATTTGCTTGAAACACAAAGAGGCATCTAGTGGCTCAGTTTTTCAAAGAAGAAGAAAGAAATTTGTGCAAATATGTAGAAAGTAAAGCATCTAAAATAAGCAATAAGCAAAGCTGTAGCCTCTGCAAATATGTTGATGCCTATAGGAGTAATAATGGCTCAGTGTCCATAATTGACTCAGTGTCCAAAAACGTTCTGCAGAATGCTCTGCAAAATGTCAATGAAAACAGAACGCCACGATGGGCAAACCATATAAACCCTATATTTAACAGGAAATAGTACAAAGACAAAATGTTGCAGCTGAGAAATTGGGCTGTTTTTTGAAAAATATATGCCCATTTCAAATTTGATGACACCAACTTTCAAAAGCTGGGGCAGGAGAAACAAAATACTGGTGAAGTTGTGTGAAATAGCAAAGAAATTGGCAATTCCATCATCTATGCCACGTAATATCCTTAAAAGATTCAGAGAATCCAGAGAAAACTGGACCAAAACCAACACTGGGTCGCAGTGACCCTCAGATGCCACTGCATTAAAGACACAGTTCTGTATTGGGAATCACTGCATGGGCTCAGGAACACTTCCCAAAACCTGGGTACACAGTTCTTTGCTGCATCCACAACCACAAGTTAAAACCCTACCATGCAAAAAAGGAACCAGATATAAACGGATCCAGAAATGCTGCTGCCTTCTCTGGGCCTGTGCCCAATTGAGGCAAAGTGGAAAGTGTCCTGTGGTCTGATTAATCAACATTTTAAAAATTGCTTTAGAAATTCATGGACGCTCCATCGTCTGGACTAGAGAGGAGGGGCACCATCCGTCATCAGCAGGCAGTTTAAAAGCCAGTAACCAGGATGATAAGGGGGTGCGTTTGTGCATATGGCATGAATGATTTGCACATCTGTGAGGCTCCATTTATGCTGAACGATATATACGGATTCTGAAGCAACATATGCTGCCATCTCGATGAGGTTTTTTTCAGGGCCGTTCTTGTTTATTTCAGCAGGACACATTCTGCGTGCATTACAACCACATGGCTGCTTAGTAAAAGAGTCCGGGTGCCAGTCCAGACCAGTAGTAAACATGAACCTGTCCCAACCTTTCTGAAACGTGTTGCTGCCATCAAATTCAAACTGTGCATATACTTTTCAAAAAAATTCAAAATAACATTTAACGTGCTGTGTTTGTACTATTTTCAGTTCAATATATGGCTTCAATGATTTGTACATGATTGTATTCTTGTTCATTCACATTTTACACAGCATCTCAAATTTTTGGAAACAGGGTTGTGATATCTATGTAGGTTATTTTAAAGTATCGGAATTCACAAATGTCCCAAACTAGAGACGTTAATTGTCTACATTGTAAATCAACTCCATACAGCCTTTAAATTTAGTTCTATATGTCACTGGTTACTGGTTTCAGCATACAGAGATCCATTTTGTGAATTTTAAGAGAGCGATGTGACACGGCTTCCTCATTTTTGTGCCACATAGCTCCCCTAGAAACCCCATTTCACATTCATTGTGCATTTAATCAGTTATTTCCAAGAATGTGTGAACTGTACCTATTCCAAATGGAATGAAGTATTCCTTCCTCAGAAGTTGTCCCTGTTCGTCTAGAAACCGTGAAGGGTTGAAGTCATCTGGATTCTCCCACACAGTGGGGTCTCTATGGACCGACCAGAGGTTGGGGATGATAACTGTGCCCTTAGGAATTGTATACCCTCGAAATTCTGTGAAAAGATCATTTTAGCTTACAAAGCTGCTTTTTCATTTTCTCTTCCCATGCCTATTGCAGCCAAAAAATGGTTTGGGATTTGAAGATGGAAAGCAAACATATGATACGAAGATCACAAGACTGAGCTGATTTGCAGAACTGGCATTTTCTTCCCAGCCTAGGAAAAACATCTAGTCTGTTTTCACTTCTTGACCTGTGGTCTTGGAAGCCATGTGAGGTATGGACAGCGGCACCACTACAGTCATTCTCTGGACCTCCATAATGGTGGCCTCGGTGTACGGTAGAGTTCCCTTATCTGTCAGAGATGGAAGTCTCTCAGATCCCACCACGGCACTGATCTCTTGCTGAACTTTCTCTGTGAGATCAAAGGAACAACAGTATCTCATGTGATAAGCTTAATATGCCTAATAGTTATGTACTATATATGATATGAAGTGAAATACGTCTACAAAGGACTACATGAAACTCAAGTATTCAACACTACATAACACACAACCGTTCTAGCTGTCATGTCGTATGACTTCATTAGTACACGTACCTTGGACATCAGGATATAAAGACATGTACAGCACCATCCACAGTATGCTATTAGTGGTAGTATCAGTTCCTGCAATAAATAAGTCCCCTATTATGAAGAAAAGATATTCTTCTGAGAACCCACTTTCTTCTGACTCGGCTGCTTCTTGCTGGGCCAACAACTCTACCAGATAGATGTCTATGAAATCTCTGGGGTTTTCAGGGTCCAGAGTGGCTCTGTGTTGGGCGATAATCTTCTTGAGGAAAGCTGTGATGTCCCTCTCCACATGGCGAAGCTGCTTGAACGGACCGAAAGGTAAGTAGTAGAGCCATGGGAAGGCGTTGATGAGAATGGCTGGGCTGTTGACGCTGATCTCCAGCCCACGTGCCATGAGGTTCAGCTGGGTGCGGAACTCCTCGTCCTGGTGATGAAAGCGCTGACCCAGGCTGATGGATGAGATGACGTTGGACACAGCGTTGCTGATAAAGGGGCTCAGATCCACCCCCGCTCCTCCTGCTTCCTGATTTCGTTTCAGCACCTCAGCCTTGACCATTGCAAAGCCCTCATGTATACACGGCTCCAGGCTCAGCTTGCCAAGACCAAAGTTCCGGAGAGTTGTATGGCAGAACTTCCGTTGTTTTCGCCAGACTGGGCCATACGGTGCAAACACGATGCCTGAAGAACAATTAATGCTTTTCTTTAGATACTGCTTTAGCATGCAAGCTTAGTGCAGCAATATTTAATTTTGGTTCAAGAGGACTTCTGTCCAGCACAGCTGTCATTTCCCTTCTCAAATATATACTCACTGAGCACTTTGTTAGGGGCACCTCTTTGTATTTAAACTCCCTGTCCATTTTATCAGCTCCATTTACCATATAGGTGCACTTTTACCCCATTCACTAAAGGTCAGGACTTCCACAGGACCACCACATAGCAGCACTGAGGTGACACTGATGTGGTGGTGCGTCCTGTGACCACTAATGAAGAGCTAGAGAATGACCAACACAAACTATAAGCTGCAGATGAGCTATCGTGCCTGACTTTACATCTAGTAAGGTAGGAATGTCTAATAGAGTGGACAGTGAGTGGACACAGGGTTTAAACACTCCAGCAGCACTGCTGTGTCTGATCCACTCACACCAGCACAACACACACTCAGTGTCACTGCAGTGCCAAGAATGATCCACCACCCACATAATACCTGCCCTGTGGTGGTCCCAAGGGGGTCCTGACCACTGAGGAACAGGGTAAGAGGGGGCTAACAAAGTATGCAGAGAAACAGAAATTGTAGGGATAAATGATTAATAAATGTAATCAAAAGACAATCTGTAAATATGGAAAATAAAATACTCAATTTTAATTTTAATGAAACTGTTGGACAAATAAAATGAAATAAAAACATGCCTGTGCAGCACGGTACAGATCAGTGTTTCTCAACCCAGTTCCTGGTGGCCTAATGTCCTGCACCTTTTAGTGTATCCCT
>CM067478.1:31728697-31743400 GCA_034552555.1 Semaprochilodus insignis | reverse complement strand
ATTATTATTATTATTATTATTATTATTATATTAAGGATGCTTTCATGTTTAAATGGTTCTTTTAATGATGAAATTGTTCTTCAGATTGATGGATATTGTGTGGGAAATTTTTTGTTTATAGAACTTTCTTTAAAACAGTTTTATGGAGTACCAAAAAGGCTTCTTCTATTGCAATGATGTCAAGCTAGGCAATAGAAAGATAGAACAATAAAAGAACTCTTTTTTGGTACTTTATAAAAACGTTTTCTAAAAGTTTTTATGTAGAACTCTAATTCAACACATTTAGGCTTTAATGATTCTATGCAGAACTTATAGTTCTAAAAAAAGGTGAACAATCTTGAACAATCAGAACTGGATAACATTTGGCAGGTTTTCCCACAAATCCATAAATCACTATAATTTAGAATTTGGCTAATCAGTTCTATGATGTAAATAACCTGAGACAGGTAAGTGCGCTGCACTTAATTCGCAAATCACTATGCAAAACAGTCAGTCACCTCTTACTTTCAATGTAGCACTTTATTTTATTTATCTTATTTAAATAGGTAAGATTTTTTAAACATTAATTACACTCAAATGTTAGTTCAAACCATTTAAGAATCAGAAACCATTAAGAATGTTTGTATTTTGCCTTTGACTGATGCACTGTAACAAAATATCTGAAGTTCTAACTTACAAAGTTGCCTTAAACGTTTGAAAAGTAAGTTTATAGGATGTAAAACAGATTTGTGTCTGGTTAACTTACTATATGAAATCCAATTTCAACTCAAAATTTCCAGGTGGCTACTGAAAAAACTGAAAAACTTGTTCAGCTAAGCTATTTTTACAGGGTGGAAAGCTTAAGAATTTAGCTCATTTAGCCCATACAGTGTTAGCTTCAAGTTAAAAAAAATGCTAACCAAAAATCACCAGTTGGGCAATCTAATAAAAGCTGTATGTCTTATAAGATGTTCCAGATAAAAATAAAAAAGAATAATAATGACTTAAGTCTTGGCTGCCTGAAGCTCCTCCTCGTTTCATACTAACAAATACGGTTAATAAATAACATAAAATAAATTAATTATGAACATATAAATTTCCAACTCAACTTTCTATAACTCTCAGTCCTACCTCTGTTCATTAAGGGGCGGGGGGCGGTGGTGCGGTCTTCTGGCTCGAAACTCCAGTTCAAGAGTTCATTCCCTCTGCTACATACTACGTCTCTTCTCATACTACAGCTATATGAACAAAGTGTCTGCTAAATAAAGGCGTTCCAATGTAAATGTAATAATTATTGAGAAGCTAAGAAGGAACCACAACCACGGAACACAGAGGGCTCTCCAATTAGAGCAGCTCTCCTCTCATATGCAAGAAACGGGACTAACTGTAGGGCCCGGCTTACTGGAACCAGCAATAAAGCCAACGTTAGCTTTCAGAGGCACTCCTCAAACTTCTGGACCCTGTGTGAACACGGCTTCTGTGGGCTGCCTTGTTTGAAAGTAATTACATGAACTATATATGAAACGGAATGAGGCTATACTCCACCCAGAAACAGTTTGCTTTCAATGCTTGTGAGGTTTTCTATCAGCTGCTATTCTAGCTAAATGTTTTTAACTTGCACTGTAAAAAAAGGGCCGTAAATTTACAGTAATTTACTTGCAGTAGAGTTACCAACAAAGAACCGAATATTCAAGGTAGATATTTCACAGCATTTTACTGTATATTAATAGTCATAGTAATTTTCTGTACATTGTGCTGTCTAGTATGTTACTGTTAGTTAATGCATCTAATTTTATCCTGTAAAATAACAAACTAGTGTTTTACTCTTTATTTAAAAAATACTGTACATTTACAGCGGCACTATTCATTAACATGATAGTAGTTCATACACAAAAATGGTATAGCACAATTCCACATAGGGAAACCCTGGAATTGAATTGACCAATCCAAGGTGCTCTTTCAAAGTAACTGTTGTAAAGATGAATAAAATCAATAATCAACAAAATGAATTCAGGCTGTAATTTCTTTTCATTTGCTATATAATGTTAAGTTTTCAGTTTCATACATTACGTTACTGAGCTAAACTGGAGTGACTGGAACAGAGGCAGGTTGGAACTGACAACACATTTGCCAGAATACTCATGTTACAAACAAAACAAACATCACGTGAAACAAATAATGTAGGTATCTCCACATAAAATTAGTTGTGCACTAGAGTTTCTCCCTGGTTTCTGTAATGCCTGTCCAACCACAGCAGTGAAAAAGCATTTACAAGACTTGTGGACCGAGCCTGGATAAGCCAGTGAAACATTGTTTATTGTCACTGTACAGGTACAACCCTAGTTTCATTTTGCAACTCCTGAAAGGTAAAATGTGTTCAATAAGACCCAATAAGGCCTTTCAGAAGGCAGGGACTGGAGATAACCTGAAGTACATAAGGTATGCCTTATCTCTCTGGAATAAAGGCAGTGATATAGCATTAGAGCCATACAGCTCCAGCACCACGATAGGGAGGTCAGCCACACTCCTGATGACTTTTACATAACCCAAGGCAGTTTCAACATCCCTCTACTGTCAAACAATTCTACTACCTCCTCATATCAAATGTACACAACTGGCTTCAGGCTGGAAGGCTAGCTGTGCATCCATCTGCATCAACACAAGACAATGCAGTAAAATGCACAAAAACTTGATTCAAAAGTAAAGATGGTGCTGATCTAATCCAAGGTATTAATATCAGCAGAAAATGCTTGACTCACAGGCGCCTGAGCAGTGGAGCAGTTATTATTGTATCTACTTTTATTACATATCCGTTTGCTCCTCCACTTTTCATTCAGGCTTAGTGTTTAGCTTAGTGTTTGTCATGTGAGCAGGTGAGAAAAGGCCTCACATTTTGCAGACTTTTTCCTCCTCTCTGTTTCTGACAGCAGTGTGAATTTTTATTGCCAGAATACTGGCTTCTCAAGAACAAATAACCCCCGAATACTGGCTTCTCAAGAACAAATAACGCCATTTTTTCTTGAGATTCTGACTGATTGTCAGAATAATTTCTTCTGTCCTTGAGATATGATTATGTCAAAATAGTGACTTATTTTATTGAGATTTTTGCTGATTATTTTGAAGTAAAGTCTGATTTTTTGAGGATTTTGAAAATGTCAAAATAGCAAGTAATTGAGAGTTTGGTGATTGTGCTGAAGTAATGTCTTATTTAGCAAGATTTTGAGTGATTATGTCAAAATAGTCACTTATTTTTTTAGATTTAGACTGATTATGTTGAATCAATGTCTTATTTTGTTAAGGTTTTGACTGATTAAGTCTGAATAGTGGCTTATTGAGTTTTTTTTCTTGAGTTTTTACTGATTATTTAGAAATTTAGTAGTTCATTTTCTCTGGTAACACCCTGGACAGACCGCTACTCCAGTTACAGTGTTATAGATAATATATACAGCACTTGTTATATACTTGTTATACTTGTTATACTTGTTATATACAGTTAATATATTTTAAAAACACCCTCATTCGACACCCCCCTGTCCACCACCTTTCACTTTCAAAAAGTCTTCACAGCTTCACTGAATATGATGTCAAAAAATATATATATTAGATCCAGTAGTGGAACAAATCTAGGCTAAAATAACACATTGGCAGCAGTCTTTTTTCTCCTGCAGGGTAACGGAGTGTTTAGAGAAATGTGATCATGATAGCAGACTTTTAGATGCTGATCTTAGGTCAATCAATTAATCAATCAATCAAAATTTACATATATAGCACTTTTTACAAGTAATGTTGCTCAAAGCAGCTCTACAGAAACACAGTTTATGGAAGGATTTAAGCAAAATATAAATATTATTATAACATAATATATATTCATATAAATCAATGCACCAATCAATGCACCAATAGAAATGCTCCAAAATTACTAGGCATAAATCCTCTATACATTAACTTCCAATAAAGGTTACAACCATTTTTGCCTTCTCCTGTAAAGTCACTATTCTGGAGATGCATCTGTTTCACACATATGTGGACATGATTTGCATAACTGAATACTTTTAATGCAGTGTTTTCCACTATGAACATATTATACATTCCTGCACATGCTCTGTCCGTCCAGCACCAGATTCCAAGGTGCAACAGGATTAGTGCAGTGTGTACAAATGTAATACAACCATTTTAACTTCTGCCACACAGTCTCACCTCACTGTTTCTGTGCTCAGTTAGCACCATAATGAACTTCACCCAAAGTGCAGACCATTTGTGCTCCATTGTTAAATAGTGAATGTAATACAGAAACAAAAGTGACTAAAACTCCCCAGACAGCTGAATAATTTTGGACATTTTTGGCTTTTTTAAAACACTTACTGAGCAGCCGCGTTCTGTTGAGATTTCACTGTGTGATCTAATTAAAGGGACTTCTCCTGAGTGTGTCAGGAACGGCCCTTTTTTCCATTCAGCTACGCTTAAAAGCCCCATTAACCGACTATCACTGCTCTCTTCCCTCTGAGAGGCATCTCAGGAAACGACATCACACAGACACACAATACAAGGTAATCAGAGCTGAACTGGAAGAGAGTACAAAGCCTTTCATGATAAAGTACTCATTTAGAGAGAAGCCAGGCTGAAAAGCAGATCTGACTGAAGTAAAGAACCATACAAATGTCCAGACACTAATGATTCTAATGCTACTAGGAATGCTGCAGCATTAGTCATGGCTTGGATGGTATGGATAGACAGATGTACGTACTTTGTGACATCTAATTTGAAGGCTAGGCACTTTATGGCGCATGCACAAGCACTGAATAACATATTAAAAAAGCAATTTTTTAAACAAAAGCTGTTTAATGCCAACCATAATTCAACATTTGTGGAGTCACTGACATATGAAATCATTCACAGTGGCCTGATTTGAAATGGTTTGCTGCAGAGAAACTCAATGGCTCATATGTTCTTTACAGTGGTGGTGATTGGAACCAGGAATCTCAGTGTCTACAAAGCCATATACTTACTGTTTAAAATCACCGGTGAACCAAAATATGTGTCTTTTGAATTGTGATATGTAATAATGATGATAAAAAATAAATAAATACTATTTGTGTAAGAGCTTGCCTCACAACATTCTGCATGTACCTCTTGCATGTGAATGTATCTAGAAAAATATTATTTTAAAATATCATATTTTATCATTAAACTGTCATAAAACAATGTTACAATCACTAGATAATGTAATCATATCACTTCCTGTAATTATTTATTGTGAGGCAACTTTTAAAGGCATTAAACTCTTCAGATGTCTGGTTCCTATCTCTACCACTGTGAACAATTTTGGCTGTGAGCATTTCAAACCATCACCTGAAACAATCCTGAATACATTTCTTGACTGAATACTTGTGTGCTCTTATATTGATAAACTGGCCACACATATAGCATCAAACAGCAACCAATGCTATCTAAAGCAAATGTAGCTCTGTATCCACTGTCCACTTACTCAGCAGGAACATAAACTGAAATGGCTGTTTTAACACACCTGTATTTATACTGCTATGTGTACTATTGGACAGTCCCAAACAGTTCTAGAAAGTTCTAAACAATTCTCCAAAGTTCTAGAAAATTCCAGACTGTTCTACAAACCTCTCAAGAGATCTCATAGCTCCAGAAGCTACTTGAAGTCTACTCAGCCCTGAATGTATTGCAAATGCCCTGGAAAATAGAGAACTGTTCAAAACGTCATTGTCCTGACCACAAAAGCAAAGGTTATGGGGACCAGTAGCCTTAGTATTTAGCCTCTTAGTATTTGGTACAATATGTGCCCCTTTTGCTTTAATGACAGTGTGCACTTGAGTTGGCATGGACTTCGTAATACGTGCAAAAGCCTCTTATCAGGGCATCAAATCCACCCGAGAGTGGATGAGCTTCAATGGAAGGGATACGACTAAAGAGCAACTCTGACCTTTCTTGTACAAATGACTTTCTTGTCACCAATTTGCTTACGTTTGAATAGTGACCTCAGAATAGTGCAGGACATTTGAATATTTCTTCGTCATTTCCCTTCTTATACATTTTCTTTGCTATTCTTTTTCAGTTTTTCCGTAACTTTTGTGTTGTTTTGTTGCAGGTTCAAATGCAGAAATAACAGGTTTTCAATGGGGCCTCAGATATTTGGAGCCCGTTGTAGAAATTGAATTTATAGTAAATCATGCATAAGAATACAAGTTAATATTTACATATTAAGTTCTGACATTGTAAAACAAGTGCACATAAATATCCATGCATATCGGCTCTGTCCAAAGAATAACATGTATCTCTATTTTTGACGATTTCTACTTTTATGCATCATTTGAGCACAGCAACTGCTGTTTACATTGTGCAAAAATGTCATGACGAACAGACCAGCAGTCTGGTTCCATTGACTTACATTAAATTAAATGAGGTTTTTGCCCTCAGAAGTTGCCATTTTGCCCCTGTAAAGTTGCCATTTTGGAGTTGCTTGTTTTTCTTTGGATAGCAATGATATAGGCCCTAAGTATTATTATAGCTAGACAATGGCTGAACATCAGTGCTCGTGTAACATTACTCATATAATGTGTCTTAGATCAAGCTTAACCCTGGCTTATACAAATCCAGTGGAGATTTAGTTCTAGTCAGTTAAAACTAGGCTTGATCTGCATTCGACACAGTCTATCCAAATCCACATTCTATACCCCGCAAACAGCCTTCAGCCATAAAGACAGAGAATTACTGTACCATTCAGTTGTAAACCTCTTCATGCCAAATCTCACTGGACTGCGATAGTCAGCCAGCAGCTCTTCCAGATACAGCAGCAGCAGCAGCAGCAGTGTACGTCCCTGAGTGACTCTGCGCTTCCTCACGCTGTTCCTTACACTGCTGTCCTCATGCCTCCAGACTCAGAGCAGCGCTCTTTCACCAGCCTCCGCCCTCTGTTCTGCTCTCCTCTGCTGTGATGGAGATGCGTGTGGTGGAAAGCTGGCAGGGGAAAATGTCTTCCATATGCTCCAGACACAGTAATGGATGGGTTGGCTGGCTCTGCTGGCTCTGCCCTGCCTGCCCGCCTGCTATTTCCAGCACAGCCGCCTCACTGCCTCCAGCACAGGCCTGTGTTTTGCTCTAAGAGTGCGGCCGGCGACCTACACATTAACACACGCTGCTAATGACACAGTGCCGTAGGCTGCACGGTCATTTCTTTCCTCCTTAAATATAACATCAAAAGAGGAGATAAAAAAAAAACTCTAGCCACACCAAAGAACCTCTTAAGGGAGGCGTTTGAACATCTAGCTAGAGTGTTTAACCCCTTAAACTGAGAAGTCTGTGTGTAAGCTGACGTTTCAGTTCCTCATTCGTCAAATTATATATATACTATATAGCTTACATATCAGTTTCATATGCAGTTGTCATTTTAGTTATTAATAAATCTCAGCTTGCATAGTAGGCTTCTGGTTTAAGGTGCATGGCCACTGTTTGTGGATTTTGAAATAGCAGTAGTGAGCAGCTCAGTAACGCTGGAAACCCTGTCCAAACTCAAATATTAAAAAAACTATATGTACGCTCATCAGCAAAAGAATAGTTGCACAAATAGTTGCACCCAGGAGGAATCAACCAACAGGTATGAAACTTGGTGGGTAGGTTTGACATCGTGAGACACGAATAGTTCAAGCTTCATGCTCAGTCACACATGTGATGTAAGCAAGGACAGGCCTTATCGCTGTACCTAACTGACCCAATAGCTGCAATTGCAAACATTCAGCAAGCAGTGATGCCCTCCACGAGTCATCCTATTAATGCCAGCACCACTGGCAGACGGCTGCTCAAAGCAGGACTACATGCACACCATTACGACGTCTGGCCGTAACGCCCTGTCAACGTCCCCAAGGACTGCAGTGGTGTCATGCCAGACTATCATGGAATGACTCAGAATGGCAGCGGGTCGTCTTCAGTGACGAGTCCAGCTTTTGTCTTGGTGGAGACGACCAACCAATCCGTGTGTGGAGGCACCGTGGTCAGCGCCAAGATGAACGGTTTGATGTCACATGTCAGGCGTTCAGAAGGCCTGGTGTCACTCCACCTCCACCCCTACCGCACAATCTGCAGGAACTGTGTGAGAATATTCAAGCTGTATGGGATGGATTATCACAGGACTCCATTAGGAACATGTCAGTCTAATTTTTTTTTACATTTTCTAAATTAAAGTAAGTTCTTTACATTGTGTGAACATTTGAATTAACCAATAGAAATGCTTCAAAATGGCTTGGGATGAAAATCTCTTGACTTCATCTGTAAAGCTAACATTTTGGAACTACTTCATCAACCCAAACCAACAAATCAGACACTGAAATTGACATTTGCTTACTTGGTTGTATGGCTGTATTTCCCATAACACACCACCAGATGACGTCACTGTCACATGTCCACAATCCCTCACAAAACCTCCAATACCGTTCCGTTTTCCAGATCCTGATTACACACACCTGATTCTCATCTAGTCTGTTTGTACAAATACTCCTCTCTCACACTGGCTCATTGCGAAGTATTGCCACTTTCTGTGACTACTCTTGTTTGATACTCTGGTTGTTCAACATTATTCTGATTCTTGGATTTACTCTTTTGTCTTTGCCCTTTTGGTACTTTTGCTGATCTGATTGTTTGCCTGGTTTTGATGCCCGCTTGTTTCCCTACTCTGACTCTGCCTTGCCCTTTTGTTATGTCCGCTTTGCTCTTGTTGCTGCTGTGTCTGACTACAAATCTGTTCAATAAACATTGCCTTGATTTTAGCTCAGCGCTTGTCACAATCCCACCTTTGTCAAGTCCAAGACTATGACTTGAGATTGAGTCATAAGATTTAGTCAAGACTGTGTCTAAAGGGGCTGACACCAAATCAAGAGCCAAAAAATGGAGTCCTCTTTGAGCTCAAGCCTTAACTTGTCTTAAAGGGAACTCTGGCTACTCTGGTTTGTGTGCAATGTACACAACCTATACTACAAAATATGACATATAATCCAAAAGGAAAAGTTTTGTGTATTATTAAAAAATCCTTTACTAGTAGGCCTCTGTTATTGCACTGTGATGGTATCACATGGTTGCAGTGGAGTCAGTCTCGAGTCAAGTCTTCACTTGAGTGATGTCACTCTGTAGATAAAGATGGAAAGTCTGAATTAAATATTAAAGAGAGCATAGAATGGAAAACTGCTCTTACATTTTCATAGTTAATAATGAGAGCTCAGTAAACAGGACCCACATAATGTGAACCTTAAACGCTGTCATCTCTTCCATACACTGTTGCGTATCAGTTCTGACTCATGTAAGCAAGACAATGTAGCAACAGCAATACCATGCAGAAATCTACCTTTACAGGCTGTAAAGAGGATGTGGGAACATTTTATACCCTTTCCAAGGTTGATCTTTAAAGAAAGATGAAGTTGACTTCTTGTTTACCAGCTTCTGAATCAAATGTTCCGTTCAGGTGACAGAATGCCGTACAGGTGACAGAATAACAGTAACTGTGGCACCATTCAAGATATAGAAAATAGGAAGCTAACTTCAGCTCCTACATCTTTAATAGAACATCTTATCCTGGACAACTGTTAATTTAAGGGTGTCAGTTTGCTCCCCACACTTCACTCTGGACAGTGTCTAAAATGATATTCAGGCTTCACACAGGGGAAAGAGGAGCAATGCCACCTTAAGCAGGATTACAACCCCAACAGCAACCTGCAAGTAGCAGCCATGCTCTGCGATCTTATCCACTGTTTCCTGGTTGAAGCAGATGATCTAAAACTGAGCGTTTCATAGTGAGTGACAAATTTAATCTACTTTGTGCTGATATCGAGGTTCTTTTTATTTTCCTGTCTGTGTCCATTTCGACATGTTGGTTGTAAACCAGCCAATCAGAGTTGAGCTCATCAAAATTTTCATAAGCGCACAATAAAAAAGCTTGTTTCATTCTTGAGCCATATCATAGGGCTGTAAATGGGTGTGTAAAAGCCCATCTGGGCATCTTTCACCCCGACCAATGTCATATACCTTCTACGTAGAACATCAGAGAACACTTTAAAATGCTGAATACATGCATTCTATGTAAAGGAAGACCAGAGACTTGTTTCTGAACAAAGTATACATGTTAGACAATAACTGCTGAAAACATGTGAGAAGACTGTGAACTTTGTAGTACTAAACTGAGGAGTGAGTGTTTTTTTTTTGGTGAGCCTGAAATCATGTGTCGATCCCTCCCCCCAACACTATGATGTTACTGTACATAAACTAGAACATACTGGCAATAGCTAGTTCAGTGAACAACGGCTACATTTCAAGCCCTGGCTTCTGTTGTGCTTAATAACATATTGTTTTGTGGTGTGACAAACTCAAAGCACATTTCTTTATTAATTAATACATTAATTAATTGATTAATTAATCATTTATTAATGCTTTACACTGACTTATATTTAGTGTTCCTTGGTCAATGGACAAGAAAAAGAGTAACTATTCGGTATATGGAAAATATGTATGTTTACACTCTACTGCATATACTAACTGCACCTCAGTTCAAGTATTTACATTCTACTACAGTTACAGTTAAAACAGTTACTGCTTTTTCACATTTTGCACGTGTCTTCCTGTTACTGTTTATGCACATAGTGTTTATTTGTCTCCATTTGTCTTCACACTGTACTACTATTCATATATATATATATATGAATATATATATATATGCATTAGAGAAGTACCCTGACTGTGTTTATTTTGTTATACTGTACAACCCTATAAATAAAGTTGAACTGAATTGAAATGTTCCTCGAAACAAAACTTCGATAACAAATGCAAATTATAAGAGCAAATGAACATAACGGGTCCTTCATATAAAAATTTCCTTGAACAATAACAAATGTTTGTTTACTTGCTATGCCTCAACCAAGTTGATGTACTAATGGACTCCGATCTGAAAGCAGTTACCAAATCAGCATTCAATCACCTTAAGAATCAGGAAGATTAGAGATTTTCTGACTTAAACCAGATCTGGAGAAACTTATGTTTCTAGCAGGACGGATCACTGTAATGGTCTCCTAACTGGAGACAATCAAACAGATTCAGTTGATTAAGAAGCAGCTGCCAGAGTTCTCACAGGGAGTTAAAGATAGGAACACATCACCCCCACTTATAAATCCTTACACTGGATACCAGCATATTACAGAACAGACTTTAAGATACTACTACTGGTCTATAAATGTCTTAATGATGTAGGGCCGGCATTCTTATTAGCCAAGCAGAACTCTCAGACCATTAGGAACTAGTCAGTTAGTCCCGGCTACTAAACATAGAGAAGCGGCATTTAGCCACTATGCTGCTCTCAAATGGAACCAGTTGGCACAAACCCCTCTACTAGACACTTTTAAATCAGAGCTTTTAGCTCAGTTTAATACACTGTTAGCTCTTCAACACCTATATCTGGAACAGCACTTTTTATCCTAATCTATTTTTTATGTTTAATTTTCTTTCTTTCGATTATATTGTTTTAATTGTGTTTGCTTTAATCATGTTTTATTTCTATAATGATTAAGATTTCATTTGAATTATCCTGGTATTTTCTCATTTGTAAAGCACTTTGCCTTGCCATGGCTAATTATCAAAGCTATCCAATAGTGAAGGGTGTAAAATTCCACAAGCACCACTATAACAGATCCACCTTAGGAGACAGATGGCTCAGTTGCCTAGGCCCCTACAGACCCTTTGCACATGCAAGTCAGTTCTCAAACAGTCCTTATCTTTGACCAAGTTGACTCCAGCAGATTACATTATTAGCTACAACCATGATAAAAAGGCAGGGCTTTAGTCTAGGTCAGTGGTTCCTAGCCAAGTTCTCAGGGCCCCTTTTTCGCTCTTGCAGAAATCATAGGCTGCTAGTATAATACTGAATGAACTTGCGTTTAGAATTCTATCTATGGGATTTGTTCACTTTCTGCTGATCACATGGAGGAGCTTCAGCAAACTCAACATAACCTGCATTAGATTAGTGCCATCCCAGTCCTGGTGCACACATTCATTGGCCGTTTTTGTCTTCCCCTGCTCAAACACCCTAGCTCAGTTCATAAAGAGCCCAATCGGGTTTTATTAAAGCAAGGAAAGCTCATAGCTGTGAGGAGCTTGCGGTCTACAAGGCTGGCCCTGAGGACCACCGGCTTAGCGTGTTTGGTGAGGGTCTATTAAGTACGACTTAGACTATCTTCAGATACTCTCTTTAGAATACCAACTCCTTTACAAAGCTCTTTGAACCGCCCTGATGGTTGGGTGAGGGTTAGGAAGGGTGGTGGCTGTAATTTCTTGTCCTCTGAATAACTGCAGCTGAGTTATTACAGGCTAGCTGTGGGGTTTCTGGAGGGAGCAGCAGGCTCCAAAGTTACAAAGACAGAAGAACATAGCGGTTTGAGAGTTTGTCAAAGCAGCGTTTAGTTTGGCTGGTTTAACTCATACAGCAACAGGTGCTCCAAACTCTGAAACCCAATACCTAATTGTAGGGTAGTTGGAATTACAGGGAATCCCATTAGACCTGCTCTGGTGATAGATGTGCAGTTTCTATAGCTGTAAATAATGTCTCCTCTGCTTATGAAGCAATGCAATGTTTCAATCAATACATGCTCAAGTCACAGACCACTGATTGGTTTCCAAACATCAGGAAGGTACGTAATATTTATATACACAATAATATTTAATCCTTATATAAAGAATCATATTAGATATTCTACATGAAACATGCTAATCTACATATAACTCAGTTTTTCAAAACCTGTATTCAGCAGCAAGAGCCTTACCTTCTTGCTGACCACCCAGCCTCTGTCCAAACCTCTGCGCAGATGAAAATGGAGCTGGCCTGCTCAGGCTCATGCTCCTCCCAGCTTACAGCACATGCTCAACACACTGATGCTGTATTATTGTAGTGTAGCGTTCCTAACGCTACTGCACTCAAGTATTGAGCAGCGATGTGATCCATTCCCTTGCTTCCACATATGCTATTTTAATGCATTTGTACTTTGTTCAGATGATGATACATCTGCTTATGGACCTAATCAAATGCATTTATGAGGAACCTCTCCTCCTCAGTTCCATGGCAATCCATCACCTTTAGTTCGCTGATTGAGTCGCTGTGTCTAAATGCACTCCGTTCTGTTGGTTCAGCCGCTGGACTGCTTTGTTGTTGCTCACAGCTCTCACACACAGACAAAAATGGCCCCAAACACATAAAGAATAGCACCTAACAAACGTCAAGCTCGGCTCAGGTAGCTTTAGTGCGATGTTGTAGGTAAATCATTCATGGACCATAGCAGCTGTTCTCAGTTGTTGGCCACAATAAAATAATAAACTGATTTTAAATTAACGCACTACAGGTAAAGAGTTCAGCACCCAAGCATGTGAGCATTACATCATGCCTAATGTCTATACATATATAAGAGATAGATAGATAGATAGATAGATAGATAGATAATACATGATAGATAGTTAGTTAGAAATATATATATATATATACTTGTCATCAAAAAAATATCTGCACCAACAGCTGTACCCAGAAGGAATCAACCAACAGGAATAAAACTTGGCATGTAGGTTTCACATTGTGAGACACGCAAATGAATAAAGTTTTACGCTTGGCCGTACATATGATATAAGCAGGACGGGCCTTATCACTGTACCTGACCTTGCAACCATGATGGTGGACATCCAGCAAGCAGTGATACCCTCCATGAGTCATCCTATTAGTGCCAGTACCATTGGCAGACGGCTGCACGACGCAGAACTACATGCACACAGACCGTTATGACGACTGCCCTTAACACCGCGTCAAAAGACTGCAACGGTGTCATGCCAGACTGTCATGGAGTGACTCAGAATAGTAGCAGGTCATCTTCAGTAATATGTCCCACTTTTGTCTTGGTGGAGACGACCAACAAATCTGTGTGGAGGCATCTGTGTGGTCAGTGCCAAGATGGATGGTTTGCTGTCACGTATCACCTCCACCCCTACCGCAGGAACTGTGTGAGAATATTCAAGCTGCATGGGATGGATTATCACAGGACACCATTAGGAACCTCTACAACTCCATGCTGAGACATCTGGCATGTAGTGTTAGCAAACATGGCGGCCTGACACCATACTGAGAAACACTCTTTCTGTATGTGTAGCTCAATAAATATTGCCCATGTCAGTCTAAATTTATCATCATTTATTGTTCCTGGTAACCTTTATCTTCCTTCCCTATAGCACTGCAATCCCACACTTCCTTCGGGTTGCAACTATTCTTTAAACAATGAGTGTAATTTGAAAGCTAGGCACTTTGTGACACATGCACTAGCATTAACTAACATATTTAAAAAGCAATGTTTATGAGTACTCAAAGAGGTATTCAAATTGCAAATGTTTCAAAATTTGTAGATAATTCAATCACTGACATATAAAGTCGTCGAAGGTGGTCTGATGTGAACTAAGTGTCTCATATACATCTTTACGGCGATGGTGATTGGAACAAGCGATCCCAGTGTCCATAAAGGCATATTGTTTTGTACTATCCAAAATGACAGGTGAACCAAAATATGTGTCTTTTCGATTTTTTATATGTAACATTGATAATGATAAAAAAATGATTAATTGCATAGTATTTTGCCTCGCAAAGTCCTGCGTGTACCACTTCAACATGCATGCGTTTGGATCTCTCTCTCTCTCTCTCTCTCT
>CM067478.1:31670026-31713767 GCA_034552555.1 Semaprochilodus insignis | reverse complement strand
GTCTTTCATCTCTCATAAATAATGAACTCCTAAATAAAACCAAATTAGTCAATATTTAAATTAGTTTTAGATGAAAAGAAGAATGGTAGACCTGAAACCGTTTAATTATTATATTACCGCTTATATTATTATATATTATGTTATATATTACACGCTGAAATAATTATTTCTCGTTTATCAGCAGGCATATTAATTGACTGTACTTATCTTTAAATAAAAATAATCTTAGCTGTAAACGAATAAATAAAATATCTGTAATTTAGATTCTAAAATAATGGAATTATAATAAAACAAACGTCTTCGGTCTGTTTTTCCTTCACCGCAAACAGCCATTATGTCTAAAACGAAAGTCAACTCACTCGTTTGAAGCAGTGTTCGATGTCTGGCTAAATGACGAGCTTTAATTTGTTCGGATTCTCTTCTTCGAAAGCTCCTCCAGACTTTTTCTGAGACATCGTTCCACTCGTGTTTCTGAGCTTCACAGCTTTAGCTTCATTTAACGGTGAACCGCCAGCGCACGTTGTCACGTGGATTTAATTTTTTAGCAAGCATGCGTGATAGCCCAGTTAGAACATAAGTATATATTTCTTATTCCCCTTTTAATAATTATTAAAATGTCTTTTTAAATTCTTAAAGTTCTTGTGCATTTTGTAAGCTTTTGTCTGTTTTATGAGAAAAAAAAAACCTTGTCACTGTTGTCAGTCGACTTGAAGGTTCTCAGTCGACTTAAAGGGTCTCCGACTGACGATTCGACTCGTCGACTTCTAGAGGGCAGCCCTGGATTCAAGTTTGACACTTGGCCACACATGTGATGTAGGTAAGGAGGGGCCTTATCGCTGTACCTGACTGACCCAACAGCCACGATTGCAGACATTCAGCGAGCAGTGATGCCCTCCACGAGTCATCTTGTTAGTGCCAGCACCATTGGCAGACGGCTGCAGGACTACATGTGGACAGACCGTTACAACGACTGCCCTTAACACCATGTCAACATCGCCAAAGACTGGAGCGGTGTCCTGCCAGACTGTCATGGAGTAACTCATAAGTGACAAGTCCTGCTTCTGTATAATAATTCACAATAAAGGACAATATGTCATAACGCATATCATAAATATTGCAATGGAATCATAGGATATCACATCACATGGTTTGGCTCCTCGTGATTCCCACCACTGTGTATGTTTACTGGAATTCCTTGTTTCTGTAACACACCTCTTGAGCTTAAACTTGAGATTGTAAAAGTGGACGTTGTTTTATTATTAACATGATAAGACTTTGGACCGCCTCCTCAAACCCACCGGGTTCCACACTGAGGGAACCGTAACGGCTGAAAAGTCATTTTTATTCCCATTGTATAGCATGACCTTGAGTCTGACGCTGGCGAACCAGGCGGTAGATTGTCTGCTACAAGCGTTGAGTGTTGCAGTTCAGTCTTGAAGCAGTAAAAGGTGTAAAGTTTTTAATAAATGGCTTCAGCAGCCGTAGAGCTTGCCCCCGGAACATGTCGGCTCAGCAGTGCTTTTACTGGAAAAGTCTTAAACCTAGTATGTATTTATACATGAGTGAATGACATGGTTTTCCTGCAGCCTCTCCAGCTCTGAAACCCTCTTTAATCCTAATTCTGAGAGAGTGACTGCTGATATTTGAGTATGCGCTTCTCCTGTCATTTTCCTCTTCTGCATCCTGTCTAATGCGGATCTGCTTGAAAAGCCTGTGCGAGCTGAATGCTCCTCCTGAGCTGTTTCGCTCGTCCAAGTGCTGTTTACACATACACAGATCAATGTCTCACCACATGTCACTTTTGACAGAGGTAGATGCATCATTCCCTGGAAGCCATAGCTCTGTGAACAACCGTCAGCACGGACGTAGTTGATTGAACAAGACATGTTTGGCGTCTATAGTTTGCTTCTTTAGTTTTGCACTGGAGCTGATTGTGTTTAACAAGTAGGGCCTGACCGGTATGTAGATGTGTCTGATACTGGTTTGTAGGGGGTTGAAACTTCCAAAGACCATTAAGAGCAGCTGATTTAATCTTATTTGAAGTTTCTATTTTAAAGCTGATTTATATTATCTGATAGTTTTAGTTAAACACTGCTTTACAGAAGTTCTCAGTTATCGCTCACAAGCTGTCCAGAACACTATGTGCTTCTCTGTTTATCTCCACTTATTTTTCTGCCTTTAGTTCTCTTTGTGAAAAGGCCTGTTTTGTGTTATAACATTATTCTCAGGCTTAGACGGAATGCTGAATTCATTGTTCTAAACGTATTCAATAATGTGTTCCATTACAGTGCATACAGAAGTATGCACACCACCTCAGTGTATCTACACTCTTTATCCATTTAATCAGCTCCACTTACCACATAGGTGCACCTTGTAGTTCTACAGTTACAGACTGTAGTCCATCTGTTTCCCTGCATTTCCCTTTGTTAGCCCCCCCATCACTTTTTTTTTCCCCAATGGTCAGGACCCCCACAGGACCACCACAGAGCAGGTATTATATGGGTGGTGGATTGTTCTCAGCACTGCAGTGACACTGACATGGTGGTGGTGGTGTGTTAGTGTGTGTTGTGCTGGTGTGAGTGGTTCAGACACAGCAGTGCTGCTGGAGTGTTTAAACACTGTGTCCACTCGCTGTCTACTCTATTAGATACTCCTATCTTGCTCCTCCACCTTGTAGAAATCTGCTGTGCTGAAAATGATCCACCACCCAAATAATACCTGCTATGTGGTGGTCCGGTGGTGGCCCTGTGGGGGTCCTGACCATTGAAGAACATGGTAGCAAAGTATACAGAGAAACAGATGGACCACCGTCTGTAATTGTAGGACTACAAGGTGAACCTATGTGGTAAGTGGAGCTGATTTAAATGGATAAAGAGTGTAGATGCATTGAGGTGGTCATAATGTTATGCCTGATCGGTGTATGCAGAATACAGTTGGAATACATATTGGGTAAAAACTTAGCTAATTGTAGTTTTCATATAATTCACACTTCTTCAAGTTCTTCAAGTTACCTATTTTGTGTTTCCTGTTTGTCTCTGTGGGAGTTATGTGGTTTTTTGTGCATTTAAATGTTCTGCAAAGTTGTAATTCCCAAAGTACATGCCAGTAGGAGAAACTCTTTCCTTTTCTTTTCTGCCTGAAACACCTCACTAGAATTCCAGCCCTTTTCTCTGTTACAGGGTGACATCATCTCACAATCCTTACTGCCCCCCTACTGGCAAGCTTGGCACACCTCAGATGGCACACAGAGAGCTAAAATGTACCCCTCTGAAACGTCCTGCTCCAGTCTAGCTTGTGAGGGCGGAACTTGTTCTACTGGACTTTCAGGATGGGACTCTTTAAACTGATATGGCAGAACCGACACCACTGTAGGAACAACCACAGATGTGCGGGTGCAGAACTTGTAGCATGATGCCACTCTGGCGGCCGACCAATCAGAGCATACTGGGCTCATCGGGAGGCGGGGCTTAAAGACGCAGGAGCTTTAACAGAGTGCTTCAGACAGAGGGTGAATACTGAAGTACAGAATGAGGAAAATATTGTGTTGTGGAAGACTTCATTTATTTGTCTTCTAAGCCGCCTCTTATCCTGGGTTGCGGGGGTGCTGGAGCCTGTCCCAGCAAACGCTGGGCGGGAAGCAGGGAACACCATGGACATGTCACCAGTCCGTCACAGAGCAGACACAGACATACACGATCACACAAAGGGCATTTTAGAATCTCCACTTTGCCTGACTGCATGCAAACGCACCAGCCGGGAATGAAACCCAGGCCCTTCTTGCTCCGAGGCAACATTGCTACTGACTGCACCACCGTGCGTCCTATTTTGGGAAAACTGAAGCATGTGAATCTATTCTAGCAGAATGCAAACAATAAACTTATGAACATTTAACATTAGCGTTGTGGGTCTCTTTTAAATGACGTTACCTGCTTCGGTCCAGTGCCGCCTGCTTCAGTCCAGTATTGCACTCACAATCCCACTACCATCTCATGAACTGCACAACCTTTTGCCATATCCCAATAACAAAATCTTGCTCGTCGCTTTTATTTATCACTCCTCCGGATTAAGGAGTTCAGTGTTTGTAAAGACGGCATTCTTATTTAGAGTTTGTTTTTGCTGATTTTATATCAGCATGTGTTGATTTAAAGTGGTTTATTAATTCCTAATTACTCCATTAATGGTGTTTCACTTAAACATAGTATTTATTTTTTTTATGTTTGGTGCATATTCTAAAAGTATTGTGATAAAACTGTATTTATGAATGTAACTGTATTTTGAATACTCACCATTAGTCTGTTTGGTAACACTTTACTTGAAGGATTTCTACAGAACACATTCATAACATCTTACATAAACACTTTATAAGATATACATGATTGTGTAAATCAACATTCATAAAGCAAACATGTTTTACATAATATTAATATGGAGTGCTATGTCATTATACCGAGAGACATTTTTCAAAATAAAAGACCTTTGTTGACAAATTTGACAAACTATATTATTTTCAGCAAAATGGACAGTCAAAATAAATCTTACCTGCCTTTGCCCAGAAAGTACACTTTGGACACTTTCAACTTATCAACAGCCCATACACTGTCCTAAGTTTAAGTCTCTTGGGGTTAAAAGGCTATGCTTAAAGCTTATGTTCTTAGTGATGTTCTTCCTCACTCATAGTATTGGAGAAAGCACATGTATGATTGTGCTAACTTAATAACTTAGTAACCATTTACCTGTACAGTGTATACACTGTTGAATTAACCCTCCAGCACAATATTTTGTTTACAGAGGACAAAGTAAAAAAGGAGAAAGCGCAAAATGCTTAAGAAGAAATAAAGTCTAGACAGAAAGTATCAAAACATGTGGTAAAGCTGGGTCATTGTTACAGTATTTTACCTGTTCAAAAATGAGGCATTTCATATTATTTTAAAATAATAAAGACTTTTATTTTGAAAAATACCTGTCACTAAAATGACAGTACTCCATATTAATGTCATGTAAAACATGTACACTTCATGAATGTTGATTTAAACATTCATAAACCTGTTATCAAATGTTTATGTAAGATGTTATGCATGTTTTATGTGAACAACCTTCAAGTGAAGTGTTACCGTCTGTTTAGTGTTCCTGTCCAGTGGTTCAGCCCGTGCTGCTGCATTATTAAACAGAGAGTGACTCATATTAAGAATTGAAGCAGTTCTCCGAAGAAGAGTGGTCAGATTTCCCCACAACAGTGTGATAGACTGATCTCCAAAGCTTTTGTTTTCTTCAGTGAATGAAATGATTATTTTTGTTTCTGTATGTTCTCCTTGTCGCATATTGCATTTTGTATGGGGGGTCTGAAACCATTTAGTATAACCAATATGTAAGATAGAGGAAACCAGGAGGGGGCAAATACGTTTTCACAGCAGTGGTAGGCTTGTGCAGTATTGATTTTTGCCTCGTTGTGATATACTATTATAAAGATTGTAAGTTATGCTGAAGTTTTTTCCCTGTTATTAGGACACTCGGAGGGAGATCCAGATTGCTTTGAAACATGTGACGTTGCACTGCCAACTGTGAGAAAACATCGAACTAGTTCTTTCTGGTTTCGTAGAGCTTGTCCCTCACAGGTTTAACCCGTGTCTGATAGAACTCAGCCAGGTCCAGTTCAGTTGCCATGCAGTAGAGGCGGTTTCCCTCCAGTTTCCATTCGTCAGAGGAAGCTAGTAGAGCAACAGGCGCTATTGTCACTCACATGCTTCACTTGGAGAACAGCTGGTATTTTAACTCATAAGTTAGACTTGCTGCTGAACATGCAATAGCAGAACCATGTTACTTTGTTTTGTGGTGACTGGCTTGGTACAGTTTTAACATGTCACATTGTTTGGATTGAGGGGTTGACCCTTGGGGTAAGTGATATGGCAGAAATATTATGTCATAATACCTTTACAATACACAGTATGCATCACAATATTTATTTATTTATGTATTTATCTATCTATTTTTCCCTGAGATTTGATAAGGTAGAACAGACAGACTAGAGCCTCTAGTGCCATACTCAATCAATAAATAATTATTATTAATAATAATAAGTATACAGTGATAATAATTTTTTATCCAAACTGCACTGCACTAAAACTAGTCATATAGACCTAATTGTGGCCACTTTATTACGAGCCATGCAGTTGGTCAGTGTTCCTTAAGGGCTGACGACACCCATGATACGCTGTAAAAAGTGTTTCATTGGTCCATGTCAAATTGGATTTTTTCAACCTAATAAAAGTACTTGGAATGAACATGAAGCATGTAACAACATGAGGTCATTTTTTAGGTTGCACTTTTTACAGTGTATGCTTTCATAATAACCCAGAAAAATATCATCATATTGCTCACACCCCGTTGGCCTTTATCATTGGGTGCCAGATTGCCACATTGGGGAGTTTTCTTCTGAATGAGTTCTGCCATTTTCTTTTCACAATTATGGTGGATGGATTCATATCAGTGTCACGGTGCCGGTTTGAAAAGGTATATTAACAGGCTGCTTAGAAAAACTAAACTAAAAGTAAAACCTTAAATTTTTACTGTATAAAAGGAGTGAATTTGATAGTTAAATAGCAAACTTGCACAATTAGTGCAAAAAAGAATTACAGTCAGTGACACCAGATATCGTGGCAGCGTAAGATTGCGTGGGGATGATCAAATCATTATATGGCACAAGGCTAAGCGGTGTATGGAATGTAACTGTATTTAATTATTTTTACTTATGTTTAAGATATTTTATAAAAATCAGTTCATAATACAGTGTCAAATATACCCATAAGTTACTTACGCTAATTGGTACACATGGTGGGTTTTCATCACTTTGTAGCTTCGGTGCTGAATTCTGGGCTAACAAAACCACGGAAACTTGATTTTTCCATTGAGGTGTCCCTTTAACGTATCCGCTGGACCGGCTTGCAGTGCCGCTCTATTCGTATATCCCATATGGCCTTTTCATTCCTCCTGCACTCCTGCCTGAACAAAACTGCTGAACACAACACAAAATCCAATAACATTTTATAGCCGGTGTAAACAGCCGCGCCGCTAATGAGGGGAGAGCGTGTTGTGGTAGAGTGCTGTACCTCCATTCTTTTCTCGTGTATTAGCCCCCTCTGGAGAAGTTATACTGCTGCTTCTATCTGCTGAGTCGCCGGCCTATGGGACGCTGCAGCGGTAGATAAACCCTCACAGCTGTGACTGTGGAGGAAGTTCGCTCCGTTCCAAAGACTGACTCGCAGCTTTTGGGCGTGTGTGCGTGTGACTGAGTGTGAGTGACTGAGTGTGTGTGTGTTAGTCTGTGTGTGTGTGTTTCCGTCTTGGCCGACTGACACATACAGTATATAAATCAGAGATTTCCTGTCATACCAAATTGATATCCACAAGAGGGAAAGTGTGAGGATGTATCCGTGTATTTCACTCTTTGTGGGGACCAGATGGACCGAGGATGATGTAAACCATGAAGATTCAGAAGACATATGGGCAGTTGTCCTTTGTTTATCGGTGTGAGGGTTAGGTTTATGTGTGGATGTTGTCTTATTCAGCTGGTGTACTACGTAAGTCACATTGGCAGGCGATGTAGCAACAGGTAAGCAGTCATTGCACATCAAAATAGGTGTAGAGCCAAAACGGCAGCAGGGCAGCAATGCTGAGAGTTGAGCGTCATTGTTTTTTTCCATTTTATGAAATGAATTATGACGCGGTGAAGCAAATGTAAATGCAAATGCAAAGTCTAAATGATTGGGTCCAGCAAATTCCTCTGACCAATCATAGGTATGGGAGTCAGAGGTCCCCAGCCTCCGTTCTCAGAGCGTGTCTAAAACCAGAAACATACTCGGGGATGTGAGGGCAAGTGCAAATGCCCAACCAGCGTACTGCAAACGCTCAGCCCTCCTGTATAAACTCATCATGCATAGTTACATTACCGTGGTGGTTAAAACGCTCAAGGGGGCAGTAAAGGACAAATCAGAGTAGGATTTACTGCTATTCCAACGGAGCCTCCACAGCTACATGTGGACTGTAGAGGAGAGTGATCGCTTTACCTATACTGCTGGAATGAAAACATGATGCTGTGTCGTTTATGTTTATGCATCAAACCGTTTTTGGCTAAGACTCAACTTTTCATCCCTATTTGGCAGTTATGAAAGCACACTGGTGGCAAGAAACCATTTAACCAGGCTTGGCTGACGTAGTGCTCCTTACTGTAATGCTCAGAGTGCAGCTTGTGCTTGAGTCATGTTATGAATTGTGTTGTGACAAATTTTTGAATGCTGCAGTGACATTGTATCAGTGTGTTTCTGGCCTTCTGGTCTTGTGCACTTTTCTGCCTCTCATGCTGAAAAATGAGGAATTTGTACCTAAAGCTGCAGTATATGAATTTTGAGAATGATTTTTGAACTGTACTGCAAAATAACTAAATCCCTCCCTTCAGTGCTCCAGACTTCATGGATGCCCACTCCCTAGGTGAACAACACTGGGCTATTAACCTTTTGAGATGTTTGTAGTCACAAAAGCCTTCATGTCCGTTGTACATCAGAGTGAACACAAACACAGCAGGTAATGTGATGTTTCACACTGTTTTGGGTCAGCAAACTTTTGCTACAATTGCTGCTGTGAATAATTCTGAACTTTTTTGTTCTGTGAACAGCAAACATACGTTAATGTTACCCACCTGTCCAACAGCAACAGAGCGACCTCCTCGTCCCTTTTCATGCCTTTCAACTCTCTAACTTTCAAGGCTTCTTATTTGCAATCTTCTTGATTGAGTTTTCCTTTTCCACCTTAAATGGTGCTGCAGTTACATTCTGATGGCTCAGCTTCTTGTTCAGATGTTTTCCTGTTCCTTCTTAAATGGTGTAGCAGTTTCATGCTGGTCTATGTGTCCAGCTTGTTGTTCTAACTTTCCAGTTTCACCATAAATCGTGTAGCAGTTACATGCAGGCACCTCAGATGGCAGAGTCTAACTGCTGTACCACTTATGGTTGAATAGGAAGATGTGAATAGGAAGCCATCTTAAGTCTCCGAGATCACTGAACTGTTGAAATGCTCTTACCTGACCTAACAGCTTCTTTCTCAGTGTTTGTTCTTCGGATCTTCCCCTCTTTGGCTGTTTCTCGGCCGTCTCTCCTTCTTGACAATGCCTGGAGTTCAGCATGTATCCCCTCCCCTTCCCCCTGTGCGCAAGCCCTGTTGCCTGGAATAGTATTGTAAGGCTGGACCCTGTGTATTGACTGTGTAATAAAATGAAGGGTGGGCTTTGCCTTCTGTGAAGTTCTGTATATGGTAGATATTTGGTCCATTTACTTGTCAGAAGGCAGACTGAGTACACAGCCTCATGTAACAACATTTTTTTTTCATTAAACTGTTCCCAGAAATCCAATTAAACAGGACTAATTATGTATATTAGCATACTGACTTAAGTTAGTTTGTGAAATGCATGGTTTGTCATTGTTCTGATGAATTGATTTATATTGTTTGGCCTTTTTAAAACTCTGATTACTTAATTAATTGTCAGAATAATTGATGGATTGTTTGTTTCCCAGTATAACTGACAGTAACAGCCCTACGTGATTCCGAACACCCTACAAAGACAGATTTACAGGTCTCTGTGTGTGGGTGTTAAATGTGCAGCAGTCCTGTGGGCTTCTCCGGCTGTGTGTTTGTGGGTGTCTGGTCTGCTCTGCAGCTGTTGCTGGTGGCTCTTTTGCTGAGTGAATGTCACTGTCCTCCATGTGGCCCGACCACGTTGACTGTTCATGGTGAACTTGGCACCAGACAGTGACACTCTATCCCCTCGCTGCTGCTGAGCTGGAGCGGCCTGTGCTAATCAGCCGGGCCTGTCTCAAATCAGCAATGCGCCCTCCTATTCTCCTCCATTACCGTCTCCTCTGAGAATCCATCTCCAGCTGTCTCACAGCACCCAGACTGCGTGCAGATTGAGAAGATTTTATGGTCACTATTGGCTTCAGTGACTGGAACAATTTTCTGGAGCGCCGGATTTGCGGCTCATGCACAAGTGAGATTCATCTGTGATGGACTGGGAAAGGCTGAAGTGGGACTGCTCATAATTTCAGCCTGTAAATTCTACAGCACATTTTTCAGACTGGGCCTGAGTGGCGTTAACTCTGGCTGTCGCAGCGTCTGTCACTCCACACGTGAGCCTGAATGTGTATAATACTTGGTAAATTACATGTTTTGTTGATTTTCTAAATGAAATAGGTTAAAGGTCACATGCTTTTTGTCATCCTGTATATCTGTGTCCACCTTCTGTCTGAAATGCTCTGTTAGAGCTAGGGCTGTACCCGACTCAGAATTTTGTCAGTCGAATCGGATTCACCCGTCCTGGCCGACGATTCGACTATTCGTTCATGTTTTTCTCCATATACATTATCTAGTAATCAGTAAATCAATTTGCATACGTTTGAGATCTGATGTCCTCATTTAGAAAGTCAGCAGAGTCACAGGAACATATTTTTGAACTAAAAGAGACGTGGCATTTGATGAACGATCTGAATTGGAGCCTGATTTAATTACAGAATATAGCGTCCAGCAGCAAGCACGTATATATGCTAGAAATGAGCGCTTCTAGCCTGTCTCTTTAATTTCACTTTTAACAGCTTCTTCAGTAGGATGACCCTTCGTCTTTCATCGCTCATAAATAATGAATTCCTAAATAAAACCAAATGAGTCAATATTTAAATTAGTTTTAGATGAAAAGAAGAATGGTAGACCTGAAACCGTTTAATTATTATATTACACGCTGAAATAAATATTTCTCGTTTATCGGCAGGCATATTAAGTGACTGTACTTATCTTTAAATAACATTAATCTTAGCTGTAAACGAATAAATAAAAATATCTGTAATTTAGATTCTAAAATTATGGAATTTATATTAAAACAAACGTCTTCTGTCCGTTTTTCCTTCACCGCAAACAGCCATTATGTCTATGTCTAAAAAAAGCCAACTCACTGGTTTGAAGCAGTGTTCGATGTCTGATTAAATGACGAGCAGAATTAGCTTTAATTTGTTCGGATTCTCTTCTTCAAAAGCTCCTCCAGACTTTTTTCTGAGACATCGTTCCACCCGTGTTTCTCAGCTTCACAGCTTTAGCTTCCTTCAACGGTGAACCGCCAGCGCACGTCACGTGGATTTAATTTTTTAGCAGGCATGCATCATAGCCCAGCTAGAACTTAAATATATATTTATTATTCCCCTTTTAATAATTATTAAAATGTCTTTTTAAATTTTTACTCCTCACTGTTGTCAGTCGACTTAAATGGTCTCCGACTGACGATTTGACTCGTCGACTTCTAGAGGGCAGCCCTAGTTAGAGCTCATGTGTTTTTGAGCCCCGCCTCCCGATGAGCACAGCGTGCTGTGGCTGGTTGGCTCGCCTGCTTTGTTCTGATTGGTAAGTCACCACAGCAGGATCCTTCTACAAGTTCCACAGTCCAATACAATATCCATCTTACAATAACGTAGGTTCTGCTGGATCAGAATCCTGACAGTCAGCTAGAGCGTGTTGGCAAGCTAGACCGGAGCAGGAGAGGTTGGTTTGTACTGTTTTAGCTCTCTTTGTTTTGTGTGAGGGCGTGTTAAGCTTGCCAGGAGGCATGCAATAAGGACTGTGTTATGAGATGATGTCACCTTGTAACAGAGGAATGACCTGGAATTCAAACAAGGCCTTTCATTAAGCTGAGAAAAGTGGTTTCTGTAGGAGAGAGTTTCTCCTTTTGACATGTATTTCGGTCTTCAGAACTTTGCAGAACACTTCGTTTACAAAAAGTTATAATACACTATAGGAATAAGAAGAACTGGAAAAGCTTAATAGATACCCATCCTCTAGCGTGAACATGTTTAATGTGGCGTTTTCCTGCAAGTTTTAGTTCACCATTTAGTTCAAAATTTATTTGTTGAGTTTAATATATTGGGGGAAAATGTAAGACATAAAATACAATGCAATATTGTTTGTGATACTCTGTTTTATTATTATTGTTTAGAGGTGCACTTTTCAAGACTATTTTTTTTTATCACAATTTGTAAATCATCAAAAAAATATATTTTTTATATTATTTTCATTGCTTTAAAGTTTTTATTTGTATTTTTTATTTTACCCAGTATCTCACACTGAGTGGTGTAACATAAAAGTCACTAGCACTTGTTTTCCATACAAGTATTTGATCTTCATTTAAACAGTGTGTATAGATAAATGTTGGCTGGGTCTCAGTTGTGTACTGCACACTAATACTATACAGTATATACTGTGTACTAATCTTATTAGTAGCATGAGTTTGGCAGGCTAGTACACACATTATTAGCACACTACATCATTTCTTACGAACAGGAAGTAATGAACCATCACTATGACATTTACTCACATTATACACCATTTCTGGTCTCATCACCAGCACAACACTTTTTCAGTATTTTGGAATCTGTTAGATAAAAGGTGCAGGTCCAGGGGTCCACTGACAGAGAGTGTTTGGTAAGCTGGGAATGTTGGTGCTGTCGTCCCGCTGCTCTTCACGTTCACTCAGGTTTGTTGACGGTGGAGCAGGGAGGCGCTGACTTCTCAGGGAGCCCTCATGTCTGTGGTACCTTCTGGCTCTCCCTTTTTAGTTATGCTGTAATAGCCAGGCCTGCCGGAGTCTCTGCTGCACTCTGTTAACACCATATAGTGTGTTCAGCTCTTCTGTCGAAGCTAACAGTCTGTCTGCTCTCTTTGCCTGAGCTGAACTGCTGCCCATCCTGTGTGGTTCAATGCTCTGCTCTGACTGGGTGCCACTGCTTGCCTCTAACCACCTCGGAGCTCCTGGCTGTCCTGCACTGTGGAAGCTTGGCCTGCGTCCCGCTGACCCATCCGATGACCCAGCTACTTAATTACAGACTAATCAGACTTTTATTTCTCTAACTTCACTCCTTTCCTTTGCTTGTCCTGTTATCTGGTGTTGACCCGAGGAGGATGGGTTCCCCTTTTGAATCTCGGTTCCTCTCGAGGTTTCTTCCTTTTAACTGAGGGAGTTTTTCCTTGCCTCTGTCTCCCTAGGCTTGCTCACTGGCGGCTCGGACACCAGATTCTTTGTAAAGCTGCTTTGTGACAACATCTGTTGTAAAAAGCACTATATAAATAAATGTTGACTTGAATTGACTTGAATTTTCAGTGGAATTTATTGGGGATGCTGTCTTTGGTTTTCACCAAACATGTCCGTATGAGATTAGGTTAGTATGGAATAGCATAGAATACAATAGATACTATTACAATTGAGAACAGATAAATACTTTATTGTCCATGTCTGGAATTTTGTCTTTGGCTTAACCAAGTTGCCAATAAATAAATAAATAGCAGAAAAAATACATACAAAAACAAAACATGACACATGAAAACACACCTAAAACACACACACCAGCTTCGAATACACCAGGTATCAGATTAGTTAAAATACAGCTGAAAATCAACTACATTGACGTGACATGTTTAAAGTAGTGGGAGATGAAGGTGTGTACTTAATTTTCCATTGCATTTCTATTTATTTCACTTATATAAAGTGTGTGTGTGTGTGTGTGTGTGTGTATGGGTGCCAGTGGTTTTGGTTAATGGAATTCTTAGTTGCTTAAAATTGGTATCAATGGCTAACTTCATATTGATTAGGACATTAGTTTATATTCACCCCCTGCGCAGTTATGGGACTGCGCGAAGTGCTGCATGTAAAGTGCACTGCCACCTCACCAGTCGTTGCTGCATGGTGATCCTCAAGTAAATTAGTGTATCGATTGAGTGGCCTGGAGAGATAAGAGCTGTTTCCTACACTAATGTTCACCTTTCTGTTTTTTATTCCTCCTGTAGACAATATGACACTCTACAAGTGTATCAGTTTCTTTCTGTGAGTGTGTGTGAAGCGTGTGCTTTCCCAGCTTTTTAAAAGAGCACTGGCAAGACATCTCTTCAGGTTCCCTCAATAAGCCTCTTTATAGAGGAACAGGTCTAGTTGCGGGTCTGAGACTGATGACATCTGTTGTTTACAGTGTTCCTTCATTCAGTTTGAAATCAATGTAAATCCAGTGTGTTACTGTTATTGTGAAGCATGAAATACCGAGGTGCATAATGTGCATCATGAATATCTTGAGTTACGTCTTTGTCGTGGCCCTCCGTTTGACTTAGGAATGCACTTTGTCATGTGATTTTAATAGAGGCGGGCAGCTCCCGGGTGCTTTATGAACCCCCTCAGGGAGTGAGTTCAGAGAGTGGTCAGAACAATTCTTCTTATCTCTGTATATGGGTTTGGGTTTAAGGGCAAGAGACCTGTGGGCTCTCTGAAGAGAATCATTGGTGACTTATTTGTGTGTGTTCCTCAGGAAAATGGCATTGAGGCCTTCTTCTCCCCGCACCCCTGCCCTTCATGGACCCTCCACTGGGAGAGCCTGCCTGCTGCTGTCAACCCCACTGAAGGTAGACCGTTTGTGTGTATTCATGAGTCTGTTAAGGGCTGCACAGTATATCATTTGTTAATTGTTAAGCAACGTTGACCTTTGCAGTGCTAAAATCCCAGAAGGCTGTGATATGCAAATGACCCATCTCACCCATCACAGTCTTTTCCTTTTGTTTCTGTATGCTCTCCTGACCAGTCACATTACCAGATGACTGCCTTGAGTGTTTTGACCAATCAAAGTATACTGAATCCATATTAATAAACAGTACAAATAATTTTGGGTGAAATACTGCAGGTCAATATTTAACCATTAAATCATTTAATCTAAAGAAAGGTTTTTTTATCCTGTCGGTAGATTGTTATTGTTGCAGTGACCAGTTTTATAGTTTAATGTAAATGTGTTAAAAAATCAATCTAGAATAAATTGAATTGCCCTGCAGTGTTCTCACAACAATCTCAACCTGAGAAATCCCAATGGTCAGGACACCTACTGGACCACCACTGAGAGTGTCTTATTTGGACCATTCTCAGCAGTGCAGTGACGCTGGCATGGTAGTAGAACATGAATATGTGTTGCACTGGTGCAGATGGGTACAGATGGATCAGACAATGCAGTGCTATGTCCTCATACTGTCCACCTTATTAGACACACCAGGCACACCATGTTGGTCCAGCATGTAGATCTTTTCCATGCTTTGTGATGGCCATGCTGTAGGTCTTCATCAGTGGTCTGTTTCTGGTCATTAGATAAAAGTGACAATTACGTGTGTGAGGAAAAGTCATTGGCTAGGGGGAGATACTGACTTTCACTTTGGAACCACATGGGGGGGCCACTCACCTCATTGCGCGTTATTAATTGTGGATTCCCTGGATCAAGGGGAACGTGTTCCATCAATCTATAGAACTTTTCACGTCAAACTGTAACACATAGGAGCAGTGTGTCTTTGTTACACTCATGACCAGAGGGATTTAATATGCTTGTATTTATAGCAGTGGTTCCTGAGCTTGTAACACGTGTTTAACCCACCAGATCCCACAAAGCCCTCTGTTGGCCACTCTGCATTTCACTATAGCTGCTTTCCCACTGCATGGGACAGCTTGACTCTACAGCTCTACTCAAATATTTTTCCCACTGCAGATATAGTACCCCCTGAGTGTAGCAGATCGCCATAGTAGACACATTTTGTTCAGAAGATGATGATGGCAGCAAGACTAAAGACTGCCGAATAAAGGAGAGTTTGGTAAAAACTACATTCAAGGTCAGATTACGAGTTGCTTTTGGTAGCACAATGGTGACACAAGAGTTCAGACGATGAGACGACTCTGGTTGCTCACAGACAACACAAGAAGGTAACCTGGTAGCTAGCGTTAGTATATGTGTTCAGGAATGAAAATCTCACTCTCACAGGATTTGGTATTGGCTGGGCTTCTTTGGAACTGCGATGGAGGTGATACCAAAAGTAATACTGCCCATTGACTGACTGAAATAAAGGTGCATTTGTCATTTTTACTTGATGTTGTGATGGTGGTTTGTTTGACAAGCCTCTAACTCATGAATCTACAAGAGTGTATATAATTCTTTAGAGAGCCAATGGATCAAAAACTTGTGGGGCTGCAGGCCAGAGGCATTGGCTGGGTCTATATTGGCTGTAAATATCTGGGCTTAGCTCAGTTTGTTGCAAGATTGTTTTGGGGTCGTCTCTAGATAATTGTTTTTGTTATCCTGTAAAACGTGAAATATTTCCATTTTTGTTTAATGTAAGGATCTACACTTTTGAGAGTAAACACAATATACCCACTAAAGTGGACAATGAATGTACACCTGGCGTGAAAAGATAGCTCAAATGGTTACACCCAGAAGGAATCAGCTGACAGGAATGAAACATGGTGGGTTGGTTTGACATCATGAGACATGTGAATGATTTAAGTCTCAGTGAGCAGTGACACCCCCATGAGTCATTCTGTTAGTGCCAGCACCATTGGCAGACCGCTACACAATGCAGGACTACATGCACACAAACCGTTAGGATGACTGCCCTTAACACCACGTCAACATCACAAAAGACTGCAATGGTGTCGTGCCAGACTGTCTTGGAGTGACTCAGAATGGCAGTGGGTCATCTGGGCAGTGACGAGTGATCTGTGTGTGGAGGCACCGTGGTCAGCACCAAGATGAATGGTTTTTTGTCCCACGTCCAGAAGGCCTGGTGTCACTCCACCTCCACCCCCACCACACAATCTGCAGGAACTGTGTGAGAATATTCAAGCTGCATGGGATGGATTATCACAGGACACCATTAGGAACCTCTACAACTCCATGCTGAGACGTCTGCCATGTCACGTTAGCAAACATTGAGGCCCAACGCCAGACACAACTTCTGTATGTGTAGCTCAATACATATTGCCCATATCAGTCTAAATGTATCATCATTTATTGTTCCTGGTAACCTTTATCTTCCTTCCCAATAGCACTGCAATCCCACACTTCCTCCTATATACCCTTTCAGAGTATATTGTAATTGCAGTATATAGTGTAATTGCGGTGCAGGTATTTTGTCTGTTCGGTACCTTGTGAGCTCACATGTATGCACAAGGTTTTGTTGAACCAACCGGCTGAGGCCCAGTTCTCACATGACATCATTAAAATGTGCTGGAGTGTCTGAGCCGCAGAGGTGTTTGCATAAAACATCACTCGATGTTCCTGTGTGACTTCCACCATTCCCAGCCTGCTGCTTCTGCAGCGAGAACACACTTTTCTCCCTCCTTCAGTCAAACCTCTCATCCCTCAGCACAGGCACACCACACTGTATCATTACGGTAAAATATGCCTGTCTACCTGGACATCTACAGGTAGAGCATGTTGATTAATGCCATTTAATTCTTTCAGTATGCGATCCAGGAAATAGTTTTGCATGGAAGTTCGTACTGCTTTCAATGAGAATGGGGGAATGTCAGGGAGAAACAGATCTCTGCTTCTCTCTTTCTGACTCTGGACACTAGGTGAAGGTAGAAAGAAACACTCTGCACCTGCATCTTTTCCATGGTGCTCAGGGGTACAGGGAGAGCTGTAGTTCAGTATCTAGTTTATAATGCTGAGCTGTATAAAGAGAGCTGAAGTAGAGAATCTGTTGTACAGCACAGAATGAGCTTTACAGAATATCCAAAAGTATCCGAGCACCTGCTCATCCAACGTTTGTTCCCAAATCAAGGATGTTCATAACGAGTTAGTCTCTCTGCTGCAGCCACAACCTCTTCTCTCCTGGGAAAGCTACTAAATGTATCCTTGCTGATGGGATTTCCAGCCACTGAGCAAGGAAGAGCGCTAGTGAGGTCATGTACAGATGTCAGTCGATTAGTTCTGGATAATAAACGCCATTCCGCCTCGTCCCAACGGTGTCCAGTGGCTCTTCATTATTCCAACTCGTCCCAGAGGTGTTCTGGGGACCATCGTTACTCAAACCTGTCTTTCAGCTTGATCACTCTATCTCGTCCCAAAGCTAATCACTCTAGCTCTCTCCAGAAGTGATCAGTGGCGCTTCGTCTCTCCAGCATATCCTAAAGGCATTCAGTGGAGCTTCATCATTCCCAAAGTTGTGAACTGGAACTTGATCATGTCAACTCGTCCCTGAGCTGTTCCAAGGAGTTTCATCTCTCTAGCTGACTCACAAGATGATCAGTGGTGTTTTGCCATTCCAGCTCATCCCAGAGGTGTTCAGTGGAGCTGTATCTTTCCATTGATCCCAAACAGGGTAGTTAGAACTTCATCACTGCAATTCTTCCCAAAGGTGTTTAGTGGTGCTTCATCACTCCAACACGTCCCAGAGAGGTTAAATGATGATCTCATCCCATAGGTGTTCAGAGGAGCTTCATCTCCCCAACTTGTCCCAGAAGCAGACAGTGATGCTTCATCGCTCCAATTCCTCCCAAAAGTGTTGAGTGGGGTTCCATCACTCCCAAAGGTGTTCAGTGGTTCTTCATCACTCTTTCTCGCTCCAGAGTTATTCAGTGGCGCTTAATCATTCCCAAAGTTGTGAAGTAGAGCTTGGTCACGCCAACTCGTCCCCAAGCTCTTCAGTGGACTTTCATTCACCTAGCTTACTCAAAAGGTGGTCAGTGGTTCTTCACTGGGACGTCATCTTTCGAACTCCTCCTAAAGGTGTTCAGTTGAGTTCCATCACTCCCAGAGGTGTTAGATGGTGCTTCATTAGCCCGACTCATCCCAAAGATATCATCCAAGAGGTGTTCAGCGAAACTTCATCTTTCCAACTTATGCCAAAGGAGGTCAGTGGGGCTTCATCACTCCAACTCCTCCCAAGGGTGCTCAGTGGTGTTCCATCACTCCCAAAGATGTCCCTGGTACTTCATCACTTCAGATTTACCCAAAAAGATGTTAAGTGATGCTTCCTCATTCCAGAGGTGTTCAGTGAAGCTTTATCTTTCCAACAGCGCTCAGCGGTGTTCCGTCGCTCCCAAAGGTGTTCAGTGGTGTTCCATCATTCCCAAAGGTGTTCAGTGGCACTTTATCACTTCTAACTTGTCCCAAAGATGTTCCTCGTTTCATCTCTTCCCAGAGGTGTTCAGTGGCACTTCATCTTTCCAGCTTATCCCAAAAGGAGGTTAGTGGAGCTTCATCACTTCAGCTCCTCCCAAATATGTTCAGTGGTGTTCCATCTTCCCTTATCTCGAAGTAGTTTGCAGTAGCACAGTGTGCACGGTCGATAGCTTGTCTTTAACTGGTCTGTATTGAAAACCTTAAACCACTCATTAGGTGCCAGGACACTATTGAGCATTGATAACTAATTCCCCAGACCTGGATTAAGCCTAAAAATACATTTCAATGCAGCAACACCATTTACATTACAAGTTCAGTCTAGTCTTAATCCATGCCCATAATTCATAATCCAGTATCTGCTTTGCAGTGCTGAAATGCACAAAGCAAACAAAAACATACGGTTGGTCCTGCAGAGCTGAAGTGTGCACAGCTATTGCATGGTGTCTGTTTGCTTTGTAGTTTGCCACTGAAATCTCAGTGCAGGGCTCATTGGGTGTGAAAGAGGGGGAGTGAGTGCTTATGTGTGTGTGTGTGTGCGTGCGTCTCCTGCACTCCGAGATGCCGCTGGAGCTTGACGCGCTGGGTTTTTCTCAGTTCAGACAGGCAGCATCTGTTCAGCATCAGCGATGTACATGCACGTGCGTGCCTTCAGATATGAAGCACACTATGGAGTGATAAATTCAGTTGTTTAGTCTGAAAAATATAGTGTTATGTAAAAAAGTCAACTACGACAGCAAAGCATGTTTGTTCGGTAACTGTTGCGTGGCGGCAACCAGACTAAATAAACAAGGATGTAACATAATTGAGGAGGAAAAGCGATGTGTTCTTAGCATCAATTTAGCATGAACTAGGCTGGAACCGAATGTCCTTGAAATTAATAATCATAACCCAGTCTGGCATTTGGAGTCATGACAGCGGTACTCCTTCTCTTATAGAAGGGGGAAAAAGGGTTGCTTATTCTGTAATCATAGAGTATCTACAGCGTGCCACGTTATTTTCTCCCTCAATAGGAAGGCAATCATGGTGGCGCGGAGAGATGTGAGATTTCTGACACTTTTAAAATCACAGTCCAGGTTTGTTGCCGGCACTCTGCTGTTAGCTGTTATTGAGATCTTGGTTGGGGTTGGCTCTGGCGGAGAGGCCAATAATGGAGGATAACGAACCACAGCCCTGGACAAAGGGTAGGACAGCAGGTCCAGCCATGCATAGCCAGCACGATTTGCGTCACTTCCCATCCAGGAGCAGATGCACAGGGTCGAATAAATGCTTTGCAATGGCAAGTGAGCAGAGTCAGTGAGAGTGGCCCTAAATACCGTGGCACATGTTATCACCCTTCCCTCTTTTATTTTAAATGTGTGCACTGCATGTCAAAATTAACCTTCTTTTGGATACTCTATCGGCTACTTACACCCGTATTCTCATGCCTTCTGGCCCTGAAGTGTTCAATTACTCAACATGACATACTGTATTTGAGCCATGTGTGTATGTGGTTATGATGTCCGGGACTTTCCTTTGTGTGTTGTTTTATCAGGTGAGTGAAAATGGGCCTCATTGCACCTTCGTCATGCTCATCAGCAAAGAAATGTTTGCACCCAGAAGGAAGTGTGGGATTGCAGTGCTATTGGGAAGGAAGATAAAGCTTACCAGGAACAATAAATGATGATCAGTTTAGACTGATATGGGTATTATTTATTGAGCTACACATACAGAAGTAGTGTCTCTCAGGATTGTCTCTCTAACACAACCTGCCAGACGTCTTGGGCTTGGAGTTGTAGAGGTTCCTATTGCTGTCCTGCAATAATCCATCCCATGCAGCTTGAATATTCTCATACAGTTCCTGCAGATTGTGCGGTAGGAGTGGAGGTGCAGTGACACCAGGCCTATTGGATGTGTGACGCATGACAACAGACGTTCATCTTGGTTCTGACCACGGTGCCTCCACACACAAATTCATTGGCCTTCTCCACCAAGACAAAGGCGGGACTCGTCACTGAAGATGACCTACAACCATTCTGAGTCACTCCATGACGGTCTGGCATGACATCATCGCAGTCTTTGGTGACGTTGACGTACTGTTAAGGGCAGTCATTGTAATGGTCTGTGTGCATGTAGTCCTGTGTCGTGCAGCCGTCTGTCAATGGTGCTGGCACTAAAAGTATGACTCATGGAGGGCATCACTGCTCGGTGCAACTATTTGTGCAGCTGTTTATTTGAGGATGAGTGTTAAAAGCAGCTTTGTGTAGCAGGTGTGATCAGATACTGGAGAGCCTCTGAAATCTGTCCTGATCACTTGGCAGGTCGTCCTCTGCCATCATTACATTGCCTGTCCTTGGTCTGCTGATTATCCTTGATCCTTTGGAAGCTGTTTACAGTTTTAATTACGGGCCTTCTTTTGGGGATTGGAAGGACAGGCAAGTTGATGGTCATCTGCTGTGATAACTTGGCAGTCACTTCAATGAGGGTTTCTAGTAAGGACACTCCAATGTCTGTCACTTTCCTAGACTGGCCTGTCGCATCCTTCACCAACGTGAGATAACAGCCACTTAAATCGTTCTGTCTGACCCACTTTCTTCCACTAGTTCATACTCTCCAAATCAAGTTCAAGCCCTAAGCTTATACAATTCTCACGACACTCACCAGGAAGTGTCACCAGGAGCCCAAAGAGCTCTGAATCAACTCATTCAGTGCTGGGCTGCATCTGGAAACCCAGGTAGTTACTGCTTTGTCTTGCTGATCCTCCTCCTCACATCCGTGACCCGGAAAGCGATTTCATGCTTAAATGCGTGCTGAAGCAGCTTCCAGTGGAGGATGCATGAGTGCTATGATAGGTAAGATAAGATAGGATGGATACATATGGAGAAGTATGAATACTTTACATTGTATGAGTTGTATTTTGTACTTTGTCTATCAGATGCAATCACATGGGGGCATTGGGGGAGCATTGGGGGGCATGCTTTGAAGCGAACATTATGGTCCGATCGTCAGCATCGAAAGGTTTCCCGTTTCCTTAGTGTCTTTGTTTCTCTTTTTGTTCTTTCCTCTCGTCGATTCCTCCACATTCTTCCGGGATACGAGAGGTGCAGTGTGAAGGGAGGGGAGGGGAGGACAGAAGCAGTAGCGAACATTTCTGGACGCAGCCCAGGTCTTCTCAGGCATACCACAGGAATATCCGGATACAATTCAAGACCTCAGGAGACACTCTTTATCTAACTTGGACTTCTCTAGGGGTCCGACCTTCTACTGTAAAGCAGAAGCAGCTCTGAACTCCACGCTTCCTACTGTTATACAGGTCTCTCCTCATACTGCAGCTGTACGTTGATCGTGTGATCTGAATTGGAAACATTTTGAGTTTGGGAGAAAGACCACATATGAAGTGCTTGCCCTCCCTGCTGTCTTACAGTTCTGTCTCTGTTTTTCATTTCTTTTGACCAGGTTTTCACACGCCATCATTTCTTCTATCTGCTATCAGTTTCTCCGTGCTATCACTCAGATTTATCTCAGTTCTTCAAGATCTACCCTATAGTGAGTGTAAGGTCAGAAACATGCTCAACAATAACATCTGGTATACAGCCAGTGCATTGCAAACTCAGTTCAGAATGACCGTTCAGTGTCCCAGAATCTGTAAACGGGATCTGTTGTTGTTCCAACAACAACTAAACATGTCCACAGTTGAGAGGTGTGTGCTGCTTCTGTTGGGGTGAATAGAGAATGGAGCATTATATAAATGTTTAATGAGTGAACTGGTTCTGTGAGAGACTTGTCAGACTGCTGGTCTGCTATGACCGTTGATGGTTTGGCCAGGTTTGGTGCCCCGTGCTGCAACACTCAGAATGCAGCTTGCTCTTTCATCATGTTACACACTGAACTCAGCGCTTATGTTTGTGTAGCGTAGAGCATATGAAGCCCTTTTCAGGTGCAAAGAAGGAGCTGCCCATAAGTCCAGCCTATCCTTCTGGTTTACTGTTGGTCTGAACTTGGAAACAGACGTTTCAGCTAAGCCATCGGATCTAAATACCTTTACAGGTTCTATAGAATGCTTTTATTCAGCATTTTAAATTGTTCTCTGATGTTCTACATAGAAGGTATGTGCCTTTGATTGGGCAGAAAATGCCCACATGTGGTCTTGCATCTCACAACCCTATGAATTGGCCCTAGAATGAAACAAGCTGTTTTGCCATTTTGGTGAGCTCATGAATAATTTAATTACACTCATCCTCAAAAAAATAGTTGCACCTAGAAGGAATCAACTGACAGGAATGAAACTAGCTTTGACATTGCGAGAGATGCAAATGATTTGAGTTTCACGCTCAGCCCACATGTGACGTAAGCCTTATCCCTGTACCTGACTGACCCAGCAGCCACGATTGCAGACATTCAGCGAGCAGCGATGCCCTCCATGAGTCGTCCTGTTAGTGCCAGCACCATTGGCAGGCGGCTGCTCGACACCGGACTACATGCACGCAGACCGTTACGACGACTGCCCTTCATACCATGTCAACGTCAAAGACTGCAATGACTGCAATGGTGTCGTGCCAGACTGTCATGGAGTGACACTGAATGGCAGCGGGTCATCTTCAGTGATGAGTCACACTTTTTCTTGGTGGAGATGACCAATGAATCTGTGTGTGGAGGCAGCGTGGTCAGAGCCAAGATGAGCAGTTTGTTGTTACACGTCACATGTCCAGAAGGCCTGGTGTCACTCCCCCGAGAAGTCAAGGCATGCTACTTTCATCATTTGTTGTTCCTAGTAGCATTTAAGGTGGAACGGAACCTTTGATTCGGAAACTCTTAAAAGGGAAGTCTTGTTTGAGGGTGAACATCAGCCATGCCTGCTGATGGTTTGATTATTTTGGAATGTGTGAAAGTGTACTCATGCCCTTCAAAGCCTGGAAGGGTGATTTCTCCACGTAGACCTCCATTTTTGTTGCTGTGGCTCCGTTGTTGTATGTACATTTTAAGGGGGTAAATATTAATGACATTAGTGGGTTTAGGTCTTTGGAAGCTGCCCATTGTGTCACCCTCTTTTGTAAATGTGGGGTTTGTATTTAAAGGAGGAACAACGAAGGTTTTGAGCTTCATGATATGTCAGTTCAGTGTACTAAATTCTCCTTACTCAACCATGACAATGTAAATACAGCTTTCAATTCCATGACACGTTTAAGCTTCTGAAAAAAAGATACATCTGTAAACTTACTTTAAGGAGGGAGCGCTTCCCCAGCAGTGGCGGGTCAGCGGATCTGTCCTCCTACACAAACAAAAACATGTTGCGCTGCTGTTTGAGTGTTAGCCGGCGCGCTCGTTCCTGAAAGGCTGGAACAGTGGGAGTGAGTCACTGCTCTAGAACCTCTGGGGAATGAATCCTATACCATTATGATTTTACATCAGTGATGCTATAGCCATTAAGGCTGCCTTCTTCCTGCGGTGCACAGTACTACACACAGCAACAGTGGAGACTGCTTCCACATGAAACATCCGTCTTTTTGAGGTCCAGCCCATCTCTCTTGTCTGGCTGTTCTCGCCTTCTCGTCCGCGGCTGTGCCGGAGACGGCATCTCCGGGTCTATTTTGAAAAATAATAAGCTGTAACGGCCTGTGGGCGTATGGAGGAAGCGAGCTCCTCCATCAAAGTTGCCGCTGGTTGAACGTGAGCATGTGAGAGCTGCCTTTGGACTCCGGTTTAGTCTTTAAAGACAAGGTTAAAATCGGCGTGTGAGTGGGGGGAAAAAAGGATATGAATTTTCCATTCATTTGTGCACATGTCCGGCCAACACCGAGATATTTCAGGTGCTGTTACAGCCACCCACATTTGAAAAGCACTCTTGTGGAGTTGAGTTAAACGCAGCGGTAGATTGAGGCCAGTGTGTGGGATGTTTCCATGGCGCGGGCTGGGAGCCTGTAGCCCTGCCATGTCCATTATGCGGCTGCTCCCTCCTTACACAGTGCAGTCATTTGGAGGTTGCCTCTGCGCTGCTTATTATTCATAAAGCCCGTGGTTGCTGTGGCCTCTAATTGCATAAGGTAAATTTAGAGTGTGACTGGGACGTGCTAGATTGTTTTAATATGGTTTGTCAATGGAGGCTAAAAGTGGGCACAAGGACTTTTTATCCTTAACTGATATCGTCTGTAATAGACTGTAGTTTATAAGCTTCGTGTGCCATCACATCTGGAATTTCTCTAGTGGTCTGCTGCATTTACACACACATTTTCAGACATGTCCGTTCACCATGCTGTTTTATAACCCTTCCATGCTAATGCTTGCAAGTAGATCAATGCCCCGTTAATGAATGTGTTCAGGTTCCAGTTTTTCATAGCAAAATTGAACAGAAACACTTAACCGCTACACACAGCCATTTCCAGGGTTGGGTAGTAGTGGAATATGCCCATGGTGTTATGTAACCAGGATACCAATTATTGGTTTGTTATAGTAACAATGACAGTGATCAGATTACAGGTACATTATGAAAGATAAAAGGTGATCACCGGCAGGATTACATTAAAACCACACACAATCGGTAACTTTACATAAATACTGACTAATTAACATGAACTAAGGCATTAGTTAACTTGAAGTAATGCATTACCAATGGTTACCAATGGTAAGCATGTAGTTGGTATATGTTTACTTAAGATTAGTTAGTATTGTAACCATTCTTAATGTATTACTTCCTGCTAACAAATGCATTACTTCATGTTAGTTAGTCAACACTTAATGTGAAGTATACAATCTATAGAAAAATGTAGTGTGTGTGTGTGTGTGTGTGTATGTGTGTATATATATATATATATATATATATATATATATTTGAATCATTTTAATAGTGAGCTCCAGTGTTTAGCACTTGTTGCTCCATAACATTCTGTGCTTGACTGGATATAAATGTACATCTTGTGAACGTTAACCTGCCAGACTTTAATGCTGAACTGAATTAATATTAAGAGTCTCATGAGCAGTTGAATTAGTNAATAGTGAGCTCCAGTGTTTAGCACTTGTTGCTCCATAACATTCTGTGCTTGACTGGATATAAATGTACATCTTGTGAACGTTAACCTGCCAGACTTTAATGCTGAACTGAATTAATATTAAGAGTCTCATGAGCAGTTGAATTAGTTTTGTTTTCACATAAACATTTTCTTTTTTCCAGTATAGGATGATGAAAGTGAAATATCGATATGTGTAAATGATCATTATTTGTAGCTAAGATGATCAGCCCTCCTTAGTATCCATGTGAAATCTTGTCTTTCTAAACTTGTAGGACAAGTTTGTGTGGTTGCTGAAACTGTGGAGGGTTAAGGGAGCGAAGCGTTACAAATCAAATGTGATCAACACAGTTAAAGCGTGCTGCACTGATATGAAGCATTCCCATTCAGAAATATTAGAATGGCTTCTATTTATAAGTACTGTTAATGAACTTGACACCATTTTCGCTGCTCATGCGTAACTCAAACGCAGTTTGTGCTGTACAAATGGATCATCATCATGTTGGAAATGTTTCCAGATATTGCTCCGCTTGGATCAAGCCATTTCACTAAATGTGAGCTCAGTGGCTGTTGATTTGAGGCGCAGTATGAGCTGCTCTACACTTTTCTACATAGCCGATCCTTAAAGTGGGAGTACAAAAAGACAAGTAACCCGAAAGTAACAGAAAGTAATCTGATTACATTACTTTAATATGGTAATTCTTTGGATTAGGTTACCCTCCCACCGCTGGCCATTTCAGACACCAGGCATGGTATTTATAAACCGTGACTGATCTTGGGTTCATATTTCAGTTGTCACTGATTCTAGATTACCGTCTCTACTCCTGAGGTTTGTGAGTGCAGACCCTGTTGTCTAAAGTGGCTGCCTGCAGTTTTGTTAATGTTTATAGCTCATGGGAATGTCGTACTGTGTCCTAAACCACATCGACAGCTCTGCACAACCTCAATGAGGACCTGGATGCAGTTTGAGTGGGTTGAAAGTAGTTTTAGTCATGTGTATTTTATTGAAACAGTTCGGGCTATTTGGGTGACTATTGAGTTGTAGTGTTCTAGCTCTAAACTAAAGAAAGAACATTTGGCCTCCAAGCGTGTCTCAGCTGATCGATTACAGTTGAGCTAAGTGGAAAACTGTGTAAATTTAATTTACCGCCAAATCATTCCTTTAAACGTGGCAGCTGAGGGGAGTGGGAGAGAGACTGGCTGAACATAGGATATATAGGTGAATATAGGGCCCGTGAGGATTGCTGTCTAGCAGTGTTTGCATTTGCACTGCTTCATATTTCTCCCCATGAGGACACAGTGTGCTTGTAAGGGAGAGTGAGAGAAGGAGAGACAGGAACAGAGCGATTACGATCACCGCAGTAGTACTGGCTAGAGCCCCGGGGGTCTCCTGAGAGATGTGGTCTGCAGCTGCACTCTCAATGTGGGCGTGTGTGAGAGAGAGAGAGCGAAAGGATGTGATGTTGTCTTGCGAACACATCTGTCTACTTTCTCACTACCTGTCTGAAGTGGGCCATCGCAGGATGTTTACAGGTCATGAAAGGTCAAAGGGCAGAAGAAGAGGAGGTAGCTGAGCTGGAGGAGGCAGTAACTGGTAATGAGTCCCTGAGTAGGAGGAGTTAGTAGACTCCTGGAGTAGTGCCTTACTACTAGAGATGTCCCTAATACAGTTTCTGAAGTAAGTAAAAACATGGAATAAGCCCAATTAACATGGAAACGTGCTGTGACCTGTCATCAGTTTGGGACCAATGGCTGCACTATAGATCATATTTTCATCTGTGATGACCGAACGCACCAAGTGATGCGATTAGATTTGTGGGAAAGTAGCACCCAACAAGTGCTTCCCTCTGCTGGGCTTGAATCCTGGACTCCCACGTGGAGAATTAGTAACTTAGCTATTGAGATCACATGGTCACAGCTCAAAAACTGGTCATGAAATACTAGCCTGTAAAACACTCTAAATTATGTGGGACTGTTTTTTAATCCTGCTTTTCCTAGAATTCGTCCTGTCCCATTCCTGCCTGCTACACCGTTCTACAACAAGTGGTGCTCTTGCTTGCAGTGTAGATGTTTCAATCCACTCCCACCTGCAGGCCCGCATGAGGTTAATTTCTGTCTCTATTCACAAATGAATTATTTTCACCTGAAATAATCCGAAATAAGATCACCGGACAAAACAGTGAGTCACCTTGCATGTTTAAGTTGGTAGTAACTTCAGGCTCCTGCAGATGGCGCTGCACAAGGATGATGGGACTATAAATACCTGTGGGTTGTGAGTGATGGGATCCATAGATTGAGAAGAGGCACTACGGTGCAGTGAATGTCTTGTTCCATGTGGGGGAAAATGGCTCCAAGGCAGATGTTAATGATTGGCTAAAAGTAGTGATCGTATTTGGGCGTGCCAAAGACCATAGTGTGAAGGAAGTAGCTGAATCTGCAGGTGCATGGAAGCGTACGGTCATATGGGTCTACCAGAAGTGGCTAAAATCCCAGTCTACAGGAAATTCTCCTAGGAATTCTCCTAGGAATTGTGCCAGGGAAGGCATCCACCAAATCTGGCCCAACTGCACAATTCTTTGATGCGAGAGTGTCTGAACGTTGATGTGGCCTACATCCAGAAACTTGTCCAGTCCATGCCGAATCCAAACACAGCTGTTATTCGTGCTCTTGGAGGTATTAAATGCTATTAGGTACGTTTCAGTCACAGGTGACATACATTGCCTTTACTGGGCTTCTTTGTGGTGTGTTGGCTTTTCCTTAGTGCACTCTTTTTTGCTATTCCATTAGCAGGTGACACTGCTCAAACTCAGCAGTGAGCTGTCATCTAAAGGGCCATAAATGTACCCACTTCCAGCCTCTTTAAGCCAGACCATCTTTTAAGTTGTAATTCAAATGAAAGTATTGACAAGTGTATCGCTTGGCAGCTGATATCAAAGTCACGGTAAGAGTTTTAATAGGGCGATGCAGTCGGATGTTGTTGATAGTTGACAGTTAACCCGATGGCGATGCTAACGAGAAGATCTTTGCAATGTTTTAACTAGGAAATATCATGCTAATTGTTTCAGATGTCACCCAGGCCCAGGCTACCAGTGATTAACGGAGTCCAGTACTGGAAACTGGATTCATTGTCCAGATTTGACTTTATACTAAATTGAATTTACCTCTGATTTAAAGTGTGGATGCATTTTGGCATAGGATTAACACTAGTAGGAGTTGCCGTTGGATACTAAGTCAGTAGCAGGAGTAGTTGGGTCTATAAAATAGGGGCGTAACAATTCATCGATCTGCCACACTTGGGCGTGCATGCTGATGTTCACACCTGTTCCATCCACATGATTCCTTTCTGGACACTCCCACACTATAGGTGGCACCGTTTCACAACACATGCGAGTCATTCAAGGCGTAATCTGGTACCACGGTAGTTGTTTCCCACTGGCCAAAAACAGTTGCTGATTGCATTATCACATAATACGCACTTATGCATTGTTTGTTTATTACTAAAATAACTTTATGTAGATGACATGAAGAGTTCAGTGATGAAAACCTGACTTCATTGCTGCCATGTCTGGTGCTGCCTTTCTCATCATGTGATATCCAGCTATAGGAAGAGTGGGGGATACATTAACCTACCAACGGGATTCACGGTGGGTTTTTAAACCTCAAAGAGTTTAAACTACATTTATTGATTTGTTTATTAGCCTATTTTATATATTAAAGCTTAAAAACATGTCTTTACAGTTTCGGCCTAGAACCTGCTAGCATGCCACGTCCATAAAATAGACGCAGAGTATATTTTTGTGCTTTGCGCGCGCATTACCATGTGACGCGTGCCCGGTGTGAAAGGCTACATCGATTAATATAGGAGCGTATTGTTCACAGCATGGCGCATCGTGTTGCCACGGCTGGTGTGAAATGGGCTTGTTGCAGACTGCCAAATACAGCCTTACTTGCTCGCTTGTGTTCACATTAAAGCGGCTAATGATGCAGCAGCAGCCTACCAGTCGTCTGAGCAGTAGCAGCCAAGAAAATGAAGTTTAACACTCTCCCGTAAGAGTTCATGTGTGTGGAAACATTCTGGTTTTAGAGAACATAACAGAAGAGGCTATCAGCTCACCTGAAAGGGCAGCATGGTGTTGAAGCTTTAATCATATCATTTTATATCGACTGCAGATCCCAATGTACACTTATCGTCAAATAAATGTTGCACCCAGAAGGAAGTGTGGGATTGCAGTGCTATTGGGAAGGAAGGTGAAGGTTACGAGGTACAGTAAATGATGCAAACCGCTCATCTTGGTGCTGACCACGGTGCCTCCACACGCAGATTCATTGGTTGTCTCCACCAAGACAAAGCTGGGACTCGCCACTGAAGATGACCCGCTGCCATTCTGAGTCACTCCATGACAGTCTGGCATGACACCCTTGCAGTCTTTGGTGACGTGGGCGTGGTCTTGCAGAGACGTGTTGTTCACTAAAATTTAACCACACATCAGCTGACCATTTCCCTGACTGAACATGGCAGAGGAAGCAGCTTTGGGCTTTCTTTTGAGCTTTTTGCAGTTTGGCGTAAAGCGTTAATTGCCTTTGCACGCTCTTCCTGATTGTTTTCTAGAAGCCAGCCCTCCCTCGTTCGCTCTTCCGCGTAGGAGTCTGATTTAACAGTGCGTCGGTTTTAGAGCATCGGGTTTATCGCTCCTCCGTTCTCTGTCACGTTCTCTCCAGAAGCGGCGCAGGTTCCGTTCCCCGAGGCTCGCAGGAAAATCTGTTTTTTCCGTTTACGTCCCTCTGCTGGATTAATTGAACTCTATTATTTATCTAAATTGGAAAAAATGAATAGATTTCAGTTACATGTGCCTGTCAGAGCCGGCTTGTCGGTTTGTTAATCTCAATTAGAGGTTAATTGGCACTCCACGGCCCTCGTGGCGTCTCAAACGCACCACCTCCCCCCAACCGCGCCGCAGAGCCTTAACTGAATTTCAGTAATTGCTGAAATGTTTGAGTCATCCGTCTGAATGCATAACCAGGAGGCATAAGCTTCTCGCAAATGCCAGCCGATGAATATTCATACCCCTGATGTGTGTGTTTTTGTGATGTGAGGAACGCCGCTGTGCTTGTTCTGACGAGCGATTATGAGGACGCCCCTGAGGCTCTCCTTCTTTTTGTGGTTTAAGCTACATGGTTTGGATTCCTCCGACATCTTCATAAAACTCTGCACGGGTGGCGCTCCTGTCTTCGGGACATGAGGATATGTGGGCAGTGATGATGGAATGCTTCCTCTTCTGCTGCTGTCAACAACTTTACTTTGTGTTTCTCTTTCCATCTCTCTTTCTCTCGCCCTCTCTCTCTCTCTCTCTCTCTCTCTTTCTCTCTCTCCTCTCTCTCTCCCGTCTCCACCTCTCTCTGTCTCTGTAACCCCATCTCTCTTTTTTCTGTCTCTCACTTGCTCTCCCCATCTCTGTCTCCCTATCTCTCTTTCTTTCTCTCCATCACTCTCTCCCCATCTCTCTCTCCCTCTCTCTCTGTTCTCTCTCTCTCCTCCATCTCCCCATCTCTCTCCCCATCTCTCTCTCCCCATCTCTCTCTCACATCTCTCTCACCATATCTGTCTCCATCTCCAACTCTTTCTTCATCTTCATCTCTCTCTTTTCCTTTGCATATCTCCCTCTCTCTTTATCTTTATCTCCATCTTTGTCTCTCTCTCCCCCTTTTCTTTCTCTCTCACTCCCCATCTATTTCTGTCCATGTCCATCTGTCTCTCTCTCCTCTCTCCCTCGCATCTCTTTCTCCTTTCCTATCTCCATCTTTCTCTCTCCATGTTTCTCTCCATCTTTCTCTCTCTCTTTCCCCTTTCTAAATGGAAGTATTTGTCCAGGTATGGGGATTGATTGGAAGCAGACGATGGCGTGAATGATCTGGTACTGTGAGACAGGAAACTGGAAACTGATCTCTAGCCCTCCGGTTGAGTCACTGGTGTCTTGCTGTCCTGGTGTGACTGACATGCATCTCTGCCAATCACGATTGTCTCTAATAATATATTCTAATAATAACGATAACACTGTTTTTCCTTTAACTGTCTCAGGAGAAATATTGTGAAACTTACTGTGTGTCATGAAACACACACACAGACACTAAACACATACATGTGTCTCTGTCCATCTCCCTTCCTTTTGTCTCTCTCTCTCTCTCTCTCTCTCTCTCTCTTTCCCTCTTCCCTTTTTCGCCTCTCTTACTGTTTTCCTCTCTCAGTCTTTTTCCTTCCCTGCTCTCTCTTTAACTGTCCATTCTACCACTTTTTTTCTTTGATTTTGTGGCTTTTTTTCTTTCTCTATTCTGTCTGCTTTTTCATTCTGTCTTTTGCACAGTCTTCTGTTTTTCTCTCTCTTAATTACTGCCTGTTTTCTCTCTCATTCTCTTTTCTCTTACTCTCTCCTTAATGCTCCTTCCTTTTTCCTTCTTTCTCTTTCTTTTTGTCTCACTGTCTTTTTCTTTCTCTTTTCTCTCACTTTCTCTGTTCCTACTCTGGTTCTCAACCTCTTCCCCTCTGTCTCTCTCTGTCTCTCTCTGTCTCTTTCTTTCTCACACCTCATTTTCCTGTTGGCCTTGTTGGCTGTCCCTGAGGTCTTTCCTTAAGTGCCTGTATCCAGACCTCGGGCCTATAACTCCTGTCTCCGTCCAAGCGCTCATGAAGCATTGCTGGACAGCTGCTCTTGCTTCAGCTCTGCTGTGTGGTCTCAGGGCTCTTAACCTCGATGACTTAGCCTTTCCCTTTGACTTCGCTCTCGGATCATCTATCCATCTCCGGGTTCTGTGAGAACTTTCTCTATGGATGTCCTACAGTACTGTCTATATCATTCTGACGTTTATTTACACTCCTTCCTTTTCTTCTTGTACGAGAGCGCTCTTTAAAGCAGCTTCAGCCAAAATATCATTTACACCTTTTGCATATTAATGTAGTCAGTCTGCCAAGACAGGTTTGGTGTCTGAAGTTTGCTTCTTTAGCTTTGCGTTGGAGCTATGGAATTAAAGTAATGGAAGCTTGTACCTGACTGTTTAGCGTCATGCTAACGGTTTGTCTAAATCTTCACATACTCACCTTAAACTGCACTGAGTAAGTGGATAATCCCATATTGACTTGCTTGTGTGGTTTCGGACACAGCGAAACATATATACTGTTTGGTGGGGTATAAGCTCTCCTTAATAATCTTAATGTTAGCCTAATAGCTACCAAAAAACCAAGTATGTCATTGGATGGTTGTCTACATTTGGTGTAAAAGCAACATTTATTTATCTATCTGTCTATCTATCTAGTTATTTATTTATTTATTTTTGCTTTATTTTTCTTATTTTACAATTCCAAAAGACAGCTTAATTATGAATACAAAGGAGGGAAAGAGAGAGAACAGAGAAGAAGAAAAAAACAAAAGCTTAAATAAAAATAATTATAAAAATACTTATAATACTGCAGACTGTCTAACAGATGGTCCAGTTTGCAGTTGCAGTTCAAGTTCAGTTGTCATGTTACAGATTTTGGGGATTGCATAGTAGTATATAATACATATTTGTATATCTGTATGTTTGCCCCGGCAGGGTAGGTTAAGATCTGTTTTCCCAGTGCTTTGTAAAACAATCCATTCACATTAGTAACGTTTATGTAAGCTTATCCTCTGTTCAGCCCATTGTTATTTTGTTGGAGAATCCTGCTGCATCCATTTTCTTGTAACATTTCATTTTTGATTTGCTTATGCACAATAAAACGTGGACCCTCAGCATTGTCCCGTTTCCTCAAAGCTAGAATGAGAATTTGCGTAGCCCAATAGATCTGTGGTGGGTTTTGTTGACTTGAAGTCACCCGGCAGTCCTGTTAGCACTGTAGATTTGAATAGGAAGTTTTTTTTCCCCCATAGCTTTTTAATATCTCTCTGGGCTTCTTTGAAAATTCCACCTGTTCCCTCAAATCAAGCGGTTCATCCATCACCCGTTCCTAAGTGGCTGGACAACGCTGAAGCCTCCTTTACCAACCATGTACTGAATGTAAGCGCTGCTTTACCATATGATAATCTGCTTTCAACCTCCAGGTTTTGCTGGAAAGCTTTTCTACATGCATAAGTTATTAGTTCCCATAAAGCTGCTTTCTCGTAAGCTGATTTGCATCCTGCACCGCCACAGTGTTTTCTCTTTGTCCACAGTAACTAAAGCCATTAACAATGTGCACTGTCTGTCAACCAGAGTCTGTCAACTCCACTTCAGAATTTTTAGCTGTAATTTAGCTGGTAGGCCTTGTGTTAGAGCAGTAGGAGTATTCTTATGTCAGAAACTTTTTATCATGCAGTGATGTCTTCTGTGTAGATTGTTGCTTTTATGTTTTAAAGGGCCTATGTCATGTTTAACCACATAGTCTTTGATTTGAAATGGTCTGATGCAGGGCATACATTTTCAAAGCATGCTGTTCACTTCCTAGTCCATGTGGTATGAGATAAGTCAAGATAACACATTATTGATCCTGAAGGAAATTGTATACATGTGGAAAACAAAACCACCCTGTTTTGATTTCATTGTTTTTGTGATGTCATGGTACATTTACATACACTCATCCTCAAAAGAATAGCTGCACCCAGAAGGAAGTGTCAGATGCTATTGGGAAGGAAGATAAAGCTTACCAGGAACAATAAATGGTGATACATTTAGACTGATATGATTTACTGAGCTACACATACAGAAGTTGTGTCTCTCAGTATGGCGTTGGGCCACCATGTTTGCCAACACAAAGTGCCAGATGTCTCGGCATGGAGCTGTACAGGTTCCTAATGGTGTCCTGTGGAAATCCATCCCAGATTTTGCGGTAGGGGTGGAGGTGGACTGCCACCAGGCCTCCTGGACATGTGACACATGACAACAGACCATTCATCTTGGTGCTGACCACGGTGCCTCCAAACACAGATTTGCTGGTCATCTCCACTAAGACAAAAGTGGGACTCGTCACTCCATGATCTTTGACGACATTGACAGGGTGTTGTGGACAGTCGTCATAATGGTGTAGTCCTGCCTTGTGCAGCCATCTGCCAATGGTGCTGGCACTAACAGGATGACTCATGGAGGGCATCGCTGCTCACTGAATGTCCACAAATGTGGCTGTTGGGTCAGTCAGGTACAGCGATAAGGCCCGTCCTTGCTTGCGCCACATGCGGTTGAGTGTGAAACTTGAATCATTCACATGTCTCACAATGTTTAACCTACCCACCAAGTTTCATTCCTGTCGTTTAATTGCTTCTGGGTGCTACTACTATTTGTGCAACTATTTTTTTTGACAAGGAGTGTACATGCACCTGTTCAGTAGTTTAGCCCTGATGCTATACAGAATGTTATAGCCTGGGTTGAAAACCACTACAACTGTGACGAGTAGAACAGCATCTCAGAATGCAAAGCACTTCGAACACTGTGGTGGATGGGCTACAACAGCAGGAGAACCATATCAGGTTCCACTTCTGTCAGCCAAGAACAGAAAGCTGAGGCTGCAGTTGGCACAGGCTACCAAAACTGGACAGACTGGATGGAAATGTAGCCTGGTCTGATGAATATTGGTTTCCACTGAGGTGCTGGGCTTCTAAGATGGGGTCAGAATCTGGCGTCAGCAACATGAATCCGTGGACCCAACCCGGGCACACTTTGGACCCGGTTATATCAATTGACCATCTTCTGATGGCTACTTCCAACATTATATCTCCAAGCAAAAGGTTAACTCAGACTGGTTTTATGAACATGACAAAGAATTCAAGGTTCTTCAGTCACCCAGATTGGACTGCAGTAGAACAGCTTTGGGATGTGGCAGTATATTACTTAGGCTTTGCATATATTTAGCTTTCAGCTTCATGTTCATCAAAGTTTTTTAAGTACCTTTTAAGTACCTATGGAGACAATTTTGACCTAAAGATGGTTTAAATACCTAAAGAGTTTGAATGCCAGCTTCACAACAAAAGGGTACAAGGCCTTTAGCATTTTTCTCAGGGTAGCACAAATCTTGACGCATATTAGTAGGTTAAGTTATTGGAAACATAACAAAGAAAGAAATCAAGTTCTTGAATATGAATATTCAGTAGAAACATTTAGAAAGGCCAAGTGTCCCCAGTGTATTGTATACTGATCTAGTTCATATGCATGAAACACTGCATTCTGTAAGGTCCTGGAACGCTATAGCGTTGCGCACTTGAGCATTTACCCCACTCCAGCACACCTGACTCAACTCTTCGGCTCATTATCCGGCCCTCTTGAGTCATAACAGGTGTTTTAGTGCTGGGAAAACCGCTGAAGTATGCAGTGCCACGTCCCTGTTGCGCTGCTTTTGAGAAGCGTGGGCCTCTGAGTGTTATGAATTGGCTATATTTTCGAAGATATTACTCCCTGGTCTAGCTGAAGCGAAAGGCTCAGTGGGGTAATTTCTGGCAAGCTGAAACTGCCTAGGACTTGGACCTGAAGTGTTGTGTAATCATAACCCTGTTTTAATGGTCTTTGTGCTTCGCCAGCTTTGTGAGGTTCCCCTGAAGGTCCCTCAAAACATCACACCCTCATTGAGTTGCTCCTGATTAATTACTGCAATGTTCAACACTGGAGCTCCTGACCTCATCAGCTCTCCGGCAGGAGTTCATTTCATCCCCTGCAGTGGTTTGCAGCCTCACCTGCATTTGCACCTGCACCTCTTTTAAAACATAACATCGTTGACCCATATAGCTCTGAGTTAATGAGTCTTATGCATTTTTCTGAAGCCCTGCTTGAGGCTACGTGAGGCTCATGAAATTTCAGCCAGGGGGAGAAAAAAAACACCCAAACCAAACTGATTAAACTGTAGGACTGCCAACCTACAGTGATAACCTTTAGTTCCCGAAGTTATGTGCGTGACTTTGCTTGTCAGTTTTGCTGCGGCCGTGCACGGTCAATACTGCAGTGCTTTTCTTCTGCAGCTTACAGCAGCTTCAAGTTCTATACAGTTCTTTCCATGGACTCATCGACTTATACATCTCATCATATGTCCAGCATATACACTGCCTGGCCACTTAAAAAGCCATCTTTGGGATTCAAATAAGCAAATAATTAAGAGCCGTTGTTGGATAATTACTGCAGTGATTAATATGTTTCAGCTGGCAATAATTCTTTTATCCCTAAGTGATGTATTTCTTACACAGTCATGTGGGAAGACGTATCCCGTGGTCGTGGAAAAGATGAATTACTGTCCTGCATCAAGCAAAGAAAACGGCTATGGAGCTGAAATTACTGGAATTGGGTTAGCAACTGTCCAGTACACTATTGTATTGGAAACCTGGAAGGATAGTGGTGAACTATCAACTTTGCAGAAGAATTGTGGTCTGAAAAAAAAAGTCTTGAATGATCGTATTAGGAGATCAGTTAAACTTGAAGTCGAATCATAAAATCTTGACAATAGAACTCACGGTTATGTTTAATAGTGAAATTTGCTGCAATTCCAAACTACTTGTTAGTGAGGCTAATTGGACAAAAGGCTTGCATTTGCTGGGGTGCATAAAGATTGGACTCTGGAGCAATGGGGAAAAAATGGACATGTGGTCTGATGAGTCCAGATTTACCCTATCCCAGAGCGATGGCCACCTCATGGTAAGAAGAGTGGAAGAACCCAAAGTGATGCTCCCGTCATGCATATAGCCCACTGTACAAGTACACTGGGGGCAGTGTTATGATCTGGGCTTGCTTCAGTTGATCAGGTCAAGGCTCAGCAGCATGTGGTAATAAAATGAGTCAGCTGACCACCTGAATCTCCTGAACTGAATGACCAGGTTACCCGATCAGTGGAGTTTTTTTCTTTCCTTGTGGAACCAGCGTATTCAAGGACAACAGCGCCAAGGTTCCCAAGGCTCTGATTGTGAAAGAGTGGCTCAGGGAGCATGAGGAATCATTTTCACGCACCACAGATTCCTGACCTTAACCTCATTGAAAGCCTTTGGGATGTGCTGAGGAAGATTTCATGCACCAGTTCAGCTCTCCCATAATCAATATAAGATCTTGGCAAAAATTGAAGGCTCGGATGGAAATAAATGTTGTGCTGTTGAATAAGGTTGTTGACACAATGGTACGGTGAATATGTGCTGCAATCAGAGCTAAAGGCCGTCCAGTGAAATGTTACTGTATGACTGTGAATCACAATTCTGCTTTGCAACCAGCCAATAAACTCGCAGAAGAGGATAAATGTAGCGTAAAACTCGGCTAATCACACGACATGCATACTCGGTAGGACAGTGCAGTCTCTCTGCAGGCTGTTTCACAAAGACAGTGTGAAGAATCACAGTATTAATGTTTGTACATGGCTGTTATGTTCATTCATACAGAGTGAAGTCGTCATGTTTAGGCTTTTGGACTTTTGTCCCCTCTCTTTTGCCCTGGTGTCTCAACCAATATTACTGAAGCGTTGTGACTTCTTTGCCTCAGTGTCTCGCTCCCCGGAGGGAATATATCAGGGCACCTTGTTTAAAGAGACCTTTGTGTCCGACTGCCAGAGCTTCACCAGCTGTTTGTGTGAGCATTCCCTCCTTCAGTGGCAGCTTGAGTTGTTTGTTCATTAGCAGCCCAGGGTACACTCAGCTTACGTCACATGGTTGTCAGGATGTTGGTATTGTTGTGATTTCATGAGAACAGGTAAATGAGCTTGGTCATGGCTCAATACCAGCGCTGCTATCAGTGCCTAACTGTAGGAATCTGATTATGATGGGTGTACTAAATGCGTGCGAAGTGCGTGCGTCTCACTGTTGTTTTAACTGAAGTTTATTTATGGGGATAGCCCAGTCTCTTAGCGATACAAGGCAGTCGTGAGCTAGAGGTTAGGGAACCAGCCCTCTCACCGGAGGGTTACCGGTTCGATTCCCTGAACCGACAGTAACAACTGCTCCCCGGGTGCTGCTCACTGCCCCCTAGTGTGTGTGTGTGTGTGTGTGTGTGTGTGTGTGTGTGTGTGTGTGTGTGTGTGTGTGTGTGTGGGCGTTTCACTTCACGGATGGGTTATATGCCGAAGATGAATTCCTCTGTGTCCAAAACACAATTGGTTCTAACATTTTTCTTCTATTTCGTGCTGTCCATCTTGCTGCTTTTTGCTGCACATCTGACAAAAATGATTGCCTGAATGAGTCGGAATGAATGGACTGAGTTTGACTTTCTGAATACTTCCATGTGCGTTTTCAGTTGGTGTAGCCCAGCATTACGCTATAAACAGTAGGTCGGAAAACAGTAAGCAGAAATCGCTTCACTCTGGCACGCCTTGATTTTTGGAAGGCCCCCATACGATCTCAGATTACCAGGAAAATAAGCCCATTAAACTGCAATATTCCTTAGTCTATGATCTCATTGTCGGATCATTCTCACACTGTGAACTCCCGACACGGAAGCCTTCTGCTCATCCTGTTGCTGTATTCTTCTCCTTGATGAATTCTCTCCCTCTGCTCAGACGCCAAGTATGTGTCGTCCCTGCGAGGCTGTTGGGTTCTGTTTTGAGACAGTATGTGTCGGCTCTGCGTGACTACTGGTGGATGTGTTTGTCCTTTTTGTCTTTGATCCAGACACTGGCGCTGTCGCTCGTGCTGTTGTCAAGCTACGCTGTCTGGCAGGTGCGTTTCATGTTCAGAAAACACTTCCCCTGACATGTGCTGCTGTTCGTGTGCGCTGGTTTCTTTGTAGTCACAGTCTGTGATGTTGGTGGTGTTGGTTTGAGCGAGGTGAAGTTCAGTAGCTGCTTTAGGCCCTGCTACTGAGCTGTGTGCATGTTTTCCATTTGGCTCCGTGTGACAGTAAGACTAACCGGCATCAGTGACCTTGCTGTGTAGAAGATCTGTATAAGGGCTTTTCTGACAGTTTCTATAATCGAATAAACAGTTGGTTATGGCATCGGTTAAATGATTTATCGGGAACAGAAAAGGTCCAGCTAGGAGTCTGTCAGAAACTACAGCTATTAAATACTTTGTCGTGCACAATGTTCCGACTGAGAACTGAAATCCATCTTCATACAGTGCTCTCCCAAACCTAACACCTACACAGTCTTCAGGGTCCTCAGGAAACAGCACTAAACACGCACGTCATGGTTTTCAGAAATGTCCAGATGAAAACAGTTTTTGAAATCTCCATCCTGGAGGACGTTTTCTAAATGCTCAGCTTTCAGTGAACTGAAACACTGTTTTCATGCGGGGCAGAGGCCAAAATTACAGAGGAAAATATCCGTATCTTCCAAAAAATATCCTTTTCTGTGGGGACGAGCAGGTCAGGCAGCTAGCGCACAGGGACAGCGACACCCTGCTTTTACCTACGCTGGGCGACAGTTTTACTGCAGTTTACTCACCATGCTGAACTTTTGTCATTTTGTGTTGCCAGTGTGTTCCACTGGATCTCCAGGCCTGTCAGTCCTGCTGCATTCAAAGATAATTTACATTTATAATAATAATATATAATGATATATAATTATTTATTAGAATTAGAATATAAACTTTTATTATTATTATTATATAAAAATAGTATACATTGTTATATACCATTATTATAATATAAAATGTATTAAAATTATTCTATTATATATAACAATAAAATATATTAATAGTAATGAAGTTTTTTTTATTTTTATTTTAATGATATCAAAGTGAAATATTCCCCTTAATTTTGGCTTTTTGAATTGAGTATATCGCAATATGTCAGACTCTTCATCTTTTGGTCAAGTAATATAAATGAGAAGCACAAACATCACCAAGTGAACTAATTAGCGTGGCTCCAACGCTGGCAGTATCAGTATAGGCAGTGAGGGTATGTGTGTTTGTGCGTGTGTGTGTCTGACATGATAATGCATAGCTTTGTGTGGGCGCACATCATGTAATATGATATTACCAACCACACACGTCCCAGTTAACCACATGACGACCCTAAAGCAAAGTTTACTTCGTGCTCCCATATAAAAGATGCATGAGGCTTATAATATTATTAGATACTGTGTTTTTCTGAGTGAACGTTTGAGCACGGTTTAGATTAGTAAATGCTTACTGCTGATTTAATCAATAATAAAGAGCCACTGGCGTATGAATTACATTCTTATTTATTTGGGTTTTTTTTTTTTGTTTGTTTGTTTGAAACAGTGATTTGTGATATAAACGTATTACTCTCTGAAGTCTCATCTTTGTTTGATCACGTTCTTTAAATATCAGGCCAGAAATCTTACCTGTGTACATAAAAACAGAAGAAAACAGTTGAACAAATCTCCACCATGGAGAGCATCAATTTTCACTGATTAAATTTCTGGTTTTGTGTGATCAGGAGGCCAGAAATCTAACCCTGACCAACAGAATAGCATCATTTAGTTTAAGTGATGGAATTCATAATGTAACTCATACCTGCCGCTAATGTTGTGTAGTTTGTAATCACTAAAGCTGGCAGTAAGTGAGACTTTGATCTGCTATTTTTACTGCAGTTTTAGTTTCTACCATGGCTGTTAAATGTTTTCTTTTAGACGCTCACATATAAGAGTCGTGTTGACGTGCCAGGTGAGTTTGGTTATACACCATTTTTTAAAGATGATATTACAGTGAAGTGTTCCCGTCCTTGCCTGGACCTCAAGTGATGTACCGTTAGATGGAAAGTACATGTGTTGCACACTCATTGCTGAGATTTGTTGGCAACTATTTTTAACTAGCCACATTATAAACTTAGTCGATTTGCAGCATCAGTGAACGTGGAGGTCTATACAATAGCAATATAAAGACAACCAAAGCGGCAAACACAATGGTAGGAGACAATCGGACGAGGTAATCTTTCATCTGTCACTGTCAGTATCTTTCTGGCTTTCAAAATCATTTGTTTCCCATAATGCCACTTTGTCATCTGATTCAGCCAATTCCAAAGGTTTCTAACGCTGTTGATTTCAAACACATCCAATTAAGCCAGTCACAAACTCGCCTTTACTGAAACCGTCGGTTGTAGAATCCACCTTTGTTCAGATGTAGATTCCACAGTTTGCTGGGAGCGGTTGAGTCACGTTAACCACTTTCTCATGTAGAAACACCAGATAAGATTGTAAATGAACTTGTGTTGCTCACTTTATTTATAATTGAGATGTAATCTTGTATTTTTGTTATTGATCTATAATATATGGATATTGATCTTTGGTTGCTTTTTCATTCGTGTTAGGTCTTCTAAGAAAAGTTCAACCTTCAACCACCAGATATTCCAAAAAAAAAAAAAAAAAAGTTACCATATTTTTTGTTTTGTATCTAGAAAATGTGTCATATCAAGATGCAACTAAAAATATAGGTATTTTATCAGCACTGATTGCAATATTGATACTGCTTATCAATACTGATACTTATCTAGACATTTATTGATACTGCTCTCCAAAAAGCCAAGACCTGACCTGAAAATGTGAAAAGATTAAAAATGAAATGATGTGAAAAGGTTGTGGTCGTCTAAAAATCGCTTGGGTGTCAGAACAGCTCACACGAACTCCAGACTTTCAAAATATCCTACTATCTGTAAATATGCATTTCTGGTAGGACAATTCTACAAACAAACACAGGGATGCTGCACAGCTAAGGCAAGCGCTCTGCCCTGCTTCAGATTTGTAGAATTTTGTATTTGTATTTAAGATTTAAGATGCATTATCATGCTATTTGGTAACGTGAGCCCACATTTTACCAGTCCATTCCAGTCATGACCAGAGAACAAAGAATAAGGTTCAGCATTCGGAATGGTTAGGGCAGTCAGAGGCATTTGAACACTTTTATCACATGGTGCAGAACCAGTGTAGCATCCACCGGTTGAAAATGCCTGCTATGTTAGGTTGAATTAAGGCCACCACACACTGGATGCACCACGTCTTTGTGTGCAGTGTCCAGAAAATCCAAACCATTGTCTTTTAAGGAAGTACCCACGTCACCGACACAGGGCGTCAATGTGCATCGGGGCTGAGCAGCTCCATGCACTGTTTAATTCCTTAGTGCCTCACTGCTATATTTTGCCATTACTACATTAAATTAAAGGCCTGTTGAGACCACAGAAGGCCTGTGATCACATGTGGCTTAAAATTTCACAGAGAAAAGCAGCCAGTCTTTTAGGTAAGCAGACAAAAGCTAATGATAAGTTACCTCGGCTAATGTTACTAGCTGAGCGTTTTCTGCTGGTACCTTTCAGATCCAAAATAGCCAGTTTGTGAAGAGGTAGTAAACTGATACCAAGTGTGATGAGTGATGTTGAAAGCTTTGTGTCATTCAGTGTATATGAGTGTAAAAATGAGCTTGGCATGTATCAACTTTCCATGTCTGCATTCTATAGTACTGCTCTGCTACATGAGATTATGTGACGTGATGCATCTGGTGTGCAGCTTTTAACGTTACATGAATACTGACTGCAGCACCAGTTACCCCTAAGCTTGGCTATATTTTGCTACTGACCAGTCTGGAACCAGAACTAATTTAGTACTACTAAGTTTCTCGATACCCGTGCCTAATCGTTACACCTCTGTTTTGGAAGTTAGTAAGGTGTAATTTGAATTTTTGTCTAGTGGCTGACACCCTACACACCAGGATTTTTGTGGATTTTCGAGGATTTTTTAAGGATGTATGAGGTGTTGAGAGAGACACACACACACATGCACTGTCCAAACACACTCTCGGAGGCTGCCATTCCAGTTATGCTGAGGGAATTTCATCACCTTTGGCAGGTAGCTGCCCAGGAACCAATTTCAGTCTCTCTGAATTTCGTTCCAAGCACCACCACCAAACCACACACACA
>CM067478.1:31643535-31658370 GCA_034552555.1 Semaprochilodus insignis | reverse complement strand
CTCTCTCTCTCTCTCTCTCTCTCTCTCTCTCTCTCTCTCTCTCTCTCTCTCTGTCTCTCTCTCTCTAAGTCTCTCTCTCTCTCTCTCTCTCTCTCTCCTCACTGCTCTGATGGTACTGAGTCTAGTGTTTGTGGTTACGCAGCAGGTGCAGTGATATTTTAAAGATACCAGTTCAGCATGACTCTCCGTTCACGCTGTCTTTTTTTTTTTCTTTTTTCTCTTTTTTTATTGAACGTGTGAACAGTGTGGAAGGGAATGTTTCTCACAGCCTGAAAACACCGAGGGTAATTTGAACCCGCTGCTTTGCGGTCATCTTGGCCCTCTCACACACCCACTTTATCACCACCAAAGCCATTTTGGTCGCCCTCAGAACAAACGGCCTGGGAACACGGCGTTCGCGTATAAAACACCCCAGTGTCTAAAACACGGCACGCTGCTGCGAGCATCAACAAACCGCTGTGGCTGACCATTACTGTCAACACATATTCAAAGCTGGACCAATCCACCTCTGTCCTTCGCTCCATAGATTCTTCCTAATAGACACCATATGGTCTTAAGTTCCAGTCGACGTGCTTGACCCTGCCAGCCAATCATTTGGATGCTTGAGCTGTCGGAGATTTCATTCCCAAATTCCGTATCATTCCTGCCAAAGCTGACATCAACTTCTGCCAACTGGCTGTTGTTCCAGAAGAAAGAGGAAATAGGAAACCGAGTGGTTTAAGCGGACATTTAAGGTGTCTCTGAAATATGTGCCACTGTCTTGCGTGTTTCAGTCTGTCTGACTCCGTCTGCTCGTGTCTGAGCGCTATTAGCCATGTTCTTTGCTGGCTGGCAAGTTCAATATCTGCGGCTCAGAGAGGAACACATTAATACCTGACCTTTTCCACTCTGCGAGCTTGTGCCATGACCGGTTAAACCTTTTAATGAGTCGTTCTTAAATAAATTTCTCTTTGGTGGCAGAGTACATCGAAGTCTCGCTACCTTTTATTGCCCTTAAGAAACCTTTATTTCCTGCCTGGCGTCTGCTCTGACTGAAGCTCTCATGTAGTTAATAGATGACCTTCGGTAGAGTGTCCCCCACGTTAAGACGAGACTGACACTGTATCAGTGCTTCAAGCTAAGGGTCTAACAGTCTCACTGTGCATTGAAAAATAGATTTGAAAGAGTGTATTGAAATGTGGAGCTTCATAGCCGGTGCCTCCTCACTGTCCTCCTAGGGTCTCTCATTTATCACCTTCCATGGAAACCACTGTCAAATCCAGGTATCTGGGTACATCCTGTCATAGTGAGTACAGTGGGCCTGTTATGCCTGCACCCACACTGAAACACTGGCCTTTTATAAACCTGTCCTAAATTCAACGGCTTCACAGCAGTTGTGTAAAAAAGGTCTATACAGTCTATGTAGTATACGCTGTAGACTGTTTTTCACCATACAAATTATTGAAAATCAATAAAACGCTGACATCAAGAATCAGAAAATCATATTGCGCCTTAGAATATGTGCATCATTATGCCCTCTTTCCATATTGTACAAATTTCTCCGTTTAATTTTTATTTTGAGGTTCGCTCTAGTTTTGTCACCATACTAGAAATTTCAACTTTGATATGATACAACAAGAATGAAACTTGGTGGGTGGGTTTGACATTGTGAGACATGCAGATGATTCAAGTTTCACGCTCGGCCACACACACGTGACATAAGCAAGGATGAGCCTTATTGCTGTACCTAACTGACCCGACAGCCACGATTGTGGACATTCAGAGAGCAGTGATGCCCTCCATGAGTCATCCTGTTAGTGCCAGCACCATTGGCAGATGGCTGCTACATACCCGTTATGACAGTTATGACCGTTACGTTGGGTTCTTCTACTTTGAAAGTAGAAGAACCCAGCAATAGACAAACTGTTTCCATTTTTTTTTAAAAGTTCTCCATAGAACATACACAACACTTTCACCAGTTTCATCAGTCTGATGAACCATGCAAAGAACCATATAAGCATGAAAATTCATAGTTTTATATACAACGCGTGTCTTTACTAAAGAACTCTTAAAGATCCATCTTTTTAAGAACGTGGAGTTTTTCAAAGTATGTGTCATTAATAAAAGTTTAGATTTGATGGGAGTTTAAAGGGGAAACTGTGAATTAGCTTTTTTAACTGAAGTATTTCTTTAGTATTTGAAAGAGAGCGTGCAGTAATACAACACCCATCTCTACAGTCTCTGTATTAGGTGATTAATTATGGTTTTGAAAAAGATATTTTGTTTGTTTACCACAGTGAAGATAAATAATTTTGAAAATTAATTAACTGTCATGAAGTGTTTCTCATGTTTTGTTCGAAGTGTTAAGGCGTCGTCCCTGTGTGTGTGAGGTTGGAGCAGTAACACTCATGCTGCTGTGGTTCAGTGTGCAATGAAAAAACTAAATCATCTCTTTCATATAATTAATCTTAAGCATGCCAAAGCTTGTCTAAATCAGGGGTTCGCAACCCTTTTCCACCTCGCGGCCCACCTGTTTATAACCAGAAAGCATAACGGCCCACAAAAGAACAAAAGTCTTCATGTAAAATTGCTTAGGTTTTTGATTTCTCATGTGATCAGTTGATCAGTTGATTCAGCACATATCTATGGCAGGCGGCAGCACCAATTCTTCAGCCATCATTAAAGCCTTTGTACTCCATGCAACATGTCTGGCTAGGAGGTAGCTAGCTTTGGGCCACACTTGGACTGTGATGATTTCAAACCCACACTCTGGGCTTTGGGTTAGCATCACCCAGCCAGAGCAAATCCATATTTTTTGCTGCTTCTAAGGAACCGTGTCAGCATTCTTTGTTTGTTTAGGAAATGTCTCCATCTTTGGTTAGCTAACTGTACAAAACAGGTGCCACAGCTGCGTTGTCTCAAACTGTTGCTGTTATTTGCTCTGAGTTACTTCTGCGGTTTTGATTTCTGTACTTCTATTAAAGTTCTGTGATGTTTGCAGTAATATTATATCTCTCGATTTTTCCTCAGACTAAATTACTTTTGTGTTCCATTTTATGACTTAAAGTGCCTTTACCGGCACACTATGGACTACCACCTCTCCCTGAGGACAGGCCTACGGACCACGGCCTACGGCTGTTATTACAGTGGCATCTGCCATATCAGTTTGATCCAGAATTCCATCCTGAACGTCCACTAGAACTAGTAGATCCACCTTTACAAGCTAGACTGGAGCAGGACGTTTCGGAGTGGTGTGTTCTTACTGTTTTAGCTTTCTGTGTGCTGTGTGAAGGTGTGCCAAGCTTGCTGGCAGGCAGGCAGTAAGGACTGTGTTACGAGATGACATCGTCCTGTAACAGAGAACAGGGCTGGAATTTTCATTTTATTCAGCTGAGAATAGTGGTAAACCGGCATTACCCCACCTCCTAGCTCCTACTGGCTGGCGCTTTTGAGTTATCCCCAAAATGAGCTAAAATAGTCACTGCTGAAACATTCAGGGCAGTCGAAACTGCAGTCATTTCTGTGCAGTTGTAAGAAGTTTAGAGTCCTATTACATATTTACCCGTGTTTTACTATGTATTGGTAATCGGTAATGTAAGCAAGAGCATTCCTTTCTGTGTGTCTGGTTGTCTTGAGAGTTTCTGTGTAGAGTTGGCGGTAATAGCAGTTATGTAAAAGATGTAGTACAGTAGGAACAGCTGGTCCCTGTGGATAACAACAAACACCTTTTGGGACATCCACAAGGATTTGACATATAGCAAGGGTGGTTAGAACAGTCACGCATGACATCAACCAACTCTGATTGTTTGAGGACTGGGAGCCCTGGGTTTATCTGGAACCCCTGGATGGAGAGAGGAAAGAGCTTTGTGGCAGAGAAGGCAGGGAGAATGTGAGTATTATCATTTTTATCCTTTTTATCTTCATCGAAGACGGTCAGATCTGCACTTGTTCCTGCACATCATTTGACGGACAAAGGTACGAACAAGGGCTCGAACAAGGGGTCAAACAAGGGCTCGAACAAGGGTACGATTAACCAGTACATGTAAAATATGGAATCTGCCTTTTCCCTGCATCCAAAAAACAGGTGACAAGTAATTTCAGTTAGAGTCTTATCAACTTAGAAAGTCAAGCCGTAGTAATGTTGACGCGCGTCTGGACACGTGTACATGTGTGTTCCTGCGTATGTGTCAGCGTGTGTATTAAATAACCGAGTGACTCAGAGCGCTGAGGAAAGCTCAACCAATTATAGAGCCAATGTGCGCGAGCAGTCAGAGAGTAACATTGTTATTAGAAAGTAGAGGATCCGCTGTTCATATGCTTCTTCATCCCAATTGCCTGCTCATTTGGAAATGGGGTTTTAACTATCTTAATAAAAACTATCTTAATATTCAACGCGCAAAGTTAATTAAAGTCCTGGGAAGCATCTAGTGCAGGTCGTGCCTCATAAGCCCAGACTCACCGAGGATGGTAATTTGGCGCTCCCTGTGGCTCTGTCTCCGTTTTTATCCCTGCAGGGAATGACAATCAAGCTTCAAAACTACACCTTTCCTGCCAGCAGGGGTGAACATTGCCTGTTACCCGGTGTTCCGGGACACAGCCTTTCACATTTTGGCCACTCAAAGTGTAGAGCGTGTGGCCCGAGTAGACAAATTGCATCTAATCAGATCCGTGTTAACTGCTCATTAACTGTAACCACAGTGTTGGCTAACACTTGACCTCCCCTTAAACTGGCCTGCCTTGGATCATAGGTGCGGTTCCACTGGCTGATGTTCTTAAATCTGTGAAATAAGTTATTAAATTAGGTGTTAAATACACAAGTACTACAACAAGCAACACCAGCGTAACTCTTGTTTTAAGCAGCTAATTTTAGGGCCACAGCTTTCAAGGACACAGCTTTCACAATTTCATTTATAGCATTTAAAAGGTGTTAAAAATGTCCTATGAAAACACTGGTAAGGTCAAAATGCACTGTTCACTCCCCATTCCACTCAGCCCATATATGGAATCCGGGCTGCAAAGACAGACGTCTGAACTCTGTTTTTGTCATGTCACTTGTGGTAAATATGGTATTTTCATATTTCTGTCTATTCAGTCTGCAGTGGTGTAGCCCCACCTACTACTGCTGTAGCTATACTTATCGTCAAAAGAATAGCTGCACCCAGGGGGAAGTGTGGGATTGTAATGCTGTTGGGAAGGAAGATAAAGGTCACCAGGAACAATAAATGATGATAAATTTAGACTGATATGGACAGTATTTATTGAGCTACGCATACAGAAGTAGTGTCTCTCAGTATGATGTTGGACCATGCAGTCATCTCGGCATGGAGTTGTAGAGGTTCCTAATGGTGTCCTGTGATAATCCATCCCTTACAGCTTGAATAGTCTCACACAGTTCCTGCAGATTTTGCGGTAGGGGTGGAGGTGGAGTGACACCAGGTCTTCTGGACGTGTGACACATGCCAACAAACCAACAAACCAACAAACGTAGCTGACCATGGTGCCTCCACACATGGATTCGTTGGTTGTCTCCACCAGCAGTGGGACTCGTCACTGAAGATGACCCTCTGCCGGTCTGAGTCACTCCATGACAGTCTGGCACGACACCATTGCAGTCTTGGGTGATGTGGATGTGCTGTTAAGGGCAGTCGCCGGGTAACTCATGGAGGCCATCCCTGCTTGTTGAATGTCCGCAGTCGTGGCTGTTGGGTCAGTCAGGTTCAGTACAAAGGTACAAAGGCCCATTCTTGCTTATGTCATATGAGCAGCTGAGTGTGAAACTTGAATCATTCACGTCTCACAATGTCAAACGTACCCACCAAGTTTCATTCCTGTTGGTTGATTCCTTCTGGGTGCACTGTTCTTTTAATGATGTTCCAAACTCACTCAGGGCAGGTTACCAAAGTCTAATCCACAGACATGACCCGCACTCCTCTATGTGTCATTTATTCATCCCTTGTTTGTCCCATAGCAACCGTTGACTAGCAAACACACACTAGTTTACACATGTTGTTCTGAAAGACTTTTCAACAAAAACAGCCAGTTTAAATGAAGAGAACTGGACAGGTGGTCAGTGCACTGGTATTTAAAAATCCTGGTCCTTAATATTGGTTCATATCTCAATTTTCTAAGATTCATAAGCGTTTATTTTTTTTTTTTATGTCCCTGCGTCTTTTATAAATAGGCTTTTATCTGTCGCATGAGAATGACTGTTGTATCTGCTAACTGCTCCTGATTTTCATCATCATGTGCCCTTCACGTGTCTGTTTTGCCCCACGTTAATGTCCGTGAATTCCCCGAACTCCGCTCTCTCCTGAATTTATGGCCACGTTAAGGTGTCCGTTCATAATGCTGGATTAGATGCATACCATGGCTGCTCATCTTTTTATGGGCAGTCTGTCCCGTCTGTGTGTTCTGTTTGTAATTGGCTGTGGAATTTTTATGAGGAGGGCCTGTCTTCCAGAAGCCTGTATATGGCCATCAGTCATTATATATGAATGTCAGGCCTGTTTAAGAATGATGAGCGGGCCAACCCCGTCTGAAATGCCATCAAAGCCAAAGAGCTTTAGGGTAAAAGTAGAGGACTAACTGAGAAGAGGCCATCATAATGTTTTAGTGGATCTCCTGAAACGTGGATTATGTGGAGTGTTGCAGGTATTACGGGTTTTGAGAAACAACCAACATTTATTAAACATGTGACATGCTGGTAAAGACAGCAAACAGGGATTAGTAAATTCTGTTTAACCTCTATTAAATGGCATTTAACGTTTTATCTTCTGAACATTTGCTGAAATTATGTTCATTGTTGTTTAATGTAAATATATTCTTGTTATTTTGTTGCACCAGGTTTTAGCTTTGTGGCTGCCCGGAGCCTTCATTGTTGTATCTTGCACACGTTTTCAGTGGGAGACAGTTCTGCTCGAGCCTACACAGCCATGCTGTTGTAACGCCTGCAGAATGTGGCTTGGTGTTGTCATGTTGGAATCAGCATTGACGTCCCTGAAAAACATGCACTACGTTAATGATGCCTTCACTAATACCCCCCTACTGTGACAGCAGAGGTCTTCAATTTCTGTGTGAGCGTATCTTCGCAAAAAACAGTGAATCTGAAAACGCAAAACATGAATTATCTCGTCTTTGTACTGTTTTCACTCAAATACAGGTCAAATCCCTGCTGGATGGTTTGAAGTGACAAACTAGGAAAATGCATTAAAGGGAAATCAGTGGTGTTAATATTTATCAGGCTAAGGTGAGACTTGCAGAGGGACAGGGCTGCACTCGTGGAGTCAGTCATAAGGTGACCGAAAGTAATATAATAAACTGTAATAACATACATGTGGGACGTATGCATAACCCCACATTATGGCATGATAGCAAAGGAGATCTGTATGTAGGACTGACTGTTGTTCAAAACGTTTCCATGCCAACACAACCACACTTTGATGGCAGTTCCTGAATGGTATTAATTCAGTTCCTACTTTTAAATTGCAAACTTGTGTAGTTGTGACTTAAACTGGAAATTAGTGTGAGGTGGTGGAAATGGGTGCAAACAATATTACTAAGATGTATTCAGAATGTGATTTAGACAGACAGATTTTGGAACAACCATACCTACTGACACATACACTCGTCATCAAAACAATAGTTAAACAAATAGTTGTACCCAGAAGGAATCAACTTGGTGGGTAGGTTTGACATTGTGAGACATGGAAATGATTCAAGTTTCATGCTCAGCCACGCATGTGACGCAAGCAAGGGTGTGCCTTATCGCTGTACCTGACTGACCCAACAGCCACGACTGTGGACATTCATGGAGCAGTGATGCCCTCCACCAGTCATCCCATTGGTGCCAGCACTATTGGCAGATGGCTGCACGATGCAGGACTACATGCACACAGACCATTACAACCTTAACGCCACGTCAACATCACCAAAGACTGCAATGGTGTCATGATAGACTGTCATGGAGTGTCTCAGAATGGCAGCGGGTCATCTTCAGTGACGAATCTTGCTTTTGTCTTGATGGAGAAGACAAACAAATCTGTGTGTGGAGGGACAGTGGTCAGTGCCAAGGTGTGTTGTCACGCCTCACACGTCCAGAAGGCCTGGTGTCTCTCCACCTCCACCCCTACCGCAAAATCTGCAGGAACTGTGAGAGAATATTGAAGTTGAATGGGATGGTTTACCGCAGGACACCATTAGGAACCTCTGGAACTCCATGCCGAGACATCTGGCGGCCTGACGCCATACTGAGAGACAGTACTTCTGTATGTGTAGCTCAGTAAATATTGCCCATATCAGTCTAAATTTCCTGGTAACCTTTATCTGTCTTCCCAATAGCATTGCAATCTGACACTTCCTACTAGGTGCAACTATTCTTTTGATGATGAGTAGAGATCCTGATATGACTGATGACAAAGATTCCCTAGAATGCATTTATTCAGTGTTTTTGTACTCTGCATAGATCATATGTGACTTCAGTTCTGGTGAAAAATGTCCAGATGTGCCCAGATGTAAATGCCCATTTACACCCTATGATTTGACACTAGAATGAAACGAGTTGTTTTCCCTTTGTTGGTGAGCTCATAAATAGTTTGATACGCTCTGCTCTGATTGGCTGGTTTGCAGCGAGACACCACAATGGCCACACAGAAACAACATGTCAAAATGGAAAGACAGGAAAATCAGATGAACCTCTGTGTGAATAAACTTGATTGTCATACCACTTAATTAGCTGTATTTACGATAGTTACTTGAAGCTTTCTAAAAGCTAATGTTACGTATTCTAGCTAGTTACTTTCGACCTTGTCTTCAACACAGCGTAAACTGCAGTTGTTTAAGATGATCTGCTTCAAACACTGATACAATCAAACAGCATGGCTGCTACTTATAGGCTGCTGATGGGGTTGTGATGCTAATAAAGGTGGAGCTGCTCCTCTCTTCAGCCTCTTCAGTGGTAAACACTGAGCTGCTTCATATTGTCCAAGGTTTAAGAAACTGCCAAGAGTGAAATGTACAGAGCAAAATAACTACTTTAAATGTTGTCCAGGTTCTTGATAAAGATGGGAGCTAAAGTCGGTTTCCTGTTCACCAGCTTGTTTTGTAGATTTTCTGTTGGTGCTCCAGTTACATNGGTAAACACTGAGCTGCTTCATACTGTCCAAGGTTTGAGAAACTGCCTAGAGTGAAATGTACAGAGCAAAATAACTACTTTAAATGTTGTCCAGGTTCTTGATAAAGATGGGAGCTAAAGTCGGTTTCCTGTTCACCAGCTTGTTTTGTAGATTTTCTGTTGGTGCTCCAGTTACATTCTACACCTGTACAAGCGGTAGCATTTACGGTGGAACGGAACGTTGAAGCCAGTTTGAGATGCGTTTAAAGATGAGCCACTGTTTGGTTTCTTGCAAATGGTATGAAAAGTTCTGACATCACCTACCAGTGTTTAAGGGGCGGTGTGGACGGTTCTGTGTATTGAACTCTCCTACTGTGACAATGTAAATTCAGTTTTCCGTTCCAAAGTAAATACAGTTTTCCTGTAATTCTAGGAAAGATAAATTCTAAGATATGTTCTGTTCCGAGGTAAGTTCTATGTTCCGTTCTAAGGTAAATTCAGTTTTCCTTTCTGAGAGAAATTCAGTTTTCCGTTCTAAGGTAAATTCTATGTTCCGTTCTAAGGTAAATACAGTTTTCCTTTCTAAGATAAATTCAGTTTTCCGTTCCAAGGTAAATTGTATGTTCTGTTCCTAGGTAAATTGTATGTTCTGTTCCAAGGTAAATTCTATGTTCTGTTCCAAGGTAAATTCTATGTTCCGTTCTCTTTGTTACATTCTAAAGTAAATTCAGTTTTCCTTTCTGAGATAAATTCAGTTTACCGTTCCAAGGTAAATACGGTTTTCCATTTCCAAGGTAAATTCAGTTTTCCATTCTAAGGAAAGTTCAATTTTCTGGTCTAAAGTAATTACAGTATTCCGTTCTAAGGTACTTACAGTTTCCCGTTCCAAGGTAAATGCATCTCTTTCCTGGTACCTTCCAGTATTCAGATTTGGTGTTGAATGGCATGTTTTTGATAATCAGCAAGATTAAAGTGATTTGGTTAGTAAAGCCATGAAAGTGTTGAATTTCAGTACTCGGACCTGTGTGTGTGTGTGTGTGTGTGTGTGTGTGTGTGTGTGTATGTATTTGCCTTTGTCTTCATCCCAGCTCCCTGTTGGCATTGTGCTTTGGAATTCAATAGAGGAACGAGGTCTCATTCATAAGCACTGAGCATAGCACACTATGCATTAATTAACCTAGATTAAATAATCTGTCTTGCGTATAGCGGCTTGTTCTGGACAGTTTCTGGGGAATGAGAGGGCTCGATCGTAATGATGCGCTGCTGTTTTGATCCTGTTTGATAACCTGTGTGTGAAATAGGATTGTGTTTATCTTTGCTATCTCTCCTTTTCACACATCATCAGCAGCTTGAAGGGAAAGAATGCTCCAGCTAGTTTAGTCTGTGCGCTGAGAGAGGGTTCCGGATCTGCGGGGGTCTAAACAAAAGCCCCCTGTGTGGCAGAGGCCTGTTTACATTCCGATCAGGGTGATCTTGTGTGTGTGGTGGTGCAGGGCAGGCCGATGAGGGGGTGATAAGGGCTCTTCACTGGGAGGGCGTAGGCGTGAGCTGTGAGCTGGGGGGGGAACGGCGTCTGCCTGCCAGGCCGGAGTGGACTGATGCGATGCCACGCAGTGCTGGCTGTAGGCTGAGCCCTGCTGGAGCGCTCTTTCTTTTCTTTTCTTTTCTTTCTCCTCTGCTCTCTCTCTGTGCCTGTGGGACGGTGCAGGATGACCTGGGGCTTTCTCTTCTTCACTGCAGTCCCTCTCCCGGGGACGTTGGCCTGCCAAGCCAGCGGTTATCATCTCGGCCAGATGCACGCTTTACCTCATTTGACTGCATACTCTCTCTCTCATGCCCTCTCTCTCTCTCACTCTGTCTCTAACTCTTTCTCTCTCTCTCTCTCTCTCTCTCTCTCTCACTCACTTTCTCTCCTTCTCTCTTTTTCTATTTTTTTCTCTTCTTCTCCTTCTCCTTTTTCCTTTTTCCCTAACCCTAGATCTTTCTATCTCTGTATCCCCTTTCTTTCTATGTCCTGTCTCTCAACTAATCTCTCTCTCCATCTCTATATCCCGTTTTACTTTTTCCCTTCTTTATATTTCCCTCTTTCACTCTCATCTTCTTATTTCTCTCATTCCTTCTTTTTCTCTCTTCCTGTCTTTCTCCTTGTTTTTTGTCTACGTTTCCCCTCTGATTCTCTCTCTCTACCTCTGTTTCTACTTTTTTCTTTCATTCTTACTCCCCATCTCTAGATATCTTTTCTTTCTTTCCTTCTTTCTCTCCATATCTCTCTCCTCCCCATCTCTATATTTCCTTTTTTCATTCTTTCTTTCTTTCTGTCTTACTTTCATTCTCTCTCTCTCTCTCTCTCTCTCTCTCTCTCTCTCTCTCTCTCACCATGTCTCACCATGTCTCCATCTCTTAGTCATGGTAACTGTACAGTGTTGTTTATTTGTCTGTTAATTTCCTTTCCTTTCAGCAGCTTTAACTCAGTATCTCAGTTTGTGGCAGCTCGGTGTGAGTAACCGTGCCAGATGACCTCAGTGTTGATCCATAAGAGACTGTTTTTAGGAGTTTGTAGTCTCTCAGCCCCAAACTGTGGTGGCTGCTGAGAAAAGGCATTCTCAGGCAGATGGACCGCTCTAGCTCTAATGCTAGCCCCTCACCTCCCGCTGTCTTTACCCACCAGAGCACCTGTGGGTCCAAATCAGAGTTACTCAGTATAAAAGGGTTTTAAACTCAGCAAAACTCTAAGCACTGTGGATGCTCTCCTTGCTTGAATCACACATTCACGTATATTACTGACCATCTGACTCTTCAGGACTCGTCGAAGCTTAGAATCATAAAATCTAATCTAAATATGGGAACGCTTCCTCAGTCGGTAGCTAATGTTTCCCCTCGTTTAACCTCTGACACCCCCTAATCATCCGCCCATTGGCTGCTTCCTATAGATTTTTTTTTCCTATTGCAAAATCACTTCCAATTTTGATAAATTGGCCTGAAAATTGTATAGTGTATCCTTGGGTTCAGTGTAGGCAATAGGTGACTCTATTGAGACCAGTATTCTAACAGCTGCTAATAAATGTAATGTTACAACAAAAACAAAAAAGTGGTGTACAATTTACATGGTTTTTTGGGCTGTGCAAAAACATAATGTGTATTCATACACTCATCATCAAAGAAAATAGTTGCACAAATACCCAGAAGGAATCAACTGACAGGAATGAAACTCGGTGGGTGGGTTTGGTATCGTGGGACGTGCTAATGATTCAAGTTTCATGCTCGACCACTAATGTGGTGTAAGCAAGGATGGGCTTTAACACCACGTCAACGTTGCCAAAGACTGCAGTAGTGTTGTACCAGACTGCCATGGAGTGACTCAGAATAGCAGCAAGTCATCTTCAGTGACGTATCCCTCTTTTGTCTTGGTGGAGACGACCAACATGTCCATGTGTGGTTAGCACCAAGATGAACGATTTGTTGTCACATGTCTAGAAGGCCTGGTACTCCTAAACCTGCAGAAACTATGTGAGAATATTCAAGCTGCATGGGATGGATCATCACAGAACCTTTGCAACTCCATGCCGAGACATCTGGCATGCTGTGTTAGCCAACATGGCGGCCCGACGCCATACTGAGAGACACTACTTCTGTATGTGTTGCTCTTAAATATTGTCAATATCAGTCTAAATTCATCATCATTTATTGTTCCGGGTAACCTTTATCTTCCATCCCAATAGCACTGCAGTCCCACACTTCCTTCTGGGTACAGCTATTCTGCTGATGATGACTGTATAATACCATTTGCTTCAGTGTCGTTCTTGTGTGGGTGACAGTGATGGTGTTTTTTGTGACCGGAGTGTTAACCTTGTGTCTGGCTACTTCCTTCATTGTCCATGACAGGCACCAAATTTCCTAGCAAAATTTCTGCTCCGGATGTTGAAGAAATGCTGGCCATAAATTGCTGGCTGCACTTTGGTGTTCTCAGAGTGTCTTCGGTTTCAGAGCCGTGTAATCATGGAGATGCGGGCCCATAACATGGCGCAAATGGACTCGCCAGTCTCCTGCTGACAACTGCTTTCCATTTTCATATCCAGAGTTCATCATGCAGACAGTGTTAATGGCACACTAAATGTCTTGGTTGAGACGTTCTCCTGGTAGATTGAGCAGGATGGCACTTTAAGTGCTAAATTGCTGTTATTCATTTCTGTCACCTGTTTTTCCTTCATCCTTCTTCAGCACTTTACACGTTTCCTTGTCCAGACCTCTTAGCTGTATCTTAAGCTATACATTCAGGCCTCTATGGGTCTCTATATACCTGTTCAGTCAAGTATAAATCTTGTATAAAGGGACCGGGCAGGGGTTTTCCCATGTAGAGCCCAGTATTGCATTCCTGAATGATGTGGGATGTGGGTGTGTCACCCCTTTAAGTGGTCTTGTTAGCTGAAGAAGGCTGATCCCCTAACATTGGTTTGTCTGTAGAGGACTATGGAGTATTAGGCGCAGATCTCCTCTTGTTATCTGGTCTTAAAGCGCTGCCCTCGGCTACTTGTGCTCAGTAATCAAGCGATTTGCAGAATTAGGACCGGTTCAGTCTCAGTAAACAGAAGTTCAGACTGCAAGCTTTCTGGGCTCACTGTTATGAAAAGATTTACCAGGCCAGGTTGGGGTGGAGATGGCATTGGGTACAGCATTTAGTGGTTTTGAAATGACGTTCTGTTTCTCAGCACCTGTTTTTTCCTCCCGTTGTTCTGGAATCTCAGTGTAGGTTCCAAAACAATGAAGATGACCTCTGGAAACAGAAATGGTAGATTTGGAACTTCCTTACGCCTTTGAGGTTTGGCTTAATCTCCTGGGAATGTTGCAGAAAATGTTTTCGGAAGAACACATACTCTCCTAATTGCCTTTTGTGGAGAAAGAAGCCATAAAAAATTATATAAAGGCCAAAAATCTCTGTATTTTCCACAAGGATTGTAGAAGAAGTGCTGAGGAGCCAGATGGCGGTTTGCCAGCGGTACCACCTGGGGCAGGTTGCATGTAGGTCAGAGTAAACCTGCTTGTGCGATGCTGTATTTTGTTCTCTAAGATGAAATCAATACTTCAGCTGTTGAATGTGCTCTTTAAAGCTGCAGTCAGGGAGCTTCGCTGCAGGCAGGCTGATGGATGGTCTAGATTGACTAGCTTGTTGGGTTGTGTATGTTGGTGTTGAGTGCTGCGTGTTGGGCAGATTCTGTGTTGTCGCTGAGGCTGATGTTGGTGGACATGGTTTATTCGTGGTGTGGTTGTGGTGTTCAGCTGAAGAGCTGCATTGTGCCGAGGTTTGAGTTTTAAGTAAGGTCAGTGTTGCTTCAGCTCTATGTTTTATAAATGCCGTATCAATGCTGAGCTTCACTGTCGGCCCTTAAAGCCTGGAATACTTCAGACTGTAGGAATGATAAAAGGCTTGGCTTTCCCTCCTCCTCCTCCTCCTCCTCCTTTTGCTTCTTCTTCTGCTTCTTCTCCTTCTTCTTCTACCTCCTCCGCCTCCTCCTTCTGNTGCTTCTTCTTCTGCTTCTTCTCCTTCTTCTTCTACCTCCTCCGCCTCCTCCTTCTGCTTCTTCTTCTACCTCCTCCTCTTCCTTCTGCTTCTTCTTCTTCCTCCTCCTCCTCCTCCTTCTGCTTCTTCTCCTTCCTCCTCCTCCTCCTTCTGCTTCTTCCGCTTCTTCTTCTGCTTCCTCCTCCTTCTGCTTCTTCTGCTTCTTCGTCTACCTCCTCCTCCTCCTTCTGCT
>CM067478.1:31566803-31643483 GCA_034552555.1 Semaprochilodus insignis | reverse complement strand
CTTCTGCTTCTTCTTCTACCTCCTCCTCTTCCTTCTGCTTCTTCTGCTGCTTCTTCTGCTTCTTCTTCTGCTTCCTCCTCCTTCTGCTTCTTCTGCTTCTTCTTCTACCTCCTCCTCTTCCTTCTGCTTCTTCTTCTTCCTCCTCCTCCTCCTTCTGCTTCTTGTTCTACCTCCTCCTCATCTTTCTGCTTCTTCTGCTACTTCTTCAATATCCGCCTCCTTCCACTTCTTCTTCTGCCTCCTCCTCCTCCTCCTACACCATGTTGAAGTGTTATTGAGCTGGATGTTCATCAAGTATACATTCCACAGCTCAACACGCTGGTGACGTTCTAACATGCTGTTTTGGAAACATTAGCACGGGGCATTAATGTCAGGAGAGTGTTGGAAACGGCCTGTCCCATAAAGACAGATTGATTTACGCTCACTGGCTGTCTTAACAGATTCTCACACACTGTTGATCGATTCAGAAATGCCATGTTACTGTGCACTTCAGCAAAACCACAACCTGCATGTAGGGACTTTGCTTTTCCTCCTCCTCCTCCACCGCCTTTCACTCCCCTTCTTATTCATCTGCTCTTCTTTGCCGCTACACCATGTGCCTGCTCGGAGACTCCTGGAAAATTTCAGCATCATGTAAAACCTTTTCAGAGGATCTCTCTTGTTTGATTTCACAACAGTCGTGATGGTTCCTCCATCTTTCCCAAGGTCTGGGATTTGGCGTGATGCTCCTGCCTGTGCATGGAGTTAATAAATGACTGACTGCAGTTCAGTGTCGTCTGTTAAGATGACTGTTTAACCGCTTGCCCAGGGGCTTCAGGGGTTTATGACAGACAGAGACTTCCTCGTGAACCTGTGATGGGTGTTTGTGTGCTTGGTTGAGTAGGTGGCTGGCACCTTCTCGCATCTGCCAAGGTGTTGAAACTTGATGAGCTGGATGGAGCCAGCGCTGTGGTTATGGCTGTCTAATAAAGTTAATTATATACGGTTCTGCTGGCTCAGGTACACACATGCTTGTCTTCCCAGTCTGTGTTGACAGGGCTGTGGATGCCTATAATCCTGAGAAGACAGAAATAGTGCATGCGCTGTATGATTTTTCAAAGCCTTCACGCCTGACAAATCCTCCATGTTGCTTCAGGGCCTTCAGCCTCAGATACGCTGGCCAGGCTCTTCCCTTCTTTCAGTTTTTTTTATAGTGAAGAGGATGAAGACAGTGACCCAGTGACAAAGCTGCAGGCAGGTGCAAGGCACTGCTGTAAAACTAGTCCCATAAGAGGAACAAGTTATTCTGAAAATAGCACCTTTGCATAAGAGCTGGCATCACTAACACGCTCTCGGATGGTCTTGGAAAGGATTTGGTGATGCTGCAGTTCAGAATTCACCATCCTTGTTGCACCACTGCTTTGTGTTTAACTGTACACTGCAAAATCAAAGGACTGGAAGATATAGCAGCTTTCCAAACCCTTTAGAAGAGCCATGTTTGTGTTGATGCATAAGGAGAAATTATATACTGATTTGAATTTGAAAAAATGTTTTTTTGGTGTGTTCATAGGGGTGAAAACTCCACTCACCGCTGTGTTCTGTGGAATATTGTGGCTTGTGATGGCAGAGTTTTCTGCTGTGGCACCTTTGGAAACAGTGTTCTGTTTTGTTGCAACTGTCCATGTACTGCAAAAACACTCATCATCAGGAGAATAGCTGCACAAATAGTTGCACCCAGAAGGAATCAACCGGCAGGAATGAAACTCGGTTGCGCATGTAACATAAGCAAGGACTGGCCTTATTGCTGTACCTGAGTGACTCAACAGGCTTGTCAACAGGACATTCAGTGAGCAGTGATGCCCTCCATGAGCCATCTTGTTAATGTCAGCACCATTGGCAGACGGCAGGACTACGTGCATGCAGAACGTTACGACCACTGCCCTTAATACTACGTCAGAGTCACTGCAATGGAAAGACTCATATGGAGTGACTCAGAATGGCAGCGGGTCATCTTCAGTGACGAGTCCCGTTTTTGTCTTGGTGGAGACGACCAATGAAATGGAGGCACCGTGGTCAGCGCCAAGAGTGTTTTGTTGTCACGCATCAGATATCCAGAAGGCCTGGTGTTACTTCACCTCCACACCTACAGCACAATCTGCAGAACTGTGTGAGAATATTCAAGCTACATGGGGTGGATTATTGCAGGACACCATTAGGAACCTCTACAGCTCCATGCTGAGACGTTTGGCATGTTGCATTAGCAAACATGGCGGCCTAATGCCATACTGAGAGACACTACTTCTGTATGTGTAGCTCAATAAATATTACCCATATCAGTCTAAATGTATCATCATTTATTGTTCCTGGTAACCTTTATCTTCCTTCCCAATAGCACTGCAATCCCACACTTCCTTCTGAGTGCAGCTATTCTTTTGATGATGAGTGTATGTGAATGCAGCGTTAGACGAGACTTATTACAAAAAATGATAAACAACAACATCTACATTTTGATTAGAAGATCAGTAAAACTTATGCTTGTAATAATTTTCACATTACAGGTGAACAGAAATTAATTTAATTGGCAAGCGTGAAATCTGCCATGGATGTTTCTCTGTGGTGCACAGGAATAAAAGCCTAGTGCAGGAACTGTGTGAGCAAAAAAGTGTTTAATTCTTTTGAGTTATCAAATTCATGTAGGCTAAATAGTAAAATTAGAACAATGTTTAACATGAAATAAATAATACATTAATTCGTTCCTTCATTCATTCATTCATCTTACGAGCTGCTTCTGGGTCGTGGGGGGTGCTGGAGTCTATCGAAAGGCACAAAACACCCTGGACAGGCTGCCAGTCCATCACAGGGCAGACACACAGATATACACGTTCACTCATACCTAAGGGGCAATTTAGCATCTACAGGTCACCTGACTGCATGTTTGTGGAATGTGGGAGGAACCTACACGTCTTCTGAGTTTTGTATGTAATTCTGATAATGATAAAATAGGGGTGAAATACCGGAAAATTATTCCCCTTGTGTGTTTAAGGTGGTAGTAACCTCAGGCTCCTGCAGATGGCACTGCACGAGGATGATAGGGCTATAAATACCTGCAGAGTGTGAGTGACGGAATTCACAGATTGAGAGGAGGTGGTACAGTGCAGTGAATGTCTCGCTCCATGTGTGGAAAATGGCTCCAAAGCAGATGTTAATGATTGGCTAAATGGAGTGACTGCATTTGGATGTGCCAAAGACCATAGTGTGAAGGAATTAGCTGAATTTGCAGGTGTATGGAAGAGTACGGTCATATGAAGCTTTTTTGATCCTTTGATAGATATTGACAGTACTTAAAGTATACTGACTACACATTTCATAACAAAGAAGGTATAATTATTATATGCTGTATATTTTTTAATGGTATTTTAGATGTGCCACATGTGCTACAAGACAATACTTCTCTGTTCCTCTACAGGTTTTTGTCTGTTCAATCTCCCATTGCCATGCTGCATCTCTTCAGAGTGCTCCACAGCCCAATGCCGGGGGACTGTATTCCCCTGAAATGAATTTGTGTTAACATGTTATTACTATGTTATTGGCATGTTGTTAACATGTTATTGACATATTGACATGTAATTGACATTTTAACAGCGTTTACAAAGTGCATTTTGCTGCTGTCCAAAGAAAACATGTTAATTTTTTGTCTTTTTTTACTTTTATGGATCACTTGAACAAAACAGCTGCTGTTTACTTTGTGTGATACTTCCATGAGGAATGGACCAGCAGGAAAAGTCTGGTTCTGTTGACTTGCATTAAAATTGTATGTTTTTTTTGTTTTTTTTTTAATTTTGGAGATACTTGTTTTTCTTTGGACAGTGACAGTATAAGTGTTCTAATGTAGCCAAACAACAACTAGACATCTAAGGGTTAACTAAAACCCCATCTGGAGTCAGCTTATGTGCGTATTTACGTTTTCTGAGGCACAGAAATCCGGCCGAATAAAAGCTGTCTTTCACGCCTGTGTCACACATACCTTCATCTTCACCAATAGCATGAGGAACACGCTGTCCTCACATGACCAGCAGCTCCATGAATTCCAGTAAATGAAGCTCCGGGTCACAGCAGGCTTGCTGAAAGGAAACGGCGGTTTCTCATCACCAAGACCTATTCCAGCACTCTACCACAAGCCTCTCTCCTAATGCTTATTAATAATTGTGTATGTGAAATGGAAAAAACTCCCGCACTGCTCGAGCAGTAGAGACAGCGGAAGGACAGTGAAGTTTAATGGTGTGGCAGATGACTAGATTTGCGCAAGATATTCCTGCCCATGTCTCGTCTCTCTCTATGGCAGCCTGCTTGGCTGACACACTGAAACAAGCCTAAACGCCTATATGACTTTGTGCCAACTAAACGGATCCTGAACTTTCATAGACGTACAGATACGTCCAGGCTGCGCTACAGAGAGATGGAGGCGTGTTTACATTACAGCATATTTATGATTAATAATATATAGCTGCTGTCAGGCCGCTGTCATACACTATCTGCCCTTTATTTTCTGTAAACATTCCATGATGAATGGACTAACAGGAATGATCCAAAATCCAGCAGTATACAGATCCGGCCCCGAAGTCGAGGCCCCGGACTGGGAAAGAACTCTGTTTGTAGTTGTTAAATAGCTGCAACCAAATGTTTCCTATAACTGAAGATCAGTCTTTCACATTGCTGCGGAGGAATTTTGGCCTTACTATTGTTGTACGGTTGCTTTACTTCAGTCACACTGGCGGGCTGTTGACTCAAGTGTGAACCACCCATTTATGGTCCTGCCACAGTATCTCAATGGGGTTCGTGTCAGGACTTGGACTAAAACCTTCATTTGGTTTCTTCTGTGCTGTCAGTGGTAGGGTTGCTCTTGTGCTTTGGCTCATTGTCTTGTTGCCTTTCCCAGTTTTGCTTCTGGTTCAGCTCATAGACTGATGACCAGAGATTCTTCTGGTGGATCTTCTGGAAGAGAGTAGAATTCATGGTTCTGTCAATTCTGGCAAGTTGCCCAATCCCTGAAGCATATAAGCATCCCCACACCACAATACTACCATCACCATGTTTCACTGCTGGTGTGATGGTAGAAGATTGCCTTGAGTAGGCAACTTGTCAATGGTGTTCTAAACCTTTTTTAGGTTCTGTATTTGACTCATCAGTCCACAGAATATTAGCTTAAAATGTTTTTTGCTGGGCAACTTTCAAATGGATGCCGTTTTTGTCCATTCTCTAATGATAGGATCATGACTGCTGACCTTCCCTGCGGTGAACAAGGCCTAGAGTTTGTAAGGTGACTGTCTAGGTTCTTTTGTGACTTCTTGGGTGAGTCATCACTGAGCTTGCAGAGGAATTGTGACATTCTGGCCATTTCAGTGGAGGTTCACTACTCTTGTGAGTTTTCTCCATTTGAAGATAATGACTCGTACTGGGGTTCACTGGGGTCCTGAATGAAGCTATTTACATGAATAAACCTTCACCTAATGTTAATGTCAGTTTTTCTCACTAGCACTTTTACTCACTATCTACACTACCAGTCAAATGTTTAGCCACACCCAACTAAATGGATGTTGTTGGTTATCTTAACAATACATATCCTGATATACTACAATGTGATACACACATTGATGAATCGAAATATTATGTGTTTGCCATATCACCACCTATAATATATACTTTGTTTTTTTAGCACAGTTTAAAACCTCTAGTTGGTCTTTCAATTTGCTGAATATTCATGATGGACAGACCAATAAAATCAGTCCAAAACTGTTTAGAAAAGAATCTTTATATATCAACCTCCATTCCTGGTTCGGAAAGCTGTTTTATTCTCCTGTAAATTTCATTATGGAGGTTTTTAAGGTGGACTGCGTAATTCCATGAGTGCTATTTCATAGTTTGATGTCTTCACTTTTATTCTAAAGTAAAGCCTTAATATAAACGTAACGTAACCTGCTATGAGTAGTCGTGTTGTGGTAGTCTAACTTTGATGGTTAGTTGGTCACAGTCCTCCACATGGGGGGGATGTTGGTGGTTCCCCCATTAGTTATTTCCATTCATGCAAAACCAGGCTCCTGTCTCCCTGAATGGGAGGAAACCAGTAAACCTGAACTGAAAGCCACAACAGCAATGATGAGAGAGTTTGGGTGTGTGTGTGTGTGTGTGTGTGTGTGTGTGTGTGTGTGTTGAGAAGGAATCACTCTAGTTTGGAGTGAGAACAATGAAAGGAAGTGATCCCAGATGCCTGCCAATTCAGCACCTGTAGGAAATGGCAACAAATTGGCATGGAGCAGTGCCCAGTGTAACACAGTGATGAAGGATGGAGTGAAGTGTGGAGAAAAGAGCACGGCAGGGCACACCTGATTTAGGTGAAGACCCAAAAGAAAAAAAATAGCAGGCCTGTCTATTCATTAGCCCACAGATTACAGGCTGTCACAGCAATGAGCTCTGCAGAGAGAAACCCTTCCAGTAAACCAAACCTCCATTTCCCATGAGTCACACTTCGAGACAGAGAGAGAGAGAATAGGGAGGAGTGAAAGAGAGTTAGAGAGAGAAAGGGAAAAAAAAGAAACAAGGAGAGAGAACAGAGACATAAATAGATAGATGAGGGAACAATAGACAGAGTGAGAGAGGAGCAGAAAGAGATGGAGAAGGAGAAAAATGAGAGAGAGGGAGTTGGAGACCAAAGTGAGAGAAAGAAAAGAGTTAGATAGAAAGACAGATAATGAGAAAGAAAAGAGAGACCAAAAAAAAGAGCCAGGGGGGTTGTGAGAAGAGGAGAGGAAGAGGTAGAGTGGCGATCAAAAGAAAAAAGATAGACAGATGAAGATAAAGGAGAAAGAGACAGAACAAACAGCTAGGGGTTGTGAGAAGAGGAAGAGAAAGACAAAAGTGTGTGGGGGTAAGAGCAAGAGAGAGCTAAAGAAAGGAAAAAAATTGCGAGATGGAAAGAATCAGAAAGAAGTATAGATAGATAGAAGAAGAGATAGTAAGAGAAAGAGAGAGAAAAAAAAAACGAATAATAGACCTGGATATAAAGACTGAGCAGAGAAAGAGGGGAAGGCAGAAAGATGTAGAGGGAGAGAGAAGAAAAAATACAGAGAAGAGAAGTGGAGCAAGTCAAGAGAGGAAGAGAGGGAAGGCATGGGAGTGGAGCAGCAGGAGAGAGAGAGAGCCTATGTGCATATATGGTGAAGGTATAATACATTTACAGTCCTGTCACTGATTGTACCAGAAGCTGAACAGCTGATTGTGCTGTTAGAGCTGTTTGCCGTGGAGGGTGATTTTGTACCTGAGTGGGTGTAGCACTGCCTCAGTACACAGCTACTGCCTCAGTACGGCCTCCAGAGACAAAACCATTTACAGATAGAAACCTGCGCTCCGCTGGAGCTGGCACGCTGGCGGGTGAAGTGGGGAGTTTACGTTAATTCCAAGCGATTTCATCTCCTTCAGCAGGCGCCCGCAGCTCTGAGCTGACTTCACTACAGTCAGCCGCTTCTTACACCGGCTCAACCGGGAATATTCAGCACCGCGGCTTTGGAGGTGTGATTAGCTGGACAAGCCTCGTCCATAAACGTTCACATTCCGTCCTTCAGCGTACCCAGGAGATCAGATCAGGCTTCATACAGCACGCTTTGTACCTCTAGTATAGAGCGTTAGGCAAGAACAATAGGAGGGCAATTAAGCAGCGTAATCAGCCTGAAATTATGCAGGTTTCAAACCGCCTCAGGAAACGAAACCTATTTTCAGACAAAATCCCGCCGGCACTACGTTCTTTAAGGCAGCACGGGCCAATGAGCCTTTGTCTTCATATAGGCAAAATAGTACCCAGAAGTTCTCTAGTAATGTTCAGTAACTTTTTAGAGAACTCATTTGAAATCAGTGGGCAGTAAATCTGATCACTGCTCTTGTTCAGCACTTAAATGTGCCTCAGAGTGTATTTATTCAGCATTTTAATTTGTGCTCTGTTGTCTACATATATGGTACACTACCAGTCAAAAGCTTAGACACACCCAACTAAATGGATGTGTTTGGTGACCTTAAAGACTCTACAGGCTTACACTTAACAGTTCCAACTGATGAGATGTCTGAAACAGTACATATCCTGATATACCACATATACTATTGATGTACTACAATCTTATATTTTTGCCAATAATATAAAGACTGATATGGGCGATATTTATTGAGCCACATGCACAGAAGTACATGTACAGAGTGTCTCTCAGTATGGCGTCGGGCCGCCATGTTTGCTAATATACCAGACGTCTCGGCAGACGTTGAGTAGAGCTTCCTAATGGTGTCCTGTGATCATCCATCCCATGCAGCTTGAATATTCTCTCACAGTTCCTGCAGATTTTACGGTAGGGATGGAGGTGGAGTGACACCAGGCCTTCTGGACATGTGACAATCAATCAGTCAATCCATTAACATTTATTTGTGTGTTGCTTTTTACGACTGATGTACTCTCAAATCTGCTCTACAGAAAAGCAGCCCCCCCCCCCCCATTAGCAAGCCAGAGGCGACAGTGGGAGCATATGAGAGGGGTTTTGTAATATGATTCAGTCTGAACCAGAAACTATGGAATCTGGAACTCAATACAACTGACTAGAGGTGCAGGTCAGCAGCTATGAGTTTGCACCCTTGGTGGAGTTGTAGCTGCTGTGACTCGAGGCTTCTCCTCATTTTGTTAACTGAGACATTTGGATGACCTCTTCACAAATCAGTCAGCATATACTTGACCAATGTGTATGCACTGTTACCATTCAGTTGACCAGTCTTTGCCCATTTGCACTGTTGTATGTGTCTGAAAAACTGAAGTGTTCACAGAGCAGGAGAGAATGGAGGCTAAGCATTTGCTGTATCAAACAGCTTGGCCAAACAATCATTCAGGGTGAATAAAGCTGAACTTAGCTTCTTTTTCTCCAGCTTATTCAAAATGCCAGAATGCAACTGTAGCACAATTTAAGGTGTTTTGAAAAAGAGGCTGGTGAAGTACAAACTAAGTTAAACTGGCTAGCCAAATGCCAACCTTCCTGGAAAACCTACTTTCAACCACAGTTTGCCACACCTAGTATAGCTAATCGACCTCTTACCAAGTCGTTGAATGGCTGGATCAGAGGTATTAGAGTTACGTAAGGGGTGGGACAGCCTGCCGGAGACAGGTTGGAACTAAACTCTGAAGGAAAGTAGCTAACCATATGCCCTGTGAATTCAATACAGTCAGATTTCCTGGTAATAGATTGTATTATTATATCCAACACAATCCATCATGTTCTTAAATGTACCATCGGAGTAAAAAACTTTACATGTGCACTTCAGAAGATACTGACTAGTGAAGCTACACTGACCAACTTAGATGGCGAATCTCTGGATCCTGTTACCACCATTGTACAGAAATCATTAGTCTTTCACTAGAATGGAACGTTCCCCGAGAAATCACTCTCTGTTACATCTTAAAGATTCAGTTATGAAGAAATTTAGAAAAAAGGAGAAATCAGTGGAATTCCCACTTCAGGTTTAGAGCATTACAGTGGCGGTATAAGTTAAATAACTTATTTTTCTGAATTTACGCTGATTATTATTTCTTATAGTTTTTTTGTAGTATAGGAGTTTCAGGACAGTGCCAGAGAGGCTGTTCTGATGCTTTGTTCCTCCGACCCCTCCAGTGTTCCTCAGTTCTGCTGTTGCCCTGTGAGCTGCTGTTCAACCTTCCCCGCTATATTGTTTTGTGCAGTGTGTTTGGGTGGATACAGCATGCTGGTGCAGGGAAGACACTCCTGGGCTTAAAGCTCTAGATCCAGTGTCTGTTCAGCAACATGTAGAACACGCACTTCAAAGACGGAGAGCTGCTCGGATGCGTGACTCAGAGGAGAAAGAGGATGATGACGACATTCCGTCTTTATTTGCGCTCATGCGTTATGCAAACATGTTAGAAAATTAGAGACTTTTAGCCTTTATATGGTTGCATTAGTCTTTTTTCACTGCTGTGTTGCCATGCTAAGGTGTAGGAGGTTTGGAGGGGTCGTGTCACATCTAACGGAGAAGTGCAGGGATGTTTTCCTCTGTTTGTGTTGTCTGTTCATTCGGAATTGCTTGTCAGATGGAGTCAGCTGCTAAATGAGAAGTTTGGTTGAAATGGATTTGAACCTGTGCTGTACGGGATCCGGCTAATGGAAAGCAAATACGTGATCAGAGCTGTCAGGAGTTCAGCTCATCCGAAGTTGGGCTCAAGCTCTGTCAGCTCACACAGACTCAGTCTGCTTGAATCAAACACAGGATTGCACTGTAAACCTCAGGTATATTAGTGTGCTTTATGCAATTACAGGTGGGGTTGTTATTATGGTGGTGTTGAATAATTATTTTTCATGTACTGACAGTTTGTTTATGCTTACTTGCGCACTGCCATACTGACTTGCTTACTGATTTACGTATTGGTGTACTGATTACTGACTGACTACCTGACTGATGTACTTTCTGACTGATCGACTGGCCCCCTGATTGACTTGGTTGCCCACTACCAAACCTGCTTGCTAACTTTCATTGCTAACTAACTGACCGATGTAATAAATTACTGACTTTTCCACAATAAATTCACTGAATTGATTACTGACTCACATGCTTACTATCTTGACCATAGAATGCGTTTATTCAGCATTTTAAATTGTTCTCTGAATTGTTCTTCTACATAGAAGATATGTGAGTTTGTTTGTGGTCAGAAATGGCCAGATGCAATTTTACATGCATATTTACACCCTATGATTTGGTCCTGGAATGATACAGGCTGTTTCATTCCACTATAAGCTATCCAAGGAATGTGCAATAACCAACTGCTACCTCACCTGTCTATTGTCTTTTGACCATCTATTGTCTGTTTTAGAATTTACAGTTTTTATAGCTATTTCTTATATTTAAATATATATAGATATATTTTTAGGCAATGTGCATGTATGTATATTACATATATACATATATACCTCTTCCCTCTCTCTCTTAATTTTGCACTTTATATATTTTAGCTCTATGTTTAATTATTTTGTGTGTAAAGTGCCGTTGAATTGCTGCTAAATTCCGTTGTAAACTGACAATAAAGGTATCTTATCTTTTCCCTTTTTTGGTGAGCTCATGAATGATCTGATGAGCTCTGCTCTGATTGGCTGGTTTACAGTGAGACACCGTGTTGATCACACAGAAGAAGCATGTTGAAACAGACACAGACAGGCGATAAAATGAACGTCTGTGTAAATACGTTAGGGTGTCATGCTATTTATGTAGCTCTGCTGACATTAATTACTTAGAGCTTGCTGTTTGCTAACATTACCTATACTAGCTCCTTGTGTTCGATCCTGACATCCACACAAAGTAAATAAAAGTTGTGGCTCACTATGAAACTGTAATAAAGGTGGAACTGCTTCTCTCTGCTATCTCTTCAGTGTTAAGCACTCAGTAAAACTGCTCAGTATCGTGCAGGGTTTAAGAAACTGTCTGGAATTAAATGTGCAGAGCAAACTAGCAGCACTGAATTAAAGTTGTCCAGGGTCTTGTGGGAGCTGAAATAAGCTTCTTCTGCACCAGCTTGTTTTTCAAATTTGCTGTTCTGCCTTAAATGGTGCACAAGTTACATTCAGCCACCTGTACAAGCCGTAGCATTTAAGGTGGAATGACACACAAATGAGAAGCACTTAGGAAGATGAACTTCAGCTTTGACTGTTGATCATTTGGGTCTTTGGAAATGGCATGGAAAGTGCCATCCCCTTCACAGCCTTGAACAATGGATTCCTCCTAATAGCCCGCCATTTCCATTGCAGTTGCTTCGTTGTTGTAGGTTTTGTGAGTGTAAATAAGTCAAGACTGACATAACAGTCTAGAATTTTGGACTCAGTCTGTTTTACTGTCCTCTTTTGTAAATGCAGGATTATACAGTATTGAAAAGAAGAACAACAGTGTTTGAGGTTCATGGTGTGTCAGTGCTATGTACTGAACTCTCTTATTCAACAATGACAATTCAGTAAATGCAGTTTTCCGTTCTATGGGACCTTTAATGTACTTACTGACTTAATTACAAACTAACTTATTTACTGACTTGTTTTGCTTGTTTGCACTTTATTATCTGACTTTCAAAAAAAGTGGGGGTTTTTTCCCTCTTCTTCATAGGCAAGATGTCAGACACTCGTGCTGTGCGTAAGCGGCAGCAGCTAAACAACCTGGTCGCCATGGTGACGGAGCTAGCTCACCCGGGCGACACAATAGTGGACTTCTGCAGTGGCGGGGTAAGTGACCGTCTCTGACTGTGCGTGCTTGTGTGTTCAGATTTGTCCTGAAAGTTTGCAGATTGTTAGAGCCCCATTACAGTGAAGTACAGAACCAACAAGAGTCCAAAGGGACTCTTGTTGAGTCAGAAATGAGAAATCATAATGATCAAATACAATAATCAAAATCTTTATTACTATGTGACCAAGGACATGAACTAACAAAGTAAAAATGTCGATCTTTGATTTCAAGTTGACTTCACGTTGCTGACAATCTGTGGTTCAAGGGGCAAGTGTTTTGACAAAGCTTTCCCCTTTTGCTTTTTTCCCGCAAAGCTTGACACATGCATGCCTTAGAGGAGTGTAAGGAAACCTCCCAAAGTTGATGCAATGTAGTTAGTAGAGAGTGCTGTCTGGCTAGATTTATCATTCACATTCAGTGCAGGAGGCTCCACACATACATCCCGCAGGTCAGTGCAACATTCTTTAGGTTCCGTGGGATATAGGAGCAGAAGACCCACCAGAGTGCCTCTGTGAACACAACAACACTGGATACAGCACCTCACCTGTGCTTTTGAGGTTGCTAACCGGTCCTTAGAGGACTGGCAACATGTGGTGTAGTCTGATGTGTCACGGTACCAGTTGACTCAGGATGATGGTAGGGTTTGTGTGTAGCGCACACCCCATGAAACCATGGACCCCAGTTGTCAACAAGTCACAGTGCAGCCTGGTGGTGGTTCCATGCTGGTATTGGGTGTGTTCTTGCATGGGCTGGGTCCACTGGTCCGCCTAAACACATCATTAACCAGTGCCCGGTCCATTTTACTGCTATTTTCAGCTCTTCATGGACTTCATGTACCCCCCGGAAGGTTGGGATATTCCAGCAGGATAATCGGGCCCAAGCTGCCCAGAACTGAGCATGTCGCCTTGCCATGGGCACGTTAACCAGTGCTAAGCCTTACTCACAACATAGCAACTTGTACAAGTGTGGGTGTTCCCAAGGCGTGCCCTGAGGTAACATCACTTCATAATCGATTTGCATACTGATATGAGTACATGATTAGAGGTGTGAGGAGTTCAGCCCATCGCAAGTGACACATGTATACCTTAGAAGAGTGTAAGTTTTGTGCTCCCAATGTTGGTGCACCTCGTGCTGTAACAGGAGCTCTCAGTGTGGCTCAGTCTTGGAATCTTAAAAACATGTCCAGCATTGACAAAGATAACAGTGGGCAGTTATCATGAAAGATGGTATGTGCTCTCTCTCTTATATAATCTGGAATCTGTTGTTGCTGGGGGCACTACACATACAAAGCCAACTATGAAAACAAGTACATATTGTTTGTGTTTAACTTGTGGGTTTTGGTGTAAAATGGTATGAGATCAGTTAGTATCTGAAACGGGCTTGAGTGCCTGGAACTTGGAACTGATTCAGATGACTTGGCTCTGTAAATCTAACATCTTGACCTATGCAGGTTTTGTGGTGGTGTTGTATTTTTCCTAGCTCCAAATCCTCTGAAAACATCTTTAGAGCCTGAATGTTCGTTATTCATCAAACCTAAAAGGCTATTTCCACCAGTTTGGCCACCATCAGTCAAACACTGCAGACCTCACTTTTCTCATTGCATCCAGGTAGCCTGATCACAAATTACTTGGCAGATCACCAAAAGCTTTAGACGGCCAAGAAAATGGTTCATCTTGATATGTCTTTACAATAAGAGTGTTGTTGCCAGTACAACGGTTTGCAGAAGCAGGAATTGGATTGTAACTAAAGACATTTCAATGTTTTGTTTCTTTCTCTCATTTATTACACTCAGCATCAAAAAAAAAATAGTTGCACCCAGAAGGAATCAACTGACAGGAATGAAACTTGGTGGGTAGGTTTGACATTGTGAGACATGAGATTGATTTGAGTTTTACGCTTCAAGTCAAGTCAACATTTATTTATATAGCGCCTTTTACAACAGATGTCACAAAGCAGCTTTACAATGAAGCTTGGCTGCGCATGTGACATAAACAAGGACTGGCCTTATTACTGTACCTGACTTTAGCATCCTTTGCAAGCAAAGTATGACTCTGAGAAAAGATTGAAAGCAATACGAGCAGTTGGAAGAGTTGGAGAGGGGTCGCATCGCAGGGCTCCGTGAAGCAGGAAGGTCTTATCAACGTATTGTACGCCATACTGGCCATGCGAATATTACCGTAGCATGCTGTTGGCAGCAGTGGATAGAAGAAGGGACCCACCACCGGCTTGAAGGATCTGGGATACCTACACAAACCAAGAACCGACGGATTGTCTGACATGTGCAGAGTGACCTAACAACCTCGGTTGATGACATTCTGCGAGCAATGATGCCCTCCATGAGTCATCCTATTAGTGGCAGCACCGTTGGCAGACGGCTGCACAACGCAGACCCTTAACTGCCCTTAACACCACGTCAATGTCGCCAAAGACTGCAGCGGTGTGACTCAAAATGGCAGATGGCGGATCATCTTGAGTGACGAGTCCCGCTTTTGCCTTGGTGGACATAACCAACAAATCTGTGTGTGGTGGCATTGTGGTCAGAACCACCACCAGACCTGTTCCCAGTTGAAAATGTGTGAGATGCTGTTGGATGTGTTATCACACATCCAACAGCAGCCCTACCGGAAAATCTGCAGGAACTATGTGAGAATATTCAAGCTGCATGGGATGGATTATCACAGGACACCATTAGGAACCTCTACAACTCCATGCCATAATGTCTGGCGTGTTGCTTTAATGAGAGACACTGCTTCTGTATGTGTAGCTCAATAAATATTGCCCATGTCAGTCTAAATCTATCATCATTTATTGTTCCTGGTAAACTTTATCTTCCTTCCCAATAGCATTGCAACGATACACTTCCTTCTGGGTGCTGCTATTCTTTTAATGTTGAGTGTATGTATTTTTGAATAAATGGCTATTTACCACTCATTTAATAACGTTACATATCGTTTTCTCAGATGCCCAAAACTTATGCTCTGTACTGTATGTGGTTTCATACTATTGATGGACGAGACATTTCACCTCAGTTGGCCTTAGGAGGATACTGCAGTGCACAGGCAGACTTGAAATCATTCACAACAGCATCTCTGTGGTTCAGTGTAACATGCAAATAAGCTATAAAATGATTAATTTGGCAATAATAGTAATAATACTATTTTTCTGTCTGAAGTGTCTTCACTTGGCCAGTCCCAGCCCTCCCTGTTAATGTACTGTCTCATAGTGCTCTTGTTATGCCGTGCACAGACTCAGCCTGGAAGCAGGCTTTCATGTTTGGAGTTCACAGGCGTACAGAGAACGGCTCACGGGTCAATATTCTAACGGACGGAGCCGGGCTCTGATGGCCAGCCTTTGATCTGACGGGCTCTTTGAGCTCTCCGTCTTGAGAATTTTTCTTCTTTTTGTATGTTTGTGTTCAGGGCCATGTTGGGATTGTTTTGGCGCACACACTTCCTGAGTGTCAGGTGAGTCCAGAATCTCTTTCTTCCTTTTGTTCAGCCGTAGCAGGTTCAGCCTAACCGAGACGAAGGAAAAGAAACTCTAGCTCTGTCCTTCCCAGGTGATGCAGGCAGGATTTTGCAGTCACTTAAAACTCGCTCCATATTACTACAGGAGTTGGTTTTAGAATTTGAAGAAAGTTCATGTGACCTGCTGACGATTTGAGCTGTAACAGTACCAACACTTTAGAAGCTTGTTCCAGTAGCAAATTTGGCCATGATATGTTAATAAAGAGGGTGTTAATCTTAACTCAACCTGATTCTGCCATCTCTACAAATTGACAGTGGTATGTTAGGCTAAATAAATCCACTAGAAGTAACTCTGAGTCTGGGTCAATAGGTGCGCCTTTACTGTTCTCATCTATAGAGGAATCAAGCAACAATAAAATCACTCCACACATGTGGACTGTTTTTTGTCATTTTCAAAAGTAAGATTATTTAATTGCATATTATAGTTTCAGAGGTTTGTATGAACAGAATTATAATACATAAATACAACATATATTATACAACATAAAGAAGTCTAATAAGGGTAAAACAATTTTACAGCAAAACCAGTAAAACACATTTTTATCCAGTGCATGCAGTTTAAATCTCTTTTAAAGTGAATTGAAGTGTTTTATGATTGAAGTATTTTATTTGTTTTGTTGTTGTAGCAAGAAAGCTGTAAGCTGATGGCTAAATGGCTGAGATTTACTGCTGTATTATTGTCCCAAACCATGTACTAGCACCCATAACAGTATGCAGAAAATGGCACGTATATTAGAAGTGCACTGTTTAGGGTAGTAGGTGAAATGTGGTGTGTGGTGTAGGACACAGTGTAAGATCAGCTGTTGAGACATGCAGCAGCAAAATACCCAGTGACACTGTTAGCGTTTTTTTTACATTTTTAGATCCACTACATCACTGTCCTCTTCTGTCTCAGCTTGAAAATATTTCCATTAAACTCTCAAATTCACATTCAACAATTTCAGGCTCAAACAATGAGAAACACTTAGTTAAACACTTCACTACATCTTCAGTATCTTTAGTCAGAGAACGTGAATGGTACCATTATCAGTTGCAGTTATGTAAAGGACCCCTACAGGACCACAACAGAGTCCAAAGCAGGTATTATTTGTGTGGTGTATCATTCTCAGCACTGCAGTGACACTGACCACTGACAGTGGTGATGGTGTGTTAGTGTGTGTTGTGATGGTGTGAGTGGATCAGATCCAGCAGTTCTGCTGGAGTGTTTAAACACCTCAGTGTCACCGCTGGACTGAGAATAGTCCACCACCCAAAAATGAGATTGACCTTTACTACAGGACATACAGTGTGAAAGTGTTGCCTTGCAATGTGCTTATGAATAATGTCACCTGGCATGTTTAAGGTGGTAGTACCTTCAGAGTCCTGTAGATGGTGCTGCACGAGGATGATGGGGCTATAAATACCTGCGGGGCGTGAGTGACGGGATTCATAGATTGAGAAGAGGTGCTACAGTGCAGTGAATGTCTCGTTCCATGTGTGGAAAATGGCTCCAAAGCAGATGGTAACAATTGGCTAAACGGAGTGATCGTATTTGGGCATGCCAAAGACCATAGTGTGAAGGAAGTAGCTGAATCTGCAGGTGTATGGAAGAGTACGGTCATACGGGTCTACCAGCAGTGGCTAAAATCCCAGTCTACAGGAAATTCTCCTCGTAATTGTGCCAGGGAAGGCATCCACCAAATCTGGCCCAACTGCACAATTCTTTGATTCAAGAGAGTCTGAACATTGATGTGGCCTACGTCCAGAAACCTGTCCAGTCCATGCCAAATTGAATCGCAGCCCTTGTTTGTGCTTTTGGGGGTATTACATGCTATTAGGTGTGTTTCAGTCACAGGTTACTAATTTTTTGTCTGGTGAGCTTATTATAGTACTATGGCACCTGACATGATAAATTTGCATACCCTTGTTTTATATAGTTTTATGCATGTAATTATGACTTGTTGTAATGATGCAAACTTGCATCTGGTATTATATACAGGATACGGGTGTACAAGTGTTACCTCACCCTCTTTCATATAAATCTGTGTGTTATATAGTGTTATACAGCTTCTTAGATTTGTTTATGAGCTTGTTGAAGTGCTTTACTGGTTACATCAGTGTGGATAAAGTCACAGGAAGTGGGTGCACATGTTAATTTTGATTATATAAATGTTAATATTTAGTCTGTGTTATAGTCTTAATAGGGTTTCTGAAGTTGCAGAATACTGCTGAGTGTACTGACCCCTGTGTTTTGAACCCTTAGGTCATCCTTATTGAAAACAAAGAAGAGTCTCTGGTGAGAGCGAAAGACAGAAGTTCACAACTGGAGCTTAAAAACATCGGCTTCATCCAGGCCAACCTCGACTACTTCACAGGAGCTTTCCAAGTAGGGGTGAGTAATTCTGGATGGGGCTTCACAGGCTTCCTGCTGCTTCTTATCAAGTCTTTTGATACAGTTTTTAACAATCAGGGGTGTTGAATTCTAAGATCATGCCTGAAGATAAGAGTTATAAAAGATTCATCATGTACACTACATTAGTTTGGAATAGGCTGCCAACCCAAAAATCTGACCACTAATGAAGGGCTAGAGATGCCGAATTGTCAAACAAGCTGACTTAACCATGCAAGGATAGTGTGATCTCTAAGCACATATCCATGTTTGATTTTTCAACCAATTGGTTGGAATAAAATACCAACGCTGTGTAAAATGTAAATGTATGTAAATAAAAACAGAGTGTAATGATTTGCACATCTCATAGACCCATATTGCATTCGCAATAGAACATACACCACATATCAGATGTTACAAGTGACAAAAAAAAATTGCATGGCGAACATGAATCAAGCTAATAACAAACTGCTTATAACCATGTTATACATGAATTCTAAATGAAAGAGTTGTGAATGTGTTACATGGTTATAAAGCAGTCTTCATGTATAAATATAAAGCAGTCTCTATTACATTATTGATTTGTTAATCAGGCATTAATCATGTTTTCACATTTAGTCTTTCTTGCTACATTCATAGACCTGTTCATGTCTTATAATGCTGTATATGGACCCACAAAGCATTAAGGTGTGTCCTCAGACCTTTATTCCTTAGCTACTGTAAATAACTGCTGGCAGTTGGCCTTAAAGATGACATATACCCCTTTTCCACAAGTTAACACAGGTTCCTGCAGCCCTAATGAAATGCCTGTGACATGCGTTGTCACCTCTGTGATGTTCTGGGGGTGTTTTAATTACATGGAAATGAGTTCTTAAGTTGAGGTGACAGTAAATTTGAACCACAGTGCCTACACTGAGCTGCTGGACAACCAGGTTTTGCCATTTGCTCATCATCTCACTGAGGAACATAACATTCCTATTCCTGTACTCTAAGATGACACTTCTCACGTTCACAGGGCTGCAAATGTGGCTGATTGGCATAATGAACATTCAGGAGCATTCACACATCTGGACNTTCCTGCAGCCCTAATGAAATGCCTGTGACATGCGTTGTCACCTCTGTGATGTTCTGGGGGTGTTTTAATTACATGGAAATGGGTTCTTAAGTTGAGGTGACCTGTAAATTTGAACCACAGTGCCTACACCGAGCTGCTAGATAACCAGGTTTTGCCATTTGCTCATCATCTAACTGAGGAACATAACATTCCTATTCCTGTACTCTGAGATGACACTTCTCACGTTCACAGGGCTGCAAATGTGACTGATTGGCATAATGAACATTCAGGAGCATTGACACATCTGGACTGGTGCGCAAAATCCCCAGATTTGAAAGTGCTTGTAAATCTGTAGTACTCCCTTGAACACTGAGTAAAACGTCAGGGAAGGCATCCACCAAATCTGGCCCAACTGCCCAATTCTTTGATGCAAGAGTGGCTGAACATTGATGTGGCCTACATCCAGAAACTTATCCAGTCCATGCCAAATCAAATCGAAGCTGGTATTCGTGCTCGGGGCGCTATTACACTCAGCTAGATTTGTTTTAGTCACAGGTGACTTTTTTTTTTGTTGGGTGAGCTTATAACCTCAGTTGTTAGTGTTAGCTAGTGCAAAACAGCCAAAGAAACAAAGAGCTTTTTTAAAATCACAATATTTTACATTTTCCTTATCTGCAGTTTTGCCACGGACAGTTAATATTGATCCCACCTTTCAGGAAAAGCTTTGTAGCCAGTGCTACTTTGCATTCACCCAGAGCGGAAAAACTGTCTGACACACGAAGTTGAAGTCGCCTTCTTGTTTACTAGCATCTTGTTCGAATTTTCTTGTTCCCCCTTAAATGGTACAGTGGGTAACAGCGGATGCCTGTGGCCTCAGAATGTAACTGCTGCGCCATTTAAGTGGTGGAACGGGGGCAAGTGAATATGAGGTTGCCGTCAGCTTTGTGTCAGCCATAAAGTGGTTAGCACACTTGTGTTTTGTGAACTGCATCTGGAGGTTGCCAAAAAATGACACCTCTCTTTCTCCACTCAGGTGTAGCCGACCGCAGAGTGGTTCCAGTGATTAGCTCTTAGTTTTCATATAACGCTAGCTCCTCTTGCTCCTACAAGAAAAACAGATGGCACCCTGTCGCAAAGGTAGTTTTGAAGCTGTAGGAGGAGCTACTTAGATGAGTCCCCCCTTACGTAGGAAGGGGAACCAAACATAAACAGCTTGTTGAATCCCATGTTTTCTGATCTGGGCAGTCCGTATGTAAAATTGACTGCTTTGACTGGATTTCAGAGTTCCTAGGTTGGTAGGCGATCCGGATACTCTAGTGTATGTGCACAAGAACTGAAAAAAAAGAGTGAGCGTTTGCATAATGTCTCATTTAAAATGTGCTGCTGTTGTTCATTCTAAGAGATGAAGACAACTTTTAAATGTCATATTCAAAAAATGTAACTTGGGCCAATTATAACTTTTTATACTTCATTGTTTCATCAGAATAAATTTACATCGTAAGCGACGGTAATATAAATGTATTCACATAAATGCATAGTAAGCTGCAGCTTTTGTTTGCTAGAGCTCCATTCAGGATGGAAGATCTGCTATTTCTTCCTCCCTTCCTGCCGTCTATGTGAACGGTTTAGTTCATTCTTGTGTTTGTGCTGTCTGAAATGCCAAAAGCAGAGCGAACCAAACTGTCTTCTTCCATTCTGAGCCCCACTGAGTGCTAAAGCACAGCTCTGTTAGCACTCCCACCACATTAACACCCACAAGAACATAATTATCTCCAAATTAAGAAGTCGTCTTGCTGATTGCAACCTCGATTATGATGTTTTTAATGCTCTCAACCTTTGTCATAAAGGAAGGAATAGGTTGGGTTTGCATAAAGTGACTTCTCTCTTGGTTTATTGAGATGCTTCTTTTCTGTGTTTTGTTGAACTGCAGTGCAGGTTCTTGCTTGTGTACTGAATATATACACTCATCATCAAAAGAATAGTTGCACAGATAGTTCCCCCCAGAAGGAATCAACCAACAGGAATGAAACTTGGTGGGTAGCTTTGACATTGTGAGACATGTGAATGTTTCAAGTTTCACGTTCAGCCAGGTATGTGACATAAGCAGGAACGGCCCTATTGGTGTGCCTGACTGACCCAACAGCCACGACTGTGGACATTCAGCGAGCAGTGATGCCCTCCATGAGCCATCCAGTTAGTGCCAGCAGCATTGACAGACGGCTTTATGTATCAGGACAACATGTGCGCAAACCATTACAACGACTGCCTTAACACCACATCACCATCGCCAAAGACTGCAATGGCAGCAGGTCAGTGAAGAGTCACGCTTTTGTCTTGGTGGAAACGGCCAATGAATCCGTTTGTGGAGGTACCGTGGTCTCGTGTTCAGAAAGCCTGGTGTCGCTCCACCTCCACCCGTTCCACAAAATCTGCAGGAACTGTGTGAGAATATTTAGGCTGCATGGAACAGATTATTGGAGGACACCATTAGGAACCTCTACAACTCTACAACATGCCAAGACGTCTGACATGTTGCGTTAGCTAACATGGCGGCCCAGTGCCATACTGAGAGACACTGCTAATCAGATTATAATCGGATTTCTGCTGGTATCTGATTATTTAAGTGGTCATGTAAACAGCATAGTCAGGTTTTATTAGATTGGATTAAGACCCAGAAATAAGATACAAAGAGGTGGATTTTAGCTCAGGGATGTGGTTTCTCAGTGCATGTAAACTCTTACTCTGATTTCTTTCGGATTTCTCAGTCTGCGCTAAAACATAACATGGTACCAGAAATTAGCAAGCTATGTTTAACGCAGCAACCACTACATGGCAACAGAATACAGCGACGCTGAAACTAACTACGTGCTTGACAAAATGAAGAATTTAGACGTTCTTCATCTTCTAGATCAAGTGTGGTCATATTTTAATGTAAAGTTTGTTTGGAGAATGTTTGTTTGGCTAGAGGATAACGATCACAAATTGTGCATCACCAGGGGGCCTACAGTCTCCAAATAGGGGCTAGGCTTTTCAAAGTGCACCTCTATAGAATCTATTGCTGCTAAAATGGTCAATGAGTGTTGCTGTCAAGTTTCTGTTGCCTTCTGTATGCATAGCTCAATAAATGTTGCCCATATCAGTCTAAATTTATCATCATTTATTGTTCCTGGTAACCTTTATCTTCCTTCCCAATATCACTGCAATCCCACACTTTCTTCTAGGTGTAACTATTCTTTTAATGAAGACTGTATATTTGCATAGGCTTGATTGGATTCTGGTGGAATTCTTAGGCATAGATAACGTTCTTAAATAGTTTGTGAAAAATGCAGAGACTTAATTTATGAAGAAATGCTGAGATCTATTGACTTTGTCCACAGTTTCCTTTTATAGGAGAAATCTATAACCCTGTGTCTGAGTGCTCCATCCTTTCAGCAGTTTTTCCGTCTTATATGAGCCTCGATTGCTGCATACCGAGAACTGCTGCTGACTTTTGGCCTTTTCATATATTGAGAAATATGCTCAGGAACGTTTAGATAGCAAATTTAAAAATTGTCAGCAACGGTCGTTGTGTTTGCACTGACATTGACATCTGCATTGGAGTTAAAAGCCAGTAAAGTAGAAAGTCAGAGACAAGTCGAGGGAGCATGGAAAATAGGCGATCTTTTCCCATCTTCTTTTGTTTGCTGTGATTTTTACGTCTGTGGAGCAGCTAAAGGAGCCGTGAAAAGGTATGATAACTCTTTTTTTTTTTGTTCCTCCCCCCGTTATCCAACTGAAAGGCCCATTTGAATTAAGCTTTCATCACGTAGGCTGCTGCAGAGCTCAGGTTGCATAGCCCATTAGCAGCAGTCTGTCAAGGAGGCTTTGCCCAAGGAGACTTCAAACCTTTTCTCTGCTCCACTTTGGCTGTACTGCTCATCAGCACCTAAACCTGTATCTTCTTAACTACTTAATCAATATACACAGATTATGTCCACTCACAGATGAAGCAAATAACCTTGAATGTCTCATACCAGTAGGTGCATGTCAAGGTCTGGGATACGTGAGACTGCATACAAACAGGTCCTTGTATTTGACATGTTAGATGCAGAAGGAATGGGCAGGTGTGAAGACAAGACCGACTTTAACAAGGGCCGGATCGTTACAGTCAGTTAATTGGGTCAGAGCTTCTAAGAAATGGCAAGTGTTGAGTACCTATCGACAGTGGTCAGAGAGGGGACCAATCTTGTACCAGCAAAGTCATGTCGGGTGCCCAAGGCTCAATGTTGCATGAGGGTAATGACGGCTATTCTGTCTGGGCCGAACCCTTAGATTATTAAAGCACGGGTTGTATTTATTCTCTTTCTATCTGTTGCACCAACCTGAAGCCCATCTGCTCTCCCCCACCCGTCAGTGGAAAGGGGCCTTCCCTTTATTATTTGGGTGGTGGACCTTTCTCAACCAGATAGAGACAATGAGTGTGTTTATATGCACTTAATAATCAGTTATGATCAGATTTCTGTTGTTGTCTGATATGTTAAGTGGTCATATAAACAGTATAGTCAGGTTTTTTTTTAGATTGGATTAAGACCCACCAATACGATAAAAGGATTTTAGGTCAGTAATCGAATTTCTCAGGGCATGTAAACACTTACTCTGATTTCTTTCGGATTTCAGAAACAGAGCATAGTACCAGAAATAAGTAAGCTATGTTTAACACAGCAACAGCAAGATGGCAACAAAACACTTTTGGAGCCCCACAGAAACTAACTAAGTACTTGACGAAATTATCAGGTAGGTCAGGTATGGACATATTTTCAGATAAACAAGTTTGTCACGTCTTATCTTACAAAGCAGGAATCTGATTATCGCCTGTAACCCAGAGTTTCTGTAAGTGTGTTAAATGGATTACAGACAAAATCTGATATTCTGTACTCATCAGATTATTCAGGTCCTGTAAATGCACTTATTGGCATGGGAATATCCCACATTAATGAGGCTGTTATGAGTAGTCCTCCTATCCTCCAGCCAATAGTGGAGCTATAGTCAGAAACTGACCACTAGGGAAAGGCTAGAGGACAACTATCACAAATTGTGCATCACCAGATGACTTACAGTCTCCAAATAGGGGCGTGTGATTAAAACCTAGGCTTTTCAAAGTGCACTTCTGTAGTAGGTGTTGCTGATAAAATGGTCACTTTGTAGTGTAACTACAAAGTAGATTTCTGTTGCCTCCAAATTTCCACTCATAGTGTTCTGTAGTTATCTTGCCATGTCTGCCTTTGTTCTTGAACCTCCAGCTTGTTCTGTCCTGCATTCTGCCTCTAGCTCCAGCACTTTGAATGCTTTAAAAGCTCTGAAAGGAATTTCAGTTAATTAAGTTATCAAACCTGTACATTCTTCGTAGGAGTATAATTATTTTTCTTTGCCTAGAAATCATTTAAATATGCCTAATCATCATGTCAGCACTGACGTTGAACTTCTAACCTCTGGTTGCAAACTTTAGCAGTATGCCTCAGAACTGCCTATTCTTCTGAATGTTCTTTTATCAAGTTCTTTGGCGAGGGATCCGATCTTTTGAAGGCGCCGGAGCGGTGCAGACGATTGGCCGCTTGTTGGTCAAATGGCTCGTTCCTTATTTAGACTGCTGTTCTTATGAGGGAGTTATGTAAAAGGGCTCTCGCTCAAGTGGCCCTGGCTGTGGCACTGGGGCTTGTGCTGTTGATAGGTTTTGCGGTGTAATTAAATGGCCTCAGGCTGCGTTTTGTTTGTTTATTGCCATAATGAGACGCTTTAGCCTGCACTCCATAGAGACCTGCTCCACTTGGCCTTCTGTCCAAACGGTGCGGGGCTCTGCACACTGTGGAGGTGTGTGCTGTTCTTCAGCCTGGCTCATATTGCCTGCTACCCACACACAGGCAGTTTAATAGCACTTTAGTATACCTGCTCTGCTCTTACCCATGGCTGTGCATTTGGATTTGCTTGCTCCTCTATTGGGAAATGGTGTAAATGCCATTTAGAAATAGCTCTGCTGTGCTAGTGGCTTAGTCCCATGTGCGGTAGAGCTTAGGAGCCATTTTTGTTAAAGCATTAAATCATTTCACTTTGAATTATGTTGAAGTTTTTTGCTGTTCTTGCTTAATACAATAGTGGGGAGTCTAAGCCATTCTACCTTTATGGATGTGCTTACAGTGCTTACAGTGTCATGGACTTCACCTAGGTATAAGGGGCTGGTTAAGATGTTCTGTGTTGTTGTTGTTGTTGTTGTTGTTTCATTTCCTAAGGTAGATGGTAACGGGATCCAGTGGTCGTGATGGCGCAGTGGACGTTTTGTTTACTGTCCAAAGCCACCAGTGTACCTACATACCTCTTCTGAATGTTTATATGTACTGTCATGTTGATGATGGCAGAATCCTGAAAGTAATAATTGGTAACATTTTCTACAAACCAGGGATCTATGATGCATTATAAGCGCATTTATAAGGCTCTATACAGCCTTTATAATACTAGACATAAGCCTTTGTAACTGTGCATAAACATTCATAGTCACACACATAAACTGTTATAACACAACAGTATAAGGCTTCATAGCTCATAAAGTGATCATACTTTATAATGTTGATATTGTCCCTGCTATTAACATTATCTATGAGACCGGTATCAAAGTTTAATAGCTAATGTTGTGTTCATTTCATAATGCTTTATAAGGATCCACAGTGAGGCCACTATCTAACGTTCCTCACTACCTTCAAAATGAAAATAATTTTGCAGGTGCACATGACATCTAATGGACACTTATAAGCCTTCTTTACTCACTTTTAGTAAAGTGCTGTCATCAATCAGCTCTCTATATTCATGCATTATGTGACAACAGCAACAGCAGGAAGAATATATACATACATTTTAATCTATTATATCTGTTACCAATGCTGTATATGTTACCAAGTAGGTAACGCTTTGTACGGCTCAGGTATCCTTAATGCATTATAAGTGCATTCATAAAGATCTATAAAGCATTCATAATGCTTTATAATGCTTGACGTAAGTCTTTGTAACTGTACGTAAATGTTCATAATCACACACATAAACAGCATTATAAGCCTTAATAGCGCAAAGAGCTAAAATATGTTAAAACGTTTGATTTTTTCGAGCTGATCTATAACATATAAAGAAGTCTAAAGAAGATTTATAAGTGTTAATTAGATGTTATGCGCACCTGCAAAATCATTTTCATTTTGTAGATGCCGAGGAACGTTAGAGAGTGGCTTCTCTGTGGATCCTTATAAAGCATTATGCAAATAAACACACCATTAGTTATTACACTTTATGATACCCATTTCACTGATAATGTTAATAACAGGAAAAGCGTTTTGTCACTTTATGTGCTATGAAGCCTTCTTCCGTTGTTTATGTTTGTGTGTGTGATTATGAATGTTTATGCACAGTTACTGTGTTTATGTCTAGTATAATAGAGGCTTCATAGACCTTTGCATTATATCTTAATGCATTATAGATAAGTGATTAATTTTGCCTTACAGCATTCTGCGTGCACCTCTCTGCCCATGTTATTGTAAAATAATGTCTCGGGCATCACGTAGCATTTTAACCATAACCGTTCCATGTAGCTGATTTCTGTAAGGCAGCTTTTAAAAGAATGAAACACTTCAGAATACTGGTTCCTCTTAGCACCACAGTGAGCCCTTCTGAAGCCTCTCTAGAACAGAGCGTTTCACATCAGACCTCTCTGAATGACTTTGTTTACACCTTACTTGTCTATTCAGGCAGAAACTTAGGAAAATGACCCTTTAAGGAAATGTGTTGCCACTACACAAAAACCTCGTTTCATAGCCGTATTTTTATATTTTCATCTGTTTTTATTGTAGGTACAGTCTGTATTTTTCCTGGTGGGTGTGTTTCACAGGACACCAGCATGCCTCCTGCTAACTCGTACTAATTTCTTTCTCAGTGGCTTCTATATTTAGCATGTGACATGAGCTCCAATTCTGATACAGGTGTGAGAGAGAAGCTGATGCTACTGCTGCTGCTCTTTCCACCCCACAACCGACCGCAGGTACTCTGTCTGTCATGTTTAGGAAGATCTTACCTGCTTTTGTAGCGTTTGATCATGCTGGTACTTTTTACTAATAAAAGGTGGGTTAAAGGAGCAATATGTAAGATTTTTGGTGTAAAATATTCCAAAGTTAACTACAGTTATCAACAGAAAATGTAAAAATCTGTGCATTTTGTCGCAAAGATATCTACTGGCGTTAGCATGCTAACTAGCTAGCCCCAGCCTGTCTTGTGTTGTAATATCACTTTCTACCTCAAGAGGTGATAGTGAGTCACTGTAGTATCAGTCCAGCATGAGAGGACGAAGAAGTGGCATTGCTACCCTGACAGTTTATTCTAATCTGTTCAACGGACCGTTCATTTTTCTGTTCCATCGTGTTTGGTTCATCCGGTTCAATTTGTTTGTTCATCCATCTGTTCACCCATGACTTTTCTTTCATCCGGGTATCGTCACATAAAAGCCGGACGATGTTTTTCGTTGTGCGTGAGACCCGGAACAGGATAGGAGTGTTGGACAGAGAGCTGTCAGTCAATCCCATTGTTAGCCACACCCACGCAATTTCGCAGATAGGTCTGGTCAGTGGTTTTAAGCCATGTTTAATTATATTTGTATCTCATATACTTTTCTATCAATATTTGCTTGATTTTTAATATCACACTCAAGTTTAGTATCATACAAACATTTTATTGCTTTACTGTTTGCTGGGACTTTAATCTTTAATATTTCAACGCTAAACCTTTGGGTGTACTTATATTCAACACTCAAACCGCTGTTAAAATCATGTATTGAAACGTTTGTGGCCCAAAGGCGGTTGAGCCGGGAGGCACCTTATTATTACTCCAAAGTACAGATACAATCTCTTGAATGATGAGTCTGTATTGCAGCTCTCCCTTCAGCACCGCAGGTTTCTCCTGTTCTCCATGTTTGATTTAATCTTGCTCTTCCGTTATTTAATACTTGGATTTCTCATACTTAGGATATTGCAATACTTGAGAGATTATGCTATTATGCCCAGGCTTCAGGGAACTTCAGGCAAAGACTCTGATGTATGGTGTAATATGACTGATTTTATCAGAGAACTTATAGAATTGTTTGTTTGTCATTTAGCATTATTGATTTAGACTGCATTAATATAACACTCAGTATTACTATGAGCCTGTGTATTGTGACAGCCGTTATTCTTGTTATAATAATGGTTATATTCATCATGTCTTTTCTCTTTCACGTTATTGTTATGTATACATTTGCAACACTGTCGTCTATCATCTGTGCTTGCGTTGCACAAATTGAGATGAAAGTCAAGTTCATGTTGACTAATCACTGATTCGCGTCATGTATAAAACCACAGGGAGAAGGCTGTGCAGTAGAGCATGACATACTCTTTCCGACAAGTCCTAGATCTCATTGCTAGACCTCGGGGAATCTGAGATATGGACCTTAGGATCTTACAAATCTGTACCCGACTTAGGCGCACGCTAGGCGGGCTGGTGAAAAATAAGCATAACTGACTTAATACTGGACAAACTGGACCACAGGACTATAGAACGTTAAGCCTTCTCTCCACCAACACATGACTTTTTATTGTAGTCTTTGGAAAACCCAAAAACAACAATGTTCAGTATCTGTATCGGCGGAGAAATGTTAGAACCAAGTGGAGAACAACAGAACAGATTGTTGTGATTACTGTAGCAGACTGCATTTTAACATGAACGGTTTAGAGGTTTGCAGCAGGAATTGGTCTCCGTCTTGAACTACATATCAGTGGGAAAAATGTCTCATTCGTTTCAGTGCACTCTGCTGGGAGGTGATCGTCATGCATACGCTTTAACCTCATCTAAAGTGAAACCTGGTTAGTGAGCTGAAAAGTAATGCATTACAACCACTAGTTCATATTTATACGTGGATTATTTGTCTTAAATGATGCGTTTTTAAAGCTAACTTTGACTTAAATTTTAAACGCAGATTCCCAGTTCAGTCTTAACAAGCACTGATCACTAAATTGCTTGTATCTACTTCAATGAGAAAACAACATCAACATCAGGCCAGATTTAATGAACTAACCTATATATCCTCTCCAGACTAGATAGCTAAACTTTTAACAGTACTTCTAAAATATTCCTGGCAGATTTGCACGGACTGCATTTTCGTGGCTGCTCTTATTTAGGAGCTCTGGCAATGTTAATGAAAGGGTATGTGTTTATCTGTAACTACAGATGTATAGGATCATTTAGAGTGGTACATATGATTGAATACTATGTGGGCCTAAATTATTAAAGAACCTGTATGTATTATGTACATGTATTTGTTGTATCTGATTTTGACTTGATTTTTGTAATGATTTGAATAATGTCATATACTGTATTTAATGTTTTGTTTTCACTTACGTGCATATATGGGTTGGAAATCTGGTGAAGAGTAGATAAAGAGTGTATGAACACTAGATGTATATGCACATTCTGTAATTGCATATTCTGTTGTTGCATGCAGGTTATTCCATTGGGGTGCTAAGGTTGCAAGACCTGGGAAGTGTTGGGGTGGGGCTAAAATGCGTGACCCTTTTGCACTGAACACAAAAACAGCTATTTACCTGTAGTATTGTTATCCTGTGAGTCTGCTGAGTTTTTCAGAAAAAAAACAGGGCTTCTCCAAACATTTGGTGACGGTCAGTGTTCTGTTTGCCTGTGTGGGTAGAGAGGACCTATCTTGCTTTTCTGGGGTTTTTCTTTCCTCGAGTGTGTTCTGTAGCCTTTTGTGCATGTAATGTACACGTCAGAGGGAGAAACACTCTCCCACAGAAACCACTTTTCCAGGTGCCTGGAAGGCATTGCTTGAATTCCGGCTCTTTTCTTTGTTACATAGTGATGTCATCTTGTAGGAAAGTCCTTATTGGCTGCCAGTAGTACACGGAACTTGTAGCAGAATGCTGCAGAATATCGCATTTAACCGCTTTGCCGTTCCATCATTTAGAACAGAATGAAAGCTGTCGACACTTGGCTCATCAGGAGGCGGGGCTTAAAGACACAGGAGCTTGAGTGTTTCAGATAGAGGGTGAATACAGATGTACAGTATGAGAAAACTACTGTGTTTTGGGGAAAATTGAAGCATGTAAATCTATTCTAGTAGATCCCAAAAATCATTAGGAACAGTGTAAATGAGCATAATAGGCCCCTTTAAAGTGCTGCTAGAGTCGGGCACAGACAGATGCACCATACGCCGCTGGGGTGAAGGGTGTGAAAGCGATTAGCTGTGAATTGTTCTGACAGTCAGACCTAAAGCTCTGCTTTTAGCGCCAGTGGAAAACACATAAGCAAACATAACAGGAGTGATGTATTAGGGTAAAACGCTGTGCTTGTTGGTGGAGACTTGATTTGTTGTGTTACAAGCATGATACGGTGGGACCCGCATGGCCCGGTTTGGTAGCAGTGACTGATGCGGCTGTAGTGGATTCATGACTGCACTAGACCTCAACACTGTGGGTGTTCCACTTAATTACAGGCACAAAGAAGTTTTGTTGGTGACTATTTTTTTAAGCCGCATTGGTGTCAAAAAAAGAAGCGAACTCAGCGGAAAACAAGGCCCAGACCGTAAGACAGATGAAGCTAATAAAGAAGTCTGATTTTGCACCACCCACACTATCCTTTATTGCTTTAGCGTTAGTGGATAATTGATGATGGGTCACTGTACAGAAGGGCTGCTTAATGCAAGCCTCGTTGCCGAGCTTTTCCTTTCTCTGGGATTCCACAGAGCATTGTATGATGTTCGTTACACTCAAATAAAATGTCTTGTAGTCTCGGCTTTCGCTGGAATGCTTGTTTTGGGAGAACAAACAGAGGGCTTTGAAGAAATCCCTTCTTCCCGTGCAAAACAGCAAAACAAAATTCCAGCGCTCTCTCGGCAAGATGGCTCACCATCTTTGTCTCATTATGTCAGTAAGAGCCTTCCAGAAACCTCCAACAACTGAAATGTTGACGGAAGATCAGGAATGTGTGCGGTATGATTGTACTGTTTTCTCTTCTGCTATTTTGGGCACGGGGGAGTGCTGACGAGGCCCTCACACTTAGATATCTGCTGTAGATGAAGTGGTGTTTGCAGTATTGATGCTGGCTGTAACCAAAGCTGTATCTGACCTAGAGCTGCAACAACCAATCGAATTCACCAATAACATCAATGATAAAAATGGCAATGAATCTTGTTATAGATTAGCTGTCTTAATGACATTTGCGCTTCCCGCTTGATTGAAAGAGAGAAAATGCAGACAGATTACAGTAAAGGGATGTGCATCAGCAAAGTCAAAATTATGAGATAATAAAAGTTGCCTTCCAACGATGTTTGTTTGGTGTGGCTATTGACAGCCTGCCTTCTATATCAGCCAGCAATGCCATAGTGGATTCGCCCCCCTGGAGAATGGCTTAACCTTAGTCTAAACGATGAGTGGCCAAAACAAAAAAAAAAAAACCTTTATACTTTCATGTACCTACACCTTCTGCATGCCCATGGCTAATCTGCGAAATGTTATACTTGTACTGGTACTTGTTTTTGGGGTTTTGCATCCAAAGACTACTAAACTAGCAGGTTACAGCTTAATTATGTTTATTACGTTTATTACTGTTTTTGTATTGTATCACTGTGCTGTATTGTGAAACTGCTACTGGCTACTAAATAGATCTATCTATCTATCTATCTATCTGTCTGTCTATCTATCTATCTATCTATCTATCTATCTATCTATCTATCTATCTATCTATGTATCTAGTAATTCCAGGATTCCAAGTGCACTGCACTGCTTGGTTGTTGTGTAGTGGCTGCTGTTTAGGTGTGGCTCATGGTTGTCAAGGTATTGTTAGAGCATTGATATTGCATCCCAGGTGGTTGCTATGGTGTTGCTAGGCCGCTGCTACGCAATCCCGTGTGGCAATCAAGGTCCTTGCTGTGCCATCCCAAGTCAAATTGTTGTTAAGGTGTTGCTAGGCCATTGCTATGGTATCCCAGGTGGTTACTGTGGTGTAGTTAGACTGTTTCTATGTAAGGAATGTCAGTGTTGGTTTAGAGATGGCATTGATGTAATGCTCACTGTCGGCATATACATATGTACACTCATTGTTAAAAGGAAAGGTGCACCCAGAAAGAATCATCTTGGTGGGTGGGTTTGACATTGTGAGACACGCAAATGATTCAAGTTTCATGCTCTGCCATGGACAAGGACAGCCCTTATCCCTGTACCTGACTGACCCAACAGCTACGGTTGTGGACATTCAGTGAGCAGTGATGTCCTCCATCGATCTGATGTTAGTGTTAGTGCCAGCACCATTGGCAGATGGCTGCACGTCTCAGGACTACATGCACGTAGACTGTTACAATGGCTGCCATTAACACCACGTCAATGTCACCACAGACTGCAGTGGTGTCGTGCAAGACTGTCAGGGGGTGACTCAGAATGGCAGCGGGTCATCTTCAGTGACGAGTCCTAATTTTGTCTTGGTGGAGACGACCAACTACTCCGTGTGGAGACACCGTTGTCAGCACCAAAATGAATGCTTTGTTGTCACAAGTCCAGAAGGCCTGGTGTCACTCCACCTCCACCCCTACCGCACAATCTGCAGGAACGTGAGAGTATTCAAGCTGCATAGGATGGATTATCACAGGACACCATTAGGAACCTCTACGTCTCCATGCCGAGACGTCNGACACCACTGGATTAAATATCAGAGGTAAAAAGGAACAAATCCGATCCCATACTATGACTAATCATACTGAAATAGCACAGAATTTATTGTAGTAAATTTATAGAAGGTGTAAATTTACCATAGTTACCCAGACTGTTCCAAACTGCCTCCGGAAGCAACATCAGCAGAAGAACTGCATGTAACCACAGTATGGTATATTGTCCTTATCATGGAGCTCTAGAAGAAGAAGATGTGAAACTTTGGATTTCTCTCAGTTGAGCCTTATGTAATAGGCAGCTGAGCAAGCATTGTGATGTTAACCTCATAGCCTCCTTTCTGCTAGATGAACCAGAATCCTGAAAGCGAGCTGATTCTTGTCATTTTGTCGCATCACCTTCATCTTCTGTTGACTGTAATGCTGAGGCATCAAAGTTGAGTATTTTCAAGATGTTTTAAGTCGGCATATAAACACAGGAGCTGACCCCGAGTGCAGAACATTTTGAAGAGCCCCGCTGATCTTCAAAGAGTCAAGGAGATTTAATAGAATTTGGCTCATTGATTCTGATGTGGACTCATCTTTGCAGCAAATGCCTCACTTTGGATCCTGAAGGTTATTATCCTAAATCCCGCCAAGAGGGCATTAACCATCATTTCTGTCTGATCAGTGTCTGCAACGTTTAATCGGAATCAAATGTCAACTGCTGCATCAAATGTCAAATGCTGTGGCAGCGAAAAATGTTCTTTCTGGCTGGCTTCTAAAATTTGTGGCCAGTGTGGTCCCACACATTGCACGCTGGTGTAAGCCTTCTCCTATAGCAACGGCGCAGAACAAGTACAGTGAGTGATTATCCACTGAGTTGGACACATTCCTAAGAAATGTTCTTGTGGGGATTTGAGGGGTGTTAATCCATGACTTTGACGGCTGCCGCAACAGAGCACCACACACACACACAGAGCCCCCTCCGTTCCTCAGAACTGAGCTTAGTCATAGTTAATGGAGTTGAGAAGCAGTTGGAGGTTATATATCTCCTGGACTTTTAAACTGTTGTGTACTTACTGTACTTACTGTTTGTAATTTAAAGTGAAATACGCGTCTGTCTTTTAACCGTTTTAGGTCCAACACTTGAATTCATGAGATATATACCCTCGTCATCAAAGGAATAGCTGCGCCCAGACGGAAGTGTGTTATTGGGAAGGAAGATAAAGGCTACCAGGTAAATGATGATAAATTTAGAATCATATGGGTAATATTTATTGAGCTACACATACAGAAGTAGTGTCTCTCAGTATGGCATCGGGCTGCCATGCCTGCTAACACAACATGCAAGACGTCTCGCCTTGGAGCTGTAGAGGTTCCTAATGGTGCCCTGTGATAATCCAAGCATCTTGAATATTCTCACACAGTTGCTGTAGATTTTGCGGTAGGGGTGGAGGTGGAGTGACACCAGGCCTTCTGAACATGTGATACATGACAACAAACCGTTCACCTTGGCACTGACCACGGTGTCTCCACACACGGATCCATTGGTTGTCTCCACCAAGACAAAAGCGGGTCCCGTCACTGAAGATGACCTGCTGCCAGACTCAGCAGATGACCTGCTGCCAGACTGAGTCTGGCAGTCTGACACCGTTGCAGTCTTTGGTGAAGTTTAGGTGGTGTTAAGGGCAGTTGTGCTAACAGTCTGTGTGTATGTAGTCCTGCATCGTGCAGCCGCCTGCCAATGGTGCTGCCACTAGTTTCATGCTTGGCTACGCATGTGATGTAAGCAAGGAAAGGCCTTATTGCTGTACCTGACTGACCCAACAGCCGCAATTGCAGACATTCAGTAGCAGCGATGCCCTCCATGAGTCACACTATTGGTAGATGGCTGTACAATGCAGGAATAAATGCATACAAACCCTGACGCCGACTGCCCTTAACACCACGTCAATGTTGCCAAAGACTGTAATTATGAACTTCCAATAGGAACCTCTGCAACTAGATCCTGAGACGTATCCATGTTGCATTAGCAAACATGGAGGCCTGACACCATACTGAGAGACACTACTTCTGTATGTGTAGCTCAATAAATGTTGCCCATATCAGTCTAAATTCATCATCATTTATTGTTCCTGGTAACCTTTATCTTCCTTCCCAATAGCACTGCAATCCCACACTTCCTTCTGGGTTCAGCTATTCTTTTGATGATGAGTGTTTTGAAATCCTTTAAGAATACCTACACTGCGCTAGAAAACACCCAGTCTCCAAAAGACATACCATCAGAGCTTGTTGGTTAACTGTTTTAGAACCACTGCACAGTGAGTAGCAGACACACAACAGCTTCTTTACACACACCGAGGGTCCTCCTGAAGCCTTCAGCGGTTATTTATCTCAGAGTTACTTTGTTCTTTTAGGGGATGATTGAACTGAACAGTTTCTGTAGTAGTGAGCATGTTCACTTAGCATCAGTGTTTCACTGACCTTGTGGCAAGATGTTGCATTCTTACGAACCCAGTTCCAAAAAAGTTGGGACACGGTGTAAAATGAGAATAAATGTTAATAAAGACAGAATGCAATGATTTGCAAATCTTATAGAGCCATATTGTATTCACAGCAGAACATAGAACACATATTTTGATGATGACATGTATTGTAGATGATGGAATGTCCAAAGTCTTCACAGTTATGCACCTAGGAACACTTCTCTGAAATTGTTCCATAATTTTTAGATGCGGTTTTTCGCAGAACCTCTGCCCATTTTTGTTTCTGAGAGACTCTGCCTCAATAAAAGGCTGCAAATTGCTACCCCAGCTGTTTTCTATTAGTCCTTACTTTTGTTTCCCCTGTCCCAACTATTTGGAGATGCTTTGCTGCCATCAGGCTCTAAATGAGTCATAATGTTCATGAAATGGTAAAATGTCTCACTTTTAATATCTGACATGTGTTACTGTGAACAAAACATGGGTCTATGAGATTTGTTAAATCATTGCATTCTGTGTTTTTTTACGTTTATTTATATTTTACACAGTGTCCCAACTTTTTATGAGCTGCAGTTATACGTAATGACTTGTTTTTATAGTTAATCTCTAAAAGATTTTAAAAAGATTTTATTTGGCATTGTATGAACAGCAGTGGATTGAAGCAGACAATAGAAAAACATGTGGACAGTTTCTCAGCATCATTTGAGTCATAAATGCATTTTTCCTGAAATATATTAAAAACAATTATATACAAAGACACTGCTAACCAGTAGCAGCAAGAACCAGTACGCACCATATACCTCATCAGGATTCTGTTCTAAATGTTTCCTGAACACATTACTTGATCATATGGTTTTACAGGACATGTGCTCTGCTAAACCCTGACTGCACCATATTGCACTGTCCAGTTGAGTGGGTCACTTTCTTGTGTGTTCCATGGGTGTCCTGGAGGAACGTTGTTTCACTCTATTGTATACTGTTGTTCTGTAGGGTCTTCTTTCCATCCTTTAAGCAGTTTTAACCAGTTTGTGGCTAATGTGCAGAGAGATGCCTCCTGTCATGCACTGATGCCCAGCAGCCTCGGAGAGCGGCCAGTCCGTGATCAAACTGCTAACAAATCAATGAGTGCGCTCAGCAAGTGTCGACTCCATGAGAGAAACACTCAAGTGTTTGGAATTATGGTTTGAGTGAATCAGCCAGCAAGGTGTGTGAGGGGGAAAGCGGGCGAGCAAGAGAAAAAGAGATCTGCAGACAGACACATACTTTGCTGTATGCAAAGGTTTGAACATCCCTGATCAAATATATATATTTATATATGTGTGTGTATATATATATATAATCCTCTGCAGCAGGGGTGAGGGACTCCAGTGTTGGAGGGCTACCAAACCACACCCCTGAACCGGCTATTTAGGACACAAGTTGAATCACGGGCATTTGAGCAGGGAAAATACAAAACTGTGCTGGACACCTCTCTGCAAATATTAGTGTCTCTTTATTTAACATATTGTAAACAATTAGCAAAGGCTGCATTTCATTTATTAGGCTATTTTTATTGTTAAATTCTGCAAATAAGGTAAAGCTAATAGAGTATTCATGAGTGTACTGAAGTGTATTCCCTGTGGAGGACTTAGTATCAGACAGACAGACAGACAAATAAACAAATAAACAAACAAACCACATTTTTGGACTTGGGGTGCCCAAACCTTTGCATGTGGTTGTGCTAACTACTGTTTCATTGATTATCTTTAGTAGTAGTAGTAGTAGTCAAGTCAAGTAGTTTTTTTTATTGTCATTTCAACCATATACAGTGGTGTACCGTACACAGTGAAACGAAACAACGTTCCTCCAGGACCAAGGTGCTACACAGAACAATAAATACAATAGATTTACAAGACAATTTACAATATACAAAACAGCAAACAATAAATACAAGGAGGGAGCAGTAAAGTGCAGTTATGTCCATTTTTAAAGATGGACATTGAACGTTGAACATTGTTTTTAGCAGTTACATAGCAGCAGTTATGTCATTGAACATTGTTTTTAGCAGCTGTTGCACAGTCTGGATGTGAGTGCCCGGATGCTTCTGTACCTCTTTCCAGACGGTAGGAGGGTGAAGAGTGTGTGTGAGGGGTGTGTGTGGTCATCCACAATGCTGTTTGCTTTGCGGATGCAGCGTGTAGTGTAACTGTCTGTGATGGTGGGGAGAGAGATACAGATGATCTTCTCAGCCGTCCTCACTACTCGCTGCAGGGACTTGCGATCCGATACAGTGCAGTTCCCAAACCAGGCAGTGATGCAGCTGCTCAGGATGCTCTCGATGGTTCCTCTGTAAAATGTGGTGAGGATGGGAGGTGGGAGATTTGCCTTCCTCAGCTTCCGCAGGAAGTAGAGACGCTGCTGGGCTTTCTTGGTTATGGTGCTGGTGTTGAGGGACCAGGTGAGATCCTCTGCCAGGTGAACTCCAAGGAACTTGGTGCTCTTGACGATCTCCACAGTGGAGCCGTCGATGTGTAGTGGAGAGTGGTCACACCTTGTCCTTCTGAAGTCAACAACCATCTCTTTGGTTTTGTCTACGTTCAGAGACAGGTTGTTGGTTCTACACCAGTCCGTTAACCGTTGCACTTCTTCTCTGTATGCTGACTCATCATTCTTGCTGATGAGACCCACTACCGTCGTATCATCCGCAAACTTGATGATGTGGTTCGAGCTGTGCATTGCTGCACAGTCGTGAGTCAGCAAGGTGAACAACAAAGGACTGAGCACACAGCCTTGGGGGGCCCCAGTGCTCAGCGTGGTGGTGCTGGAGGTGTTTCGTCCAATCCGGACTGACTGAGGTCTCCCAGTCAGGAAGTCCAGGATCCAGTTACAGAGAGAAGTGTTCATGCCCAGTAGGTTCAGCTTTCCGATCAGGTGCTGGGGAATGATTGTGTTGAATGCTGAACTAAAGTCTATGAACAGCATTCGAACATAAGTGTCTCTATTGTCCAGGTGGGTGAGCGACAGGTGAAGGGTGGTGGATATGGCGTCGTCCGTTGAGCGGTTGGGACGGTACGCAAACTGCAGAGGGTCTAATGAAGGAGGCAGCAGGGTCTTGATGTGCCTCATGACAAGCCTCTCGAAGCACTTCATGATGATGGGTGTGAGTGCAATGGGACGGTAGTCATTGAGGCAGGACACTGAAGACTTCTTCGGCACAGGTATGATGGTGGTTGCCTTGAGACACGTTGGGACAGTGGCACTGCTCAGGGAGATGTTGAAGATGTCAGTGCAGACATCTGTCAGCTGGTCTGCACATTCCCTGAGTACTCTACCAGGAATGTTGTCTGGACGGGCAGCTTTCCGTGGGTTAACTCTGCGTAGAGTTTTTCTCACGTCAGCTGCTGTAAGGCACAACACCTGGTTGTCGGGAGGATGGGTGGTCTTCCTTGCTGCCACGGTGTTCTGTGTCTCGAACCGAGCGTAGAAGTCGTTCAGCGCATCTGGAAGGGAGGCATCACTGTCACAGGCAGGTGCTGTTGTCCTGTAGTTAGTGATGGCCTGGATGCCCTGCCACATGCGCCGTGTGTCACCGCTGTCTTTGAAGTAGCTGTGGATGCTCTGACCGTGTGCGTGCTTTGCTCATGTCATGTTTAGAACAATGCAGTTAGACACAGGTCTTGTTCCAGGCACCTCACTGCAGTGCAGTTATTGCATGGATTTGTTGAGTCCCATCAGCAGTGCCCAATTTAATGAAAAGGTGCCATAAAATATCTTTATTCAGTATTTTAATGATATTCTGATGTTCTACGAAGATGATATGTGACTTTGGCCGGGCGAGAAATACCCTGGTGCATTATTTTTACACTTTGTTTTCCAGGTTGAAGTAGACACAGGCAGGAAAATAAAACTAAGCTCCATGTGATTAGTTAGGTTCTAGTAATGTGTAGTTAGCTATTTAACAATGTTAAATTATAAAGTTGTCCAAGGTCCTATTAAAGATGTGGGAATTAAGGATGTGGGAACAAAAAATGAGTCACCTGTGACTGAAACGTACCTAATAGCGTGTAATACCTCCACACAGACGAATAACAGCTGTGATTCCATTTGGCATAAACGGGACAAGTTTCTGGATGTAGGCCACATCAATGTTCAAACACTCCTGCATTAAAGAATTGTGCAGTTGGGCCAGATTTGGTGGATGCCTTCCCTGGCACAATTCTGAGGAGAATTTCCTGTAGACTGGGATTTTAGCCTGCTGGTAGACCCGTATGACCGTACGCTTCCATACACCTGCAGATTCAGCTACTTCCTTCACACTATGGTCTTTGGCACGCCCAAATGCATTCACTCCTTTTAGCCAATCATTAACATCTGCTTTGGAGCCATTTTCCCCACATGGAACAAGACATTCACTGCACCGTACCACCTCTTCTCCATCTATGAGTCCAGTTACTCACACCCTGCAGGTATTTATAGCCCCATCATCCATGAGCCTGAAGTTACTACCACCTTAAACACGCAAGGTGAAGTCTGGTGAGCTTACCATTAAGCTTAAAACATTTGAAGGGAAGGCCTAATCCCATTTCACCCCTTGCCCCAACACTTGGCCCTATCCCTCCGTTTTGCACGTTCACGTCTAGGGGTAGGGTTGTCCTGATTGTTGTTGAGATGGAGGAGTAGGGCGAAGTGTTAGGGCTACATGACCCTCCAAACAGAGATTTTTCAAAGGCACACTCTAAACGGAGTGTTAAGAGAAAATTACCAGAATGCCCTGCAAATCAACGGCAAGACGGCTGCACAAGCGACCAAAGAGACCCATAAATTTAAGTATTTTCTCTGTTAAAAAGCCGCTGTATTGTAAGATAACTATTGTAATGGCATTTTATGGTCATTTTCTTCATAACACGCATACAAATCGCTGGTAATACGCTCTGTCTCGGCTGCTACCTAGCGAAATTTCCCATTCCACCTTAAATGGTGCAGGAGTTACGTTCTGGTACCTGAGGTTGCAGCACCATTTAAGGTGGAATGGGGAAATTCGATCATGAAGCTGACGATTGAATTAAACTTCAGCTTCATATCACCGAAGAATTCTTGGTGGCGATAATAAGTAATTGTCATCCCCGTCTTTGAAGGCATATGATTCCCTAAATGTATTTAAGCAGAGAGGAGCTGAACTTTACCCTCCTCTGCTGTCACTGCAGACTGGCAGGGTCGCCTATAGAGCACCGCTAGCAGCCTGTTAATGAAGTCATGTAGTTTTTTGTTGTGCTCGAACATTCTGGGTTTTTCATCCTAGTGACTGCAAGAAATAGATGATCGGGTTCTGGAAGGGCTGTCCCATTTCATAGGGGGAAAATTTCAACCACTGCCCCTTGTAACTCAGTTTCAAGGGGAAGGGTTACACACGAAAACAAGGGGTAGGGGTAGAAATAAGAAATGGGATTGGGCCTAAAAGAGGAAGTGGAAGAGTATATAGTGTGTACAATCATGAGCCAGTCATTCAGAAGCCTAATTTACCCATAATGTTGATCAGTATACTTTGGTATTACTTTGATGTCATGACCAATGCAGCTGCTAGTTGTGATGCATTTTCTGTGATGTTTGTGTCAGTGTTGGGTGAACAGCACTTCATCGGTAAGCGAAATATTAACCGGGCCTTAATTGAATTATATATAGTGAGTGAAAGTGATTTGTGTGTTGTTTGTTGCAGGTGGCTCTGCATGCATGCGGAGTGGCGACCGACATGGTGCTGGATCGCTGCGTGCAGGCGAGGGCGGGATTTGTGATCAGTCCATGCTGTTATGGCTTTATCCAGAACACGCTCAAGTTCAGCTTCCCCAGGAGGTCCGTCCGTGTGGTAGTCTCTCATCCCCGCTTATAAACAAGTGTCTGTCTGCCCGTGTGCTCGCATGTTAAGTTTTATTAGATGAAGTCCTCTCTCTCTCTCTCTCTCTCTCTCGCTAGTTTTTCTCACTGCCTCTCGCTCACTCTCTCCTTCATGCCACACAGCACTGCAGAAACACTCCAACGGTGCAGCTCCAGCAACTGTGTGCCCTGGAGTAAACAGAGTGAGAGTTAACTTGCATTAAAGTAAATAGAAGAGAGCTCCCACTTTATTTAGATAGCGCTCTCTAGATTAGCTACAGATGCTCGGTGTTAACCTGCCATCTGGCAGGGATGCGCATTTGAACCATTTTTTATTTAAATATCCACTTTTTAATGCAGGTAGTATTTCAATATCCCAATGAGAAAATGTGTTATACCGTTATGAATAAAAGTGAGCATTTAACACACTGATGCAGAGGTCAAACTATATAAATATACATGCAGTAATCCTTCATAAATATACATTCCTCATCGTCAAGGAATTGTCAGATTGCAATGCTATTGGGAAGGAAGATAAAGGTTACCAGGAACAGTAATTGATGATTTTAAACTGATCATCAAATTTAAACTGATATAAGTAGTATTTATAGAGCTACACATACAGAGCTAGTGTCTCTCAGTATGGCGTCGGGCCACCGTGTTTGCTAAAGCAACACGCCAGATGTCTCGGCATGGAGTTGTAGAGGTTCCTAATGTTGTCCTGTGATAATCCATCCCGTGCATCTTGAATATTCTCACACAGTTCCTGCAGATTGTAGGGGTGGAGGTAGAGTGACACCAGGCTTTCTGGACATGCTGCCACTCATAGAGGGCATCACTGCTCACTGAATGTCTGCAATCGTGGCTGTTGGGTCAGTAAGGTACAGTCATAAGGCCCGTCCTTGCCTACATCACATGCACGGCGGAGTGTGAAACTTGAATCATTCGCATGTCTCCTATTCTTGCCCGTTTGGCTAGATGCACCACGGTGGCTGTGTTCATTTGCAAAGTAAAACATCTGGTGAGGCTGCTCTCTACACCACGCAACCCACCATGCGCACACGCATTCAGCAGCTGTCTCCATTAGAATGAATATGACGGGGGGAGGTGAAAAGGCGGACATAGCATAACAACTGTGCAAGACCTGACCACCAGTGACCACCAAAACTCTCACCGTCAGATCAACAGTAATTAAAACTCTAATCTTTATGAGAGGGGAGAATATCAAGCTCCACTCTTGCTTCAGATCTGGTGCTCTTAAAAACGGTGAAACTGACTGTCACCCCCCCAAAGTCCAGACCTCAACACCACTGAACATGTTTGTGTTTGCTTGGATTGTAAGAAGCAGAAAATGCAGCCATGCTCTAAGGTCTTTGGAGTTGTGGAAAAATATCCCTGCTTTGAAAAGCAAGTAACCTATAAAGAGTGGAAGCCATAATTGAAGCAAAGAGTGAAATACACCGACCAGCCACTTCATTGAGTACGCCATATACCATTTATCTACACGGTTTGTCCTTTTTCTCAGGTTCATTCACCGCATGGGTGCACCTAATACTTCTACAGTTACAGGCTGTAGTCCCACCCCCCTTCTACTCTGTTCCTTAATGGTCGGGACCCCCACAGGACCACCACAGAGCAGGTATTATGTGGGTGGTGGATCATTCTCAGCACTGCAGTGACACTGACGTGGTGCTAGTGTGTTGGTGTGTGCTGAGCTGGTATGTGTGGATCAGACACAGCAGTGCTGCTGGAGTGTTTAAACACTGTGTCCACTCACTGTCCACTCTATTAGACACTCCTACCTTGCCGGTCCACCTTGTAGATGTAAAGTCAGAGACAATAGCTCATCTGCTGCTCAGTGCAGTGTTGGTCATCCTCAAGTCCCACCCTCAAGGTCACAGGCCGTGGCCCACAGGATGTTGGCTGGATAGTTTTAGTTGGTGGACTATTCTCAGTCCAGCAGTTACAATGAGGTGTCCAGCAGCACTGATGTGTCTGATCCACTTACACCAGCACAACACACACTAACACACCACCACAACGTCAGTGTCACTGCAGTGCTGAGAATGGTCCACCACCCACAGAATACCTGCTCTGTGGTGGTCCTGGCTTTCGAAGAACACTGAGTGTTCAGTCCAGTGCTATACAGCTCTGCTTAGACCGGCTTAACATGAGTCCCAATGTCAGCTGCTTGTGCATCAGTGTTTTCAATCCGAAGTGACAAGAAAATACATGTTTTTTTTCCCTATTTGGTCATTCCGAACTACATATGGCTTACAGGCGAAATGGAAAAGTTGGGATAATTGGCTGAAAAGGCAAGATAGCATCTGCGAAACACGCACAGCAGACTATCCAAATAAAGTATTACCCGAGAAACAAAACCTGCAGTCAGTTGTTTCACCTCCATTGATGCCTGTCCTTCAAAATATGAGTGAAGTCAGTGTATAAGCCATGTAAGCCCGTAATTTGATCCCGAAAAGGAATTTGGCCCGAAGGCATGAAAGTCAGGATGGAAAGAAGCGCTAGCTGAAGGGAGTTGTTTTCCCATCGTCTTCACACTGTTTCCATGCCAACGCCCTGTTGACTGTTTGGTTGGCAGCAGCGTTCTTGGGAATTGTCGGAGGGGTTAACATGACGACTGACGTGTACAATGCCACATCATTACTTTACAGTAAGCCTGATGAGCTATCTGGGTGGTTTAGGATGTTTCTTTTTTCGCGGTCCAGCGCGCTGCTGAAAACAGCAACACGTCGAGCGCTCCTGAAGTGTTGAGTGAGAGATACGGGATATCTCCTCAACACATGCTAGAGGCATTCGGGGAGTGCCTTTACTGGAGTTGCCTGACAATGGAGGGCTTAGCTCAAAAATGCTAACACTGCTAATAATGGAACTAACACCATGGGAATTAAGCCCTTTAAACTGCAGGCTTGTTATTCATTTTTATCCTTATTATGTAGTAACTACATGCTTAAAAACTTAAATACGCCGAAATGGGTTCTTCGTAGCAATGCCATAGGAACCCTTTTGGTTCTCAAAGAACCTTTTAGTGGATGGTTCTTTTGAGAACCTGTCTTGTAAATGAGATGCAAGTTTCTATACAAGCACTCACCAACAAAAAATAGCTGCACCCAGAAGGAATCAACTGACAGGATTGAAACTTGGTGGGTAGGTTTAACATCATGAGACATGCGAATGATTCAAGTTTCAATGTGACGTAACCAAGAATGTGCTTTATCGCTGTACCTGACGGACCCAACAGCCACGACATTCAGCGAGCAGTGATGCCCCCCATGAGTCATCCTGTTAGTGTCAGCGCCATTGCCAGATGACTGCAAGACGCAGGACTACATGCATGTAGACTGTTACAACGGCTGCCCTTAACACCACATCAGCTCAGGCAAAGACTGCAGTGGTGTCGTGCCAGACTGTCATGGAGTGACTCAGAATTGCAGCTGGTCACCTTTAGTGACGAGTCCCGCTTTTGTCTTGGTGGAGACGACCAATGAATCCCTGTGTGGAGGCACCATGGTCAGTAGCAAGATGAACGGTTTGTTGTCACGTGTCCAGAAAGCCTGGTGTCACTCCACCTCCACCCCATACTTCCGTATGTGTAGCTCAATAAATATTGCCCATATCAGTCTAAATTTATCATCCTGTATTGTTCCTGGTAACCTTTATCTTCCTTCCGAAAAGCATCGCAATCCGACACTTCCTTCCACGTGCTTCATCAGTATAATGCTGATTTTGCATTTAAGACCTAAACATCAAATCGGACCTTCTTTGTTAAACCCGTATGTGTGTGATCCCGCACAATGTAATGACTGTTTCAGGCTCTATGGGTATCTCGCAGCAGCACCGATGCATCAACATCTTTGTGTGGTCCTCCTGTAATGGTAGCTCTTTCAGGTTTAATAATAAAAAACTGCATATTGCAGCCTTAACATCGCAAACAAAGCCCAGTGCAGTCCCCTGCCACCCGCTTTGACCTTTCTAAATAGGGAACAGCATCTCTCTGCTAAGCAATACGGCCTCGTTCAGACTCCTATTATTCTCAGCAGTTTGGTTCATTCAGTATGTGAAATCCATTAGTAGATCGGTTCATTCCATTTCCTGAGAACTGAGTCAAGTTCTGCTGAGAATCCCTCTACCTGAAGAGCCGTTAATTGTCTTACTGCTTGTGATATGTTTTTAAATTTACACCTCAGTGTGCCTCTTACCGCTCTCACTCATTATTCCTCTTCACCTTTACTCTCTCTCTCTTCCCACAGTAAGAAATTTGCGGAGACGCTGACGTATAAGGTAAGCGTGCGACCGGTTGAGATTCCTCTCGCTCTTCTTCATTATCACCCAAACACGTGAGATGTTGCACCTCTGTCTCCGTCTGTCTGATTTATCCTGCCTGAACTCGGGGCTGCTTTTGGAGAACTGAGTTTTGCTCTGCACTGCAGCAGCCTGTCTTCTTTCCAGCTGCTAAAAGTGAGAACCCTGTCAGTCTAAGAATAAAAATGAATCCCCGCACATGCCTGCAGCTCCGTGCTGGATGACCTAACGCTCTTCTGTGATTATTGTCTTTATTCTATGGACAGCTTTAGTAAACTCTCTACAAGACTTCATTAGTCTGCGTGGACTTCTTTCTGTTTGTCAGTAGGTAGACATGGACATACGTAGCTCCCTTATGTTCCTGAGAACCGTAGTGTTCCCATGAACTGTACGTGTTGCACTTTGAAAGGTTCCGCTTCTCCCAGTCTTATCTGACCAGCCACAGCAAGGAAGGGTCAGTGAGGAGGAGGACGTGTGAGTGATGGATGAGCTTTAATCAGCTGCACCCACAGTGGATCCTCAGTCTCCAAAGCTCCAGCCCTCTTGATTCTGCCTATTACCCTTTAAACTGCATGTGCTCATATGTGGTCCATCCTTCAGCTCCTCACTTTTTGTAATGCATACATATTAAGCCCCAATATAGCTTCCAAGCAGTATTAGTTATTATTAGTTTTGGATATTTCTGGTGGTCCATTCATCATGAAATGTCCACTCAATGTAAACAGCAGCTCATGTGATCAAATGATGCCAAAAAATTCAAATCGACCAAAATGGAGATACATGGTTTTCGTTGGACAGTGACGATGTATGTCAAGACAAGTGGATTCAGATCATCATGTAAAAATATAATACAAGACTAAACTGGAGGAAACGTGGAAAAAAGTTGTATGCAAAATAGTGATTACCCCCTGGTTGAGCCACCTATGGCAGCAACAGTTGCAACCGAATGTGTAACCCAAGTGCACGTTAGATACCAGGCTGATTACTGGATATTCTTAATAAGGACTTTCTGGTAGAGTGCAAAATTCACGGTTCTGTCCATCAGTTATCCTCAAACCTTAACACTATCACCACCATGATGTTCTAGCGAAACGTTAAGCGCAGCATGAATGAAAAAACCAAGCATTTCAGTATATACATTGAGTACACAAGAGTCTGGACGCTTGTCTTCCATGCATTTTGAGGGGTGGTGGGTCAAGCCAAGTTGTACTTGAAGCTCGAAGGGCTTGAGGTACAGATCGACTCTTGACCGTTGCTATAAGGTAGGGAGGGGCCGGTCCATTCTTGGCTTTGTAGGCAAGCACAAGAGTTTTAAATCTGACGCTGGCAGCCACAGGAGGCCAGTGAAGGGAGCGCAGCAATGAAGGGACCAGATGTCTGTAGCTGGCTGTCACCAGTTCATTCATTTATTCATACACCAACATCCTTCATGCATCCGTTCTTTCATTCATGCTTCATCCACTTTTTTGGTTTATCCGTTCATTCGTTTGTTTTTTTTTCATCCAGTTAGCGTCACATACAAAGCTGGATAATGACGTTAGTTCTGTGTGAGGGGTGGAGCAGGATAGGACTGTCAGTTAAGCTACTCATTAGCCACGCCCAGACAGTTCTCACAGAGGTGTGATCAGGGTTTGTTAAGCTGTGTTTTTATCATATTTATGTCTTATATTTTTCGTTCACGCTGTGCTGAGTGCTTATTGTATTTAAAGTCAAACACTTTTATTGTATCTCGGGACTTTAAATTTGCCTTATTTATTTATGTGTATATTTAGAGCACATTACAGAGCACATCTGAGCTGATGTTGATAAAGTGCTTAAATGCATCCCGGTAAGCTGTTGCATTTGTCCTGTTTTGCAGTTTTTGTATAAAAATAATGTCATTTATCATACTTTTTGTCACCAAGAGACTGTTATTGACTCCTATAATCAAAGCGACGTTTCCTCAGGCTGGGCTTTTGCTCAGTGGAGAACAGACTTTGTGCAAATCTGCACCCAAGGCACGGCTTCCGCATGGACAGTGAGCGGTGTGTGCTGCGTTAGGAAAACAAAAGGTGCTGCATTGATTGTTGCTATGAACACGATTAGCCTGAAAGATGAAACTTGATAAGTGAAATCAATTGTCTGACAGCACAATTACATCCTTTTTCATGGAATTCCCATCAGTGCTGATAGACTATCAATTCCCAGGCTCGCGAGGACTTGAGAGGAACGTTTGTAATGTTTGCGGTGACCACTGAACACATCAGAGGGTCACTAAGTGCTTTTTCATTACATCTCCCCCAAAAGCCCTTACTCACAGCGAACTGGAATTAGGATCGAATTTGCCTGCAGTGCAGCAATCTGTAGAACACACACTGTGCTGCTTTCAGGCCTCAGCTAGTTACAGCAGCCGACGCGGTCGTGACGAATGGCGGATTGGTGTAATAGAAAGCTAATGGGCTGCGGTATTGATATGTGCCTGCAGTTCAGACTGTGTGTGATTTGCTCTCACGTTTGTTCTTGACCTCCAGGAGTGAAGGATGGAATCAATTAAGCCTTTAATTGGCCTTCGATGACTGACCGTCTCCTTGGTTTGGCTCTTTTATCCCCTAATTTCCTTTTTTTTTGCTACCATTTGGGTGGAGGAGATGTAGCCGGCGTAGGGATGTCCTGATATGATCCAGTGGATCAGGCCTATTTTAAGGGGTCATCAAGTGTCAGCTATATTAAGTATGCACTTCTGATCCTTAGGTTCTTTATTTTGCACTCGAAAATTGACGCTACTGTAGAATTTTAACGGGTCAGGTAACCAAGTCATCTGGGAGGCCAGTCAAACTGGGCAATAAGCCGGTATTAAACACTATAAATTGGTTGAGTATTATCCACGAAATTAAAAAAAGTACTCTGATCTAATCAGGCGCTGATGCAGGACGTGGAGGTGCCAGCTAACATTGTGTGGTTGTTCTGTTGCTTTGTAGATATAACCCTTACCAAAAAGGTTGGGACGCTGTGTGAAATGTAAATATAAACAGACTGCATTGAAAAACAATATTGGATTGGGGCCATCAAACAGTACTCGGTAGTGGGAATCACTACATGATCTTGAGAACACTTCCTAAAACCACTGCAATGAAAACCATCACCCTGGACTAGTTAAAACTCTACCATGCAAAGATGAAACCACATATATACCTGACTTATCAGCGCACAGTTCAAAAGCTGGCATCCGTGTGGAGGGGGTGGCATTAGTGCACATGGCATGGATGATTTGTACATCTGTGAGTGCACCATTAATGCTCACGATATATATATGTGTTTTGCCACATATGTTGTCATCCAGATGACGTCTTTTTCTGGGAAGGTCTTGCTTATTCCAGCAAGAGAATACCAAACCACATTCTGCACATATTGCAGCAGCATAGTAATAGAGTCCGGGTGCTAAACTGGCCTGCCTGCAGTCCAGACCGGTCAGCCACTGAAAACATTTGGTGCATTATGAAATGAAAAACAAGACAAAGGAGACCCCGAACTGTTGACAATTCAGTGTCAAGCTAGAATGAGAAAGATTTCACCTTCAGAACTACTGCAACTGGTCTCCTCAGTCCCCAAACGCTTACATGATGAACGCAGTGGAGAACATCAACCTGTCCCAACTATTTTGAAATATGTTGCTGGCATCAAATTCACAATTGTTATATATTTCAGTTTTGGTATTCAATGTGTTGTCTTTTTTTACTTTTATCAGTTAAACCTAGGGTTTTAATTATTTACACATCATTGCAATCCATTTATATTTAAGTTTGGTACAGTGTCCAAACTTTTTGGGAAACAGGATTGTACACTACATGGCTAGGCATGTAGCAACGTTCTAATTATTGAATTATTGCTAACGGCTGTTAAAATTTTTTTTTAAAAATTAAAAAAAAAAAACTCAAGCACATAGCTGTGCAGTCTCGGTAGACAAACACTGCCAATAGAATGGTTCATACTGAAGTGCTTGGTGACTTTAAACATGGCACTGTGTAGGTTGCCAGCTTTTTTACAAGTTAACTGTAAGTGCTATCATTCTGAAATAGGCATCAAGGAGCAACAACAGAGCCCTGACCTCAACCCCACTGAACACCTTTAGGATAAATTTCAAAACTGATTGAGAACCAGGCCTTCTTGTGCAGCATTAATGCCGGACCTGTCAAATGCTCTTTTATCTGAATGGACACAAATTCCTATAGACACACTCTAAATTCTTATGGAAAACCTTCCAAGAACAGTGGAAGCTGGTACAGCCTCTCTATTGTAATGCTCATGTTTTTGTAATAGGTTATCCAATGAACTTGTCAGGTGTCCACATACTTTTGGCCATATAGTGTATGTTTGGCTGTACAGCTGAGTACTAAAATGTGGTGTCTGTGGAACTGTATACGTACCACCGAGCAGCAGAAAGCCTCAGATGTTAAAACCAGTGTTCAAGGCCTCAAACAAACAAATATAAATCAAATATGACTGGCGGTATTAAATGCTTAGCTAGCCTTTATGCTGCCCACCAGTCTGTTTCGGAGTGCACAAATGTTACTACAACCTCTCGTCATTCTAAAGTGTGCCATCTGATCAGGTTCTGGCGACACCCACAGCAGGAGAGAGAAGCATACAAACATGCAGAAGCCAGTCCAGTAGCTGGCAAGGCTGATAATACATCAAGCCTAATGAAACATACGGTAGCACTTTGAGTTAATCACACTAAAGCAAACTACACGTTTTAGCGACTGCACTACGATGAAAAGAGTGTTTCCTGTGAGGAGATGCCAGTAGTTTAATTTGCTTGGATTTTAAACTAAAATCAGTTCACTTTGAATGATGCTGTGTTATGATTCTTATTACTTTATTAAAACAAATGATTGACCTTTCCATTATGTCATAACACTCTTGTTTTCTTGTTTGTTTGTTTGTTTGTATGTTTGTTTTTGTTTGTTCAATTTTTTACACCAACTTTCTTAACAGCAAATGCAACTTAAAAATATAAATAACTGCAGTGGAATGTGAGACAATTATGTTCCATAGCTGAGATTTACCCTCGATGGTACCACCCCAGTTACAGTTCAGTACTTTTTCTGAGAGTGTAGATAGTGTAGGTAGAGAGTTCTGCGCAAGGCTGTTAAATATTACAATAGGTTTTCATGTAACAAAGGTTTAAAACTTCTAAATCTATTGTGTTTGTATTGCCATCAAATCAATTTCCAGTCCTAATACTCAGTCCTATCTGTTCGTGTTTGTGTTGGTACCCACATGTGTATAATACATGTTAACACATGTAATACATGCTATGTGTGTTCTTTTCTAGGAGCACATGATCTTGTGCAGGTTTGCTGACCAGACAGCTGTCCAGCTTCCCGCTGACCGGCGGTTAATTGGTAAGTTTCCCTTATTTCATTGGGGTCAGAGGTCACCGTTAGCAGGGTTACAGCCCTGTATCTGTCACTTTATAGACCCCTGACCATGACTGACATTGTTTTTACATGCTCACTTGACTAATAAAAAAGTGAGATATTACCAGACCACTTTAAAGCCCCTGTCAATAAGGTTTCCAGTTTTGTTTTGATAACATCGTTATGCCACAGAAATAAAGCATTTACCCGTGTTATTTTCAAGGAATATTTATAAATGAATCTAATTTGACAGTAGATAATTGGTCCAAAAATTCTGAGCTGCTGTCTTCTTGAAAGTGTGTGGGCGTGTCAGAATGCAAAATGATTGACAGTGGCATTTCCCAGGCAATGCAAACAACCCACGACACCGCCAATTGGTGTGATTCAGCCCAACATGTTTGTGCCTCCCTTGCACAAAAATAGACCCCTTTACACCTATCAGCTGGTCTCGGAACTGTAAGGAAGAAGTGCAAAATGGAGAATAAGCTGTCTGATGGCCATTTTGGAGATCTGCTTACAGTTTGCATGGAATGTTAGAGAACTCTTATGATGGGTAAAGAGCATATCTATGAATAACTCTGATACACTGTGAGCCTTGGTGTTGTGGGGAGGTGGGTGGCTAGCTAACATATCATTTTGCTCCTACATTTAAGGTGGACTGCTAGATATTAAGTAGGATCTTACGCTTATAGTAGGATCCTGCAATGGGTGGGTGGTGCCAGTAGGAAGTAGGAAGCAGCATGTAGCCACACTACAAACAACAGTGTAATGAACCTTTATAATAGGCTCTGTTAGCTAATTTAGGAAAGCTCAAATAATCCACTTGCTGAGTTTTGTCAGGGACTCGAAGCAGCAGGAGACCAATCACTTTATGTGAGGGAGAGGATGTGAGTAGCTGAAATATACATATTACTAACTCTGGAAAACCCAACACAAATCAAACTGAAGAAAACGGCGGGAACGGGTTATTGAAATAATCTCCCAGCAGAAAAGACCTGCATCATTCTTCCTCTGCCAGTTTAATGCAAAAACATCAAGGACAGTAGAAAACAGGGGCTTTAAGAAGTAAAAATCGAAGGAGATTTGTGTTACGTGTCATATATTTGTCAGTCCTAAGTGCGCTGTCTTAAAACGCCTCATTTTTAAAGCAATTGTTTTAAAGCTACGTCTCATCGAAAATTAGTTTGGAGAAAAAAACTCAAACTTGAAAAAGTAGCCGCGGCTGAATAACGTGCCCTTTAACAGTGAGCTTGAATGCATTCTGGGTGATAAGCCCAGCTGTCAGTCACTGGAACTTCTGTGATGCTGGAGAAGATGAAACCGAAACCTCCGGGAGCGGACCTGCATCCGTCTGCAGTCAGGATTCTTTATTGTACCATGTGAGGCGTTGTTCTTTTGCCCATGCGGGTCAGTTTAGGAGCGTGATCTGCTCAGACTAATGTCAGATATAGGGCACTTTCAAAAGATATGAACAGCCTAGCAAAAATCGGACATTGAATTTGCCCCATATTTACCTGCTACTTGAGTGTAGCCATGAATGTGTAGCAGATCAGTTTAGATCATTCTTAGGGAACATTCTGTATAATATGAAGATGTACTAAATACTAAGCTTGAGCCTTATATTAAACATCCAGGAAAGCTTGTATGAAGAATATAAGCTATAAATAAGCTCACCGCACAAAAAAAAAAAAGAGTCACCTGTGACTAAAACGTACCTGATAGCATTTAATACCGCCACAAGAACCAATAACAGCTGTGATTGGATTTGGCATGGACTGGACAAGACTGGATGTAGGCCACATCAGTGTTCAGCCACGTTGGATCAAAGAATAGCACAGTTGGGCCAGCTTTGGTGGATGCTTCTCTGGCACAAATCTGAGGAGAATTTCCTGTAGACTGGGATTTTAGCCACTGCTGGTAGACCCGTATGACTGTATGCTTCCATACACCTGCAGATTCAGCTACTTCCTTCCTACTATGGTCTTTGCCATGTCCAAATGCAGTCACTCCTTTTAGCCAATCATTAACATCTGCTTTGGACCCATTTACATAACGAATGGATCCTGTCACACACCCCACCGGTATTTGTAACCTCATCATCCTTGTGCAGGAGCCTGAAGTTACTTCCACTTTGAACATCCAAAGTGACTCATTTTTTGTCTGGTGGAGTTTATAATAGAAGACAACTTAAAAAACACTGATCAGACCTATCTGAGAACTGTGTGGGTGTGGCTAAAGAGCAGCTTTATTGAAGGCTGGGTGCATGTTGGTGCATGCATAAACGGCCGAACGTCTGGTTTGCTAGCTTTTGGTTTACATTGGTTTAGCTGTAGCTCGCTACGTTTCTCTGACTGAACCTGGTTTGTGTGGGCGGGGCAAAAGATGTCAGGCTTATGATTGGTTAGGAAATGCCTAAAGAAGTGTTAGCCAAGACTAGGACCGCCCAGTGTACATGGTGAGGGGAGAAATACACTAAAGTACAACAGACTTTTATTAGACTTTGGGAAGATATTTGTAAGACATGGTTTGTGCATATATTATATATATGTGTTATATATGTGCATATATATTTTGGGCTCAGTGGAACAAGATTAACTATATTAGAAAGAAACATAGATTTATGTTTCCGGGGGTTTTGAATATTTTTTGCAGTAATTAAAGACAAAATTGGAGGGGAAAAAAGATAAATAATAATGTAAATTCTGAGTGCAGGAATTCTCTATTAACTAGGGAATTACTTCTGCACATGGTCTTCTGGGCACGTTTAAATGAAAATGAACTCTTTGACCTTGCCAAGTTATTGAGTTTTCAGTGTGTTTCGCTCACCCGGATTTCAATCCACTATAAATTGAGAAGCGTCTAAGTACCATCGCAGCCAAGTGAGGCGGCATCATTCAGCCTCTCAGCCCATCTTCCCCCTCAGTGACTGCTCTCAATCACACTCCATACTGCTGCATACCCCCCCACCCCCAAGCCTCATCCTGCTGAAAAGCGCTCCTTCAGATCACACAGTCCTGTCATTTCTGCTTCCTCTGCCCATCCTTTACACCCACCAGAGTGACACACTCCCCGCCTCTTCACAAACACATGCTAAGCAACTCTGATCCCCCTCCGGTGCCTGTCAAAGGCCTGCTTCACTTTGATTACGGCTGCATTAGCCTTAACTGCTGTAGCGTTGCGTTGCTGCTCATACAACACAGCTGCATATTAGGGCTTGAATGCTGGGTGGGAAGACGATTGCCTTTGTTTGAAAATTAGATGACTTCAAATTAACTCTGACTTTTCTTTTTTTTTTTTATCCCCTTGTATTTATGTAAGTCATACCGCGCCATCTGTTTGGTTTTCTCACTGAAGTTAATTAGACTACAATTGATACTGTGTCAGTTTTATATGGCCTGTCAGGCTGTTACAGTCAGAAATCTAATTTAATTATTGTTTATTGATTGGTTTAAAGTGAATGACGCATTGTGAAATTGCTGAGCTTAACTGACACTTTACTGAGATAACGAGCCAGTTATTTCTAGTATCTAGTCAATATGTATGCGTTACTTGTTTCAGTGCAGAAATCAATAATGAAATATATACAAAGTATACCTTTTTTCCTCTCACCTTATTCGAAGTGTACTCAGTAAATTGTGGTGGAGGTAGCTGAAGTTGTGGTTGATGAAGGAATGCGAAGACAGGATCTCATGTCTATCTTTTGCCTCCATCTCCAGGTAAACGTTGTATGGGCCTGGTGGACTTGGATCGCAGCTGGGCTGCAGAGACTCATGGGTACTCTGTGCGGGTGATGACCATGGAGCCAGAAAGCTGCTCTCCAAAGAACAACATGCTAGTTGGGGTCCCTGCTGATAATAGCAAAGTTCAGCTTTAATAAAAAAAAAAGGGGGCCTAGACTGTAGCCATGAGGAACACCACACGACCAAGAACATTGAGAGATGTGATGTGATGGCACCAAGATGTCAATAGATCACGAGGAACAAGAGATTTGGATGGACATTCAGTGTCTTTTTAAAAGTTTTTTTTTTTTTTTGGTCATTTTTTCCCAGATATTTTCCTAAGGATGGCTCCTATATATCTGTGGACATGACCCCTTTCACACGAACTTCATATCTATGAATTTCATGAATTTTAAGTAGATATTTTAATGTATATCTTGACCCTTGGCTCAGTGCTGTGGTTGCTTTGTTTGCTTTATGTTTGTTATCTGCTGGAAGCGAAACCTCCAGCTCAGAATGAGTACGTTCAGACGCTGCAATAAATTAGGCATCGCTTCGGATGCTGTTTGCAAATTAAGCCTATTGGATTCTGTAATGCCATCCAGCATATTCTTCACTGTCATTATCTCCCATTATGAGCGAAACAAAAGAAAGTGTCTCAAAAGAGCCTGTCTCATCGCAGTTATTACGGATGTAAAATTATTCATTATAGTCTGCCGTTCTCCCTTTCGCGAAAGCTGGGTTGCATTCTTTAATTTCAGACTGCGGAGGTATTTGATTAAAACCATTGGGAATGAATATCGAGAGACATTTATCATGCCCTCCGCATGGCGGCCTTGGGGATGGAGGAGGATTATTTCGGAAGCAGCCCGTCGTGTGCGTGTCTAATGCGTCCACCGTCATGAATATTTGATGAATGCCTGGATGATGTAAAGGTCACTGCGCTCTGCTGGACCACAGTGTGCAGCGACCTGGCTTCTAGACTATAGCGCGCTATGATATATGGACTCTCTCAGTCCACTCTGCTTTTATTTACTCTTCTCCTCCTCTTCGGAGCAGGATTGTTATTGAAGACGTGCTCCCATCCCCTGATTCGCCCGGCCTGTAACAGCCGTGGTGTCACATTGGAGACGGAGAGGGAAAACTGCTCTTCCACTGTGGGGGAAGTGGCTAGCCCGCTACACACACACACACACACACACCAGCCTAGCAAACCTCATCTGAATTCTGCTAGCGAAGTCAATCTACCCAAGACTGAATGGCTGGAGACACGGCGACACCTTCCAAAGAGCTGGAATCATTTCAGAGGGAAAACGTGCATGACAGAAATACATATGGCGAAGAATAGGGGTATAGCCAAGATGTGCTTGCTGTAAAAAGGAAATTACTGACTTCTGACAAGTAGAGGAAGGCAGTCACTCTCTCGTATGCTCACTTTAACTCGTACAATTAGGAATAGGTCAGATTTATGCAGCTCAATGAAGGTGTATAGTCTTCGTGGTTCTCCAGCTGTTCAGTTGTGCTGTAAGCCTCTATGTGTCTCTATGGAAAGCTTGAAGTGCTCTGTACAGAATGGTTATATGGATTTACTCAGTTCCAAACTGCTATAAATGTCAAAACCAGGTAAAAAAAAAACTGTTTAAATCCCCGGCTCTGTAATAAAGATCATTTCTCCTAGCGTCCTAATGCGAATCTAGTACTATGTTAGCACTAAGCTAATGCAGGTAAACCTTTGTTTTGGCTGTTCTAGGTTAAACACAGACATTTGACGCTTATAAAGTTATTTCAAGTTTTTGTTTGCAGCTGGTAACAGATATACACTCATCATCGATAGAACAGAAGCACAGATGGAATCAGCTGACAGGAATGAAACTTGTTGGGTAGGTTTCGCATTGTGAGACATGCGAATGATTCAAGTAAGCAGCATAAGCAAGGACGGGCCTTATCGCTGTATCTGACTGTCCCAACACCTACGATCGTGATGGGCCCTCCATGAGTCGTCCTGTTAGTGCCAGCACCATTGGCAGATGGCTTCATGCACACAGACCGTTATGACGACTGCCCTTAACACCACGTCAGCGTCGCTAAAGACTGCAATGGTGTTGTGCCGCACTGTCATGGAGTGACTCAGAACGGCAGCGAGTCATCTTCAGAGATGAGTCCTGCTTTTGTCTTGGTGGAGACGATCAACGAATCTGTGTATGGAGGCACAGATCTCAGCACCAAGATGAACGGCTTGTTGTCTGCAGGAACTGTGTGAGAATATTCAAAGCTGCATGGGATGGATTATCACAGGACACCAATAGGAATCTCTACAACTCCATGCCGAGACTGGCCTGTGTAGCATTGCGATCCGACACGTCCTTCTGGGTGCAACTATTATTTTGGTGTTGACTGGATTAACATATTTTACATCGCTTAGTGACTCTGTTAGTAAATAGTCGTAGTTCAGCGGACGTATTTTCAGTCAGTTACGTGAACTTTAGTTCAAGGTTGTTAGCTTGCTCTGCCCATTTCCCTCCGGACAGTTTCTCAAACCTTACACGATATCAAGCAGCTTTGCGCAGTGCTGAGAGGGGAAGAGATTCGCAGTTCCAACTACGTCTTAACCTGTAACTAGCAGCCGTGCTGTGTGATTATATCCACTTTTTGACGGTTGGAGTTGGACTTAAATCTTAAATTGAAATTGAGTAACAACTTTAATTTACTTTTCCTGCCCATATCCATTTAGACATTATAAACCAACCAATCAGAGCAGAGCTAACTGAAATATAAGGCAAGGTGCCCCATAAAAGACTAAACAGCTTGTTTCATCCTTAGAGCATAAACGGGCATGTAAAACTGCACCTGGACATTTTTCTCTCCAAACAAAGACGCATACCTTCCATATAGACATTAGGGAACAATTTAAAATGCTGTGTAAATGCATTCTGTGGTGCCTTTAAGTCATTATCATGTTTTATAATATTAGGCTTATTTCCTCAAAAATGAAGTAGAAGCTAAAATGATACCTGTTATGTCTTTTAATGGTCTGCTGCAGTGTGATGTACAGACACAGTTGCAGGCTGTAATTTCAGTAAAGCTAAATTACTGGAGTATAGTAAAGTTAGTATTGGAGCTAAAAAACAAGCTTGCATCTTGAAATCTAGTTTTCTCCCTTACGGCGTCTCCAGTCCAGGTGATGACATTGGTTCTTTGGACTACTGCTGGTAAATTGCACTGAAATTGTGGATGAATTGCTGCATTCTAATGACTTGTGGTTGTTCTGTTATTTTACAGGTAGGCTGACCTACAAACAAGTATAGTTATCCAGGAACTGATGAGATAAATATACTTTTATCTGCTATGTGAGATTACACAGAATCAGGGCCCAGATCTGGCAAAAAGCTCAAGAATAAGTTTACAGTTGAAACCACATATATCTGTATGCAACAAGTTATTGCAACTTGTTAACACTATGTTTTCCAATTTCTTGTCACCATAGCTCTACCGTATTATTACCCATACATTATCTATCTGTAAAATAAAGTGCTTCTGTAGTTTCCCTACTTTGTTTTGTTTGAACTTTCGGAATATGGGATACATTAATATTTCATATCCAGCAAATAATTAAAACCTTCATATTACAGATATTTTGCAGGCTTAATTGATTTTCTTCCCTGCATCTTCATGGATTTTTGCTTTGGCTGACTGCACTTTCTTCCTTGTAGTTCTCTTACGAATTCGATCTTCTCCTTTCAGATCTTTGTAACTTGTTTGGGCAACGTCAATCATGCAGAAATCTCTAGAGGTACTTTGGCATTTCTTTGATTTGACAGTCATACCACAGACTTCTGTTGACAGCCTTGTTTTGAATGCCGTACGTTCCGACTTGACTGTTTACGGCGTCTCATGACGGCACCGCACATCAACAAAAGCATGCCATTTAGGAAGAGAGGGTAAATGCGAAGAACTTGTGCATGATTGAAAGTTGTGCACTGAATGCTATTAAGAAAAGTGCAATGGCTCCTCCGCGTCGGAGGATCCGCACTTTTCTCCGCACCTTTCAAACGGAAAAGCAATTTTCGGTTGGGAATGTTTGCAGGCAGTGGGCAATTTTCCTTCTAGCAAAGGCTTAGAATTTCATGAGGGGAACCGGCCTGCAATCTGACCTAAATTCATCTGTGACAAAAGCCAATCAGAAAGCATGACGAGCGCAAACCACAAGAAATCTCTCTGGCCAATAGTGTCAATTGTAGTTGGTTTTCTATGGAAACCTCACTGTAGGCCTTTATGACCTTGATGTTGGTTTAAATTCACCTTTTATTAAGTGGCAGTCTCTGGACAGACAGAAGCTCTATAGTACTGACAGCAGATGACTGGTCAAGGATGAATACGAGGCTGATAAAGTTAATTTTCTAAATCCATCGTTTTTTAAGTGTCGTTTATTTGCACCACTGTGCTTATTATGTCAAGACAGTTCTTACTCAGGCAGTTTTCTCTCATACTGCACCACAGGGTACCCCTTTGGCTTGAACCCCCTAGGCTTATTACTGTTATTGAACTTAGAACTGTAGAGAGAGCTGAGTACATAGTAATTGCACCATCTTATTTTGGGGGTTTATTTGTATGTTTAAATGACTAATACAAATCTAGTGACAATTATATATAGCCTAATCCTTAGTTACTTAGATAGTTCTAGTTAGAATCTGTTCATTTTGGATTTAGTCCTACTGACTGAAGGGCCTTTTGCTCAAAATGCTTCCCAGCATTCTTAACGGTGTTGTTTGTTATATGATAATAAACATAAATGTATTCAAGATTTCTAAATATAATGCCCTTTGTGTCATAGCATTGATGTGTGTGTTATTCTCAGGTCCCAGCCTGTTCCTGTGCACGTACCTTTGGTTATCTGGAGTGCTTACCTACTCACAAACATCTTTTGTGGGCTGCCTAGGTCAGAAAACATGGCATTTAACAAGCTGTTCAGATTAGGCTGCCTCTCCTGCATCAAATGGGGGCTAATTAGAATAATATCACCTCCTATCTGAGTATCTCTGCCCACATCTTCAGAGCTACCTTCACATGGTGGTGCCTTTTTCTTCTTACAGAAGCCGGGGCGTCTGTGGAAGCTGAGAGATAATCGCGAGAACTGCTCTGTTGTCGGCCACATCTAAGCGGATAAAGTTTATTTTTGATGGCAACATCCAGCTACAGTCAGCAGAAGCCTCTATGTGTGTGCTGACCACTTTGTATCTGACACTAAGCTGAAGTCAGCTTCTTATTTGCCAGCTTCTTGTTCAAATTTCTTGTTCCACGTTAAATGGTGCAGCAGTTGTATGTTGGCACCTTTGTCTACCTCTCTGGTATCTGATTAGAATTTCCTGTTCCACCTTAAATGGTGCTGCAGTGACACAAACAGGAGGCTATTGAATAAAAACTCGGGTCAGTGCAATGTAGCACTGGCAGCAAAACTTTTCAATACATACAAGGCAGTTATCACAACTTGAGCTCACCAGACAAAAAATGAGTCAGCTATGACAGAAACGTACCTAATAGTATGTAGTACCTCCATGAGGACGAATAACAGCTGCGATTGGATTTGGCATGAACTGGACAAGTTCTGGATGTAGGCCACATCAGTGTTCAGCTGCTCTTGCTTCAACGAATTGTGCAGTTGTGCCAGATTTGGTGGATTCCTTCCCTGGCACAATCCTGAGGAGAGTTTCCTGTAGACTGGGATTTTAGCCACTGCTGGTACGCTTCCATACACCTGCAGATTCAGCTACTTCCCACATCACATTGTGGTACTTGGCACGGCCAAATGCAATCACTCATTTTAGCCAATCAAATGTCTGTTTTGGACCCATTTTCCACACATGGAACAAGACATTCACTGCACTGTAGCCCCTCTTCTCATCCTATGAATCCCATCACTGGTATATAGCCCCATCATCCCCGTGCAGCGCCATCTGCAGGGGCCTGAAGTTACATTTCTTTTGTCCAGAGAGCTTATAGTGAGAGTAGCAAGCCCTTTTTATTTTGCTGAAAAGTATTAATTAATTGTTTGAAGTGGAAACTTCATTTTTGGTGAAACACGCTAGTCAACCAACCATCACTAACACTAGCTATCATAGCTACTGCTACCTGGAAAGTAAATTAGCCACACATTCACGCAGCGACCAATAATGATGTATTCCACTAATGTTAATGTCTTCATGTTATATTTGTTAGAAATCCCATATAAAGTCTCTGTAAAGTGTCAATCCTCCAAAGTAATTCCCCCTCCAAGAGATTTGGTCAGCTCCAATGTTTAGCTCATGGCTATGGTTTAATATAACAATGTGTGTAATGCAAGTATTGGGAATCACCCATAACGACACTCATGGCTATGAGGTATAGTGACTCACTATTACCTTTTGATATACAAAGTGGTATTACGAGACAGGATGGGCCGGGGCTAGCTGGTTAGCATACTAACTTCAGTAGATATTTTGGAAACACGATACATAGACATCTTTACATAATATGAAAACTGCTATTTCTTCACATACTGTTAATAATTTTAGCTAATTTTGGAATGTTTCAGACTAAAATTCTTACATATTGCTCCTGTGTGCTTGCACACACCCACTGTTGGCTTGTAATTTGAAAGATGATGTTTTAATGGAATCAAAGTCAAGATATCAGTGCTGGTGTTCATACTGAAACAGTTTTAACAATGCCCAGCCCTAGTCCTCAAATTATATTCTACCATTCCTGCAAAACGTATTTGCTGAGATGTAACCTAGTCATTCCGAGAGGTTTGATGTGGAATGATTCATTATAGAGAAACTCTTTACAGTGGGTCTGATGGGAACCAGGGATTGTGATGTCTACAGCTCAAATATAGTCATCTTATTTACTATCCAAAACCACCAGTGAGCCTACAGGCTGACTTGTTATATCCAACGGTAGAATAGTGGTAAATCATTTTTCAGTCATTTTTCTTTGGGGACCGTTTTACCTTATAATGTCCTGCATGCATGTCTCTGCCTTGAATGGCTTCAAAATACATTGTAGACCCAAATCTCATCTAAGACCCATCATAAAACAGTTTCTCAGGCATCAGGCAGAATATTTGTAACCGCTCTGTGTAACTACAGTGTGAAGTCGCTTTTAGAGACGTTCTTCAGAGATCTGCCTCCTTTCACTACCACTGCAGACAGTTCTGACTTGTTCTACAGTGCACCATTTACATTTATGCATTTTGTAGCTTTGAATGTTTCCTTGACTAGTACAAATAAGAGTTCCAGAAATACCCTTGAGCTAAGATGGAGCCAGAAACGGTCAGGGTCAGTGCTGACACCCTGAGAGAAAGAGACTCAGTGCAGAAAGAAGACATGGCATAAGTGCAACACAAGATTAATGTTCATTTACATGCTTTTCAAAGAGATGACTGACTTCAGGCAGCTTTCAGAGACCCGCAAGGGAATCTACTGTTCAAACGGATGGAACAGCTCCAATGGAAACTGCATCATACCACCCAGACAGTGCTTAGGCAAGGCCGCCCCTCAAAACTTAGCATCGGAGTAGTAAGGGGGCTCACGAGGGAAGGCCTCAGAGAGGCCATCAAGCAGCTACAGAGTTTATTGGCGAAAACTGGACTGAATGTGCACACCCGTCAATATCAAGAGCGCTGTGCCCAACTGGCCTGTATGGTAGGGTGGCTAAGAAAAGGCATTAATAAAGGAAAAACACATCAAAGAAGGTCTGCAGTTTGGCCAAGACATCAAGTTGACTCAGCTAAAATGTGGGATGAGACTTTGTGGTTACAAATGGCTCAAGTTTAACACTGTCCATTCCTCAATAAACACCATCCCTACAACAAAGTGTGGGGGTGTTGGCAGCATAATGTCATGGGAATGCTTTTCCACAGGAACTGGACATCTTGTTAAAGGCTCTTGTTACAAGGATGAATGAAAGGTGCAAAATACAGGGAGATACTGTCAGCCTGCAATACTACAGCCTGCTCTAGGCTGCCCAAACACTGAAGTTAAGGAGAATCTTCAGCTTTAAACAGGACAGTGGTCCTAAGCACAAGGCCAAAGCAGCACATGAGTGGTTGAAGAAAAGGCTGACAAAAAGGTGACTGCTCTACAGTGGCAAAAGTCAAAGTTCACCAAACCAACTTAAGCAAACACACCACAAATCTGCCTGAAATAATGATCTAAAATCACCCAATCAATGAAACCTACTTCAACAGACCTAAATCTGTTATGGCAACAGCTGGTTATAGCAAGGGCTTGTTAAGTACTTATGCAAGCTCCATTTCATAGGTTTTAATATTCTTGTCTGCTCACTATTACTACATTCTGACACTTGAAAAAGAGAAATCTGATGATTCTGAGGGCGTTGAATGAGTTTGCAAAGCACTGTATATCTTAATGCATTTATGCGGTTATTTTGGTGGAATTGCTCTTTAACGTTGCTCTTTACCTGCTGTGAAAATACTTGATTGTAAGTTATATAATTATGTAAGTTAAGCTGAGGTGTGGACGCATAAGCAGGCCCGAAGACTTTAAAGGTGCAGTGTGTAAGATATAGTGCTATCTAGTGGTAATGTTTCAGATTGCAACAAACTGAATACCCCTGCCTAACCCCTCCTTTTCCAAGTATGTAGTAGAGCCTATGCTGTAACCTGCTCTAGGGTTCAGGTAGCAAGATCAGTTCTAGTTTTGAGGCATAAATGAAAAGATAACGATACTGGTAGAAACTGACACCCAGCTATCTTGTGTTGGTAACAATGCTCAGGACCATGTTCTAGCTAAAGCTATCAGCCAACAAATTGCATTTTAATTGGTACACTAAATTACCTGTCCAGCAGAAAACAGGCAGCATTCTGAAAACATTTGTTCGTCATCAGCAATTTCAGGCTAGGAAAAGCCACACCATTAATTATCCTTGTTTTCCACCATTGCCTCTCCTGATTTGTTTCGTTCCTTTATGTTTTTGCTTCTTTGATCATGAGGAATCATCCCTGCTTTGCATCGTCTTATGCTAAATAATGAGCATGATCCTCCATTTGTCAAAATTTGGGTTCTCAAACCTCTAACAACACAAAATGTTTAGCCAGCACCGGCAGCAGCCAGTGACTCTTCTATGTCTTCCAACCACTGCTGTAAGGCACTCTCTACAGCCAGTGCTTGGTTTGTTCATTCCTGGTGGTGCAGCTATCAGCCACTGTTGGATTAGGTGCATCTGAGTGGAGTGGAGCAGCAGACATTTCCGTTCCTTGCTCAAAGCGTTTCTGTAATCACTCTGTTTCGGCTCCGCTCCGTGTTTTCTTTTTCCCACTCTACGCTCACTCCTCGCTCACATGCCAGAGAAGCCATTCAGCTCTGTGTCTGCTCCTAATTGTATGATTTATGGCCATTATTAAACGAAAAACCAGGTACACATTCTGTACTGCTTTTTTCCTTTTGAAGCGATGGCCCAATCACAGGCTAGAAACCTGCAGATAGTAACACGCCTGCTTGCGACACCACATCATCATTCTCGCAGGGTAATGTCTGTAGAACTTAGCTGTGATCTGTGGGAATTTGGAGCAAATAGGTCGGCTGAACAGCTCAGCAGTGCAGACGCTATGTATGAATGACCATTGTGTGCGAGCTGCAGAGTTGCTGTCGCGTTACTCGGGTCAAACAGAGGTAATCAGTCAGAGAACACTGATGCTCCGACTTGAAAAAGCTGCTCCGCTCTCAGAGCAAAATCACATCATGCTGCTTACTGCAGCATTCACATGCTCAGGTTGGAAGATGACCTGCCCCTATGTACTCCATCATCAAAAGAATAGCTGCACCCAGAAGGAAGTGTCAGATTGCAGTGCTATAGGGAAGGAAGATAAAGGTTACCAAGAACAATAAATGATGATAAATTTAGACTGATATGAACAATATTTATTGAGCTACACGTACAGAAGTAGTGTCTCTCAGTATGGCATCGGGCCGCCATGTTTGCTAACACAACATGCCAGATGTGTCAACATGGAGCTGCAGAGGTACCTAATGGTGCCCTGCAATAATCCATCCCATACAGCTTGAATTTTCTCACCCAGTTCCTGCAGATTTTGAGGTAGGGGTCGCGGTGGAGTGACACCAGGCCTTCTGGACACATCTTGGTGCCGACCACGGTGCCTCCAGACACCAAACTCCACCAAAACAAAAGCGGGACTTGTCACTGAAGATGTTCCGCTGCCATTATGAATCACTCCATGTCTGACAATGTCTGACACAACATTGTTGCAGTCTTTGGTGACGTTGACGTGGTGTTAAGGGCAGTCATCGTAACAATCTGTGTGCATGTGGTCCTGCGTCTGCTAATGGTGCTGGCACTAACGTGATGACTCATGAAAGGTTGGGTCAGTCAGGTACAGTGATAAGGCCCATCCTTGCTTACATCACCTGTGTGGCTGAGCGTGAAACTTGAATCATTTGCATGTCTCACAATTTCAAACCTAGCCACCAGGTTTCATTCATGTCTGAATCCTTCTGAGTGCAGCTATTGTTTTGATGATGAGTGTGTATGCCATTTCTGTTACTAGGTTACCCTAAATATTACACACTGCTCCTTTACTGGGGTAACATTCATGGAGCCCCCCTAAACACTGAGTACTTCATTTTTGTTCAGCAGTACAAAACACTTGACCAGTCTTTGGCTTCATTGGAGCCGTTCACTTATGTTTCTTTGACCTCTGCAGTGCTGATGTAACACATACTTCAGTAGAGCAGCGTTAAGGAGCATAGCTCTGATCCGTACACATCGAGTGTTTAAACTCTGGCCTTTCTGCCATTTCTCCTGCCTGATGAACATTATTAGCAGATGCAGATATTTGGCCTCATGCACCTTGGTGTACTCATTTGAGTAGAGAAGCGAAGGTGAACTTGCTGACCTGAAAGTTTGTCTTGTATTCCAGCTCTATGTTTGGATCTGCGTGCGCGCGTGTGCATTAAAATGCTTCTGGCATTCCGACACACCTCGTCTCAGCTTGTCAAAAACACCGGATCACGCTTTGAGGAGATTCCATTGAATACCAAGCAGGCTTTATGTTTGGGACTGTGTCTGGGAAAACGCTACTTAAGATACAGGAGCCGACGGGGTTGTTTTTATTATTAAAACCCATTTAAAAAAGAATGCCAGAATGCAAAAGTATGTTTTAAATATTCTATTGTGACACTTTTTTCAGCACTAAGTTCCACCCTTCCAGACTCTGCTGCAGGCCGCACATGGCACAGTTGAAGCATTACAAGGCTGGGGAGGGGGGGGATAATCTTTTTTTTTTTTTTTTTCAGAAGAGGTTTAAGAAAAAGTGGGACGCATACAAAAAGCCACTGTAGGTTAGAAATAAAGGTTCATGTATTATGTAAACTTTTCCTTTTCTGTATAATAAGCTTTGTGTCTGGCTGCTGTTTTTAATCCTGAAGGATTCCGACTGCTCTTGCTTGTTCGCCGTCAAGGCCCAAAACTGAGATGAGGGAGGGTCTGATGAGAGCTTGCTTGAAGCAAAAGTAAGTTTTATTTGTATTTAGTTGCCAGAAAGAAATGACTGAACCCGAAGTGCAGTTATTCCCTTTATTCTGAAAATAAACCGCATCGCTGGGAATTGGAAACCCCTATGCACATAGACTCGAGCCCCTGCCCCTTTTTGTCTCGAAAACTTGTGCCGCTGTGCAAAACTGATGTAAAACTTAAAACTTTCCATCAGCTTGAGCTTTGTTGCAGTTAAATTCCCTCCATAATTCAATATCTTACATCAAATCAAACTCTGAAACATGCCAGAAAATAAAACCAGTGAAAAGGAATGGTTACAGTCACTGTGTGGCCTGAATCCAGTGCCCAAATCTGACTTCAGTTAGACAAGTCACATGTCTGCCAGCATACTTTACAAACTGGCTACAAAAAACAGACAAGGATTATATATTCTACTGATTCTAATAATTCACTCATTGTCAAATAAACAGTTGCACAAATAGTTGCACTCAGAAGGACATTCAGTGAGCAGTGATGCCCTCCATAAGTCATCCTGTTGGTGCCAGCACCATTGGCAGACGGCTGCACAATGCAGGACTACATGCACACAGACCGTTACAACGACTGCCCTTAACACCAGGTCAACGTTGCCAAAGACTGCAATGGTGTCGTGCCAGACTGTCATGGAGTGACTCAGAATGGCAGCAGGTCATCTTCAGTGACGAGTCCTGCTTTTGTTTTTTGTCATCACGTGTCCAGAAGGCCTGATGTCACTCCACCTCCACAAAATCTGCAGGAACTGTGTGAGAACATTCAAGCTGGGCTGGATTATCACAGGACACCATTAGGAACTCCATGCTGAGATGTTGCATTAGCAAACATGGCAGCCTGACACCATACTGAGAGACACTACTTCTGTATGTGTAGCTCAATACTTTAATTGTTCCTGGTGACCTTTATCTTCCTTCCCAATAGCATTGCAATCTGACACTTGCTTCTGGGTGCAACTATTCTTTTGACAATTAGTATAATAAACAATAATTATAATAATAAACTGTGTTTAATTGTAACATTGCATGTTAAGGAATGTTGATTTAGCTCTGCAATGGATCGGTGGCCTGTCCAGGGTGTATCCTGCCTTCTGCCCATTGAATGCTGCAGTAGGCTCCTGAATAGCTGCTAAGTATGGAGTATTGCCGATTATTGCCAAGAGCTTTAGTCATCTTTGTGTTTACTGGCCCTTTCATTGGATGCCTGCTCTTAAATAATTTGCCTAGGAGCAGGACCTTCATCTTGATTGACAAGAGGTTAGAATACGCCATCGGGGCAGTGCATCCTGTCATGTTGGACTGATGACGTTACAGTGACTCACCTTCACTCCTTGAAGTACAAAGTGGTGCTGCGAAACATTACAAGCCAGGGCTAGCTGGTTAGCGTGCAAACTTCAGTAGATATCTCTGCAACACTGCACATAGACGTGTATGAGGTACATTATCTGCATACAGAATACTGCAAAATTCCTAATAAGACCTTAAGCAGAAAACACCTCAGTCCCACCCTCACATTAAAATCTGTGCACACCACTGAAAGACAGTTCTGCTTCTACTTTCACACGCTGCCTTCTGTAAAGGGGAGCTCTGCTCATTTCTGCATAATTCAGTGATTGCAATGTAAACAGTCATTCAAAGTGGTTTGATGTGTGATGTCATCGTTCTAGAGAAAGAGTGTTGCTGATGGGAAGAACCATGATATTGATATTAACAGGATGCTGATATTAACAGGATGACTCATTGAGGGCATCACCGCTCGCTAAATGTCCACAGTCATGGCTGTTGGAGCGCTAAGGCCTGTCCTTGCTTATGTCTCATGCGCAGCCGAGCGTGAAACTTGAATCATTCGCACGTTTCACAGTGTCAAACCTACACACCAAGTTTAATTCCTGCCAATCTTGGAACCAGGGGTTGCGATGTGTACAATACGTACAGTATGTAGCCCTTATTTGTAATATCCAAAACCACCAATGAACCTACATGTGTTTTCTGGTTGGTAATATTGTGGCATGGACCAATAACAAGATACAAGGATCACAATGATTTCACAGCAAGACATACCCTTTATCAAACATGCAGCTGTAAGACACATATAGAGACATGCAACCATGTGGGAGGTCATCATTAGCACTTTACACTTCACACTGAATGGACACAGGACACCCACACAATAACCCCAGATCCAGAAACAGAACAACACATAAAGCAGGGCTCATAAATGAAACTAACAGGCAACAACACAAACAGTCCCTTTGCGTGGCTGTCTGCATAGCCAAACCTCCAGACTCTCCCAGAGCCCACACCAACCAGTAGCAGGTCAATACAATACAACAAAACATTTTTGCCCTAAAAAGCCCCACTTGCACCTCCCCCAAATGAATTTATCTTTTAGATAAGTGTATAAGCACCGGACAACAAATCATCATCTGTGACTGAAACATACCTAATAGTGTGTAATACCTCCATGAACACAAATAATGGCTGCATCAAAGAATTGTGCAGTTGGGTCAGATTTGGTGGATGCCTTCCCTGCTGGTAGACACGTATGACTGTACGCCGCCATATGCCTCCTAATTCAGCTGCTTCCTTCACACTGTGGTCTTTGGCATGCCCAAATGCAATCACTCCTTTTAGCCAATCATTAGCATCTGCTTTGGAGCCGTTTTCCACACATGGAATGAGACATTCACTGCACTGTAGCACCTCTTCTCAATCTATGAATCCTGTCACTCACACTTCGCAGGTATTTATAGCCCCATTATCCTCATGCAGCGCCATCTCCAGGAGCCTGAAGTTACTAACACATTAAACACACAAGGTGACTCATATTTAGTCTGGCGAGCTTATGTTTTAGGATAAAATCTCAGAGCTATTGTAAAATGTGTGTCAGGCATGAGGTGTCATATTCGGAATCATTTCATGTAAAAATTTTGTGAGGCCTTCAGAGGCTTTAAACTCCACAGATGCTTGATTCTACAATTCTGACACTGTAAGTTTCTCTAGAGCAGAGCATCTCGTATCAAACCACTCCCAATGACTATATTCACATTGTAACCACTTAGTAATGTGGAAAATGTTGAAAAATCAGTGTACTTGCCCTATAAGAACAGACATTAGCTCAGTATTTGACTTGTTTGAAAACTGAATGCCATTATCTCGTCTGCATAATGGAACAGAGCTTTATTATTCTGATAAACTGATTATACGTGAGGTCGATTCATGAATACACAGCTGTGAAGCCTCTAACAAAGTTGTATCATCTGAATTAGATCCTCTGTGATGTTGGAAAAGTAGGCCAACCAAGAACATCTATTACTGTTTTGGAGAATCTGCAATTTACTTGTCAACCATTATTTCTGCTCACACTTTGTTTTATAAAAAGGGTCTCTACTGTGTGTCATCATGTGTCACTTTATTTGCAAATGCACTGATCAGCCATAACATCATGGTTTCTGTACTCAAATCCAATTCTGCACAATCCAAGCACTTTGTAGTTCTACTACTACAGACTGTAGTTCATCTGTTGCTCTGTATAATTTGTTACCCTGTTCTTAAATGGTCAGGACCCCATAGGACCACCACAGAACAGGTATTATGTGGGTGATGGATCATTCTCAGCACTGCCGTGACACTGACGTAGTGCTGGTGTGTTATTGTGTGCTCTGCTGGTATGTGTGGATCAGACACAGCAGTGCTGCTGGAGTGTTTAAACACTGTGTCCACTCACTGTCCACTCTATTAGACACTCCTACCTTGCTGGTCCACCTTGTAGATGTAAAGTCAGAAACTACAGCTCATCTGAGCTCATGTTGGTCATCCTCTAGTCCTTCTTCAGTGGTAACAGGACACTGCTCACAGGACACTGTTGGCTGGATAGTTTTGGTTGGTCCAGCAGTGACACTGAGGTGTTTAAAAAATTCCATAGAGGGTCCTGTGGGGGTCCTGACTATTGAAGAACAGGGTGAATGGGGGTAACAAAGTAGGCAGAGAATTAGATGGACTACGGCCTGTAATTGTGGAACTAAAAAGTGCTCCTATATGGTAAGTGGAGCTGATAAAGTGGACAGTGAGTGTAGATATAAGGGGGTGTAGTATGTGAGGTGATAGGCCAGTCTAGTATTTACTGTTGAATGTTTTAATTGTAGCCTTTACTAGTGATTGTCATTGACTGTTCTCTTGCACTGACGTTGTGGTGGTGGTGTGTTAGTGTGTGTTGTGCTGGTATGAGTGGATCAGTCTTAGCAGTGCTGCTGGAGTGTTTAAACACTTCAGTGTCACTGCTGGACTGAGAATAGTCCACCAACCAAAATTATCCACTCAACAGCGTCCTTTGGGCAGCTTCCTGTGACCACTGATGAAGGACTAGAGAATGACTAACACAAACTCTGCAGCAACAGATGACCTAATATGTGTTCTGACTGTCAAAAGATGATCAAACAGAAACTTAAATCTGTTAAGAAACACAAGTGACCTGCTGGAAGTGTCCTCAAAATTAACAGATGCTTGGACAGTCACGAACATTATATACACTCATCGGGCCGCCATATTTGCTTTGCATGTGTGCAGATGTCTCGGGATGGAGTTTGTAGAGGTTCCTAATGGTGTACTGTGATAATCTGTCTCATGCATCTTAAATAGTCTCTCACAGTTCCTGCAGATGTTGTGGTAGGGGTGGAGGTGGAGTGACACCAGGCCTTCTGGACGTGTGACAACAAACAGTTCTTGGCGCTGACCACGGTGCCTCCACACAGATTCATTGGTCGTCTCCACCAAGACAAAAGCGGGACCCGGCACTGAAGATGACTGGTGAGTGAGTCACTCCATGACAGTCTGGCACGACACCATTACAGTCTTTGGTGGCGTTGACCTGGTGTTAAGGGCAGTCGTCATAATGGTCTGTGTGCATGTAGTCCTGCGTCACGCAGCTGTCTTCCAATGGTGCTGATATTAACAGGATGACTCATAGAGGGTATCACTGCTCGCTAAATGTCTGCAGTCATGGCTGTTGGAGCGATAAGGCCTGTCCTTGCTTATATCACATGCGCGGCCGAGCGTGAAGCTTGAATCATTCGCATGTCTCTCAATGTCAAACCTACCCACCAAGTTTCATTCCTTCTGGGTGCAGCTATTTCTGCAGCTATTCTTTTGTCCATGAGTGTATTTAACCCACTTGGTGAGCACGAGGACAAGGCTGAATGAAATACTTTGGCCTATTGCCTGTTTCTGTGCACTCTCTAATGTGTCTCCACTTTCTGTACCTGGCTCTGAACGATGAGAGGCTGTCATCTCTTGCACTGTTTCCATTATTTCCAGTCTGAGGCTGTAGAATCTCAGTAGCTGTGGACAGTGTTGCCCTCCCACGTGAATTTATGGCTGGGCTTCTCACAGTCACTTGAGTCTGCATGATAAGTAATCTGCTAGAGCTGTAGATTTCTGCAGAAGATTTTATACCAACACAGGGGTCACAAGTGCTGCTGGCCTTATCACCGTCAAGATCAGTCACATCTGTGTAATGGCAGAAGTGATGGGTGAGTCACAATAGAATCCTGCTTTTAAAATTACTCCTAAAATGACACTCAAAGGAATTGATTTGCTATCACAAAATGATTCGCCCATCTCAAAAGATTGCAACGGTTGTAGTTTCCTCGTCATCAGACTGGGTTTTGCATGATGGCATATTGTCTTAGTTTGCAGGAAGATGTTAAGCACATGACCGGTCTGAATCACGGCTCTGGTTTGTTTAGGATTTTCTCACGGTTCCACCTGAAAGAAGAAGCCATAATTTTCAGGTAGCCCACAAACAAACAGTGTTGTTGGCAGCCGTGTTGTGAATGCTAAGTACAGACAGATTTGTTTAGTACAGCAACACTAAATGCCAAGTGGCCTCATTCATTTTCGAACTACGTCTTCTTTCACTGGGTTTTTCTACTTCTCTGCTCGTCCAGCACTGACAGTTCTCCAGTGTGTAAACTACACCATGAACCGTAACATTCTTAGCTAGGCAAGATCTTATTGCACAAACAGAACTTCTTTCTGAGCCATGAAATACAGTTGTACTTCAATAAAAATAGCCATTAAGTCCATTAATTCATCTTCTGGGCCGCTTATCCTTCTGGGGGTGCGGGTCGCCAGTCCATCACAGGCCAGACATACACACACACACACACACTCGCACTTAGAGGCAATTTAGCATCTCCAATTCACCTGACTGCATAAACTGTGGGAGGATTGTGGGAGGAAACCCATGCAGACACAGGGAGATCATGCAAACTCCACACAGAAAGGACCCCAGATGACCCAGCTGGGAATCAAACCTAGGCCCATTGAGTACAAGTTATTCGTTTTCAGCAGATATGACCCCCAAAACAAAACTGGAATTCCAAAACCGGAAAAATGACCAAAAGATGCCGACAAGCTGAGACTTCTATCATGCACCTGCCTGACCTGGTAGACCTCCAAAACCCCTCCCATTAGATCAACAGTACATAAATCCTTGCTCTGTGAAATAGAGGAGAACATCAATCTCCTCTCATGCTTCAGCTCTGAAAACATCCACCGCTATTTCTGTCCATCCTTCCACTGTGAGAGGACAGCTCAACACTATGGCTCTGAAAGGATGTGTAGCAGTCAAGAAGCTCCTCACTGAGAAAAGGAGAAACATCCAACAAAAGAAGCTGCTGGTGTTCTCACAACTATAGACTGACCACCCTGGAGTCCCAACCTCAACCTCACTGAATCCGTTTGGGATTATTTGGATAATGAGGAACTTAGGAGGTGTGGAAAAATATCCATGCAGATTTCTTTGAAGAACTAAAAGCAAGTCTTCCGAAAAGAGTGGAAGCTGGAATGCCCTAAATATTGAACAGTGTGATATTTTGTGTGAATTATTGAGGTTTATATGCAACTATGTAATAATTTGTTTTCTACTTAATTTCTTGACATAAACATATATAACTGGCAACGAAATAGATGAAGGTCTCTGACTTGTGTACAGTACTGTAGTATGATGTCGCTTACAGTAAATCTAACAAGATTGGAATTCCCATCACTGATAGTTAGGCTTGCCACCTATCCAGGATCTTCCTGGATCATCCTGGATTTTGGTTGTTTGTTTTGGGTAAAAAAATTAATTCCACTCCTTGAGACAAAACATCCTGGAATCCATGAACGTTAACATTTCTTGGGAAGTTCAAACTCCCAGCTAGCAGGGAACGTTCCCACAAGTTTTGGCTAACGAAGCCTACAAGCACTACTCATGTTTTAAAGATGACCTCTTAATCTAATATTCAAGCAACATTTTAAGGATGTTAACCATTCCAAATAAGGCTCCTGTAGGGTTACATGCGAACTAAGGCATAACGTTTAACTGCAACATTCAGAGGATGTTGTGAGGATGTCGTCAGGGCCACAAACACATGATAATGTTTTGAGACTCCAATGTTACCCTGTCTTAGAGAAGAACATTCTGGGACCAAAATAGATACAAAGGAATTCTAGCTGAGCTGCTTCTTTTCCACTGATCAAAACGTGTGTTATAGAGAAATGGGTTTGATTTGTTCTGTTTACCTTCAATTTAGGAAGACTGTTTGTCTGAAAAGGGCCCTGTTGGTGAGGGTTAGGCACTAGGCAGCACTGCAATACTACTGAGATAAAATCCTGTGGCTGATACCAATCTACTTTAGACTGGATTGCAAGAACAGCTACCGTGAAGTGAATTTACACTCATCATCAAAAGAACAGTTGCACCCAGAAGGAATCAACCAAACTTGGTGAGTAGGTTTGGGGGTGGGTAGGAATCAATGAAACTTGGTGGGTGGGATTTGACATCATGAGACATGGGAGTGATTCAAGTTTCACTCTCTGCCACACATGTGATGTAAGGAAGGGCAGGTCTTACCACTGCACCTGACTGACCCAACAGCCCTGTAAGAGTCATCCTGTTAGCGCAGCACCATTGGCAGACGGCTGCACGACGCAGGACTACATGCACACAGACCGTTAAAACGACTTGTAACACCACTTCAATGTCGCCAAAGACTGCAGTGGTGTCGTGCCAGACTGTCATGGACTGTCAGAATGGCAGCGGGTCATCTTCAGCGACAAGTCCCACTTTCGTCTCGGTGGAGACGACCAACAAATCCATGTGTGGAAGCATCGTGGTCAGTGCCAAGATAAATGGTTTGTTGTCACACGCCACACGTCTAGAAGGCCTGGTGTCACTTCACCCCACGCCTACCGCAAAATCTGCAGGAACTGTGTAAGAATATTCAAACTGCATAGGATGGATTATTGCAGGATACCGGTAAGAACCTCTACACGTTGAAAAGGGCTGAGGTGGCACCCAATGTTAACCAATGTTCTTCATCCTGCTCCGAAGTTCCTCAGCCCTGCACGGTTTAACTTTAGCTCATTAACAGTGACCTGGTTGTTGATGATGATGAACAGCCAACTGTGCAGTGCAGTGAGCAGTTTTAAGTGACACTGTGTAAAGCAGTGGTCAGCACTGCTCCTAGAGCAGTCTTCTGGCCATGCTGATTAACTTATCCAGATTGGCTGGATCAGATACAGAAGGTTGAGGGGCATGTTACACATAGGCTAGATCTAGTTCTCCAGGAAAAGGATTGGTTGGTGACCATTGGTGTAAAACCTCCGCTCAGAAGAATCACCGAATCACTGATGAATCGGCTCGGTAAGTTGAATCGAACGTTCCGCCCACCCGTTTCTTTGCCTACCCGTATTACGGCACCCCCACCTCCTGCACTAGGACTGGCCAGCATTTCACACTTAATAAGAGTATTAGCTATTAGCCAATCCTAGAGCAAGGGGGTACCCGTTCTAGCCAATCCTAGCTCAGAGGGCGGGGCTTTATGAATACGGGTGGGGGGAAAAGTCCATATCGCCACCAGCAGAGTGCACTCCGCTTTGTATAGCAGTCAGCAGTGCGCTGCTCCTGCCAGGCTACTGCACCTTCTCCACAGTCTGTCTGGATGAACTGAAGGACAAAAGAGTGTCTCTCGTCCCGGTGGACTCTCGGTGACCAGCTGAGCCTTTGCCGGACTCCGGTGACCCCGCCAGCGCGCTGAAACAACTGGAGCGTTGATATAGCTGGATTTACACTGTAGGCTTTCTGCGTGGAAGCGCACATGGGAATGTTGCTGAAGTTGGTTCTGTTGTGGACTTGGTGGCTCGGAGTGGGAGCGGACTTTGATGGCAGGTAAGGCACGAGGAGCAGGCTGCACGGTGCAGTGCAACTTTGCGCTTGTCTGCTTTTTCCTGAAGTCTATGTGAGAATTTCAGCATGTGTTTGTTTTACTCCGGTGGACGTGCAAACAACTCGCGCGTCACGCGTGTGCCAGTTCTGTGCAGTCAGGACTCAGTGCGTTCACTAATACCGTTGTATTCCGACATGGAGCCCCCAGTTAAATTCTTCCTAATCTCATGAGTAGTGCAGGTCATGCTGTGATATCCCGTCCACGGTGAGCAGGATCAAGGTGTGTGGTGTAGGTGAAGCAGTGCAGTGCTTCTTTGTGACCAGGCGTTCATGTCCGAACACGAATGCTGAAATATGTGGAGGTGAGGTGGAGAAACGCGCCCGGGATGCTCCTTCCACTTACAGCAAGCCCGTATTCCGAGCCCGCAGTGGACTCAGTGGGACGGTTCGAGTAGCCTAACTCCGCACGCTGTGTGGATTTGCCCCCGTTTTAATTCCATTTGTCTCACGGGGCTATTTTGGAAGTAACTTTCCTGCGCTTGCGTCATGCTGGTGTGTGATTGCAGCGCGCGCTTGGCGCAGCGCTCAGAGCTGCGGGACAGCAGAGAGGGGCACCGTCCACCTGGGCTGCTGTGGAGAGAGAAGAAAGTGATAGAACTGGTCTTACAAACGCACTCGGTCACAGGGATGATCTGTTACTTCTGACTCTTGTCGTTCATCAGTCATCTCTTTTCTTTATCTTCTCCTTGACTCCATCATCCTCAACATCATCATCATCATCATCCTCAACATCATCATCTTCTTAGGTCCTCATCCTTTTTCACTCCTTGTTTCCTACAACATTATCTGTGTGTCTACATCATCATCACCATCATGTTCATGTGAATCATCATCATAATCATATTGTTATATAATCATAATAATGATCTTCATATTCTTCATGTTTTTGTTGTTTATCATCTAAACTATAGTCATCATCGTCTTGGCTTTTTCTTCTTCTTGGCTTCTACATCATGTACTTCTTCGTGTCTTCATCATCATTATCATCATCATCCTCATAATCTTCACCTGCCATTGTCTTGATGATGATGATGAGGATTATGATGATCGTCTGTTTTGTCTTTTTGGATTTTACTTTGTGCTCTTGTTTTTACTCCTCTGCGTTTTACTTCTTTCTTTTCTTCATCTACTTCTTTCCTCTCCTTTTCATCTTCTTATTCCTTTTCTTCTTCTTTTTCTTCTTCTTTTTATTTTT
>CM067478.1:31556610-31566767 GCA_034552555.1 Semaprochilodus insignis | reverse complement strand
ACCCTACTTCTTCCACTATGATTACTTCTTCTACTATTATTCCCCTTCTTCTGCTCCTTCTTCTTTCTTTTTCACTACTTCGCTACTTAATCTTTTGTTGATTTTCTTTGTTCCTTCTTCTGTGCTTCTTCTTCTTCTTCTCTTTGTTCTGTGCTTCTTCTTCTTCTTCTTCTTCTTCTTCTTCTTCTTCTCCTGAGTTTAATGTTTCCTAATTGTTCACTGCTGACCTCTTTAGCTCGACAGTTCTGCAGACACACTAACGCCTCAGAGCAGCGGATGCTTCTGACCTGCTTTTTGTTGTGCATGGTCGTCCTGTTTCCCACAAGCACTGCGTTTATCCATAACCCAGAGTGATGAATATGAAAGTCTTGAGTTCATTTGTTCCTTATTTTAATGACCTTCTGTCTTCATCACCTGAGCTCTGACCTGCATCGCTACCTCAGTGTCCAGGTATAGTAGTAGTGGTTAGTGGTGCACAATATGGCAGAAATATCATATCAAGATACTTCACGATATTTCACAGTGCACGATATGCATCAGGATATTTAGTCTGGAAATTCTGATATTGCAACAGACAAAATAAAACCTTTAGCATTAAAAATGGTATAATAATAATGTTAATAACATTAATAATAATAATAAACCTACAACTATAGTTGTTTTTATTCATTGTTTTACTAAAAGCCCTAATTGTGCTCACTGAAACATGTAGTTAGTGTTTTTAGATACTGACATTATCCACGTTATGCTCAGAAAAGCATATTTATCATGATAACATTAAAGTATCATCATATTGCCCAGCCCCAGTATATAGTCCAGGTTGTTCTAAAGTAACTACACGAGAGGTGGCAGGTTCCCCTGCTTTAGATCCAGTCATAATCAAATCCACCAGATCCATTGGATGAAAGATGTCAAGGGATGTGAACATTAGAGTAGTATGGGAAGATGGTAGAAGCATAGTTGACCCGACCTGATCTATGCATTGTGGCTTGACTGTGTCGTACGGATATTTCGGCCAGCTAACTGGCTAATGCATAATCAGAGTGTGCATTAACCCGCCGGCATAAGTTATTAATGCCAGCCATGATGGAGGGAGCTTGTCACCCGGGTCATTATTTGCCAATTTCCACTGCTTATAAACCTGCTTCACTGCCTCCATCTAAATTCATAGACAGAATACCCTGCAAGAGCACGCTGCGAGTGGCCTATTCATTATTTCCAGTCCTTCGGCAGGGCAATTTAGAGCCACCGTCTAATGGGCCGAGGCATACCTGAGGGATTGCTTGCACCTAAACAGCATACAGGCATACGGTTTTGTAGTACGATTGTGGGTTTAATCGATAGAGAGACTTGCTACAGCTCAGATGGGAGTAATGCAGTGCTTTGGTGTTGTTTTCGCATTTGGTTGAAGGTCAGAGGAGAACTGAATGTTGAGTTGCTAGACTTTCCTCTGGGAAAGGGTTTACCCTGCTCTAAAGGTTCTCCGTTTAGTCCTTAAAGACACACTGCCAGTCCGCCTTTTTGCTTTTAGCCAGTTTCTGATCCAGGCAATCAGCACTCTGCAGCCCTTGATTACCTGGATCAGACGTGATTGCAACTGGAATAGAGCAAATCTCCTGACTGGCTGGGTTCCCTGAGGATTGGATTGATAACCTCTGCCTCAGTGTTAAATGTAGTATCCGGGCTGGTCGATAATGCTCCCCCTATTCTGTTTGCTCTTGTGCTGCAGGTGCACTTGGAAAATCTGATGTTAGGCATAGGTGAACCCAAAAGAAACAGATATACGCATTTTCCCTTAACTCTAAGTGCTTGTAACCCACCAAATAGCATTATGTGAAGTGCATGAAGTAATCAACTTGCCTCAGACCGCAAGTATTTTCAAACAGACCTATGTGGTTTCTAATAGGGAGGCATGATTGGAAGCAGCCAGGATTGGGATTGGCTTTGGTAACACTTTCTATGAATCAGGTATTCATAATGCATTATAAGTGCATTCATAAAGATCTAGAAAGCATTTATAATGCCTTATAATACTAGACTTAATAAGCCTCTGTGACTGTAATACATACTGGTATAACGCAACAGTGTAAGACTTCATAGCACATAAAGTGACATAATGCAATATAATTTATATATTGTTTTGTTATTAACATTATTGGTAAAAGTGGTAAATCATAAAGCCTAATAACTAATGTTGTGTTCATTTGCATAATGTTTTATAAGGATGTTCCTCAGTATCTCCAAAATTAAATTATTTTGTAGGTGCACATAACATCTAATGAACACTTACAACAAGCCTTCTTTACGGACGTTAAGTAAAGTGATGTTATGGATCAGCTCTATGAGTTAATGCATTATGTGAATGAATGTATTAAGCTTTATGATACAGGTCTCAACAATAATGTTAAGAACAGGAAAAACCTATACATACATATTAACATGTTAGATCTCTTTGTACTATGAAGCCTTATAATGCAATGTTATGTCGGTTTATGTGTGTGATATGAGCATGTATGCACAGTTGCAAAGGCTTATGTCAACCATTATAAAACATTGAATGCTTTATAGATCTTTATGAATGCACTTATAATGCATAACGAATACCTGATTCATAGAAAGTGTTACCATTACTTTCATTTTGGCCTATCTGTGTTGCAATTTTACAAGGTAAATAATGGGGGTGGCACCAATACAGCACTCAGTGCTGTTCCAATACTGACTAAAATCAGTGGATTGGATATTGGACGAAAAATACATAAGCCAATATGAACCTTTAGCCTAAATTACATGTAAATTCTTACCTAAACTATTGCACAAAGGTAAGCATTAAATTTAATTTTGAATAATTGATGGTGCTGAACAATCAGAAGTGCTGACAAAACCTTGTGCCTGAAAATGTTGGAATAAAAAGAAGCAACAGTATTGCAGAGCCAAGTCATGCTGTAGGCTTTGTAGAACATTTGTTTCACCGTTTGAGCATGATGTTATTTATACGGCTTGGTAAATAAAGTGCATCCAGATCATGCATTATTAACAGCTTAGTTGTTTAAGAGAGAGAAAAGGGCTTTATTGTATTGGTGTCTGTAGCAGCAGATACTCAAGGTTGTGGTATCGGGGTCCAACATGACAAAGTAGAACTGAGCCGTCCCTAACACAACCTAGGTAATTGCGCTCAACAGGCATCATGCATTCCCACTAATAGTCCTATTTAAATATGTGTAAGGATTAATGAACACATAGAGGGAAACAAAAGACTGACTTTATGCTGAAATTAATGGAGGGCAGTAGGCTTACCTGTATAGGACATAGCACTGGTGTTGCACAAAATAGCCGATGGGGGATCCGTAGGTGTTCATGTTGCATGAGTAACGGAGTCTTCCTCTTCAGGTGAGCTGTTGAACTAAAACTATATCTAGCCAGTACAACACAAGCTCATGTGGACACAATGTCTTCAAGCAGGTGGAGCATCTGACTACGGCAAGGGAAACATAGAGATTTTATTTTATTGAGCTGGCAGCAGAGAGAAATGCCGCTCAGCACTGGCTGAAACAAGGCAGATGACCAACAGCCATTTCTCTTACATATGTGGTAGACACCCCACTCCTACACTCGCACTCGGTTTAGACACTCATGTTTTGTAGTGGAGTGTAATGTAATATACTTACTCGCAAATACAAACACACCAGCCCTTTTTTCCTGTACTGTTAAAATGTCACTTGACTGATCTGTTAGTCTGTATATATTCACCAAATATAATGAGTTCAGTGAATTCAGTCATCGAGTACTGGCGGCTCAGACGGTTAACTGGCTACTCGAGTACCTGTGCACATGACTCATTCAGATAAAAATAGCAAGATGATTCTTATTTTCTTGTTACCAGTTTATTCAATTATTATTTTTTGTTTGTTTAAAAATAGACACAAATGGCAGCTCGTCTGATTAGGGTGCTGATAATATTATTTCACTTGTGACTAACAGAAAGTACTGGAAATATGCTAACGTGTTTCGGGCGTTCATTTGGCCAACAGTGAGAGCTTCTAGTTCTAACATAATTCAAAAGCTAAACACATGGCCAGAATTTTTTTGTAGAGAAATTCAGCCATAATGTCATATCACATCATATCGTCGCTGTCAAAAGAAGTATCTCCAAAATGTCAACTTTACAGGAGAGGGCAAAAATGGATGAAACCAGACATTTTTTAACGCAGTTTTGGGCCATTTCTGTTGGTCCATTTGTCATGAATTTTTGCTGTGTTCAAATGATGCATAAAAGTAAAAATCATCAAAAATAGAGATGCATGTTAGAGATGAAAGATGCATGCTCGTTCTGGTAGTGTATGACATATATACTGTTTTCTATGGAAAAAGCTAATGGCAAAGACTTGGGATGGCTGGATGGCTGTTAGTGTTTGTAGCTATGCAACTCATCCATTTATATATATATAACAGTGCACCCTACAGTGTCAGAGACTGCATAATCATTTTATGTCAGAATTACAATTTGATTAAATACCACAGAGCTTATGAACTGCTTGTAGCTGACAACTAGGGGGGTAATGAAACCGAGACCATAATAACAATACAAAGGACCACAGTCTTGAATATTATGAGCTATGATGGAAACCTTCCTTATACGACGCTTTTAAAAATGTTTTTAATCCTTTTTAACCTTTTGTCCTTACAGTTCCTTATAGCGCTTGTCACAATGAAATGATCAAAACGTTTTTCCATATACACCATATACATACTTTACAAACTTTATAAAAAAATACAAATATAAAACTGTAGTTTATTGTGGCCCTATGTAAAAAATGAGCTGCCCAGAAGGAGGAAGTCACATGATTGGCACCCACTTTGGGAGAGATAACCAGCAGATCTGTAGTTCTTACAATGGAAACCTGGCATACGTGATGCACACCTCATGTTTGTCATTGGAGATGCCAGGCAACGAGGGTCATGTTCTGCATCCGTGCAGCGGATGGCAAGAAAATGCAGTGCCTGACTTCAAAAACTGCAGCCGCCTTGTTCCCGCAAGATTTTAATGTCCTGTGTCATGGTGACATTCTGCAGTGCCCACGAAAGTCAGACAAAATTTCTGCCCAGCGTTCGTTGCATCGGATTAAGTCAACGCTGCACAGGGCCGCGCTAAGCTGACCTCAACCATTGTCTTGCAGCTGCGTGTGCCATGTGACTAATTTGGTTCAGTTTTTGATTGATTTAGTGATCAAGCTTGAGGTAAAAGTTTGGCTAGTTTAATTAGCTCAGGATGTATAACAGTCCTGAGATTGCAGACAAGCCACCACTATGTGGAACACACAGTTTGCCTTTAGGGTTTCCCAAACCGGAATAACAACACAACTACAGCTAACAGTGTAAATCACAGTCCCACAAATTGTTCATCCCTACACGACTTGGCTGACGGGCAGCCTGTACTGTGCTTTCCCCTAGAACGCTTACCCCTAAACTCAGAGGTTCCCACATCTAGTGTTCCCCTGCTCTACATACTCACTTCCACTAAGGAAGGGCACAGTAATGAGCACATTAGTTTGATCAGGTAGGCTATAGCAGGGAAAACACCACGGTGTGCAGGGCAGGCTTGCTGAAGGCTAGGCTGGGGTTGGATCTCATGTTGGTGGTAATTTGCATTAGGACAGATGTAGTCCTGCCACAGAGACACCCTCAGCTGCTGAGAGACCGAGCAGACAAATTCCTGAGGTTGGTCATTAACTGCACCTTTTTCATTACGAGGAATTAGCCTCCCCTAGCCTGCTGGAGACGCGCTCCCTGGTGAACTGGCATTTGAGAGCACACGCGCTGTCTGTTGCGAGACGCTGCAGAATAAGTAAGATGTGGTCGTGAAGTGTGTGTTTTGATTACCCGCGTCTAATTGCAGGCCTGCTGGAGGAGGTGTCGCAGGAGTGCTTTATTTTTTCCGGGCCCATCATTAATGCATTATTCATGAGATGACCATATACATATTGCATGAAGGTGCAAACACACACAATATGAGTTTAATTTGAAACCACAAGAATGTCTACAGGCCTATGGTTAGTAACTAGAAACATGAATTGCATGAATTTTACATGAGTGTTTTTTCTCTTTTGTCCACCCCCCATCCCTGCGCCCCCCTGCCACTCCCTCACTTGGGTAGGAGAGCAAATAACTGCATCCACCAGTAATTTGGATCTTGGCTGCCACATTTGGACAGCGAGGAGAGATTTTTACGTGGATCTTCGCCACCCACAAGATGAACGCATATGCTAAATGCAGACAAAGTGAGCCTTTCAGAGCGCGTGGTAGGAGCACCTTTGACAGGGGAAGGCGAGGCGTCCTGCTAGGTGGCAGAGATTTGTTGTGACAGTCTCGTTACCCCAGCTAAGCATTGAGCCTGGCGCCAGGCATCTCTTTTCTCTCCCTTTTCTCTCTGTCTCACGCTTGCCCTCAGTTTGGCATCTCCTTGGATGCGGCCCAGAGTTCACGAACCGCAGGCTGGCACGCAAGGACTTGTGCGGCTCTAAGCCGTCCTAAGGTTGAGATGAGCTCAGGAGTATTCCGTAAGGGGTGACAAGGGATGGGCGTTTCAAGCGTTTTTGCTGTTTGAGGACCCGGATTGTTTAAGCAACAAGCATTTGAATATATTTCACTGGGACACAGGGGGTAGTTGTGGGAGAGCTGGGCCCCCCAGATCTCCCAGTCATTTAACTGCAATGGCTCAAAACAATGATGATAACAAATAATGAAAGTTTTGTAAAGACTTGTTTGTGCTTGTTTTATGGTGGGAATCCGTGCACTGTTTAAGCTGCATTTTCATTACAGCAAGCCGAATCAATTCCCTTGCCAACTGCTGGCCATTTTGGAAAAGACTGGCAATTTGAGGAGCAAAGAGGGAAAGCGTACGTGGAGGTGTAGGCTAGTTTTGAGCCCTGGAGCGGCCTAATATTGTTTGTGAATTTAAATAACGCGTTATAACTTAATGTCCTGCGTTGTGAATACATTACAATCTTTATTTCACTATCAACCACTTCCTATGGAACCCCTCAAGGGTAAGACGGAAACACAAATGCAAGAATGAAAGTGGCATCCGGAGTCTTTAGTTCCCCACAAGTTCCCCCACACAGTTTTTCCCCATTACTGAGGTGCACCATGTGGGTAATGTATGAACATGTAGCATATTACTCCAGCTTTGACCAGCAGGGGGCAGTATTTTATATACCCTTTACACTTTATGGAAAACATTACTTGGGAGCTAACTGGCTAAAGGCTTATTTATGTGTTCCCTTTACGTACGAAAAAGAGTATGTCCATTTCAAGTGCTGTAACGTTGGAATTGATGTTAAGCATTACATCCACTAGAGGGCCGTCTAGAGTCAAAAATTTATTGTACCTACTACAACAGAGACACAGTGTTGTGGATAGCAGTGGGCTGTGGGGCCGTTACATACTTTGGGACACATGGACGGAAAATTATTTTAATTTATACTGGCAACGAGAGAAACTGACAAACGTCTGACATCCCACACCGTTTCCGGTGGTACTGAGTATGGACAGAAGGCTCCATCCATATGTGTACTTAAAACTGAGCATACTTGGTCCTTCACAGATAGCATGCTAATTATGGGTATAACAGTGCAACTCCACGGTCATCATTTTGTCATGTATGATCGTGACAATATCCTACATACTGTGATATGCCTCTTTTTTAGTTATCCCGTCAAATTAAAACTTCCTGTTAAAGCTGCACTATGTAAAATTGGGGAATTTGTAAATGTGTAACTGCATGCATTTTGTTACCTAAGGACCCCTTCCCTGAGCGGATGAATCGGATGATCATTGAGAGAGTATTCAAAGAGAACTTTTGAGGGACGTGTCTTCTGAGATTTGGGGATTTGGAGACCTCTCAGATGGAAATATGTAACTGCATGCAACATTTTGTTACTTGGGCTGTACTTAAGACCCCTTCCCTGAGCGGATGAATTGGATGATTGCAGGGTCATTGAGAGAGTATTCAAAGAGAACTTAGTCAAAACTTGTTGAGGAATGTGTCCTCTGAGATTTGGGGAGTTGGAGACCTCTCTGGTGGAAATTTGTAACCACACGCAACATGACTGACAGTATCCTGTATACTGTGATATGCTTCTTTTGAGTTATGCCGTCAAATTAAAACTTCCTGTTAAAGCTGCACTGTGCAAGATTTGGGATTTTGAAGACCTCTCTGGTGGAAATGTGCAAATGCATGCAACATGATTGTGACAAAATCCTACGTACTGTGATACACACCTTTTAAATTATCCTGCCAAATTAAAACTTCCTGTTAAAACTACACTGTGTAAGATTTGGGAATTTGGAGACCTCTTTGGTGGAAGTGTGTAACTTTTTGTTACATGGGCTGTACTTTGGACGCCTTCTCCGAGTGGATGAATCAGATGATTGTGAGGTCTTACAGAGAAAATTCAAAGAGAACTCAGTCAAAACTTGTTGAGGGACGTGTCTTCTGAGGATATTGGTGAATGTTCTACCATGGTCACCATTTCTTCATTACTACAATGTTGTTTAAAATGAACAAAGCAGATTTAAATCGTACACAGTGCTGCTTAAATTAAGTCTTTCTCTGCCTTTTTGCCTGAACCTGGGCTACAATCCTTTGGCCACCTCTCCCGACCCAACTCCCCCGCTCCCCTTTGTGATTCAGTTCACAGATCATTCCTAACAACTACAATCTCATGTATTGCAGTTAGTGGTGCAGCTGTGGACTATAACCTTCTCTCTCTCTCTGTCTGTCTGTCTGCCTTCCGGTCTGTGCGTCCAAGCTCCGCAGGCTGCACAAACGATATGCTCTGAGCCACTCAGCTGCTAGGCCTGCTGCCATATTGCTGCAAAAACCTTTATTGGTTTTATGAGTGGGGTTAAAATGGCTATCTGGAGAAGGGCCATGAGGAGATTTAATTATTAATGCGGCAATAAAGCAATCTGCCGCCTCTCTCTCTGAAGTCTGCGGTTTTGTTAGCGCCGATTAGCATCCTCATTATATAAACGAGTGCAATCAGGGAAGATTATAAAGTGTGATCGGGTACAGCCTGTGATTTTTATAGCTGTCTATGTTTGGGCGATCGGTTTGATGGGCGGGGCGGGGGGATCAGTGACAGCCGGCTCGCCTCCAGGTGCAGGTAGGAGACGGACGCAGTGACAGCAAAAAGCATCCGTCCAGCCGCATCTGTGCATGTGAGGCAAAGAAAGGGAAAATAAAACAGAGAGAGAAAGACAGAGAGAGAGATGGTAGTGTCAGCCTCAAGCCAGGCGCTCGCTCTTAGCATGCCCGGTGTGTCTTTGGAGTCTTTGTGAAGAGCCCTGTCGCTGTCTCTCTGCCAGACTGCTGCACACAAACATTTTTCCCCAGGCTGCCATTCCTACTTAACACTCTCCATCAGGCCTGCTCTCCCAGTGATTGGCAGTGCAGGAGGCGGCATTAGCATTTTCACCGCCTGCCAGCCGAGGCTAACCGAAGGCGACCCAGTAGAGTGTGGCTGGAATTAACAATGCTGAACTACAGTGTCTCTCTCTCTCCCTCTCTGTTTCAGTATCTCTCTCTAAATCTCTCTTTCTAAATCTCTCTCTTTCTTTCTCTCTCTCTCATTCTCTCTCTGTTTCTGTATCTTCTTTAAATCTCCCTCTAAATCTCCTCTCTCTCTCTAAATTTCTCTCTCTATTTTTCTAAATCTCTTGCCATCTCTCTTTCCCTCTGTCTCTTCTTCTCTTTTTCTGCTTTATTTCTTCCCTCTATCTTTCTCTGCACCTCTTTCCTTTTCCTCTCTCTTCCCCTTCCTTTCCGTTTTTTCATCTCTTCTCTCTTTCTGTCTCCTCTCTTTAAACCTCTCTCTCACACTTCTCTCTCTGAGACTCGTTTTCTGTCTCCTTTCTCTTTCTACCTCCTCTTTTCTCTCTTCTTTTTCTTTTCACATCTCTCTCTCCCTCTGTCTCTCTCTTTTTCTCTCTACTGTCTTTCTGTATCTTCCCAATCTCCCCCATCTTTCAATCCCATCTCTCTCTCTCTCCCTGTCTCTCTCTTTTTCTATCTAATGTCTATCGTCTTGATCTGTTCCCCCTCTCTTTCTCTTCCCTCCCTCTTTCACTGTTCCTACTGTCTACTACTGTCTGCTTAC
>CM067478.1:31535485-31556531 GCA_034552555.1 Semaprochilodus insignis | reverse complement strand
CTTACCCTCTTCTCTTTCTACCTCTTTTCCTGCTCTTTCTACCTCTTCTCTTTTCTCTTCTACCTTTTTTATCTCATCTCTCTCTCCCCATCTCTCCTTCTTTTTATCTCTCCTGTCTCCTCACCTTTCCTCTTTTTTCTGTCTCTTTCTCATTCTATCCATTTTCTCTCTCCCTCTCCCTCTCTCTCTGTTTTTCTTTCTAAATCTTTTCTGTCATCTCTCTCTCTTTCCCTCTCCCCTTTTCTTTTCTCCCCTTTATTTATCTCTCTCCCTTTCTGTTTCCTACCTGTCCCTCTTCCCTGTCTTTCCTTTTCCTCTCTCTCTTTCTATCTTTTCTCTTTCCACCTTTCTCTCACAGTCCTCTCTCTGACACTCTTTTTCTCTCTCCTCTTTCTTTCTACCTCCTATCATTTCTTTCTTCTTTCTCTTTTCATCTGTTTTCTCCTCTCTCTCTCACCTCTACCTCTCTCTCCCATCTACTCTATCTCTCCCCCTCTTACTCTCCCCCTCTTTCACTGTCTCATTTTATTTTTTCTACTGTCTGCTTCCCTCTTTCTCTCTTTCAACCTCGTCTCATGCTCTTTCTATCTATTCTTTTTCTCTCTTCTACCTTTTTACTTTGCTTTCAATCTCATCTCTCTCTCCCCTGTCTCTCCTCTTTATCTCTCGCCTCTTTCTCCTCTGTCTCCTCTCTTCTTCTATCTTTTTTGTCTCTTTCCATCCATTTTCTCTCCGTGTTTCTTTCTAAATCTCTTCTGTCATCTCTCTTTCCCTCTCTCTCCTTTTTTCTTTTTCTTTTCTCCCCACTTCATCTATCTTTCCCTCTTTCTTTTTCTCTCTATCCCTCTTTCCCCCTCCCCGTCTTTCCATCTCTTTTCTCTATTTTTATCTTTTCACTTTCCATCTCTCTCTTGCATTCCTCTCTCTCCGACACTCTTTTTTCTATCTCCTCTTTCTTTCTACCTGTCCTCTGTTCTGTCATCTCTCTCTTTTTTATCTCTTTTTAAATCTCCCCTCTCTCTTCCTCTGTCTCTTTTTCTCTCTTTTTCTGTCTTCCCTCCCTCTCTCTCTCTCTCTCTCTTTCTTTCTCTGCTCTTCTCTATATGGTAATGAGGGCAGATGTACTGTGTTAGAGTGTGGATTGCCAGAGCGCTGCGCTTGCTGAATATGCTCAGATTCGCTCCTGATCCGTCTACCTTACGTCATGCGATGACCAAACTTTGTTCTCCTTGACTTATTTTCTGAGGCCTTAAATGGTTCGGTCTTCTCCCTCCCCCTCCAAAACATTTGGCACCCTTCTCCAAAAGGGAGAAAAAAATCCTGCATAGAGCTTCCGAGAAACTCCATCTCTTCGCTAGAACAGTTCATTTGAGCCTTGAAGCGTCCTCTTTTCCGTTTCACTGAGAAATGACCTACGGTGGATTTAACGCAAACGTCTTCCGAAACGAGTCTCGTTCTCTCGTGTACATTTGGGTCACATTGTATTTCATTGTGAAAATGGCGTTATCATTTTCTGCCCCATCGCCATCAGTTGCCGCTGTATCTCCAGGGAGCGCAGATAGAGCTCGCCTCGCCTCCGCTACCGGCAGCAGGCGTGCAGGAACATCAGCCTTTATTATGGGATGGCGAGGACATAATTCACACTGGCATTATCTGCAGCCCCCCGTATCTGTGCGTACAATGGGAGCAACATGAATGTAGATAAGATGTCATTGGCTCACTGATGTATGGATAAGCAGGCTTCAGTGAGTCGGGCCCAGAGGTATTAGCCACACACCACAGTCACACCCTCATCATTTACAAATGGCTAATATCAGAATCAGCAGTTTCTTAACTGGACGCACTGAAGCTTGTTAATTCAGTTTAATACGACTCTAATCCTGGCCAGAAAATGCTTTACAGCAGTGATTCCTGGTCCTGGAGTGCCAGTTTCCTCCACAATTTAGTGTTTTCCCTATTGTTAGCTGATTAGTTGGATCTTCTCCAACAGACACTACAATATCCAGGCTTACTTTAAGCTTCTATATTAAAATACCCCCAGCATCAAAGGAATAGTTGCACCCAGAAGGAAGTGTCAGATTGCAATGCTACTGGGAAGGATGATAAAGGTTAGCGGGAACAATAAATGATGATGAATTTAGACTGATATGGGCAATATTTGTTGAGCTACACATACAGAAGTAGTGCCTCTCAGTGTGGTGTCGGGCCGCCATGTTTGCTAACGCAACATGCATACATATCATATGGTGTCCTGTGATAATCCATCCCATGCAGATTGAATATTCTGACACAGTTCCTGCAGATTGTGACACCAGGCCTTCTGGATGTGTGTAGCGTGACAGCAAACCGTTCATCATGGTGCTGACCGCGGTGCCTCCACTCGGGAATTTGTTGGTCGTCTCCGCCAAGACAAAAACAGGACTCGTTACTGAAGATGACCCACTGCCATTCTGAGTCACTCCATGACAGTCTGACACGACACCATTGCAGTGTGACCGTCTCTGTGCATGTAGTCCTGCATCGTGCAGTCATCTGCCAATGGTGCTGGCACTAACAGGGTGACTCTTGGAGTGCGTCACTGATCGCTTAATCATTTGCATGTCTCACAATGTCAAACCTACCCACCAAGTTTCATTCCTGTCAACTATTCTTTTGATGATCAGTGTATTTTAAAGGTGTTTTTTTGCACATTTAGATCACAAACCAGCCCTTATAGGAGCAATGTGTTGGATTTTTAGTTTAAAATGCATTCCTAAATTAGCTAAAATTATCAACGGAATATGAAGAAACATGTCTCTGTATCTTGCTACAGAGACGTGCACTGCATGCTCGTCAAGGCCTGTCCTGCCTCATATTACCACTTTGTACCTCTAGAGGTGATGGCAAGTCACTGTAGCATTATCTTTCATCAGTCCAACATGAGAGGATGAAGAAGTAGCACTACTACACGGCATATTCTAAACCCTTGTCAATCATGTTGAAGGTCCTGCACTCAGTTAGATCATTTGGCCAATGAAAGGAAGAGTAAATGCAGAGATGTCTGAAGATCTTGGCAAACAAATATTATCCACCACCTGCTCTCAACAAGAATCCATGTCTAGCAGCAGACAATAAAGGTAATATTAATAGAAGCCAAACAGAAGCTAACGTTGGTGTTACTTTCCACCACTGGAGACGCTCTTGGCAAGTAAAGGGATGAAGTTTCTGGTGATATGTTGCCCCCCATTGTATGAAGTATGAATTTGACAGGTTGCATCATCTTACAAATTGCTCCTTTGAGGTCTCCCAGCCACTCCAACTTTTTTTGGTTCAACCTAATTCACAGTGGAGCAAAACTGTGGACTGTCTGGTGGGCCTTGAGGACACTGCTCCACATAATGGTTCTAATTAAAGGGCATCCAGGCCAAAACCCCCTGTTACTTTTAATAGTCTGAGCACTTTCTCCCTTTAGCGCACAGTAATTTTCACTGGTAAATGTGAGTGAAATGCTCGCACTGTGGAGCCCCCAGGAACCATTACTTTAGAGTCTTTAGAGCCCCGTACTGTATATGAGGATCCTAAAATGAATGCATTTTGGGGAAAATAATATCTTCTGTTGGGCAAAAATCTCTTCTGGTGCATAAATCTGCATGTATCACAGTACAATGGGATGTAGTTCTTTGCCTCAAGTGACTGAGAACTGACTATGCTCTCTCTCTGACAGGTGGCCCAGGCAAATGGCCTCGTCCAATGGCCTGTGCCGTTACGGTGCTCGCATCGACTGCTGCTGGGGCTGGACGCGGCGTTCCTGGGGACACTGCCAGCGTGAGTAACCTCTGCTACCGCAGGCAACCAGGGCTCCGGGGGCAGCTTAGAGGGGCTTTCATTATTGTTAGATGCTCTAAACTCTCAGCTGCACATACTTAACACTCAAACACTTACACTGACCACATGGCAAGTCACTAGTTCATTATGGTGAAGTCCAGTCCAGCAGCACTCTTTGGTGATTTCCTAGTTCAGAAGTCTCCTGATTCAGTTCAGTGGGCAACTAACCAGGTTTGGTATTAGCAATGGGCATTTGAACAAATAAATAAATAAATAAAACAAGATGTTTAACATGAACCTGCAGCTAGCATAAAGACATAATTATCTTAATTATTGTGTGCACTGTAAAACACTTGCATAAAAATTACAGTAATTTACAATAAATGATTGTGGAGCTTATAAACAGTAAAGGACTGTAAAATATTTACAGTAATAACTTTTTAATTCTTTACGTTGTGTAGCTCTTGTATTTAGATGTTTGTGATTTAACATATTACAGGTTTAATAACTTGTATAACTGTCATTTTTTGTGATGGCTATATCATTATAGCTATATTGTTTTCTAGCTTTATATTTCCATATAGAGCTCCACTTAGATAGTCATTTAGTCATTTCACTTAATGTACCAATATCAGCTGCTTTGTCCCAACATCAAAACTCATTTTGACCTTCTGTCAAAGTCTGAAGCTTTTTTTGGCAAAACACTAAAAAGTACAAAATACAATGCACCCAGTTTATGCACACAGTCTGGTGGGAATAGGCCTTCAGTGGCGTAGTCAGCAGTCAAAATGTCTAAATTTCCAACTAGAGTTTGAATGAGGAACTGCAGGGCTTCGTGCAGGGCTGCAGCAATCCTTAACTCAATATATTGCAAAAATGCTAATTAACATGAAATATGGCTCGTATGTTTTAGCTCACTGGGTATCAGCTTAGTTAGAGAAATATCGACTAATGACCAGATGCATATTTGTGCTAAGATATCTCCTGGTACCAGTACCTAATATATGTGTTGCTTTTCATGACATCACAAAAACAATTAATTTAGAACAGGCTCTTTTTATACTTCAGTTTCCATTTGTGGACTGTACGGACTGGAGAAGTCATGGAATGTTGTGAAACTTATTTACTGCATTAAACAATGTTATTTTAAAATGAGGAAAATTTAGTTTTCTTTGACATGGGCCCTTTAAAGCTGCTAGTGTTTAAAGAGAAACAGTCAGTGTTGGATAATACTGAAGATTTCATTATCAGTAACACAAAAGAACAAGTGATACTGTGCCATCTCTACTTGTACATGGAACAGTAAACTGAGTACTTGAGTACCTTTATACATCCCTTGGTAGGCTAATACCTGATAATAAGTGAATAACCATGGCCATTCCTGTTTGATCAGGGAATTGACCACTGTGCTGGACTCCGGGACTGGATTTACATGCCCCAGTTGCACTTGAACAAACCAAAAACAGAAAGATTGCTGTATGATTACTCATTTATTAACTCAGTTATTATTCAGAGACGAATGCCCCAGTATGCCCCCTCCCACCCACCACTTGTAATGAACTGGTGACTTAGGTCAGAATAAAGCTGTAGATATTAATGAATATTGCAGAAACTCAAACCTTCACATCTACTTTCAAGCTCAGGGCTTCTTTTAGATGATATTGTGGCAGCCAAAAAACATCAGCTCTTTTATCCCGAAGGTGCGGAACACAAGGAGGGGAAAAAAGACTTCTATAAAATATGGTCCGCTTCCAAAATATTCTGCGGCAAATGATTCCCAAAAGCATGCGCTGCTGATTAAAGCGATCTCGTCAAGGGCCTCCAAAATGAATGTGCAATCATTGGAGATGTCCAAAGAGATGAGCTCTTATGTCCTACTCAAAGTGATGAGCTCTCTAATGCCAAAAAAAAGAAAAAAAAGAAACACATTTACATTTTCTGCCAGGCTTTTTTTTTTTTCGCTAGGCAGATGAACTTTTTAGCAGATTTATGGAGCGTTCAGAGGATGGGCCACCACCTCTTGCATTAAGATCATTAGCTTGCTTCATTTGTCTGTTGCCATAAGTTTCCTGCAGATGTAATAGAAAAGTCGGTGGAGCCATGGCATACTCCGGCCTTATTTGCTTTTATCACTATATAGAAATAGCCCCGCACTTGTCGGTGAATTGTGCTGGGAGACATGTGAGGACATTATCATTAGCGAGTTGAGCGTGTCCGGCAGCCTAACAAATGCATGACGCTCCCTGCATGGCTTGTGCGCATGATAGTCCAGCTGTTGCTTTGGCTGTTGAAGCGCGGTATATTGGAGGGGTTCACTTTCTCTACAGAAGGATGCCGCTCGACTCCCTCATTAACTCACGGAGCTGGAACTAATAGCTAATGCGCTTTCCTAACCCCGTGGCGTCTGACATGCCAGTGCACTGAGCCGCGAGTCGGCCTCATCTCGTTTAGTTCATCTGCCACCTGTCACATTATCACAGGTGGGGTGGTTTGAAAATGAAGCATCGGTGCATCCCTGTAATTTTCTGTTGGGTGGATGAGTGAGAGTGAGTGTGCACACGTCTCTTACATTTCCTTTGGTGCTCGTTCAATTACAGCCCCAGTGGTAGAAGAAGAACACACGTTAAGCAGATCTGAAAATGGTATGAGCGAATATTGTCTGAACACTGCTAATGCGAAGAACTAAAAACAGATTGTATTATAAAACAATATCATGTAAAATTACGGCAACATCCTGGAACCAATTCCCTGTATTTCTAATACACGTTCAAACACATCAAATCTATGTAGCTACCTTCTGGAAAAGGAAATGCTTGAATTTTCTAACTCACTGTTATATAGCTATTTACACAGCAGCACATACTGTTTATCGGGAGCTGAATTGCCCACTACAGCAGTTATATATACATACGCCAAGCATTGAAGGGAAATTTCACCAATTGTTGGTGGAATGGTTTGGTGTGAAATGTTCAGCTCTACACTCATCATCAAAAGAATAGTTGAACAAATAGTTGCACCCAGAAGGAATCAGCCAACAGGAATGAAACTTGCTGTGTAGGTTTGACATTAAGAAACGTGATTGGTTTAAGTTTCACACTCGGCCGTGCATGTGACATAAGCAAGGAAGGGCTTTATTACTGTACCTGACTGACCCAACAGCCACAATTGTGGACATTCAGCGAGCAATGATACCCTCATTCTGTCATTCTGTTACTGGGCCAACATAATTATGACAACTACCCTTAACACCACGTCAACAAAGCCGAAAACTGCAACGGTGTCGTGTGGAGGCACTGTGGTCAGCACCAACATGAGCGGTTTGTTGTCACACGTCACACGTCCAGAAGGCCTGGTGTCACTCCACGTCCACCCCTACCGCAACATCTGCAGGAACTGTGTGAGAATATTCAAGCTGCATTGGATGGATTATCACAGGACACCATTAGGAACCTCTACAACTCCATGCTGAGATGTATGCATGTTGCATCAGCAAACATGGAAGCCTGACGCCATACTGAGAGACACTACTTCTGTATGTGTAGCTCAATAAATATTGTCCATATCAGTCTAAATGTATCATCATTTATTGTTCCTGGTAACCTTTATCTTCCTTCCCTATAGCACTGCAATCCCACACTTCCGTCTGGGTGCAGCTATTTCTTTGATGATGAGTGTAACTTACTGAATTGTTTACAGTGATGGTGATAGGAACCAGACGTCTGAAGACTTTACTGCCTCTTAAAAGCTCCCTGACAGAAAATATTACATGAAATAGTTCTAAATATGCTGCCTGATGATGCGAGTTCAGGTTTAGAACTAAAATGTTTTTTTAATATGTACATGGTGTAGGAGTACATGTAGTCTAGTGTTGTGTAGTAAGTAAGGCAATTAAGTTACCAATGTTTTTCAGATGTACAACTATTTTACCTTTGTAAAAAGTATAACTGTAAAGAAATTCAAAGCTGTTAAGTTTCTCTGCAGTGAACTACTTCACATCAAACCACACCACAAAAAATTGGTAGCATTACCCTTTAAGACTACAAAGATGCCAACAACAACAAAAGTTCTCTCAGTTATACATGGAATATTACAAGATGAAGTAACTAATGGAATGCTAAACACCAAACACCAAAACAAATTCCAGTGCACATAAATATATATTATATCATCTGAGGTTGGAATAATTATAGCAAAAAACAGGCAGATTTGAGTCTTGAACAAAAAGCATGTTTTATGTTGCAGGAGTTGGGCAATATGGCAATATTTCATAATTATCGTGCTACATTATGCCACAGTCCTCTTTTCTGATCACTTCATGGATATCGTCAATACTTAAAGAACACTCACTAACTACATGTTTTATTGTGAATAGAGCATAAATAGATAGATAGATAGATAGATAGATAGATAGATAGAAGGAAATTGCTGCAGGACATATATTCACATATAAACTTACATACAATAGACAGCTATATGAATAGACATAAATTGAAACAGAATAAAAATAAAAATATTATATTAGCTTTATTTGCATATACCGATATCTATATGTACACAAGTATATAAGACAGATTCATTATATTTACGTCCAAGCAGGTATTGTGCTATAACCATAACCAGGAGTAGCAGCAGTGTTACAGTATATAGTGCATAGTGGAAGTGTCATTGCAGTGACAGGTTGTGATACACTGCCCAGTGTGTATTGACAACAGTGATGAGTTGTGATTGTGTTTCAGCACAGCTCAGACAGTAGGAGATCAGTACTGTCTCTGCAGTACAGAGCTTACAGCATTAGGTAAAGAATCTCTCATGTGGTGCTCTTTAACACAGTGGAGCTGTACCAGTCTGCCATTGAATGTGCTTCTCTGTTTGTTCTGTGTCGTATACAGGCGTTGTGAGGTATTGCCCAAGTTGGTGAACAGCTTGTTAAAGTCCCTTGTTCTCTCACAACCTCCACAGAGTTCAGCTTAACTCCTACAACAGAACCAGACATTCTGATAAGTTTGATCAGGTAGTTGAGAGCACTTCTGTTAATGCTGTTACCCCAGAACACAACATCATAGAATACAGCACACGCTACAACAGACTGGAGCTTCGGGCATACACTAAAGGAGCTCAGCCGCCTCAGGAAGCACAGGTGACTCTGGCCTTGTACATAGAATGGGCAGCCAAATTGAAGATAACAGTACACTACATCCACAGCTTCCACTGAACTGTTATTTAGCTTCAATTCGCATTTCAACTCACTTGCTGCATTTGCTGTCTTGCGTCTGTCTAAGAGTTAGGGGCCATCATAAAACGACCCGAGGGAAAGGCTTGTAAGGTTTTTATGAAAAGAAAAAGAAGCCGTATGCAGCAAGACGGTGGGTGCAGAGATGAGCCGTCGCTCTAGACAATTGCCCACGTTGCCTATGCCAGGAACCGCAGTTTAGGATATTTGACAACTAAGAACCAACAGGTCCTATTTGACCTCTGTAAGTTCAGTAAGTGTAGGGCCAACTTCTTGAATTCACAGGTTTGCTGCATGCCAAGGATTGACCATATTAAGAATCAGACAGTGTTGTCACAGATCTGTATTTTTGACTCCTGAAAATTTGTATCACATTTAGAGACCTTGAATACAAGGACGAATAAGGCAAATTTATTCTGCAGCAATGAGACAAAACAGGAGAGTAACAGATAAATGATGCAGCAAATAAAAACAATTAATAATAGAGGCAAAGAAAAGCAAGTAATAAATCAGATGTTAATTTAAGAGGTCTCTCCTCCAGGCTTAAATTTGGAAGGAATAAATGGAAAGAAAAATGGAAAGTGCGAGAGAAAGCGAGAGAAACAATGAAAACGAAATGTAAATGCAAATATAACGGGTTCTGTGATATTGAACATATTATTATTATGCTTTTGTATGCGGAAAAAAGACACTGTCAGCCTCCAGCTCCCTCGCTTATGTTAGTATATATAATAGTATAGTATATATATCAAAAGCCTTAGAGACAGACCTCAACATGTCCACACTAAGCATAAAGCAGACCCAAGCAAACCCATCATGGACACTATCCCCAATCATGGCTGGCAAGAATGCAATCAGAGAGTCATTAGCTTGGTCAATGGTAATTGAAAGTGGCTTGGGGAGCAGAGGGAGATGGGATATAGGTGACTGAGTGACAGCAAGAGCTCTGCAGGGCTGATGGCAGCATTTCAGCAGCCCCACTTTTCCATTACATCCTCCTGAGCTGAGCTGTGGGTAAGCGATCGGTCCGAGGGACGCCCAGTAGCATGCAGGGAAGCAAGCGATTAATGAAAGCCTGGCTGAAGTTACAGGCTCTGGACCAGAAAGTGCTCAACGCTGAGCTACCTTACTGACCTGCTCTGCTTACTGCACCCAAACACGGAGCTGCTGAGCCAAGCTCTGTGAAATCAGAGCTAGCAGCTGTGCACATCAGTGTCTGGCTGAAATACAGGTACACTGGCAGTCAAAAAGAACTGCTCATTTTTTGTAGTGTAATGATAATTAATGCACTGAACTTGGTTATGCCAACACAGTGCTTGAAAGCATGTTTGTAGTTGGCATTCCAATACTCTTACATCAAGAATCAGACATAGTTAAAGCAGTTATATCTCTATGCAAATCATATTTAATTTATGTGTATTTTAATGATGTCACATCAGCCAGAGTCACTCTCAGTCAGACCTAAGTTCCTGAATGATTACCTTCAACCAGTTACGCTTTAATGGAAATACCCAATTCTAACTCCTGTTCCATAGGCCATCATCATGTCCGGTAAGATAGACTGGTGATGATCTTTATCTGGTGCCAGAGGGTCACGGAATATGCCATTGACATTTGTGATAAAGACCAATCTACTTATGCTTGATTGGCTAAGCACAGACAGATTTCAGTCCAACTCACCAGAGATGCATTTGACTCCCATGTGTAAACGCATGTGGCCGAAGTCTTTTTAGGATACAGTCCGAGTACTGGTCACACGCAGTGAGCAGGTGTAAATGTGGTCATAACATACTGCAGTCCTGTAAGGTAGGAATTCAAAAACTGCAGTTCATGCCCCGTAATCTACTCAGACAATTGTTGGGGAAAAACAAACAACACTCACCATATACCGCAATGTAAAATAGCAGTACAAAGACCATAACAAAACCAATCGAGACCTACCAGAACTCGTTACTGGGTCATTTATAAACTGTCAGGTGAATATACAGTATGTCCACTTTGCCTGCCATAGAACATAAACAATACATCAAAGAGTTAAATTTGATCCTTGTTGAAGCTCCTCACCAGGCATTGCAGTGACCCCATGAATGTCTAGAGGTGTCCAACCCGGACATCTATTTTTATCTTAGTCTCCAGGTCTGCAAATTACCAGTGAATATAATTCACTTGGAATATCATGTGCAATATTTTATTTTACAGTTCTGCTCTACAGATAGTGTTCTAGCTAGCATTAGCACTGCACTCTGACAACTGATATGTTAGCCCATTTGTCTGGTCTGAGACAACCAACTAGGACATAGTAAGGGAACAAATCTATAATCAAATCTAAGAGTTTTTTTAATTTGTTGCTTATGAAACCAGCCACACAGCAACTCACACCGGTTAGTTCAAAGTACAAATTTACAAACAGTGAGTCATATTCAGTGACGAGTCCCTCTTTTGTCTTGGTGGGGACGGCCAATAAATCCTCAGAAATTCCTCAGAAATTCAGTACTTTGTGCCTGAGATATTCAGGGTTTGTACCTTAGAAATTCAGGGTTTGTACCTTAGAAATTCTGGGTTTGTGCCTGAGAAATTCAGTGTTTGTTCCTCAGAAATTCAGTGTTTGTTGCTCAGAAATTTAGTGTTTGTTCCTCAGAAATTCAGTGTTTGTTCCTCAGAAATTCAGTGTTTGTTCCTCAGAAATTCAGGATTTGTGCCTGAGAAATTCAGAACCTTGTGCCTGAGAACGCAGGATTTGTACCTTAGAAATTCAGGGTTTGTGTCTGAGAAATTCAGGACTTTGTGTCTGAGAAATTCAGGGTTTGTACCTTAGAAATTTAGTGTTTGTTCCTCAGAAATTTAGTGTTTGTTCCTGAGAAATTCAGTGTTTGTTCCTCAGAAATGTAGTGTTTGTTCCTCAGAAATTCAGGATTTGTGCCTGAGAAATTCAAGATTTAAGCCTGAGAAATTCAGAACCTTGTACCTGAGAATGCAGGATTTGTACCTTAGAAATTAAGGGTTTGTACCTGAGAAATTCAGGACTTTGTACCTGAGAAATCCTGGGTTTGTGTCTGAGAAATGCTGGGTTTGTGGTACTCAAAAAAATCAGTTGATTCATGCACATGCAGTTGATTCAATTGTCGCTGTCAACAGAAACATTTGGCAAAAGTGAAATCCTAATGGAACGTTGCACTTACTGCGACGATATGCTGCCAATGGTGGCAGCAGAATCCATTGTAAAGAATGGAAAAACCGGTTTGCCGTCGACCATCTAGGGTCATAAAGTAAATGCAGCCTCAGCGTATTTGACTTCCATCAAACAGCTGTATTAGTGAGGCAGGGGCGAGCTTTCACTTTGAATTCCCAATTGGAAAATTACCATTCGTTATCGCAGCCGGAGTTCAGGAGATCCAGGCTGGAGCGTGAGTTCAGCATAATCACAGTACTGAAGATCAAATACACCCCTAGCAGGGTGCAGAAAATCCTGAGGAAAATGTAGCTTAGTCTGAAGTAAGAGCACGAATTCCGAGGAAGTCACAGGCTGACATTGACGCTGAATATGCAAGCCGTGATGATATAGCCCTATAAGAATGATAGATAGAAAATCTCAAATACATCTCTCTCCCTTTCTCTCTCTGTCTCTCTCACTCTCTCTCTCTGAGTGGATTTACGGTGGGGAGATTAAGCTCATATTAACTCGCTCTCACACGGTCTACTGCTTTGATCCCACTGGCAGATTCCAAAAGCCAGGAGGACTGGGATCTGTCAAAGAGTCTCTTTCTAGCTGCTTAGTTCCTGATTAGAGTACAAAGAAGGCAGGATTAGATCTGAACTTTTAATTGGTAACATAAAGCAATGCATAATCACAAGTACACAACTACAGCAGGTGGTGATGAATGTTGCGGCAGGAAAGGCAAGGGAATCAATACAGCAATGAATATATTTAACCCTGGAATTTGTGCCAGGAAACAAAGAGCACTAGCAGGACAATAAAGCAGAGACATCAGAAATAAGCTGACTGATCAAACTGCTTTGGACTGCTGGTTATAAGGCATGTGAGTTCTGAATGAGCAGTATGATTATAAACTCACTTTATTGTTGCTCAGAATTTCTGAACAATGCGAACACTTCAGCCATATTTACTCATATGGCTGAAGTGTTCGCATTGTTCAGAAATTCTGCAATGAATGTTGAGATATTTAACAAAGAAGGAGTCAGACTTTATCCCTCTAGCCACAGAAGGGTTTGTGTAAAGGGGTAGTTAAACAAAATGCATTTATTCAGTATTTTAAATTGTTCTCTGATGTCTACATACACAGTCGAGTCACATTATTATGACCACTTCCAACTTTCGATGGCAGCCACGTGTAAGACGTCACGTTTTTGTGGCATTCTCTTCATTCATCCATATGGAAGACACTCTTAACCAATTTGGGTATGAATCCATCCTTGTAGATCATATACACCCATACATGCTGAATGTCTTCCCTGGGGCGGATGGGATCTTCCAGCAAGACAATGTAACGTCACATGGCGAGAAATGTCCGACATTGGTTGGAAGAGCATGACCAAGACTTTAAAGTACTACCCTGGCCCCCTAATTCCCCAGACTTGAATCCAACTGAGCATCTGTGGGACCACCTTGATTGTCGTGTTCCTCCCCCACACACCCTCCAGCAGCTGTGGGATGCACTCCAGTTAGCATGGCTCCAGATACTTGTGACACCCTACCAGGACCTTACTGAGTCACTCCCAGCCTGTTGAATTGCTGTCCGTGCTTCACATGCCAGTTACTCTGGATATTAGTGGTCATAATAAAGTGACTTGACTGTATAGAAGGTATGTGAATTTGGTCAGGGTGTAAAATAGCCAGGTGCAGTTTTACATGCCCATTTACACTTTCTAGATTGAAACAAACTGTTTTCCCTTTGTTGGTGAGCTCATGAATAATCTGATGAGCTCTGCTCTGATTGGCTGGTTTACAGCAAGACATCATGATGACCACACAGAAGCTACATGGCAAAACAGACACAGACAGGAAAGTAACATGAACCTCTGTGTCGAAAAACTAGGTTGTCATCTATTGATGCTATTGTTAGTTACTGGAAGCTTGCTAGCAGCTAATGTTACCTATACTAGCTGATTGTTTTCGATCTGAACATCAAAACTAACGCTGCTACTCTCTATGAAAACTATCAGTTTAGGATGATCTTATTTCAACCGTCAAACAGTGATACAATCACACAGCATGGGTGCTACTGCAGGTTGCTTTTGGGGTCATGATGCTAATAAAGGTGGAACTGTTCCCCTCTTCAGTCTCTTCAGTATTAAATGCTGAGTGAAGCTGCTCCATATTCTCCAAGGGTTGCGAAACTATCCGGAGTGAAATGTGCAGAGCAATCTAACAACTTTAAATTTGATTAAGAAGCTAATAGGAAGCCCATTTCAAGTTTTATTGATGAGCGCCAGTTATGCCTGTTGAGATTTTCGTTTCTTGGAAAGGGTATGAAAAATCCTGCTGATTCCCTTCACACCCTGGAACATTACATTTCTACACATAGTCCACGTTTTATGTGCTCTGATGGCATTGTATGTACATTTTAGAGGGTGTAAATATGAACAAGTCAGGATTGTTGCATAAGGATTTTTGGAATCGGCCTTGGGATTTGAAGGAGGAATGACAGTGTTTGAGATCTGAGGTCTCTTTATTCATTCTACGAACCTTTAGGGCCTCTAGGTTTGTACACAAAGTCTTTGCTAAGTCTTTATCAAACATTAGTTTTAAACTAGCATTTGTGCCACAAATCCTTAACTCATCCATAATTAGTAAGTGCTAATGTGTATCTATTAAAAAGTGCTACCATGGAAGCGTGAAGGCACTGGCTTGTTCCATGAGATAAATGTTCCATTTAGAAGAGAACAGTGTGTACAGTATGAACTAAATAAGACTGAAAACTTGTTGACATTGTCTGTTTATTCTTATATATTTACTTGTGAAAACTGAATATGCAGGTTTTTTAAGGCTTCTGGCCAACTGACACAACAGCGGTCTCACTGTCGAGCTTTCAGCAGCTGCTGAGCTTCACTGAACTAGAACTGTGGATGTTGGTCTCATTGGTCATTTTGTCCGCTCCACTTACCATATATGAGCCCTGTGTAGTTTTACAGTTACAGACTGTCGTCCATCTGTTTCTTTCTCACCCTGTTCTTCAATGGTCAGGCCCCCCACAGAACAGGTATTATTTGGGTGGTAGGTCATTCTCAGAACTGATACATTTGAGCAGGGTACTGTAATAGGATGCCACTGTTGTAACAAACCAGTTTGTGAAGTTTCATCCATCCTCAATATTCCTTAATCAACTGTGAGTGGTATTATTGAAAAGTGGAAGTGTTTAGGAACCACAGCAACTAAGACATGAGGTGACAGATCACTTTAAGTTACAGAGCAGGGTTGCCAAGTGCAAAGGCTCATAGAAGAAGTTGCCAACGCTCTGCTGACTTAATCACCGCAGAGTTCCAGACCTCCTCCGGCATTAAGGTCAGGACAAAAACTGTGCACCACGATGCACAACTGTGCACATCATCACCAAGCACAATGCAGAGCATTGGATGGAGTGGTGTAAAGTGCCACCAGTGGACTCTGGAGCAGTGGAATCGTGTTCTGTGGAGTGATGATTCATGTTTCTCTATCTGGCAGTCTGATGGACGAGTCTGGGTTTGGTGAATGCCGGGAGGATGTTTCCTGCCTGACTGTATTAGGCTGACTGTAACATTTGATGGAGGAGGGATAATGCTATGGGGTTGTTTTTTAGGCCCCTTAGTTCCAGTGAAGGGAAATCTTAACACTTTAGCATTTTAGCCAATGTTATGCCCCCGACTTTGTGGGAACAGTTTGGGGAATGTCCTTTTCTTGTTCCAGCATGACTGTGCACAAAGCAAAGTCCATAAAGGCATGGTTGGGGGAGAACTTGGCTTGCCCGAACAGAGCCGTGACCTCAACCTCCATCGAACACCTTTGGGATGAACTGGAATGGAGATTGTGAGCCAGGCCCTTTCGTCCAACATCCATGTCTGACCTCACAAATACCCTTCTGGATGAATGGTTGAAAATTCCCACATACGCTCTCCAAAATCCCATAGAAAGCCTTCCCAGAAGAGTGAAAGCTGTTATCACTGCAATTCCATATTAATGGCTATGGATTTAGAACAGGATGTCATTAAAGGCTCCTGTAGGTGTCCCAACACTTTTGTCCACATAGTGTGTTTGCATCCATCAGCCTCTCTCTTCACTTCATCAAAAAAAGCTGTTGCTGTTATTGCTGCTTGGATACATTTGTGTCTCCTGAGATACCAAAGATGAAAGCAGGCCATCTACACTGGCATCCAAAATCTCAAAGGGTTCAGGAATCTGAGCATTGCTCCCTTTGGTTTGTCTTAATGACAGTCGAAACAGCTGCGGGATCCAATCCCCCATGCGTAGTCTTGCATTTCTGAAGCGCTGGCTGGTGCCGGTTTAAAAATCAAGTGGCATTCGGAGCTAAAGCAGCCAGGCACTGAAAAACGATACCTTCAAAACGATAGCTTTAACAGCAACTGATAAACATTATGAAACATTAAGCAAACGTCGACGTGCTTCAGAGCTGTCTCGTCAAGCTTACCAGATATTGTGATCTTAGAATTGCGCTTAAATAATGCTCAGAGTCTGAGGCTGCTCTGAATCTGCCAGTGTTTTTTGGCTCAATATGTTTGTGTTAGGCAGGCCTTTTGCATTTTAATGAGGTGCTTGGGTTATCGGGGCCAGTGACCCCTCTTTTAAGCCCATAATGAAGCTGTTTCCTCTGCATTGTGTGCCTGAGACAGAGTGGCACAGTTAAGCTGAATGGAATTTCCACAAATACTCCGTCGCAGTACAGTGGAAGTGGAGAGGTCATTGATGGGGGCGATGGAGGGGCTTACTGAGGCGCTACAGCTGCAGAATATAGCTTATGGCTTTATATGTTATTGCACGCCTGTCAGACCTCTGTATTACAGTCAAGATGGTATTTTTCCCTGACACGAAGCAATATTCAATCCATCAGTCAACAAGTCAGTGAAATAAATAGATCGCATGCATCATAGCAAAACTTTTACACCGTTTAGAAGAGCCAGTCCTGACCTGCTCTGGGTCATTCTGCTTTACGGCTACACTTCCCCATAGCAGCTTTATGTGATTTCAGAGGAAGTGACATGCAGTAAGTGAGGGAACTTAATGCAGTCCATTAATACCAACAACTTAACACAAATCAAATCAATGATGCACTAGAATAGGGGTCACCAGTACAACTTCTGGAGATCTAGAGGATCTCTGCCTTCTCCGGAGTCCAGTTCCAACCACTGTCTGCCACACCTCATTCATTCATTCATTCATGTAAACCAGTTATCCTTTTGGGTCGTGGGTAGTGCTGGAGTCCATCCCAACATTCACTGGGCAGAAGGCAGGAAACACCCTGGACAGGCCACCAGTCCATCGCAGGGTTATCTGCCACACCTGCTCCAGCTAATTAACTTCTACAGATGACACTGATTGGCTGGATCAGATGCATTAGTGTAAGTGAGGAAGGGCAGCATGTTACAAATGGACAGGAAAATAGATCTCGAGGACGAGGGTTAGTGACCACTGCGCTAGAACATGTGCTTGATTGCTTCATTTTCCTCGCTGAATATTTTATGAGTAAGATTAAGTTGTCTTGACTTAAGATTTACTTGGCAATTTATTTATGAGAGTAAATTAACATAATGTTAATTATTAATTAACTTGGCATCAATAATGTTGATTTTTTTAATTCCCTAAACTTCGTTCAGCTGTATACAACAAAATTGAACGCTGTTTTTAAAGATACATATAGAAACTGATTCTAATATGATCCCACTACTCCAGAACCTCATATGGTTCTACTAATTAAAATGTATCAGGGAAAAAAAATTATGACATGTTAGAGGTATGCAGAATGACAAACAGAGCAGAATGATCATAATATTGTATAATGTGCATCTTTTGCCGAGGCAGGTGCTCCAGTGTGCACAGTTGTATCATCTCCATGGAAAAACATTTTCAAATAGAACTAGGCACTCCGTAGCAGCCACACGCTACGTCACCGTGCACAATGCCAGTCTTAAGTTAAAGAGGTATACAGTTCTTCAGGATTGGACTGTGGAGCGATGGAGCTCCATCAAACACGTTCGGGATGAGTTATGGTGATCCAGAGCTAATCATCCAACACCAGTACCTCACCTCACTAATCCTCTTGTAGCTGAATGCAATCAAATCCTCACAGCAACGTTCCCATGTCTAGTGTAAAGTCTTCCCAGAAGAGTCGAATGTGTTACTGCAGCAATGGTGGTTCAAACTCTCCATTAACACCCTTCATTTGAGAAGAAAATTGCACAAGCAGGCGTCTGCAAACTTGTGGAGGTATAGAGTACAAGGTTTCGTTACAGCCGCAATGAAACAGTGTTTGAGAGTGTAAATGAATAAAGTTTGAAGTAGTTTCATTTGACCAAATAAGGCAGCATCCAGGACTTGCAAAATGTCCTCATGCCTTTTCTTTGTTCACTGAAGTGGGGAAACCCAATCTAATATTAAACAGTGTGCTTCAAGGCAATGCATCGAAAACAGTAGAAATAAGTTCTTCCGCTCTGTTTTCCCCGGGATTTTCACTTGAAAATAAACTCAATAACATTCCCAAGAGAAGCAAACAGCGCTCCCTCACCATTATATTGGAACGCATTTGCTCTTGCACCAAATCGAATGTGAGAGACTGTGCTTGCGTGCGTGTGTGCGTGCATTTCGTATATGTATGTGCTGTTAAGAATGCTTGTCGGTCACAGCATGGCACCTATGTAATGTTTTCCCCTCATTCAGGAAAAGCTTGGAATGTCTTTTTTTTTTTCTCCCCTCCACCGTCTTTTCTTGTTGGCCGTTTGTTTTGCAGCCCTCTACGTCTTAACCCACAGGGTATACGGGATAAAGTGCCAGGCCCAAGGTTAGCACCATATTTCCTTTTGCAGTCATCTTGCCTAGTGTCTTCCTGAGGACACATCCTCTGAATCCTGAGCTCTTCTTTATTTATAGTAGCTCTTGTTCGGCGCAGATGCCGTTACCCTGAGAACATTTCCCACCTGCATACGCCTCAGTTTGCACTGGTGTGTTTGAGTAGTGGGACTCTGTCCAACATATTACTGTCTATTTTTTACCTTTATGAGGCCCTCCCCAACTTTGTCAGCCTCTATGTAGTCGCCTTCGTCACTCAGCAAGCGCTAGTACATGTCTTGCTGATTGCCAACACTGTCAGATGGCTTTCAAAACAGCATTTGAATTTTCCTTATATAAAATGACTCTGATGTTTGTACAGAATCTCTATTATAAAATACCACTGATTAAAAACCAGCAGTGATTTTACACAGTGCATCAAACATGATTAGAAGGCTATTCATGTACATGATGTTCATTTGGACCTAAGCAGTGGTTTAGCAATAGTTTGGTTTGGAAAGTTTGCACAGTTTGTCTTTGAGCCTAAACATAGTCGGACAGTCGAGACATCTTTAGTTTTGCACTGGATCTATGAGGCTAATGTAGTAATGGCAGCTTACACCCTATAAATTAGAGTAATTCATGCAAACCTCCTAAATCATCCCACATTTTCCCTTAAACTGTGTTGTGTTCTAAGGTATTTCAAATAAATTTGCTGTTTGGGTTTCTGACACTGTATGAAATGTTGTTATCGAATTGTGTTAAATAGATACAGTTACAATTCACAGCATTAGGCTAATGATTTTATCCAGAGAAACTCAGAACTGTATCATGTTTTAAAGGTAGGCAAATTTAGTTTTAGGACTCTTATTGGTATAGCACTGTGCTGTTCAGTAGACGTGCATGATGCTATTCAGAGCTTTACCAAATGTTGTAGCAGTGAGTGTTTCGGTTCTAACAGTTTTAGCTCATTTTGAGCTTAAACTAAAACCCCTAGCCAGTGCATGACTAGCAAACACGGCTTTAAACATGATGTTTTTCACTAAAACACAAAAAGGATTATTGCAGGAAATATGTGTTTCAGTGATGACAATTCTTGTTACGCATAGATTTTCATACTTTTGACACAGAGTGCTCAGCATATGGCCATGAGGAATAGTGATGCAGCCTTAATTCCGGCTCTAAAATGAAGGGCCGTGGATAAAACAAGGTTTTTTTTTTTGTAAAGCACAGCTTGTTCACAGCATAACATTACATGACATTTTCTGCCAATTTTATTTAAGATATTACTGAGGGAAAAAAAAACAATTTATAAATAAAAAATAAATGATAAAATGTGCCATAGCTTAAAGTTGCCATAGAATGCATTTTTTAAACTGTAGAAGGTATGTGATTTTGGTCAGAGTGAAAAATGCCCAGATGTAGTTTACATCCATATAATTCAGCCCTTGAATGAAACAAGCTGTTTTCCCTTTTATGATGTGCTCATGAATATTTTTGTGAGATCTGCTCTGATTGGCTGGTTTTGAAGCAGCATGCAAAAACAGAAACGGACAGGAAAATAAAATGAACCTCAGGCGACACAAACCAACTTAAGGTTGTTGCTCATGAAACTATCAGTTCAAGGCGATCTGACCTTACCCTGCAAACAGTGATCAAATCACACAGCATGGCTGCTACTTACAGGTTGCTGTTGGGGCTGTGACGGTAGTTAAGGTGGAATTGCGGATCTGTTCCCCTCTCTGTCCGAGGTTTGCAAAACTGTATGGAGTCAAATGTGCGGTGCAGTCTTGGAGTTAAAGTCATTCAGAATCATCTGATAGATGTGGGCACTGAAGTTGGCTTCCTGTTCGCCAACTCATTTTAGAAATTATTCATTCCACCTTAAATGGTGTTGCAGCTTTTAAGGTGGAACGGTGCATTCGATTAAGAAGCTGGTGAATAGGAAGCCAATTTCAGCCATGGCAGATGAACATCAAGCATAGCTGTTCAGAGTTTGTTGGAAATGGTATGAAAAGCAT
>CM067478.1:31437171-31535427 GCA_034552555.1 Semaprochilodus insignis | reverse complement strand
CCATTAAACGTCATTGTTTTTATGAAAATACTTTGCTGATGTTCATACATAAGTGTGGGCAATATAACAATACATTATTATTACCATGATAAATGATATGACAACATACTCTTCTATTTTGCACATCATCAGGACACTGAACTCCTGTATGCATCCTAAAGCAGACTAGACCATTTATAGACAGCCTGTAAACAGCCAGTGTATACTGACCCAGTGCACTCACACTGTAAGCATTTCACTGGTGCATTTTTGGGGACGTCATTTTTGGGAGGAGTCAGGACTGTTATGTAACAGTGTAGGAGTTTAGAAACGGGTCATTATCTGCCCTACACAGGATTTGTATATAAAGGAGGAGCCAACAGTGTTCGAGGTTCACAGTTTGTCATTTCTAGGTACTGTTCACATGATTCATGTGTGATGATGTAAATACAGTTTTCTATTCTATGACCCCTTTCACTATACAGTGTCAGAACCTTTTCTTCTTGGCTGATCAACTACAAATGAATCTTTCACTTAACCATAACTTTTATTACAGTTGAGCTACACTTTCCTTCCATTGAACTCCTCAGACACAGTCAGAAATGTGATGAAACCGGTTCACCTAAATTGGCACCTGTGACACAGTTTTCTGCCTCGCTAACTGCATGTTCGGGCATTTTTGGCTTCCTAATTATTTTCCTCGCTTTCAGACAACATTGTAAGAGTGAAATTCATCCTGACAGCTACCGAGGAGCAGTAAACGTGTCTCTTCCCGGTTTAATATCCATTTTTGCCAGTGAAATCAGTAACGTATTTAGGTCATATTCATTTGTTTGGAGTTTTGCAATGAAGCTGCTCGGCTCCACAGCTGCCTGGGAGGGTATATTGGGGACGAGACTTCACCCAGCGTGAGGGGCTGTTATAGGGGAAGAGGGATGCTGGTTGTTTTTAGGCCACTGGGGCTGCTGGCTGATATGGTTAGTCACTGCAGGGTATTTCCCTTGGCAGGGTCTGTCTGTTGGCGTATGTGTTTCAAGCATTCAGTGTAGGTCTCCTCTTACGCACTCGTGGCCCGCCCATTACCCCCCTGCCGACGCACCGGCGCTTAAAAATATAACCCCTCAACTCAGGAGCAGGCTGCATCTCCAGAACTAATCCATGATTTCATCTCGTTTGATAGCCGACTGGTTGCCCAGATAAGGCAGTGACCTGGATAGACTTCAATGTCACAGCTTTTGCAGTTTGCTGTCTTTTTCCCTTGGCTGTCTTGGCACCAAATTAAGGCTCATGGTTGTCCTTTTATGTGTTCACTGGTGCGGTGGTTGGTGGGGAAGCACGTGGGGGTGGGGGCTGGGGTTTGGGGGCTAATCTGGTGGCTTTTACAGCACACTGATCAACACCACTATCAAATGGCCCAGGTTAAAAGCAAGGTGAACACTGCCCTGCGATTAGCTTACACGGACTAATAATGTGAAATGAAACCAAGTAATTCTTATCTACCTGAAATTAGGGAATCGGGCCTAATGCCTTTGTGCCTTTGAACGTGCCGCAAACTCCATCCAGTGGGAGAAAATCGATATCTGCCTTGCTTTCATCTCCAAAGCTCGTGCACAAAGCTCGGGGTTTTGCCCCGGCTGTCCCCTAATCGCTGATCAAATAATTACATAGCAGGGTCTCACATCTGAGCTTTCTGATTATAAGGAAGGAAAGCAGTCTGTTGTTTTGATGCTTTTCCCGAGACACTCCGGTGCTGAGTAATTGCACCGGCATCGGAAATATGACGGCGGAACAAAGAGCTGCCGTGAGCCGCTGTGTCCATTACCGGCTTTGGTATTATTGTCAGGTCTGCTGTTGTGTTTGTCAGCGTGAATACGGAATGCACTGGCGGAGCACGATTGTGCGGATGCTCCACCTGTCTGTCTCCTCGCGCCGCTCTGCAGCCAATCTGGGTGTTTGTTTGGGCCATGTGTGGGCAGATGGAGGCGGCTGGCCTGCCTGCCCCTCATTGTCTCCCCTTTCTGTCTCTGCATGCCCACCTTGGGCATAATTAACGGCTCTGATAGGCCAGTATTATGACAAACTTAATGAAGCTTTTAATGGAAATTAGTCTCAGTTGGCTGGAAGCCGGCGTGAATGCGCCGCAGTGAGCGCAGCACCAGCTCCCAGAGAGACGCCCAGCCGCTGATGCCTCGGCCAACAGCTCGCTGCCTCTCCATCACTGCTGTGCCATTATGGAGAACAGTGTGTTCTGGTTTATCCTCCTGATGTGGCTCCTGTGTTTTTTTTTATCTAATCTGAACATGGAAAGAAGCTTCGCTTCGAAAGAAGTTTCATCCTTTGAAAGACAAGAAGGAACCGTGATTGCATTTGCTTTGCCAAATGAAATAATGTAATTCTAATGTCAGCAACGACAAAAGAAGCAACCGATGTTTTTTCAGGTCTTGATGGAAAATGGGCTGTTAGCCTTGGCTGTTCTTTACAGAAGATTGGCTTGTGGAAATCACACTTACCATTAAACGTCATTGTTTTTATGAAAATACTTTGCGGATGTTCATACATAAGTGTGGGCAATATAACAATACATTATTATTACCATGATAAATGATATGACAACATACTCTTCTATTTTGCACATCATCAGGACACTGAACTCCTGTATGCATCCTAAACCAGACTAGACCGTTTATAGACAGCCTGTAAACAGCCAGTGTATACTGACCCAGTGCACTCACACTGTAAGCATTTCACTGGTGCATTTTGCCCAGTTCACAAACTTCAGAAAGACTAAACATCATGGTACATATCATCATCATGAACTGGAGGTTAGGGAAGCCTTGTGTCCGGAGGATCGCTGGTTCGATTGCCTTGAGCCGACAGGACACAACTGAAGGGCCTTTGAGCAAGGCACCTAACCCCCAACTGCTCCCCAGGTGCTGTGGATAGGGCTGACCACTGCTCCGGGCAAGTGTGCTCACTATGCCCTAGTGTGTGTGTTCACTAGTGTGTGTGTATGTGGGGTTTCACTTCACGGATGGGTTAAATGAAGTATAGAAATTCTTCTGTGTGCAGCACAATTGGCAAATGGCTGTAAATAAAAATAAATACAAAACATCACGGCAATGTCTTTGTGATGTTATAGGGAGTCTATTATGCTTTTCCTCTTTCCTTTAGCAAACTGAACTGTTTACCACTGCTGGTCCACTCTCGGAACTTATCTCCTTAAAGATTTTAAATTTGTACAGCCTTTAATTTTAGAAAATAGACTAAGAGAAATACTACAGATAACTGAAAGACAAAAAATAGAGACTATTTATAAAATTATATAAAATGATTGTTGAAAATGTTGTTGCTGACACTAAAAATTATTTACTTAACTCATTTACAACATAATGCAGGCAAGAAATGAAGGAAGAATAGGTAAATTGGACTCCTTGGAAAACAAGTGCTGAAAAGTGCTATTTTATCTAATATGCTGCTTAACCGCCAACAAGGTGCCCAAAAACGCCAAATGGATCGCCGACCTTGCTATTAGTGGGCCTACAGTGGTCCACCATCCTCTTGCTATCAGGGTGGGTGGAACTGTGGGAGCAGGATGCCTCTCTGGTGGTAGACCAATCAAAACAGTGGGCGAGCTGACCAATCAGACCACACTGGGAGCTCTATCAAAGTGAATACAGATATGTGTTTGGGAAAACTGAAGCATGTAAATCTATTCTAGCAGACACCAAAAGCACAGTTATGAGCATAATGGGTCCCCTTTAGTGTTTTGCCATATTGCCCACCCTTATGCATATTGTATGTAGCCCAGTTTACTATTGGTCAAAGCTACTATAACCAACAAACAGTCATTTATGTGTACAACCTTGTACAGTAGAGTTGCCAGACCCTTTAAACAGAACAGTGCAGACTGTTTTTTCTCCTTCTGCTGTGGGTAGCTGGCACGGACAACACAAACCACTCGCTCTCTGTCTTCTGTAGCAAAGTGTAGCTACAGCTTGGAGACAGCGGGGCCTAAAGGTGTATTATGTCTGTGTTGCTTCAGATCTGAAGCCGTCTGAAGACTCTTAATGGGTACCGCTCTGGGCTACATCCCAATCCAAACGCCAGATGTAATGACTCATAAAGTTGAAGTGTGGAGTAGTTTGCACTCTTTATGGCCCACGGCCATTAAAACTGACCAAAGGAAAGGAATAAATTATTGATGAAAGGCGGTAATGATCCAAATGTATGTTTTATTGAAATCTTTCCATCATTTAACTCATTTAATACACAGTTGTTCCCTGCTTTCCACCTTACTGCACCATAACTCCTTGTCCTATAACAGCAGTGTTTAAATGTTTAATAGAGTTAGTCTTGTGTAGGGTGAAGCTGTATTGTGTCATTTCAGGTCATTAAATGTATAATGACCGGCCACTTCAGGAAGGACACAAATTGGCAATGTTATCAGGTCCTTTATCATGTAGGTACACTATAGCTACAGGCTGTAGTAGTTCATCTGTTTCTCTGTTAGTGCCGTTTGTTAGTGCCATTTCACCCTGTTCTTCAATGGTCAGGACCCAGACAGGACCACCACAGAGCAAGTATTATGTGGGTGGTGACACTGACGTGGTGGTGGTGTGTTAGTGTGTGTTGTGCTGGTGTGAGTGGATCAGACACAGCAGTGCTGCTGGAGTGTTTAAACACTGTGTCCACTCACTGTCCACTCTATTAGACACTCCTACCTTGCTGGTCCACCTTGTAGATGTAAAGTCAGAGCTCATCTGAGCTATATCTTGTCTGTTGCTGCACAGTTTGTGCTGGTCATCTTTTAGTCCTTCATCAGTGGTCACAGGACGCTGCCCACAGGGCACTGTTAGCTGGATAGTTTTGGTTGGTGGACTATTCTCAGTCCAGCATTGACACTGAGGTGTCTAGGGAAGGGTCCTGAGAGCATTCTGACTATTGAAGAACAGGGTGAAAGGGGGTTAACAAAGTAAACAGATAGGCTACAGTCTGTAATTGGAGAACTGCAAAGCGCACCTATATGGTACACAGCACCTATAAGTGGAGCTGATAAAGTGAGTGTAGACACAAGGAGGTGTAGTTAATGAAGTAGCAGGTCAGTGTAGTATTTACTGTTGAATGCTTGAATTGCAGCATTTGCTGGTAATTGTCTTTGACTGTTCTGTATGGTAATGCCTGCAGCGCTGTGTCAGCACGGATGCAAGCATGGAGACTGCGTCGGACCCAACAAGTGCAAGTGTCACCCCGGCTTCACTGGAAAAACCTGCAACCAGGGTGAGTGCTTCCAGCGCTGACATTGTAGACATGTTTTTTCGAATACATGCAGGTACAAACACTCTCTCTGTCTCTCTCCACCTCCCCCCCAGTTCATTTTCTGGTTAACGCATAAACACATCAACTGGTTGGCAACAAGAGGAAAACATGTCACTCACAGTGATTTGCTCAGATGTGGCAAGGTGAAGAAAGTGGTTATTTTCAGGTGGAAAAAATAAAATCTCTGTAATAAGCCAATCCCTCAAATTCTCAAATTGCCTCCTAGAATGTAAATCACTGCATTGTGTGTTCTCCCCTTTAGCAGCTCCTTTTGAATGTGCTTAGGCCCCTTCAGTCTTACTTATCCTCTTAAACTTGAAATGCATCATATACATATTATTTCACAGCGGTTTACAGGACTGGGTTGCACAGGCTTTGCATGCGTTTGGACTTAAACAGTAAAATCAGTAACATTTGGGTGTTCTCTGCCTGTACCATCTCAGAAAAAGGTGTTCTTAAACACCCAGACAAATTTGAATGATTAGAAAATATACACTCATCATCAAAACAAAAATTGTCGGATTGTTGGAAGTGTCGGATTGCAATGCTATTGGGAAGGAAGATAAAGGCTACCAGAAACAATTTAGACTGATATGGGTAATATTTATTGAGCTACACATACAGACATAGTGTCTCAGTATGGCATCAGGCAGCCATGTTTGCTAATTCAACATGCCAGACGTCTCGGCATGGAGCTATAGAGGTTCCTAATTGTGTATTGTGATAATCCAGCCAATGCAGCTTGAATATTCTCAGACAGCTCCTGCAGATTGTGCGGTAGGGCTAGAGGTGGAGGAGCACCAGGCTTTCTGGATGTGTGACCCCTGACAATGAACCATTCATCTTGCCGCTGACCACTGTGCTTCCACACACAGTTTCATTGGTCGTTTCCACCAAGACAAAAGTGGGACTCATCACTGAAGATGACCCGCTGGCATCCTGAGTCACTCCATGGCAGTCTGGCACGACGCCACTGCAGTCTTTGTCGATGTTGATTTAAGGACAGTCATCACCACAGTCTGTGTGCTTGTAGTCCTGCATCATGCAACCCAGATAAGGCCCATCCTTGCTTACGTCACATGGGTAGCCGAGCGTGAAACTTGAATCATTAGCATGTCCCACAATGTCAAACCTACCCACCAAGTTTCATTCCTGTCGGTTGATACCTTATGCCCTCAACTATTTGTGCAGCTATTCTTTTGATGATGAATATATTATAGGTACATAAAATTAAGTTTCCAAACAGTGAAAAATAAGCAGTATTCTCTGCTCTGAAATGATATGGGCGTATCTAATTAAGGTGTTGACACCATGTCCAATCACAGGAAAGTTGCAGCCTTTCTGAAGTGTCTAACACGACCTGGAAAACGGATGCCCCATCTAACAGATTTATTGGACTTGTACATTCGTACATGTTTGAGAAATCAGAGTGAGAATCCAATTCAGGGCCAGGGAACACTGACCTCCTTGAGTCAGGTAGGCTTGACTATCCAAAGTGCGCATAGCTGAAAGCACAGTTAGCCTAGCTGAAGTTATGAAGAATGAAGCGGGCACTGTCTGAAGAGGGCCAGTGAGCCGTGACAGGATGCAGGGCTGGCAGTGTGAAGTGTAGCTGCTGGGCACTGACCTAGCTGATACTACTGCACTCTGGTCAGAGATATTATTAATGACTATAAGGACTTTGCTGTGGTATTTAGAATGTTGTAGTGTTGGGGGAAGGGTTGTGCTAAGTATGTCTCCAGAGCATCATCAAGCCATGATATCAGGCCTGCCCAAATGTCCTGAACACAACAATGATGAAAAACTGTTTAATTTCACAATTCAGTACTACATAGTCTTTTCATGTTTTCTAATACATATAATATGTTTAGAAATAAATCTCTACAGACTTTAAGACATGTCTTAACTGGTTATTTGTAGACTTTTTTGCTTGTTTAAGTGATATTAGTAAGCCCAAGTATCTCACTGTATTAGAAGATATTTTGGCTTGTTTCAAGCACATTGCTTAAATCGTAAGTTTAAAAATATATACCTTATATTTTGATTTTCAAGGTAAGAAAAATTGGCTTTATAAAAGTAAGTAAAAACATTCAGGTACAAGTTAAACAATCTTATAATAACCTTACAACAATTCTAAAGTATGTCAACTAGATATAAGACAATTTTTTGTGGTGTATGAAAAAAATATCCAGCATAGAAAAGAACAACGTGTAAAAGTTGAACAGAATGGAGCTGAACACTTGTATACATTGTTTGTTTATCCTTTAATGTTTTCTTGCGGCAAACAAGGTTTTGTTACCTGGTTGTGCTTAAAAGATAATAGAACGTGCACTGACTCAAAATAGACCTACAAGAGAAACCAACAGACAGCTGCTTCAGTACCTGACTTCTATTAAAATTCATTTGAAGTTCATTCACTGAACAGTAAAAGGTAAAAGAAAACATGTCAGTATAACTCTCCATCATAATCAACCCTATGGTGCGGATCCACCAGATAAAGATGTTTAATAATTCTGTGTTTGAGGTGTAAACAGAGTCATTTAGAGTGGTTTAATGTGAAATGGTAATTGCCGAGAAACTTTATCCACTCAGATTTCTTTAGATTGGTGGTGACAGGAACCAGGAGTCATGATACCGACAGGACAAACGTAGCCAATTTATTTACTATCCAAAACCACCAGTGAACCTACACGTGTCTTCTGAGTGTTTATATGTAAGTTATGATGGTAAAAGAGTAGTTCAGTTGTAAGCTTTACATGTCTCATCAAACCACTTGGAATGATTTCCCTAGAATACCAGTCAAACAGTGTAGACACACCCAACTAAATGGATGTGTTTAGTGATTTTAAAGACTTTACAGGCTTACACTTAACAGTCTCAACTGATGAGATGTCTGAAACAATACGTATCTTGATATAACACTTAGACTCTTGATGTATTACAGTATTATATTTTTGTTTTTCTGTATCACCACCTCTAATATACACACATCATCAAAAATAGTTGCACCCAGAAGGAATAGACCAACAGGAATGAAACTTTTTGGGATGGGTTTGACAAGCTGCATGGAATGGATTATCTCAGGACACCATATGATATGTTAGCAAATATGACTGTATATTTGTTACGCCAAAAAAAAAAAAAAAAAAAAAAAACACTTTTTGGCACAGTTTAAAAGCTCATTCCCCTTTCAGTTTGGTCAATATTCATGATGGACAGACCAATAGAATTGGTCAAAAACAGCTTAGAAAAAAAATTGTTATATTAACCTCAATTAAAGGTTAAGAAAGCTGTTGTAAGTTACATTTTGGAGGTTTTTAAGGTGGACTGTGTAATTCCATGAGTGCTAGTTTATAATTTGATGTCATCACTTTTGTTCCACAGTAAAGCAATAAGCTACAAGTAAGGAACACCTCCCATGAGTAGCCTAAACTTTTGATTGGTAGTGTACCTCTAGTCCTGTAGCCCTCCTTCAATGTTTCATCTTACCCATCTTATCAATACCGCTGAGTCATCTCATGAGGGACTATCTAATGAGATATGGGAGAAAACAAGCTGAAACTATGCAGTGCAGGTGGACCACAGGAATGAGGGTGGAAACAGTGCTTTAAAAGATACAATCTCAATTACTTCCGCGAGATAGCTCGACACCAAGTAAAACCAGCCTTCACGAGTAATTCTATCAGTACCCTTGACAGAGGCATACAGGCAGCGTAGATAACCCCTGATTTAAAGCACTGCAAACCTTTCCGAGAGCAGAAGCCTGTGGAGATTTAAGGAGTGGAATCTCCTCCCTAAGAGAGCAACGGGAGAAGGAGTAATTAAAAGGAGGGAGGAAGAAAGAAAACAAAACCCCTTAGGAATGTGGAACTGAGTCATCTCTCTCTCCACTGCCTGTCAAACGTATGGGATATCCAGCTGTTAGGCTGTTGTTAATAAATATATTGTTTTATGACATATATTGGTGTGATGTCAGAACTCAAAAGATTTAGGGGTTTAATCCACAAAGCAGCTATTTGTGCTGACTTTTGTGCTGACAAAGCAGCTATTTGTGACTTTTATGTATCTTATATATATAGATATTCCTTTCATAACAAGATTTCTCAGGTTTGCTGCATTTATTCTAATGTGAATTAATAAACCATAAAGTACAATTAATAACAGACTTCATATTCAGTCACTTTTTATTGTTTCTCTGATAAAACAAATCAGCGCTTCCAGAGCGAAGTGAATGCTCGGAAACTAATGCAGTGCATCCAACAGTACAGGCAGCACGGACCTTCTTTTACACCGTGATAGAAAACATGGTGGCTACTACTACACTACTACTATTGCCAAAAAAACTAAATCTATCACCAACAAGACATTCGGTGAAAACGTTTAGATCTAGGAATGTTACAATATATCGGTCTGTATTGATGCATCAACAAAATAGTGAATGGTCACCATTGTGATGCATTTATGTTTATTTTGCTCTGTTCCAATATTAGCTTGCATGCTTGCCTTCACATTAAAGGGCCTAATGATGCAGCAGCAACCTACCAGTCGTACGAGCAGTAGCAGCCAAGAAAAAGTAGTTTTACACTCTCTCATTGGGTGTGGAAACATTCTGATATTAGACAAAATCAGTTTGCCATTTACACAAAGAATGTAAGTGTGAATTAAGATACTCAGGTAACACCACAAACTTGTTAGCTCACCTGAAAAATATGGCACTATGTTATGGACAGTCGACTAGAGAGCCCAGTATCGAAACGCAATGCACTGTGACAAATTTGGAGGTAACGAAAACAATCGGATCGTGGTACTGATGTAGTATTGCGTTGTGATGAAACCTAGTTGAATCCTAGTTGAATCAGTTACTTGCTCAAAACCTGCCCTTAATATATAGGAAGACACTTTAGCACATACGGTTCCATGCAAAGGTTTGAAGTCACCCTGTGAAATTACATATTGATTTTATAGGTGGAAGTGAGTTAATACATCCTCTGCAGGAAGCAAACTTCAATGTGCAATTTTTTTTAGCTACATATTAGAATAAACGTAAGATACAAAACGTGGTATATGGTGCCATAACATTTGCCCAGGCCACACTTGCTATTTTATATTGTACTCCAATATGTTAAATTCAGCAAATAAACAGTAATTGAACATAAAATGTGCAGATTTGTCTCGTGTTAACTCGTATTCACTTTGAAAAGCAACTAAGCCTGCCATATGACACCCAGCAGCACCCAGACTTTTGACGGTAGGTGCTTTATGCTAATGAAACATTTGCAGATAGTATGTCTTACTTAATTGAAAAGTAACAGCGTGAAATTTTTTGTTGTGACGACTGTAGCCCATCTTAACGCCGAGCAGAGGTAATGATTGCCTCACTATAACCGACAGACAACATCGTTAACAGTTTAATTACACATACAAGACTAGTGTGCGTAGAAGCACTGGGAGAGGAAATGGTACAGTGTGTAATTCAGAGTCCCATTTTGTCCTGTACAGTCAAAGCTTTCATAACTGCCGTTTAGAACGGACGCTTGGCTGCATATTAAAATATCTGCAGTTCAGCCGAAAGTAACCTTGAAAGAGCAAATGAAGTGATTTATAAACAGGCAAGCTTTGTGTAAAAGCTTCAAACGAGTAAACCTTTGATGTGAATCCCACATCATAGTAATGAGTGATGCAACTAAGAAGTGAGTAAACTGTGGCTTGTGTGCACCACTGTATGCTTATGCATCTGTCTCTGTAATGACAGCTTAAGTACACATGAATGTACACAAACTGAACAGCCCTATTCACAGTGGACTCGTGTGGACTGACAGATGACCCTCAAGCACTTGGAGGATTGAGACTGTTAAACAGAACGGGTCAAGGCAAATGCGCCCACCCAAGTGATTTCAATAAGCACAAGACCAACCTGCCAAAGCGATCTAAATAGTCCCAATTTTGGAAAGAATATATAATAGCATTATTTAATCAGGACAATTTTGTTAAGTAGCTTTGCTATTAAATAGCCTTTTGTCATCTTTCAAACTGTTACCGTGTGAGCTCAAACAAGAGTGGAATGCTACCTGAATATGTGCACACAAGAAATATGCATAATGCATGCGCCAAAAGTTGTTATGAGCATTCCTAATATCCACAGCTGGCTTTATAATCTAGTACTGTCCATCAGCATTAAGGAATGCTCACTAAAGTGCCACGAAGAGCATTTCAAGAAGGGTGTGCCTCAGGGCTCTATATTTGTGCCGTTTGAATTGTGCATTACTCAACACCTTCACCTTAATCATTCTCGCAGATCTGGCTTTCAAACCGAATTCCAATTAAAGCATCATTAGCATTAACCTCTCTTGATCTCCATTTTATGTAGATTGCCCATCACTGTAGCATCACTGTCATGCTGCTGATTTAAGGCAGATGGGTGTCTTCGCCCAGAACAAATAAACTCATTAAGGCACTAATCCATTTAGCACTGAGATGGCACAGGGCCGCTCTTCACTCAGCACGGATCGAATCATTTTAATAAGATGATTATTTTCTGTGGGGGACTTTCGTAATTGAGAATTTGCGCACCTGCTGTGCCTGCTCTGTGTCAGGAATGTATTATAAGCCTAGCCTGAGCGTATTTTTTGAACGACAGCACTCAGGGTTTTGGGTTCTGTGGAGCGGATTCTCTACTGACAGTAGTTTTCTTTTTGTCTCCACTTCGCTCCCTGTATGTTAACAGCTGGTGTGGAGCACCCTGTTCCTCTCTTTGAGCACTGCTATTCCAAGAGCACTAGCTCAGATATGGAATCACTCCAGCCATAGCTGATGAACGAGCCTCCAATTTTAAAATCAACAAACGCCTGACTCTATTATGGGACTGTTTAATTTTCGCATAAGCCCCGCACGTGGGACAACAGTTTGCGTTTCGCAGAACCCAGGCACGGCATTCGGCTGCCTGCTGGCCTGTGATATTTATAAGTTGAAAGAGAAACAGAGCCGAGCAGATTATGGAGCATACTTCACGTGTCATCATATAATTAGCCATAACGCGGACGCATTGTTCAATTACACCGCAATGCGCCTGCCCTGGCCTCTCCTCCCACACCATCAAGGACATCGCTCACTCACTGAGCTGAACGGTGGGCAGGGATGTAAGCTGCACAGCTGACTTAACAAAGCCTTGCCCTACAAAGGCTCCAAACACGGAAACCCTTCCAACAATTTTCCGTCGATATTTATTGCCATACCAATGTAGTTGATAACGGAGGACAGAGCGCAAACCCTGAACATCTGATGAGATCCCTCTAATCTGATAAAGCACATACAGATTTACAGACACGAGGAAACCGAATCATAACAATACAAAAGCCTTAGAAATGGAAAATATATACCATGTACACCATTTGTTTTAGCGTCCCTCCTCACATACTGATGAATGGACATGGAACTGTTCAGCAGCTGAATGGTCTTAGATTGTATTCATAGATTTGCCCTTGATGTTCTCTATCGCTGTGTAGATTAGCAACTGCAGAGAATTGCATCTTCAGCCTTAAGAGGTCACTGCCCATGAGCTGACCAACATCTCCCACATCCATGAGTCTAGCATTCACTACAAAGGTGGCAAAAGGACTTTTCCCACTTTGCACTCTGCCCTTAATATATGTTCTTTCTGGGAAAAGATCAAAACTACAGTTTCTTAACAGAACTTACTGTAAGGCCTTACAAGTATAAACTGGATATCAAAGCTAGCTACGTTGCTGTTATTATGCCAGCCTTATTATACAAAGGTAAAATTGATGTCCCTCGTTTGTCCCAACCCAACAGACTGTCCGTGTCTTTAGAGTTTGACTGTACGGCTCTTGTTGTGAGCTGACAGCAGCCATTCATTTCTCCTCCAGCACCACTGAAGATAATCTTCTGTTAGCTGATACCTGTTTACATCGGCGTACATTCCGTCAAATGTTACCCGTCACAAATTCCAGCTGGTAGCTAGGTCTTTGCCTATCTCACAGTGCTACCAAGCTAGGAGTGTGAAAGCTAGCATATGCCTTTAGGTTTGACAACAGAGGTCCGTGTTGGCTAGCATTGTCCTAGAAGGCAGAAGGATTGATTTAGGAATTTCTCACCAAATGTGTTTCCACTGTAATAAGTCTGTTCCCAGCCACATTTAACCTTACATTTCTCATGATTGTCACCAGATATTCTTGTTACAAGATCATGTCCAGCCCCGCAAGACTAGAAACCATGATGCTTTGATCTTTTCTTAGTGGGATACATAGTGGAATTGGTCTTAGTGAGCCTTGTAGGTGTTGGGAATCCTGAGTGTGGCCAAACATTTTTTATAGGCGCCAAAGAATGTTTTGCGAATATTCCGTTCCACCTTAAATGGTACTGCGGTTACTTTTTACACCTGCACGAGCTGTAGCATTTAAGGTGGAACGGAACATTCAGTTAAGAAGCTGGCAAATAGGAAGCTAACTTCAGCCTTGAACATTAGCCATGCCTAGTGGCAGTTCTGTTCCTTGGAAAGGGTATAGGAATGCCCATATCCCGTTCAAAGCCTGGAACAGTAAGTTTCTGCACAGTCTGTCATTTTCATTCCTGTTGCTTTGTTGTCAGTGTTAGAACGTGAGCGTAAATGTAATTTCGGAGGAGTACATGTCAAGACTGTTGCATAACAGTGTAGGATTCTGGAGTCAGTCTATTTTCCTGGCCTCTGTTTTTGTATTTGATGAAGTAACAGCAGTATTTAAGGAGCACGATATGTGAGCTCTATGTTCTGAACTCTCCTTATTCCACTATGGCAATGTAAAGACAGCTTTCCATTCCATGCTACCTTAAAGGCTGAACACACAGTTCTCTGCTGCTGTATCCTCTGATCAGCTGTGTAGCTGCCAAATCACACGGTAGTATAGGACATCGAGGACATCTGTCTCTCTGTTACCCGGCTGAGCGTTTAGCAGCGCTGACCGAGATATAAGTGGCACAGCTGGGTTATAAGAGCCTCATGTTGCAAGCATGGGAATCATTCAAACCCTTCCAAACATTCTAATGTCCGATATCCCCTTTTGTCGCTAACAATAACGGCTGTTTACTGGCACGGAGCGAAGTGATCCGGGCGTTTTCGGGCGTGACTCCTGCCACTCTCTGACACCAAAGCCGTGCTTGCTTTTGTTCCGGAGAAGCAGATGGAGGCTGAGAGACGTGCCTGATCTCACCCAGACACCATTCAATCTCTGCAGGAATGTGACTCAGACTTTTTTTTTCCTTTTTCTTTTTTTCCCAACACCAACTCACACAAGCATAATCCTCTTTACTGCATAATGTCACTCTTTTCCTCTCCAGGAATGCAGACTGGTTAAAAGTGTGTAATCAGTTGAATGTGTTTATTTACCTCATCCTGCAGTCTCAACAGTGAAGGTTCTTAAAGGTTCCTGGTTTGAATGTACGGTTCTGGGAAAAACGTCTAAATGCACCTGAATTGTGTGTGTATGCAGGAGCAGAGTAATAGAACCTTTACATTATGGAGATGTTCTTGAAAATATAACATTACTTAATTGAAAGGTTCTATAGAGAAGCAAACATGGCTCTTTTGTGGCATCACTCCAAAGTACCATGTTTTTAGACCTTTGTTTTGAACAGTATGTGTGCTGTATTGTATGTATCTCTCTCTCTCTCTCTCTCTCTCTCTCTCTCTCTCTCTCTCTCACTCTCTCTGTGTTCTGATTTTCTCCATCTAATCTTTAAGAAGAAGAACAGGACTATGTAAACCCCCTAATGCCTCTGTGGGACAGTTACCCCCCTGTCTTTATTCCCACCATGGACCAGCAGCCTGTGGGGGTGCCTCCGGAGGGTGAGCTATGGCTATTCGACCAATCACTGGACGACACCCACTCTTTTTGCCCCTCTGTTCGCCCCCAACCGCAGCACCTGCATGGCGCAGTCTGTTCAGCTGAGAGAGTCAATACTTGCCCCCCCCCCGCCACACACTCTCGCAGTAGAACCTCCCACAGCCTGGATGGGCATGGCTGGAATGACAAGCCAACTGAAGCCAAGCATGATCTCTCCAGACTCTTTACAGAAGCCGTGCTATGGCACTTTCTCGCTCTCTCTCTTTTTCTCTCTCTCTGTGTCTCTCTCTATTCCAGTTTGGCTCAGTGCACTTTAGTGAAAGTTATAAGTCACATTATTGCCAAAGCTTCAAATGAGAAATGGTAAACAAGTGAAATGGAAATGTTGCTCATAAAATTAGTAATCAGCTACAAAAAGGAAACGTTTGAGGGAGCTTCTTTACTTAATGGTGATGTCTCTCTCTCTCTCTTTGTCCCTCTCTATTTCTGTCTCTCACTCTCTGTCTGTCTCTCTCTTTGTCTCTCTCTCTCTATCTCTCTTTGTCTGCCTGTCTATCTGTCTCTCACTCTCTCTCTGTCTCTGCCTATCTCTGTCTATGTATCTATCTCTCTCTCATTCGCTCTCTCTCACTCTCTCTCTCTCTCTCTCACTTGCACTCTCGCTCTTTCTCTCACTTGCTCTCTCACTTGCACTCTCTCTCACACTCAAGCTTTCTCTCTCTTTCTCATACACTCTCTCTCTTTCATGCTCTCACTTTAATTTTATTCCTCTCTCTCTTTGCCACTCTGTCTTTCATGTTCTCTCCCTCTTTCTGTCTCTTTCTCTGTCTTTCTTTCTGTCTCCTTCTTTATTTCTCTCTCTCTGTCTCTCTCTTTTAGTCACTCTCACTCTCTCTTTGTCCCTCTCTCTCATGCTCTCTCCCTCTGTGTTTCCTTCTTTATCATTTTTTACTTTCTCTTTACTTCTCTTTTTTCAACCACTCTTTATTTATGTCTCATTTTCTCTCTCCATTCCTCTTACTTCATCTTCCTCTCATTTTCTCTCTTACCTTTTTCTCTCTCTTTGATGGTCTATCCCTCTTCCTTCCTTTCTCTGCCTCTTTTCTTTTTCTCTCAGCTGTTCTTTCGCCATCTTTCCTTCTCTCCTGGTCCTTTTCTCTCTCTTTCTCCTTCTCCACCTCTTCCCCTTTTTTCTCTTCCTCTACCTCCCTCTTTTTCACTGTCTCCCTCTTTCTCTCTCTCTCACCCTCTCTCTCTCTCTCTCTCACACACACACACACACACACACACACACACAAAATCTCTGTCAGTCTTTCTCGGTTCTCAGCTCTCTGAACTTGTGAACCAGACCATCTTTCATCTGCAAGAGCCTGAGAGCCCTGCTGTCCTGCTCTCCTCCTTTCCTTCTCTTTCATCTGTCCTTCTCTGTCTTTCCCTGTGCTTTCTTCCCCTCGTCCCTCACCTCACTCCATCTCATCCTGTTCTTACTGCTGTGGAATTCAGTCTGCTGCTTCGTTAAGTGTCTGAATACATAGAGACTGATTCTTGGATCATGTCTCGGTGCAGTGATGATAATCTGTTTCTCTTTTACTGTTTCTTCTCAGTACAAACCTTTCTATATCTAATTTCTTAGGTATATTATTCTTAGGAAAATATCTCAAATACATCTCTCTTATGTTTCTCTCTCTCTTTCTCCCTCTGTCATTCTCTCCCTTACCCATCCTTCCCATGCATCATTTAGTGTGTTTCTCACAGTTCATTTGCAGCGAAAGCTCCAGAGAACGGCTCAGTGCTTTGTATACTGGTGTAATCTACCTTTCTCTCCCCGTTCTTTCTTTTTCTTCATTCCTTCTATTTTCTCTTGTCCGCAGCAGATCATTGTGCACCATACTCTTTCCTTCTCTTTTTTTTCCACCCGCATGTGCTGTAGCTTGGAGCTTGCCGCCTGACGCTGGACGCCTTGCTCCAGTAATCCACGTTTGTTGACATTTAAATTTTGCTGTTTTCAGCTTTTTTTTTCCCCGAGGGAAGCAAAGCCAGTTAGAGGTGGAAAATTCTTTCCTTCAAACCCCCGGACAGTATGCGGCGTTAATACAGAGTGACTAGCCAAGTTTGGTGTGAGAAGTTTTGCCGAAAGTTCACCTCAGGGTTGAGTTTCTTCCAGGTCGGGGTTATTACTGAGATGTCAGAGAGGGCACAGAAATAAAGAGAACAGAGCGAAATACAAATTGGGATGTAGAAGGGTTCAGGGGAAGGCTGTGCAGAGCTTCTTGTCAAGAGAATAAGTTACATGGGTTTCTGTCCTAGTATGACATTTTGTTACACTGCTACGGGTTTCTGCTACAACCTCGTTTTCAAACAGGTCAGGACGCTGTGCAAAATGTAAAACACATGTCCAAATCATTTATACCCCATTTTTAATAGACAGTAGTACAACAACAACATATCAAACACTGAAACTGAGAAAGGTTATTGTTTTTTGAGAAATGTATGCCCATTTTGGATTTGATGCTAGCAGTGTGTGTCACTAAAGTTGACAACAAAAGACTGGTCAAATTGTGTCAAAACGTTCCAAAAAAAAAAAACCTATAAAAAACATTTTGCGTATTGTTAGGTTAGTTGGCGTCAGGCCAGTAACATGACTGTATGTAAAAAGAGCATCCCAGATGGAATATCCCAGATAGAGGTGGAATGTTTCAGAAGTAAAGACGGGGAGGGGTTCACCACTCTGTAAATGACTACACTGGCAAAATGTCCATTATAATTCAAGAATAACAGCATAAAATTGCAAAAAAACTTGAGGATTTCTTCATCTTTGGTACCTAATATCCTGAAAACATTCTGAGGATCCGGAGAGGGACAAGACCCAAAACCAGTATTGGATGACCATGATCTTTGCACCCTCAGATGGCACTGCTTTAAAAACAGACTTGATTCTGTAATGGGAAACATTGCATGGGCTCAGGAACACTTCCCAAAACCATCATTTGGGAACATTTTGGGAAGATACCATATATCAACAAGACTCAGAAACACCGTCGCCTTTTCTGGGCCAGAGCACATTTAAGATTAAGACTGAGGCAAAGTGGAAAAGTGTCCTGTGGTCCGATGAATCAAAATGTAAAATTCTAAAAATCACAGACAGCACTTTCACTATGGCTAAAGAGAAGAGCAACCATTCGACTTGCTATAAGCTCACAATTGCCAGCATCTGTAATACTATGGGGAGGGCATTAGTGCACATGGCATGCGTGGATTGCACAGCTGTGAAGGCTCCATTAATGCTGAACAATCTATATAGGATTTGGAGCAACATATGCTGTCATCCAGACATCCAGTCTTGTTCAGGGAAGGTCTAGCCCATTTCAGCAAGACAATGAACCACATTCTGTATTACAACACGCTGGTATGCTAGTCAGCAACAATGGAAGCAGTTATGCTGATCACCACCAAAACTAGCTAAACTAGTGTTGTGTTTTGGATCATGGTTTGCTGGCCCACCAGGATAACCCTGCTAACCAACACTAGACCAGCAACATAACTGCATAACCGAGCAGGGAGTACATCGTTTCTATTGTTATTTAAATTGGTTTCTGTGCTAGCATGGTGTTTTGTTATGCTAGCACATGACTCCTGCTGTCAGTTACGCCAGTTTATGTACTGGCATAACGTTTACTGCGTCTAGCCCGTGGTTCCTGCTGTGTGGCCATATGGAAAATGCTGCACTAGTGAGCTTGGATAGCAGGCAAGGTCAGGTATGATCTGCTCCATTGCTCAGGTTTCAAAAACCGACAGTCCATATGCTCCCTTTACTATTAATAAACCTAAACTTAATAGTCACATACCTCTGAAATTATGTACAGCTTTTAATGATTCTTTAGTCTTTTTCCATTTGCCAGATGTGCCCCTCCCCACTTCCCTGCCATTAAAATCCATTATTACATTCTAATGACATCTGAGTGATGTAAATGTGCTGACAAATGGCCCCGATGATATCCACAAGGAAAAGAACATCTCTACAAAAGGTTCAGCCGTGTGAACGTCTCGCAATTAGGCTCCCAATCACCAGGTAATTGCTGTCTAATTGGAAAATGCAGGAGCTAAATGAGGATGTTCATTTTTCTGAAGTGGGTGATTTTATCCTGGCATTTTATGCTGTTGGCTGTCTTTTCTTTGACTTCTCTGTTATTTTGGAGACATTTGCAACTAGTCAAGTGTGTCGAATGTCAGGAAGTTTGGCAGGAAGAAATGTAAAGTTAGACCGATACAGAATGTATAGGCCAGGCACACATTGAGATGCTGCATTAAGATCTCTTGTTGCACATCTGATTTTTGTTTTGCCCTGTGTCATTGAGCTTTGAGGTGTTTGACACTTTGAGAGCATTTGGAGGTTTCAGACGTTAAAGACTGCCCTGTCTCCCCCCTCAAGATAAAGTTTGGTCTAGCTAGCTTCGCTTTATGGAAGGTCAAACCAATCCCAACCCAGTCTGATAGAATTTCTCGATCAGCACAGGAAGTGATTCGAAATGTATCAGCCATATGGTCATCTCAGTCATGTGACCCCATTGCGGTTTCTGTGGTAGAATGCAGCTGCGCCATCCGTCTATTTAAAGGTGTCACCTCTCAGATATAGCAGGCATGCCATTCTGCAGAATGCATTCCGTGCATAGCCCATCTCTAAAGATGGCGCCATTCTCTCTGAACTGGGCCACGCCAAAGCCACACATGCACTCCTGCCAGGGGGATTTGCTTTCACTGCTGTGTAAATTAGACTCTGGGCATCGTGTAGAGGGGCTGGCCCAGAAAATGGACTGTGTGTGTGCCTTCCAGTTTAAAGGTGTAAGCGTTACATTGTTAGGGGCTGTCCTTTTCATTTAGCTCTTAATAACAATAATAATAATAATAATAATAATAATAATAATTTTTTTGTGGATTATGCCTTTAGTGTATGGTGGTAGCATAAGGGGGGATTGTGTGACTGAGGGGGTGTACTTTGAGAACTCTAAGCCTTAATGCCAGACACCCCCTAGGATGGATAGAAATGAGTAACAGGGAGGACTGCGAAAACTTCCATTACGCAGACGGAAGGTAGAGATGAAAATTTATAGGGTGTTAAATTGGAAGGCCCTCCCCCCAAATTTCAGCTGTTTCATAACTCCATGTAATGCCTTATGGGCAGCTCTCTTTTACAATTGCTAGTGAGACTTGGAGGAGCCGAGGTAAAAGTGTTGAAAGAATAGATGAGTTTTAATAAAGGTGTCTAAAGAAGGGAGAGGAAAATACACTTATAACAGTAGTCCAAAGTCAGGGGCCCAGGGACTGAAAGATCTGCCCTGTAAGTGTTAATCTGGTATTAGGAACCACCTGTAGAACTTAATTGGTGGGCCCAAGAGTGGTCAAGGGGGCCAAGCACTGAAAAAATGTCCCCCTATAAATGCTATCAGAATAGAAGTGAAAAATTTGCATCTGTTTAGGGTTAAAAGTTTGTTACCATAATGAAAGCGCGAGCCAATTTCCATCATCTTTCTAAAGAAAGAACGTTTGACAGTCGAAGAAGGTTGTTTTTGAGCCGATGTTCAGTGACCTGATCAAATATCTGATACAGTAATCCAAGTGGCGTCATCGTCTAAGCGTTCACCTTATCTTTAGGAAACTAAGTTCCTGAGTTGCAACAGCCGTCCGCGGATGGGTATAAGAAAGTAGAATTGCCCTCTCTTTCTGTCTTTGGGTGGGTGGGATAGCCCTGCCCCTCTCTCTCAATCACTCAGCACAATGTTAGTCAAGACGCTCTTAAATACAGAATTAGCACTTAGCATTCTCCTAGAAGCATTGAGGCAGACGAAGTTTGTGTTAGTGGTAGTTCAGACAGAAGGTGATGGATGGCTTTAGGTGCATTGGTGGAAGTACATGCTAGTCTTCACCTCCCCAGCTCAATACCATAGCGTGATGGATGGAGACTTAACTAGCAGGTGGAATTGGCCATGACAAAAACCGGGGAAGAATAGTAGAGTGTAGCTGAAAGATGGAGAAGAACTGGTTGAAATCAAACCAACTAAAGTTTGGAACATCACCTCCCCTTCACCCCCAGGGTGAAGAACAGTCTTTGCCTTGATGCATGTGAGCTGGAATTCTTGGGATTCTCGTCCTGCACGCCAGCCTGGCATCCTGAGATTCATTTCCGGAGGCTGTTGACTTTTCCGTGCGCTTTCTCAGCTTTTGGCAGGTGCTAAACTTCGATCTGGCCGCTCTTCATCTCAGCTCGACGTATCACTGTTTCTAATAATGCTTTAAGAGGATAGGTGGATTGTTGATCTTTACCGTCATTGAGGCTTCAGGGTGTATGTTGGTGTGTTTAAAGCTGCCAGCGCATCACCTTGAAATCTGTGGTTAAGAGCGTTGAGGAAAAAGAGCTTTCCTCTATTGGAAGGTAATAAGCAGGTTTGGTGTAATGGCATCCTCTCTGTGGATTCTCTGGGGTGGGCCTGTCGAGACACAGCTCTGCAGCCACACAGCTTTAAGGGGATTGACCCTTAAACTCTGACCTCTAGCTAATCCCCCCTCACGCCCCCCAGGTCTTCTGTCTGGATGCTCTAACCTTTTCCCTCTCCCCTTTTTGCAGATCTGAACGAGTGTGGCCTGAAGCCTCGGCCGTGCAAACACAGGTGCATGAACACGTACGGCAGCTACAAGTGCTACTGCCTCAATGGATACATGCTCCTGCCTGATGGAACCTGTGGAAGTGAGTCATTTCTCACGCGCTCTCTCATTTAGCCGTCTGCCACCCGACCGCTCTCACACTAACACTGCTGTTCTCTAAGCTCCCCAACCCATTTGTGCAGAGATAAAAATGGCCTAGCATTCAGGCTGAACCCTAATGAGCACATGCTGCTCCAGTATTGCGCATATATCACTCCATATACCTTATTTAGGATGTTTACAATTTCACAGTTCAGCTGTATGTTCATTTGTTCACCGTAAATAACAATGGATGAAAATGAGCTCAGTGCTAACAGCAAGAGGCTAAAATAATAACTGTCACTCGCTGTAATCTCAAAGGACAACACAGGAACTCTAATGATCACATGATGATCTCTCAGATTTCACTCCCTATGTGATGTTTGGGGTGTCTCCACAGTTCAGATGTGAGGTACATTAGCTCGTAAATGAATCTGTTCTGCTAGAATAACAAGAAATTAAAACTTTTGTGCAGCAGCAAATAACAGTACATGTGTCTAACCATAATAATATTGGAGGTCCAGCTGTTCAGAAACAAACAAATATGGAAAATATGAATAAACATGGCCAAATATCAAGTTGAATATCCAGGAAATTATTGGTTTCCAAAATCTCACAGGTGGTGTATGAATAGAATACATATGTTCGTTTGACCATAATTTTGATTGTTGCTGGATAAAATGCTAGAATTTTACAGCTATTTCTTTGGCTGGGTTTTTTTTGGGGTGGGGGTCAAGGGGCAGTTTGAAGCTTGGGGGTCAATGAAGAAATTTTTGGAGATTATGAGCCTAATATAAGATAGTTTCTGTTAACACAAGTAAGAAATGAAGTGTGCATCTGAGAACCACGAACATGCAATGTTTTTAGACACAGAGACACATCACATGTTTTGACATCAAAATGATTTGGCTACGACATTGGCTAAATTGACTACAACAACAAAGTACTGATGGATCTTCCACGTGTATACTCTGCCAACTAAACCTGTTCTCTAAATACAGGATATGTATTGAAATGAAGTACTTAGAGCATCAAGTAGTTACACTGAACTAATGCGAACCCAGCAGCTAAAGTGTTTTACATCAGTCAAACAGTGCAGTGATGTCCAATATCTAGTGTGTATTGCTACAAACGGCTCCATTACAGCTTGCAAAAGACACAGAAGAGCATTTACACAATTTTGCAGGCAGGATGGATCTGACAAAATCACAATGGTTATCGTACGGTTACCTTAGATATCAGGCACGCCATTTATGTGTGAAGGCACTTCCCGAGTTTACGTGTTTAGTGTGGAAACAATGCTGTGTTTGGACAAAGTTGCCAAATTTGGGGCCGTAAAGGGGCCCCAAATGCATACATATATATTTTACAGTGCTTAAATTCAGCAGACATGGTAATATATCTAATCACGAGGCTAATAACCCTGCAGCAACCATTGTAATACGTGTACCATATACCCAAGCACTAAAGAATCGGACAAGTTTGGAAAATAAGTAGGGTTCCATTGTACAGGGTCCATAGCCTTACAATAACATATCTTTACCACCCCAAGGTCAAATGGTCTGTTCAGCATTTGTCATACACCTCCTTTTCAGATCCCTTCTCAGTAGTTATAAATAAGATGCCATTCTAAACGCTCTACCTATCATTTGTGTTGCATTAGCTCCATAAAAATTGAGGTGCTTGGACCCCAATGATTGCCACTTGCTGTGCAATTTGCAGATGATGGGTTTAGCTGTCATAGCGATTACAGTGCTCCACATAAATCAGTGTATTTTACACCAATTTCAGTGTCAGGTAATTGCGTCGGTTACAAAGAATGATAATTTGCATGTAGTAGCCGTTTTTACACCCACATTCCTAAGGATATTGAAGAAATATATCATGTGTGAAAATCAATACCAACTGCTCAAAGCATGTCTGTTCCAGTAAGGTTGTATTTATTAGTGCTGTTAGGACACAGATTGGCAGTAACTTTTTGCAGCCATGTTTCCAGTAGCACTCCTAAAATTATACAGTGTACACAATTTAATTCAGCCGGATGTTCAGCATTAAAAACCATGGGTTTAAATGAAAGGTGTTGAGCTTATATATATGCTTCCAAGGTTTATGGTTGGTTTATGCTTCCAAGACATGAACCATACATTGTACACAGTTCTACAGCAGCAAAAAAGTCTGAAAAATAGGAATTTCTGCTGTCCATGTTTTCCCACTGTATTCCTCACCTGTCTGTCACGTGCTTCTACGATTACATTTTCTCCCTCCAGAGATTTTTTCCTTTTTTCCTGCAGTCACCCTATCAGCTCGGGGCACCCAGTGGAGGGTTTTAAAATGACTCTAAAGAAAAATGAGAGAGGGAGAGAGAGAGAGAGAGAGAGAGAGAGAGAGAGAGAGAGAGAGAGAGTGAAGTGAACTTCAACCCTACCAGTAAAGCCCGATTCTTATTGCTGGCCCTGAGCTATTCTGCCTGCACAGAGGAGGCCGTGCCCGTGCTTGCCTCACGCTAACTGCTGGCTGCAAAGGTTCAAGATTTCTCCTTTTTCCTAAAAGCTCCGCACCACTGCAAACCGAGCTACCGTGGAGTTTATCAAAGTGTGCAGCGGGATCTTTGAAGTGCGGGTTAAAGAAGTGGTTCTTTCAGGGAGTTTTTTGTGGGTATTTTGATCTGATTTGACCATGCACAAGCCCACAGGTCTGGTTTAAATTATTCGCAACCCGTTCTGTCAGTCAGGAACGTGCTGTCTTTGAATAGGAGATGCTGTATGAACGCATCTTACTCACAGTCTGGCCTGCTGGTTGCTTTAAAGCTATAATTAGTTTTGTTTTTTCATTTTATTTATTCAGACATTTATTGGTGACCGCTTGACTTATTGTCGTATTAGGCTTGTACATGTTGCGGCACTGTGTAGACCAATCACTGCCTCACTGTTTACGTGCAGGACAATGACATGCGCTGAAGTGGCTGCAGTTTTCAGAGCCAGTCAGCACAGTTGGTCACCACCGCTAGCTAGGAGCACAGTCGACAACTATATGGACACAAACTGTGTTGAATACAGCAAGTAGCCTATTAAAATATGCAGTGTTTGTGGTTGTTATGTTTTTATACGTGATATTTAAATTCATCTTCTTCAAAGAAATGTTACGTCTAACATGTGAAGGCTGCGAGCACTGCCTGGCTCATGTTTGGTGGTCTTTATTGGCAGCTCTCTCTTCAACTCCAAGAAATCGGAGTATGCTGTTTACATGGCTCCTTGAATAATTGGATAACACCAGAAATCTGATTATGACCAAATTAGTAAGTGCATGTAGGTGCACTCAATGTCTCAGGCATCAGGCAACATATTCATAACTATTTAACATAACTTTATGTGAGGGGAGCTTTCAGAGGTGGATGTCTGGTTCCTATCATCCTCGCTGCGAACAAGTGTCTCAAGTTTCTCTAGAACAGAGCATTTCAAACCAAACCAACCCGAATAACTTTACAGCTGAAACACTCAATACAGAAATTCTGGAAAACAGTGGTGAAATTCCTGTTTATGATCATCAAACATGAATGAACCATCAAAATGTATAACCACCAACATATTATTGCTATTACGAATTCACATTCAGAACACACTGCATGTATTTCCATATACATAAGCTGTTATAAAACACTAACTGCAAACATTAATTCAATTCTATTTCATTTAATGAGATAATTTATTTAAAAAATGATGTGTGGTTGCATGGCTACTGTAGCCTATTATTAACAAACTACATTCCTGGCAGAAGAAACATTTGTGTTTGGTATCATATTGTATTTTCTCACAATATTATAAAAGGAATTATCAGTTGAATTAAGGTGACGGAATTTCACATTATGGCCTTTGCTGCCTCATTTCCAAGCCTGGAGATGCCATATATTATTATTTTAAAGATTGTATGCTTAGCTTCCTGTACGAGTCAAGCCTATAGGCAGACAGCCCAACAGGACCACTGGCTTGTATTAAATACATAACTAGCATAATGAAGAAGGCAGGTACTGAGCCCACTAAGCATACTCTTCATAATCTCTAATATTCCTCATACAAAGTTTTTTATTCCCTGCATAAGCAACATTCAGTTTATTCAGAGAAAACAGTTATTGTATCAGTAATACTCAGCATTTCCCCCATAAACACTCTAGAATCATGCTAATAGCTCTATTGAGCCTTTGTCTCGCTTTGCATTGTTCTTGTTCCCAGCCGCTTGACAAAGTAACTGAGTTTTACACCTCTAATTTTGACACTCTGAATGAGCACATTTGTATCTCCTCTGGTGTTTTTCTCTTCTCTCCTTCTTTGGCTTGTAGGCATAATAAGTGATTTCATCTTCTTGCTATTTTGAGGAGAAAGTAGGTTAAACTCCAGAATGACCTGTTATTGTTGGAGAGTGGAGGACAGAGTGTTTTTCTCAGTGCATTGTGGGAGACGGAGAGGTAATAATGGAGGTTATCTGCTCTTGTAGTCATTTGCCTCCCGGTCATACAGACCCGCGTGCAGAGTTCAGTCGTTCTCTCCTCAGAAAACTCTTACAGCTTTTGAAAAACGAAGGAGAAGTCAAGTATTTACCCATGTCATGTCTTCCCTGTTGGAGCTCATTATCTCTCTAGGAGTGGAAAAGGTGTTTGGAGGGGGAATGAAGTCACATTAAAATATCATTATGCAATTATATTGCAATTGTAATTGAATCTCCAAAATACGGTATTAAAAGACATCAGTGAAATCTGGATATGATGTTGTGCAAGATTGGCCTCCAGTATATATACCAAATTGAAAACCTGTGCAAGCATGTGAAGCATGTGAACACCTGTGCAATTATCAGCACAGCAAACGCTTTAATATAATATTAGTGTTGGTAGGTATTGAAAGGGTTCTGTTTGCAAACTCATATGAACTACAAGGTGCAAAATATAGGAATTCCATGGGGGTCCAGGCCCTCGTTATTAATTACCTTCTTGAATTCACCCTCTTGAATGTCTCAGAATGAAAATCTGGGGGTCCCTGAAAATAAACCTACTATCATGATATACTGTCCGTTAAGGGAAAAATAGACCCTCAAATATAAAGTCAGGGAAAGGTTATTGTTTAGCGCTTCACCCACAATTGGCAAGCTAACATCATTGGTATTCTGAACTACATAAAACATCCTATCCGTTATTGGATTATTTGGGATTATACCTGTAATATTTTTTACACATCTCATATCTACATGTCAGTAAAAGATTGTACTGGGTTCTATTTTCTAAGGTCTATCATGCTCCATTAGTAATATGGAATGGTCAAAGAAGGGATGTTGGCTCTCATTTCATTTCTCATTAATAAATCATAGAGTATGGGAGTCGGCCAGTGTGAACATGATATAATACGGATATGCACACAAGAAGGCAAAAGGTGGGGAGTGGCAACATAAGAGGGGTGAAGAAAAACACACATATGGCCAAGCCAGATGGACTAGCCCTTATAACAGGGGGAAAGAACCCAGAACACCAGGTAAATTGAATCTTATAAATCTAAAAGGGAAAATTAAAAGGAGTCTTACAACTAAAGTGTCTAGAACTAAAGTGAAACTTCAACACAGATCTTTAAATTGTTTACTTGCCTACAAAATCATTCAGAGTGGTTTGGTGTAAAAATTCTTTGTTCGAAAGAAACTTAACAAGTCTCAGTTGTTCACAGTGGTGTTGATAGAACTAGACATCAGAGGAGTTTAACTACTCTAAAAGCTCCCTCTCAAAAAGTTAGTTCATGAATTGGGTATATATACACTAATCAAACCACTCTGAATGACTTTACATTTACATTTCAACCATTGAATTTTGCAGAAATGTAGAAACATTTGTGGAATTCCATTTTAACACTGAGCTTAAACAGAAACTTTCCCAGAAAAAAAAACAAAAATATTGAAATAGAATTGAAATCTGAAAACCTTAGAATCAAAAACTGTATTTCAGCTCAATATTTGGAGCCAGTAGTTGGGAGCAGTTGGGGGCTGGAGGTTAGGGAACCAGCCTTGAAACCGGAGGGTTGCTGCTGATGTGGGTGTTTCACTTCACAGATGGGTTAAATGCAGAAGACAAATTCCTCTGTGTGCAGCACAAATGGCACAAAAAGGGCCATAAACTCTACTCAGAGAATGATTGGCCTCACCTAAATTAAATATGTGAACTGTAACACCTCTATTGACCATTCATCAGTATATTTGCATTTTCATTTGTGTGTGTCTTACTTTTGTTTCTGTGTAGGAAGAGTTATGAATGTATAAATCCATCAATAAGGACTCACACAGAGCAAATCACACTGTTCATAGGAACATGGCAGCAAAATAGCATTTTCTGCTGCTTCATGTGAAAAAAAAGTGGAGCCAAAAAAAATGTTTTGACTCTGTAGTTATTTTGTTGACTTTGTTGCTAACTGTGGAGTTGAGAAAGTTTCTCAGAGCTCTTTAAAACCAGCAGTCGATATAATTATACAAAGGAATAAAACAAAACAGCCGCAAGAAAGCACACTGTGGTTTTCAACACTTGATTTCCTTTTTCATCTTCCACCCCTCTCATGTTTAAGGTGCATTTCAAAGCTAATGTGTGAATTATAATCAGATTAGCATCTGCAAACATGGTGATTTTAGGAGGATTGCACTTAAAAGTGTTTGCGGGGCAAAACCTTTAATACTGATTTTAAGCATAATTATAACCATAACCCTAAAATACATTTTTAATTATATTTAATTGTTTTTTTTTCTTTTTTGTTGTTTTTCCTTAACCAAATGAAAAGTACACAATTGTGAGGATTTTGCAATCAAAGCTCCTCGTTATTCTGATTACAGTTTTCATCCGGATAATCATTATTATTCCGAAATGCATTCCACTCGAGAAAGATTTCTTTCCCATTCCTGGCTGTTCAGATGTACTTCTGGTGCTTGTGAACGAGATCACGTGCCTCTCCTCCTCACTGTATGTATGTGTGTTGCAGATGCACGGACGTGCGGCATGGCCAACTGCCAGTACGGCTGTGAGGTGATGAAAGGAGAGGTCCGCTGCCAGTGTCCGTCGCCTGGTCTGCAGCTGGCCCCAGATGGCAGGACTTGCGTGGGTACGGCTGCTCTCACCATAGCTCATCATGTACCATGCGAACACTACTGCTTCACTTTAAATGGAATAGCCTAGTGATATAGAAAGACAGGCTTGGTGTCTGAAGGTCCTTTCTTTAGTTTTCCACTGAAGCTACAAGACTAATGTAGCCTTAATGTAGCCGGCAAGTAATAGAAGCTAAAACCTCACTAGCATTGTGCAAACTGTCATGTCTCACACTGGACGAAAGTGTAATGCATAGCTGGCCGGACCAAAAATTAGTCATCTGTGACTGAAGCATACCTAATAGTGTGTAATACCTCCACGTACACAAATAACAGCTGCAATTTGATTTGTCATTTACTTCTGGATGTAGGCCACATCAATGTTCGGCCACTCTTGCATTAAAGAATTGCACAGTGCAGCCAAATTTGGTGGATTCCTTCCCTGGCGCAATTCCAAGGAGAATTCCCTGTAGACTGGGATTTTAGCCACTGCTGGTAGACCCGTATGAACGTACGCTTCCATACACCTGCAGATTCAGCTACTTCCTTCACACTATGGTCTTTGGCACGACCAAATGCAATCACTCCTTTTAGCCAATCATTAACATCTGCTTTGGAGCCATTTTCCACATGGAACGAGACATCCACTGCACTGTACCACCTCTTCTCAATCTATGGATCCCATCACTCACACCACAGTTACTTGTATCTGCAGGAGCCTGAAGTTACTACCACCTTAAACATGCAAGATGATCATTTTTTGTCTGGGGAGCTTATTATATTTTATTGTATATTTAGCAGCTTCACAATATGATATGTATCACAAATAATATTATAATGTAAAATGACACAAGACACCAAATACACAACATACATTTTTGGTCCACGCTCCCTTAAAGCGTATTTTAAAATTACAGTAATAATGAATATTAATACATAAGGTTAGGGAAAAAGATATGGAATTTTTGGCATTTTGCAAAAACCATGGCATCAACTATGTGGTTCAAGTCTAAATTTACATATGTGATGAAAGTCGAATCGATGTTGGCTAATCCCTGATGATGTTAATAAAATGAAAGGAGAAGGGAAAGCTTTTCAACAAGGCACCTAATTAATTATTTAATTAAACCTAAAAAATAATTAATTAAACTTAAAAAAAAATCCACAACGGAGCATTTTTGTAGCCTTCATGGAAACTGGAAAACCTTGCAATCTGATTTAGGTGCACCTTAGGTGGCCATGCTGAGACGCTTGCCCGTGGCAGAGGTCTGCAGAGCCAGAGAAAACAAGAGTAACTGATTTATAGGCCTTTATGCTCGCTCTCCAACAACACATGTCTTCTGGAAACTGAAGATAATGTTCAATATTAAATCTTTCATCGATAGGGAAGAAATATTGAAGTCTGGCTCAAATAGGTCAGTAGAGCAGAGTGGGAGCTTCTAAAGCTGGCTTTATATTGTGAAACTTGTATGCAACTTTAGATGCTTGAAACCTACATAACACTTGAAGATGTTCTTGAACTGCATGATGTAAACTGTCCTGCCAACTCCCAAAAGTCAAAATGTCCAGTCAAAATGGTAGTAACGCATCACATGATCATGTCAAACAACATAATTGATTTTAACATATCAGTAAGCAGATAAAACAGGGTAATGTTCAGCGGTTAAAGAGTAGATTCTCCCGACCGACTTTATGCGAGGTTGATAGTCTTTTATTTTTTTCAGTTACTTGAAACTGAGAAGCTTGAGTTTCTCCGATCTAACGTTTCTGTGACCAGCTGGCTTGCCCAGTCAGCTAATGGTCCCAGCTGTTTGGTCTTTGTTGGCCTACTGTTATCATGACCTACGTAGCTTGCATGCAACTTTGCTTTTGTAGCGTTTCATGTAACTGCAAACTCATAAATGCAACTCACGACATGCCACAAGTCTGCAAGAAAAGTTTCACAAAGCCAGCCTAAAAGCTGTATCATCAGTCTGGTTTAATCTGAGGTGCTGGTCAGAAAGGCAGAGGAAACCCAGCATAGACCAGCATAGCTGATCACCAACAACACCAGCATATCGTTGCTGTCCAACGAATAACATGTGGCTCCATTTTTATTGATTTTTACTTTTATGCGTCATTTGAACACAGCACTGCTGTGTACACTGTGTGACTGGACCAGCAGAAATGGCTCAGAATTGCTTGGGAAAAAGTCTGGTTCCATTGATGTACATTAAAGTTAAATTAGGTTTTGCCCTCTCCTGTAAAGTTGCCATTTTTGAGATAATAGTTTTTCTTTGGACAGCAACAATATGTTATGCTTTGGGTGCCTGTATGCTGGTTAACCAGCATGACCTTGTGACCGGGTAACCAGCTACATCAGCATCAGGCCAGCATAAACCAGCATAACCCAGCTTTTGCCAGCATGGAATTCATATTGGTCTATGCTAGTTTGTTCAACAGGTAATGCAGTAAAGAAGTAAGTAAAGAAGCAGAATTTGACATGTAAGTATAATGGAACACATGTGTGCGTTCCACTGAACCATTCCTTTGAATTCAAAGGTGCTTTTCTGCTAACTAAAGCAAAGTGTAGCTCTTGTCATCTTCTGAATGTGATTTGTTGCATGCTGATCAAATGTGGGATGCTGTTTTGTTGTCATTTCATGGGAAGAGAAAGATGACAAACTCTCAACAGCGGTAGCGTGATTTTGTTTTGAATTTCAAACAACAGCGGAGTACAAAGAGAACACGATGAATCGCAGCGATTCTCTCGTTCCTCTCCGTTTCTCTGGTATTCCAACAGCCCTTGACAACCAGACGGCAAGGTTCTTTTCTTTGATACTCTAATTACAGCGTAAGTGCATGGAGATTGCATGGTGGCATTCGTTAACGACCGTATTAATGCCGTTCCACAGGTGCAGAGACGTTACAGCAGCGCCCGTCCTTTTCTCCCCGCCTCCATGCAAGTCGCCGTTAATTACCGGCCACTAAATCAAAGTTGGAATGGGAACAAATTGGAGCAGTTAACCCATGTCACGTTTGAAATACATTCTGCTTTCGGCTGGGGATGAACTGAATCTTTCTGACCCACCCACCCACCCCCCACTCCTTTCTCATTTTCCTGCTTTCAGCCCCCTTTCACCCTGAAGGGGCAGCTGAGGGAGGGGTGGACCGGCAGTAGCCCTCAAACAAACGCCCATCAATCTCAAGAGTGGCCATCAACAGTGTTTTGCAAGGCACAGGTGTTCCGTTCCTGGAATATTTTCGGAGAACCTCTTTTACGAGCCCAAAGGGGAAGAGGAAGGCTGCAGTAATGCAGAAACCCAAGTGTGCAAGGGGACACTTGGGTTTAATGTTAGCTGATTAGTTATTGTAAAAAAAAACATCAAAGAATCATCATTTGCCACATCTAGAAAGATAAAGCATTAGATTGTATTCAACTGGACATAATGAAAGGTATTTTGCAACAGGTGCATCATTTTGAGCTGGCTATGGCAGAAATGTTTTTTTGTTGCATTTCAGTGGAGTGTCATAGTCATCAGCAGAAGTGGTTTCATCCTGTATGGAGTATTTTCCTGACTAATAGCTCTCGTCTTTGAGATGAAGTGAATATGTATTTTCTTGAGTTGAAAAGCCTGTATTGTGGCTTGACTATGGACACAAAATCCTTCAAAGCATTTCAGCATCAGCCTTTATCAAGACCAGAGATTTTGTATCCTTAGTCATGCTACAAATAAAGCTTTTTTAACTCAGAAAAGAGCTGGCTTATTACAAGCGCTGTACCTGAATAGTGAAGGAAGGTGCTCAGAACCCAACCCCCCCCATTCAAAACACAGGTTAACAGTCAGTAGGAGGCTTAACATGCCGAGTTTCCTCCAGACATTTAAATCGGCTGTAAGAGGAATCACTATGTAAAAGATGCACATTTCTAACTTTATTACTTTATTAGGAACATCTACCTGTATTAGGAACACCTACCTGTACCACCTACTTATTTGTGGAATGATCTAATCAGTCAATCATGTGGCAGCACAGCAGAGCATAAATATATGGCAGATATGGGCAGCAGCTTCAGGTAAAACCTAAAAATAGGGAAAACATGCAATCCCACTGATTTTGACCATGGCTTAATTATTGGTGCCAGACAGGCTGGTTCGAATATCCCTATAACTGCTGACCTCCTGGGATTTTCACACAACAGTCTGTAGAGCGCCTCGGAATGACGCAATGCAGAAAAAGCCTCGAGTGAGCGGCAGTTTGGAGGATGGAAATGCCTTAATGTTGAGAGAGGTCAGCGGAGAATGGCCAGACTGGTCCAAGCTGCCAGAAAGGCTGTGGTAACTCAGCTAACCACTTTTGTACAACCATGGTCAGCAGCAGCTTCTCAGAATGCCCACATGTCCAATCTTGCTCCAGATAGGTTTCAACTGCAGGAGAACCACATCATCTTCCACTTCTATCTTCCAAGAATTGACAGCTGAGGCTGCTTTGCTTTACAGGCTCACCAAAACTAGACAGACTGGACAAGAAAAATGTAGCCTGGTCTGATGAATCTCCATTTCTGCGGTGGCACACAGATGGTAGCGGCAGAATTTGATTCCAACAGCATGAATCCATGGACCCAAGCTGCCTTGCGTCAACAGTCCAGGCTGGTGGAGTTGGTGTGACGGTCTGGGGAATATTTTCTGGGCACACTTTGGGCTCGTCAGTCATCACTTGAATGACACAGCCTGTTTGAGTATCATAGCTGACCATGTGCATCCCTTCATGTCCAAAGATACCCAAACAGGTTTTATGAACATGACAAAGAGTTCAAGGTGTTTCAGGCGCCTTCCCAGTCACCAGAGCTGAATCCAATAGAACATCTTTAGGATGTGGTAGAACGGGAGATTTGCAGTAAGAAAGTGCTCCTAAAAAAATCTGCAGGAACTGTGTGATGGAGACAACATGGACCAGAATGGGATGTTTCCAATATCACCAAGAATTTATCAAACATGTCACATTTATTAAGAAGTAGAACATCAAATATTAGTAGAATTTAAACATAAGCTCACTGGAGAAAAATGAGTCACCTTGCAGGTTTAAGGTGGTAGTAACTTCAGGCTCCTGCAGATGGCACTGCACGAGGATGATGGGGCTACAAATACCTGCGGGGTGTGAGTGAGGTGGTACAGTGCGGTGAAGGTCTCGTTCCATGTGGAAAATGGCTCCAAAGCAGATGATAATGATTGGCTAAAAGGAGTGATTGTATTTGGGCATGGCAAAGACCATAGTGTGAAGGAAGTAGCTGAATCTGCAGGTGTAAGGAAGCTTCATGCGGGTCATGCGGGTCTACCAGCAGTGGCACAAATCCCAGTCTACAGGAAATTCTCCTCAGAATTGTTCCAGGGAAGGCATCCACCAAATCTGGCCGCACTGTGCAATTCTTTGATGCAAGAGTGTCTGAACTTTGATGTGGCCTACATCCAGAAACTTGTCCAGTACATGCCAAATCCAATCACAACTTTTCTTAGTGCTGGTGGAGGTATTACACGCTATTAGGTACGTTTCAGTCACATGTGACTCATCTTTTGTCTGGTGAGCTTTTTTTTTTAGGTTATTTATCTAGCAAACGGAAAATAGAAACCTGTCTGCCTTAAAATTTAGATTAAAATTTAGATTTGATCAAATTTACTGAACAAGTTGATTAAAAGACATATTCAGTTAACACACTATGAGCCAGGTTATTTAAACAACAAATTTTTACAGGCCAGTCTATGTGTGCACTCACACACGTCCGCACACTGACACATACGAGGTTCCAAAGGTTCCCTGATTAAGCTGTTGTTCTATTCAAAAGTTGGAACCTTCCAGCCTCAGGTTGTCATCTTTCAGCTTTCAGAGCCACTGGGCTTTTCTCGAACGCTCCTATTCACATTCTGCACGCATTACTCATCGTGTGCAAATGAGTCTCTGCACAACAATGTGTTTGAGGAGTCTTTAGATTTATGCTTTCCACAGGCATGTTTTTCTGAAGCAGATTTTTAGGATGAATAATGGTGTCATTGGCCGTGTTGGTTCCTTGTCTGACTGAGTGATCAATCAAAGACATTTTTTTTCTGAGGATGGGAAGAGAAAGGAAATGATCCTAGTTAGATGTTTATGAAATCATAGTCCATTTAGGGGAATTTACGCATTCTGGAGGGCTAGAGTGAGCGAACGGACAATCGCAGGACTGATGGAAAAACTGCTGCATCTCTCTCACTCACTCTCTATTTAGCTGGTCGTTGTATCTGTGTCTCTCTTATCAATTCTCTCTCTGCCTCTCTCTCTCTCTCTGTCTCTCTCTCTCTCTCTCTCTCTCTTTGTGTCTCTCTCTCTCTCTCTCTCTCTGTCTATTTCTCCCTCTCTCTTTTACACTTATTCTCTTTGGTATATATCTATCACTCTCTGTATCTCTGTCTCTCTCCTGTTCTTCCTGTTCTATGTATCTCCCTTTCTCTCTCACACACACACACTCTCTCTCTCACTCACTCTCTTTCTCTTGCTATTTGATCTTTCTTTGTCTCTCTCTCCTGCTCTTTGATTTTCTCTCTCTTTCTCTCTCTCTCTCTTTCTCTTGCTGTTTGATCTTTCTTTCGTTCTATCTCTCCTGCTCCTTGATGTATCTCTCTCTCTTTCCCTCTCTCTTTCTCTTGCTATTTGATCTCTTTCTTTCTCTCTCCTGCTCCCTGATATATTTCTCTCTTTCCTTGCTCTCTCTCTCTCTCTCTCTCTCTCTCTCTCTCTCTCTCTCTCTCTCTGTTTCTCTTTTCTGCAGTTGGACATATCCCCATTTCTTTTACTTTTGTGGCAATTCCTGTATCTGCTCTTGCGCTTTCTCTCTCTCTTTAGCTGTTTGTCATCTCTCTCTCTCTCTCTCTCTTTCTCTCTCGCTGTATGCTACTTCTCTATCTCTGCTCTGTCTTGTTTGCTGTGTGCTCTCTCTCTCTTACCTACACACAGCAGTATTCAGCTGATACTGATGCTGATGAGTAAATAGTCTTGCGAGTGGCCTTTCTGCTTTATGCTGTGCATTAATAAAATGTGCCAGGATTAAAGATGAACACTGGTAAATATATTCATTATCGCCCCATTGCTCTACAAGTTCAGAAGTTTCAACTAATTAGTAAGAAAGCTGTAAAAAATGAAGAAATGTCCAGAATGATGATGCCATTCTGTAGAACACTGATAATGAAGTTATAACGGAATTAACTTCCAGAATTACTTTAACTCTCAGAACTTCCTCTATTGTATCATTTCTATAGACAGATAAGTACAGTACAATTATAAGTTCAACGGACACAAAAAAATTGTCACCTGTGGCTACTAATAATGTGTAATACCTCCACAAGTGCGATTAACAGCTGTGATTGGGTTTTGTTTCTGGATGTAGGCCACATCAATGTTCAGACACTCTTGCATCAAAGAATTGTGCAGTTGGGCCAGATTTGGTGGATGCCTTCCCTGGCACAATTCCTAGGAGAATTTCCTGTAGACTGGGATTTTAGCCACTGCTGGTAGACCCATATAATTGTACGCTTCCATACACCTGCAAATTCAGCTACTTCCTTCACACTATGGCCTTTGGCACTCCCAAATGCCATCACTCCATTTAGCCAATCATTAACATCTGCTTTGGATCCATTTTCCACACATGGATGTTCAATGCACTGTACCACCTCTTCTCAATTTATGGATCCCATCACTCACACCCTGCAGGTACTTATATCCCCATCATCCTTGTGAAGCGCCATCTGCAGGACCCTAAAGTTACTACCACCTTAAACAAACCAGGTGACATATTTTTTCTCTGGTGAGCTTATTGTTTCAATATAAATAATAAGGCAAAAAAGTGCTTAAAAGCATTATTTATGATGCATCATAAGAGCTTTTATTCCACGTAGTTTTGGATTATTTCTATTGATCCATTCATTAAGAAATTTTGCACAAATGTAAAGGATGGCTGCTGTGCTCAAAATGCTTAAAAATTTATCACGTTAATAATATCGATTTAAACAATAATCCGTTTAGTCATATTACCCACCCTATTAGACTGTATGCATTTTTAATGAACTGATGACTGCAGCTTTGAACTGAATCATAGATCTGGTTGAACTGCTGGAGGCGAGTTTGCTGTTGCACTACTTGCACACCACAACAGTGTTGTATCAACTTACTGCCACACAAGCCACTTTATTATTTGTCAGTGGTCTGTTTTCTGCCTGACGTTGTGTAATAGAACAGTATAATCAAACAGTGATTTCAGTATTCAAAAACCACTGGCACTGGAAGGGCTTACCAAGTGTTTTGATTACCCATTCGCACTCCTAGTCCAGACAACATTTAGTTTGAACTCCTACTGCCCAGGGCTTTCTTCTTACATCAGCTCCTAATGCACTTTTCCCCAGATGTGGAGAGAGGGGAGGATATGTAGTAGAAGTAGCAGATGATGGATAGACCTGCTTGTTTTTCAGACGTGGACGAGTGTGCTGCAGGCCTTGCCGTTTGCCCCCGCTTCCGCAAGTGCATCAACACCTTCGGCAGTTACATCTGCAAGTGTCACGACGGCTTCGATCTGCAGTACATCAACGGGAAATACCAGTGCATAGGTAAAGAACACTTGGACAGCATCACATTGTTCACTTCTGATGAGCATCTTGGAAGATTAAACCAGATTGAAATGTCTGTAAGTCTGTAAGAGGGTTACATGCAGAACATCACCTGCAGTTATGGGAACTGGAGTATTATTCACATTTGTAGATGTTCTTTTTGAGTGTTCCAATGTTTTGACAGAATGCATCAGCTGTGAATTATCCAGAGCCTTTGTTGCTGCTAAAATTGGCCTGGTAGCTGTGGTGATTCATAACAAGCCATTTAATTATCGGCTAAAGATCTGACAGCTATTGCAAATGACTAAAAATAGAGCTCCTGAACCACAAAGAAGCTCCTGCCATTGTCTTAAAGGAGCAGTGTTTAACTTCTAGCATATATTGCAATCTATTAAACCCTCAACAACCCACCTCTTCCCTGAAACCTACAGTGGCCGTCAGGTTTTCTGCCTCCCTGCCTGTCCAGATTTCATTTGCTTTTTCCAGTTTTCTTTGTGCTAAATAAGTAAGTGCGATTCTCCATTTGTCAAAATTTGGGTTCTTAAACTTTTCACAACACCAAATTTGTTTATCCAACACACATAGCAGTCCTGCCTAGCTTGCTCATATCATTATTGGTAATTCTGTACTTTCTCTGATAAACAGATTTAGACTATCAAAAAATCCTAATTATTCTTTTAATGCTGGTTCTTTTAATTTTCTGATAAGGACATTCTCCAGCTTCTTGTTTAAATTTTCCCGTTCCACCTTAAATGGTGCTGCGGTTTACATTCTGGCACCTAAAGTGTTATAATAACTGCTGTACAGTTTAAGGTGGAATGAGAGTATTCAAACAAGAAGCTGGCAAATAAGAAGCTGACTGTCAGTGCCAGAATGTAACTACTGTACCATTTAAGGTGGACTGCAAAAATGCAAACAAGAAGCTGGGAATAAGCTGATTTCAGCCTCGTAGTTTTAATGTTGGTAGTTTTATTGATAAGGAGATTCAAGTTATCAAAATGTCCTACCTGGAGCTCTACATAGCAGCCTTTACTGGAAGATGTCCTGCTCCTACGTAGATATGAAGGGCTCATTCCAAGTTAATTTAAACACAACAGCTTGTAGTTACAGATGATTAAACACTAGTGAAAACATAGTTTTGTATACTATATTCCATTTCTGCTAATAGATCCCCTCTAAATCTTTCACACTGCTCCTTTAAAAAGATGCCATTTCTCAAGGCGCACTATGATAATGCAGTACTTTCATTTTAAAGTCTATATTAATATTCAAGTATTTGAAAATATCCACACGTTTTGAGGTTTAATCCATATGTTTTGCCGTGAGCAAAGAGTTGGTCAGTGACAAAGTCTGCCCGTGGTTCGGGGCTCAGCATTCAATTCTGTCATTAGTGTATAATCACTCAGCTCTAGAGGTTTGCTCTGCACAAACACTAGAAGTCCTATTGATTATACACAAGCTGTAAGCGGCTGTTAGCACTGAAGGTTTTCAGCCTGTGCCCCCGAAGAGAGTTTAAATTGGTGTCTGCTATTAGACGTAGTTGCTAATTTGTCATGTTGTCTGTATTTATTACCGCTCAGTGTTTCGAGGATGTATCCCCAAAAAGATTTCAGACTGAAGTCGGCAGTTAGACGTAGTAACTAATTGGTCATGCTGACTGCAGTTGTCTGCGTGCCTGCCTAAGTACTCTGTCCGAGGTTATATCTGTAGCATGACTCTTTTTCAGATGTAGACGAGTGCTCTACAGGTCAGCACCAGTGCGGCCCTTACTCCTCCTGCTACAACACACCGGGCTCTTTCAAGTGCAAGTGCAAGGATGGCTTCCGTGGTGGCTTGGGCCATGACTGCAAACGTGAGTGTGCAGCACACTGAGCACCTGTGGCATGACACAACATAACTATGCCTGTGGCATATGACTATTAGAGCTAGGCCTTCGGTTCAGCTTATGAATGTAAATATTTGTTCCAAAAACAAGAAAAAACACCTCTATGGAAGTGCAGGGCAATATGAGTATATCTTTATATTGATAATAAGTTTTACAATGCGATATCTAAACATATCATGTATGTAGTCAGTACTTGTAGAAAACTGATCAACTGCATGTTGTATTATAAAGAGAGCAAAATGAGTCCTGGATTTAGCATAACACAGTATGTGCTGAACGTTGAGTAAAAATCATTATGTTCACAGTTTTTGATCTGGTTCTTTTTTTCTCAGTTTCAACTGATCACATGAGTGAAAAAAATAAATATGGTGTGTTGTGAAAATTTCTTGAAGCATTGAGATATTGTAATGTAGACATGTGGGTCACTGCTTGTGTACATTAGCAGTTTTTGGATATGAATTACACATGGACATTTGAAGCTTTAAAAAAAGACATTCCATATTTTGATTTAAATTTGTAGTAGATATTAACATATCACTGGTGTTGGAACAAAAAAAATATTTTTCAGATTTTGACATAAATTGAGCCTTTTTTTTTACATAAATTGCCATTACATTGCATTTGAATTTTATAATGGATGGACCAAAAGAAATGGCCCAAAATTACTTGAGCAGAGGAAACACTCTGGTTACATTGACTTACACTTAAAGTTAGCATTTTGGAGAAATGACGTGCCCTTTACCTGGAGCAGTTACCTCGTATGTTATGGTTACAGTTATTCTTTCAGAGTCTTTGCATTGAGCTACTGCTGCTGTTTTCCATTTCTAACAACTGACTACAACCTGGTTAGACTACGGCTTGTGACGTAGTCAGCAACGTATCTATGATTTACAGAAGACAATTTTTTGTGAAATTGGTACAAACCTAATAACATTGGCAATGTGATTAATTTAATTGGGATTATTTTTCATTTTTTTAGTTAAAAAATTATTGATTTTAAATTGATGTTAAAAGGTTAAAAAATATTTTGTACTTCCCAACAATATAAAAATAAAAGGTGATAATGTTGAAATAAAAGGTAATAAGGGCCCTGGCATAACTCTTCCGCTGTCTTCCATTACTAACAACTGTCTGAAACATGATTAGACATACGCTCATAGTCAAGCAGTGATGTGTCTACAACTTCCAGAAGACCTAGACATTTTTATCAAGGTGTTGGTGCTACTCATTGTAAATCTAAATGTGATTCCAAATTTGATTCTGTGTCAAGTTTCTAAATATATTTGTGGTTAATCTGACGTATTAAATCTTCCGTTCAGCTCATGAAAGTCCTAACTGCTGGGAAAGCCAATATTGTCTACCTAGAGAAACCAAAAAGAAAACACACTGGACTGGACTATTTTCCATTGCACTTATGTTTGCAAGTAGCAGATATTGTATTATGATTTGAATTTGATGGCGGTATTGTCATTTTGTGCCATCAATACATAAAGAAAACAGCTAAAGTCCAGACGTGAGTCTGTGGATACAGTCTAAATGGATGCATGTGGAAGTAATTTATTACGTAACTGTGTAATGAATTATGAAATGCATTAAAAGGACAATACCAATTTAATGATTTCAATAAAGATCTTGAGTTTAGTGTAGAAATGTGTGTGTAAATGTGTATGAAATGTGTGCAGCGAGTCCTGAGCCACGGTGTTCAAAGACAGTACAAAGCTAAGTACACGACTTGCTGTAATCGCACTCTGCCTGAATCCTGTTCCTCTGAGAAAGCTGCCCTCAGCATGCAGCCATACAGCAGCCTCACGCTTTCATGTTGTCCTTGCTAAGAATTGTCCTGCATCAAAGTCAATTGTAAGGGCTGTAAAGGCAATACTGAGAGACGTTCCACCGGAATCACATTTGGCTTTCCAATACATGGCGGTGCACTAGACATTTAGAGGTTGTTTTTTTTGGAGTTTCTTAATTCCTTTAGGAGATGCTGAAGGCAATTCTGTCTGTCATCACTGCTGCTGAAGCCCTATTGTCTGTTCAGCTCTCTGTCAGCGATGGCTTCAGGTTCACGGCTCTAGCGTTTCAGTCTGCATGGACAAAGAACGGCATAGTTTTCCTTCAGAACAACAAATGGCAGCCCCACCAACGCACGACACATGCATAGACTTTCCCCAAGGGCGCTGATTCTGTTCTCACCAGCTTATACTCCACTGACAAGACCCAGAGGCTTTAAAAGCTCTTGCTTGTTCAGTGAGGCAGAAAAACAACATCCAAATCAATGTCGGACTTAATCCCCTAGAAAGAGAGACACATTTCTACTGGCACAAGACACTGTTAACATTTTTATCCACCTGCCAATGGACAGCCTCCCTAAAAATGTAGACGGAAACATGTAATGTCTTTAGTTGCCTTTTTTCCAAAATAAAACTAGCTTCCTAACTCTACACTCATCGTCAAAAGAATAGTTGCACCAAGAAGGAATCAATCGACAAGACTGAAACTTGGTGGGTAGATTTAACATCGTGAGGCATGCGAATGGTTCAGATTTCATGCTCGGCCGTGCATGTGATGTAAGCAAGGACAGGCTTTATTGCTGTACCTAGCTGACCCAACAGCTACGGTTACAGACATTCAGCGAGCAGAGATGCCCTCCATGAGTCATCCTGTTAGTGCCAGCACCATTGGCAGACGTCTGTGCGACCCAAGACTACATGCACACAGACCGTAACAATGACTGCCCTTAACACCACGTCAGTGTCACCAAGACTGCAGTGGTGTTGTGCCAGACTGTCTTGGAGTGACTCAGAATGGCAGCGGGTCATCTTCAGTGATGAGTCCCGCTTTTGTCTTGGTGGAGACGACCAATGAATCAGTGTGTGGAGGCACCGTGGTCAGTGCCAAGATGGACGGTTTGATGTCACGCATCACATGTCCAGAAGGCCTGGTGTCACTCCACCTCCACCCCTGCCACACAATCTGCAGGAACCGTGTGAGAATATTCAAGCTATATGGGATGGAGTATCACAGGACACCATTAGGAACCTCTACAGCGCCATGTCAAGCAAACATAGCGAGAGAGACACTACTTCTGTATGTGTAGCTCAATAAATATTGCCCATATCTGTCTAAATGCATCATCATTTATTGTTTGTGGTAACCTTTATCTTCCTTCCCAATAGCACTGCAATCCGACAGTTCCTTCTGGGTGCAACTATTCTTTTGACTATATGTGTATTTGCTAAAACAGTAAACACTGGAGTCATTGGAAATGATTGATTTGAAATTTTGCTGAAACAGATTCGGCATTTCCAGTTTGGCAGATTTGCACAGTCATCCTCATAACCCAAACACAGTTGATCAGCAAAAACATGTATGTTGTCTTGTGCTTAGCAAGGCTAATGTAGCCAAAATGTAATGGAAGCTTATGTTCACCAATAAGGACTGTGCAGACCACATGCCTCAGTCATCACATACTTGCTTTAATGTGCACTGAGCTCTTATGTATGCTCAAACAGACTTGCTTATGTGGTTTCTGATGCTGTTATGCATGAAATAGCGTAGGCAAAAACACACAGCATAGCCAAAATTATACAGTTAATTACAAGTCTTGGCTCATAAATTACTTATAGGGTCAGTCAAAAAATGGTCTTTTTGCCCTCCTTTAAGCCCTGTATCTCCTTGCTGTGGGAAATGGACTGTTGCAGCTTAGGCCACTGACCCTGCATAAGCCCTTATTCCATTTATGCTATTATGCAGGCTGTCTACCAGGATCAGCTTTCCCTGGCCATATGATTCTGATGTTCTTTAGTACATTAAACTGGTCTTAGATCAGTAGGTACTCCTATAAATGAGTACATGACCCCAGTTACGTCCTTTGTGGAATTATGTATCAAAGCTGTATGCAGATGTCCCTTACTCTAGTGCAGGGGTGTGCAACTCTTTGCCCTGGAGGACCGGTGTCCAGCACAGTTTGGTAATTCACTTTACCCAAACACACCCGCTAAACCTGGCAATTAACAGGTGAGCTGGATCTGGTGTCTTTGACCAGGTCTTAGATTACCATAGTATCATGTGCACCAGCTATCCAGGACCTGAGTTCTCTCCAAGACCCTGCTCTAGTGTGAAGTTCTACATAAATGTTACTATTCGTGTTCGATAATTGAAGCTATTTAATGATGCTGTAGTGTTTTGTGACTGGCCTTGCAATCCCTGCATGAATTAGGGCATCATATTCTCACAATATGTAGAGAAGGAGCTCATTTTTAGGTGCTTGTTTCCAGTTGAAGCACATTAAGTTTCATGAATCTGAAAGGACATAGTTTGTACGTCATTCTGGGCCCTCTAACCTGCACTCTTTTCTCAAGGACTTTGATGAATAGGGGCTATTAAGATTATTTTGGGGAACAGAACTAAAATTTGAAGCTCCATCAAAAACAGGTTTTCTCATTAAGAAGCATATATTTATCCTCTCCGATAGCCTCCACAAACAAGAGCAGTGGGGACTACGCTGGCTTCTGTCTTTAGACTGATTTCTTAGGATCAAGCAGAAGGAAAAACATAGTTGGAGTTAATATTGTGGACTGGTGTTCCATTATCTCCAGATTGAAAACAAAACTCCTCATTAGCAGCTCAGTAATATTAAGGGGAAATAAGAGTATAATTTGATCAGTTCTTTCTTTGCAATCTCAATTCATTTTTCATCTCGAGGAGCAAAATACTGTAAAATTGAATTCCGTAAATGCTATATGTTTGATAAATGCACTGTTTTGTCCCTTTCAGCAATTCCCAAAGTAATTATAGAACCTCCCAGACCTGGAAAGACCACACCCAGCAACAACAACAGGATTCCAGATGCCGACCAGAAAAGGACTACTGTCCGACCACCAGTCATCATCAAGAAGACAACACCATCCACTACCACCACCAAGGCACCTTCTCCCCCAAAGACAGCTCCTCCACCTCCACCACCACCTAAGAACCCCACCATCCCAACCCGTAAGCCCCATGTCCCCACTCGCAGACCCCCAGTCATCACTCAAAAGCCATACGTCCCACCTCGCCGACCTACCACCACAAAAGCAGCAGTGCCCACTCCAGGGGTCCCTCTGATCCCCACACGCAAGCCTCCTGCCCCTCCAGTGACCAAACTAGACAACAATATCCACAAGGACTACACAGAGAAGCCAAGAGGAGACCACAGTGAGTACTGGTCAAGACAAATTGTCTATAACAGCACCTCCTCATATCTTACACACTCAATTCCATAGTGGTTCTACATTTGAATTCACAGTTCTAGGAAGAAATGACTTAAATAAATAATAAAATAATAATAATAAAAATCTCATAATTGTGTTCAGTTAAGACTCTTTACAGAACGATTTGTCATGAAATCTTAAGTGTCACCCCAAATGTTTTCATAATTGGAAATGGCCAACAAATGTTATCTTTGGCAAACAGAACGTATGTATAGTTTACTGAATATTATTACAGCTGATTATGTGGTTGAAATGCCACTGTATGTCCATCAGCTTGTCTGTTACTATTCTCAGGCCCAGAGAAAAAGAAGTGGATGGGGTTCACCAGTAGGTGAACAGCAGTTTTGTTTTGGAAAAGAAAATTGCATCTGAAAACTCCTCCTTCCAGATGGCAGCACATAATGAGAACAGAAACAACAGCTACAGCGATTACATTACCGGCCAGTAGTGCCAAAGGACATCAATCAATTACCCTGCCCTGGAACCGAAGCCTAACGCCTGGGCAGAAAAGATCTTGTGGCTGTGGTGGGGTTTAGCCAAAGAGAGAAGAAGCTCATTATAAAAAAAGTCACTGAATTTTATTAGAAAATATAATTATTGCATGAAGGCAGCATTGCGAACGGCAGCGGTTCCTTAACACCTGTAGTGGTCTGTAATGAGTGTGTGCTGGAGTTTGTTTATTTCATGGTTTATTTCTCAACACTGGGAGGAGAGAGTGTCTAGTGAGTACTGTTTCCAGCTAGACGATAGGGAGGTAATTGAAATCAATGGAGTAATCACACGCTGTGGCCCGTTCGGGATGGCTTATCTCCTTGCTGTTCTCCTGCCCTATAATTGGCACGTACATGGAGCAGCGAAATGTCACCAACCCTCAGGTGCTCGTCCCTCTTTTGGGAGAAAAGATTGAGAGGGCAGCTTGTCCTGCCTCCAGCATTTGTTTATCTCCTCTGAGCAATGCTGTGTTTGACTTTCCGAATGTTTGCCCCGAATGAAAAACCAATGAATAGGAACAAGGCTTAACGCGAGATGGAGAGCCGAGATCAAAAAGCAATCTCAAATTTGGGAAATGAGCCTGTGGCATCTAAATGAAGGTCTATATCAGCCTGTTGGCATCACAATCTGCATCTGCCCTGACAGCCTGAAAGTGCTTCAGTCACACCAAAGGTGGGCGATATGGAAAAATAGATCTCGTTTTTATGATATGCATGGCAGTGTTTAGCTCCTCTGAGGTTTAACAACTAACAACCCAGCGGTGTCAACTTAAAAAAAAAAAGCCAATGAAAAACTGAGCATAATGTTTAGCGTTTGCAAAAATGAACCATATAGGAAAATTCAACAGTTGTTAAAGATGAATTAATAAAATAGTGGCATATGGATCATTTCAGAAACCATTCTGGAGCTGGAACGGGCTCAGACTTTAGACTAAAATCATTTTGTTTCAGCTGACCCTATATCCTAATTACAATCATAACACTAGTGAATCTTTACCCAATGTTTGGATAGTGACTGTTTCAGTAGTGACAATTTTAGGTCATTTTGAGCAGAACCTAAAATGCTAGCCAGTGTATGACAGGCAAACACAGCTTTGATCAGTGATGTACACTTTTTTTTTTAACATATTTTTTCATTTAAACACAAAACAGGTTGCAGATAATATGTGTTTTGGTAGAAAGGATTCTTAGTTTCATGCTGATTTTCAGACTTCCTGACACATTTTACTATAAAACAATGGGAGTCTCACTTCCTGCTCTAAAATGCAGGGGTGTGGCTAAAACAAGGTTTCAGGCCTACAGATTAAAAGTCTTTGAGTTCGGTAGTGATGTACAAACATGGGACAAACTAAACACTAAATTAATCTAATTCTTTCGTCTTTACTTTAAAAGACATGAAAAATAACTTTACAAAAGAAAACAAACAAAATACAAATAAAATGTATGTGCATAAGTATACACCTTCAGGTTCAGGTTTAAGGTGCCTCCCAGTAGAAAGTATCTCAGTTAATGTCTGGTTTAATAGACCTTAACAGAGTCCATGTAAATAGCTAAGAAGATCTGGATCCGTGTCTGGATAAGCTTTAGCTAAATTCTATTTACACTGTTTTTTACAGTTTCAGTTTTTACTCATAAACACATTCCTCGTTTTTGTGTTGTTTTATTATTGTGAACGAACTTCCTGTTTACAGTCTCTCTCACTTATGAAGGTAGTTTGAGTGGTCAGATCATATTGATTCAAGGTGTAAACACCTCCCTGAGTCACATGAGGCAATATCTGTTCCTGTACGTCATGTGCACAGTAAGGTCTAATAAATCTGAGCCTTTTTTATGTGAAGCACTTTGTTTGAGGTGAATATCTTAAAGTAGACTCTCACGACCAGAGTGCCTGAACACTGTGCTTCCCACAAAGATAAATACACAGCTAACAACATCTTGCCACACGTGAGCGCTGGCTATTTCAGGACACATTCTTTTTCTCACCAACATCCACCATTTCTCTGCTGATATCTGGCCAATGTCATGATGACATACTGGGAAAAGTATATTATGGCATAATTTATGCTAGAAGTGATAACATATCTTTGCATTACTCTTCATTAATTTCAACCATCATCGGGCCTGATGGAGTGCGACTGCTCAGTTGTAGCTGTAGACCCACTGCATATTAATAAAGCACGTTTTGCTTTGGAGATGGGCTAATACTGCTTGGTTATAAGCACACTCTCCTTGGTTAGATTATTAGGCTGGCTCCTTTTTCTTCAGGATTCATTGTTGGCCAAGGCCGGGGTGACATTTTACTTCATCATCCAGCATTCGGCCAGTTGTCCTGCCATTACTCCAGACTTGGAAGCCTCTCAAACACATTTCTCCCGCAGTGTGATAAGCAGGGAACTCTTGCCAGGGCACCGTTTCTCTTCATAAAACCCGCTTAAGGCTTCCTGTTCAGCTTTTGGTGTAGAAATACCATCCAATTAGCAATAAAAGAAGCAATAATAGCACAGACAACAGTGTCAACAGAAGATTTACTTGGAATGAAGATCCTGTCCTCCAACAGCAGTGCTTGCCAAAGAGGGGGATTCTCTTGGCCAAGGTTTTGGAGTTGTATGTGAATATTTCAGGCTGTTAGTGGAGCAGCTTGCTGCATGTTTATGTGCGTATGATGCTCCACTGAAAGAAGTAATGCACTAAAGTTACTTGATTAAATGTGTATATTATGTATTCTGTGTGTGTGTGTGTGTGTGTGTGTGTGTGTGTGTGTGTGTGTGTGTTTACACTATAAACAGTCTTTCACTGCCGGTTAACAGAATTATGCTGTCTCTAAAACCAAGTAAATCCTAAATTTTGTTTCCTTTTATTCCCTGTAGTACCACGGAATCATGGCCAGAACAGCGTTCTGGATTTTGATATCGAACTGGGTGCCACAGAAGAAACAGAACCAAGAGATGACCCAGGTAAGTGGACTCGTGTCTTCAGTCCACTTTGTCTCCATCTTCCATCCTCTGCTGTCAATACTATCAACCTCTCAACTGGACTGAAGATCAATACATACATCAGTGCAGGCAAAATGTGAACTGAATCTACTATAAGAGCTGACCACTCATTCTGTGCTACTCTGTATCATAATTTACACTAGGTGTCACTTTTGTGCACCCTGCAGTTTCATTTGTGTCCGTATTTTTATCATTATTATTAGCACCTATTTGTAAATGTAAGCTGTCCTTCACATTATGTGAACATTTCATGGTCAATGGACCAATACTTATGGTCCAAAATTACCTGAAATAAAAAATAAATGTAATTAAAGGAGCAATATGTAAGATGTTTAGTTTATAACATTTCAAAATGAACTAAAATTATCAACAGAATGTGAAGAAATAACAGTATGTCAAAGGCATCTATGTATTATGTTGCTGCCATCTTACCACTTTCTGCCTCAAATAGGCGATAGTAAGTCACTGTGGCATCTAGTTGTATCAGTCGAATACGAGAGAATGAAGAAGTAGCACTGACTGAACAGCATTTTCCAGTCTCTAGTCAATCATGTTGAAGGTCCTGCTCCCAGTTAGATCATTTAAGGACAGGTAGGCATTTATAACGGGCACCGAATAATAACAAACGTTATAATGCCACCCACTCCTGGAAAGAAAACACCACTCAGCAACAAACAAAAGAAGTGCTTAGTTTGATGCTGTACTTGCAACGGTTCTTTAGTAAGAACTGAAGAGGGAGGAGGGACTGTGCATTTTCTGGTGATATGTTGCCCCCTGTTGTGTGAAGTATGAATTCGACCAGTTGTGTCATCTTACAGACTGCTCCTTTAAAGTTAAGGATTTTTGTGCCTTCTCTTGTACAGTACATTTGCCCTTTCTGGGATTCCAGGTTTTATAGTTTTGACTGGAAATGAATTAACTGAAGAGTGCTCTCTGTCTAACTTGGCATGTAACATCCTGTCTAAGTAAACAGCTAATACTGAGTTCACTAGGTTTGAATATCTGCTACTCATTCTGTCTGACCTGCTTTCTGGTCATAAGTAATGTAGCCAAGCCTTTGAAATTACGCATGTTTTCAACCGAGGCTCCTTTTTTAGTCTAGAACAAGGTTTAATCTGTGTCTGGGCACTCGGCCCATGTCGTTATCCTCTGTGTCACGTGTATACAGTTTAAAAAATGAGGTCAGAACTACATGAATCGTCTAATGATTTCATCGTGGCACTAACACTGGATCAGCAGTCTGGCATGGAGAGAGCTTTCATTGGCTCATAAATGCATGTGAATATCCATTTCTCTGACAGAGTGATGGATGCTCGCCTGACCCCTGTTTAAAACTCATGTTTAGCTGCATTAGTATTCAGTGACAGGAGATTTTCTTTTTAAGATACGGCAGCATTTTTGAACAGTTCTGTAATGCCTTTCCACAGAGGCTGGATATCTCAGCTGCTCGTTTGATCATGGGCTCTGTGGCTGGATCCAGGTTAGAGAGGGTGACGTGCACTGGGAGACAGTTCCAGATCCTTCAGGTAAACACTATAGTTGCTTCTGCATTTTGGGAGTCTATTAATGTAGCAGTTCAGCCAAAAGTGAAGCCACAAGGCAAAAAGAAGGTCCGGCTCGCTGTTTGTTTAGGTGTCAAATACAAAATCAACATTATATGCACTTACATGTCCTTCACAAGGTTTTGACTGTACATACTCTTTCAAAGCACTCATCCAGAAAGAGTTTGAGGCACATCCAGTGTTCTAAAATGTTCTTCTGCACATTGCATGTAATTACACATTTCCACTGTAGGGGTCTCCAAACCCCCAAAACATAAATAGTGCAGTTTTAAATAATATCAAATATATGTTTTGGACATGTATGGCATACCATTATCTATAAACATGGACTACATCAAGTTACTTTGCTTAAACCATATAAGCATCCGATTGTCTGATCTGTGGTCTCTATTTGAATAAATATTTGAATAAATCCCATTTCAATAAATCTTACTTAATTGAGATTACTTAAAGCTGCACTATGCAAATTTTGGGAATTTGGAGACTTTTGCAGGTAGAAATCTGTAATTGAACACGGCATGTGGAAGAATTTCAGACCCCCGTAAATGTATGAATCTGATCGATTTGAGATTACTTACAACGTCACTATGTATGTTTTGGGGATTTGGGGACCTCTCTGGTAGAGGTGTGTAATTGCACACAACATGTGGAGGAATATTTTGTAACATTGGCTGTGCTTCAGACCCTCAAAAATAAATACAAAAAATAAAAACAAATCTTATTTTTTTGAGATTATTTAAAGCTGCACTTTGTAAATTTGGGGGATTTGGAGATCTCTGAAGTAGAAATGTGCAATTGCGCACGGCATGTGGAAGAACTTCAGACCCCCCCAAATGAATGAATCTATTGTATTTGAGATTACTTAAAGCTACACTGTGTAAATTCAGGGGGTTTGGAGACCTTTTGGGTAGAAATGTGCAATGGCATGCAACATGTGGACAATAATTCTTTTTCATTGGCTGTTCTTCAGATGCCCCTGAGTGTATGAATTTGATATGAACGTGCATGCCTTATTTTTAGTTTACTACATAAATATCATGTACAATTTCCTCTGTTTTGAATGAAAAGTTTTTGATGTGTCACAAAAGCACAGAGAATATAAATGCACAGACTGTTGCACTGGAACTGAATGGACTGTGGTTTGGCTCGACCATAGGGGGCAGATATCTGACCATCTCTGAGGCACCGGGCAAGAGGAGTGGACGTGGAGCTCAGCTGGTCCTCCCCCTGAGCACACCCTGGAACGAGGGCAACCTGTGCCTGGCTTTCCGACATAAGATGGCGGGTCACCATGTGGGCATGCTGCAGGTGTTTGTGCAGAAGAGCCGTCAGCACAGCCCAGCCGTGTGGGGTCGAACAGGCGGGAGCGGCTGGAGATCCACACAGATCACGCTGTGGGGCAACGGACTGGAAAGTGTGAGTGCATGCTTAATTAGCTTCAGAGAGTTAGCACCGCTATATTGAAGCAATATTTCGCCTAATAATTGTGACCAATGCAGAAAGGCAGTTGTACAGTGTATTTATATATATGAGCTTTTGTTTCTAAAGCTAGCTAGCCACTGCTATTGTTCATTGATTATGAGTAATAGAAACAGTTCTAAGACATATTTCTCCAATTCTACACTTGAAGAGTTTCAAATTGTAGTGTTTGTAAAAGAATAACTGATAAATAATGAAAAACACATTTTTATTACCGTATCAATCATATTATATAGTCCTGATGTGTCTCATCTATATATAACGTCCACCCCCAAAAAATATAGATGGTGAAAAAAAGCCAGGAGATCTGGTTTTGCTCCGATATACCGGTTTGAGATCGGCTTGCAGTATAACATTATTAAAGAACTCACACTATGACATATGCTAAGACATATGCTACAGTGAATCACAGGCAGTTTGTGTTCTAATATTCACATAAATGATCTTTAATCTTTGGAAATGATTGTATTATTTTGCTATAAATGTCATTGCAGATTTACATGATTAACTTCGTAGTTCATTCATTTTACATTCAGTCTATTGCCAAGTTTGTGTCTGCGTTTCTAATTTTTTTTTTGGTCACAAGCAACAAAACCATGCTTGTACATGTAAGGACTTTGTTTTAGCTAGTTCAACTTTTGCCATTCCCTGGCCATGGAATAAACATGATGTTGATTTATTAGGTGCTATGGAAGTCCAGGTGAACCCAGTATTACACAACAGCATACTAAATAGAACCATCTATTTTCCCAAAGAGTTTTGTTTTATCCAGCGTCTAAGTCGCTGCCTCTTGTGCAGCTGTTGAGTGTATGTGTGACGATGACTGTATGAAGCACAGAATGGCATGTGTGTGTATTTTTGCATGGTAGATGCTAGATTTCTGTTTACACAGCAGTCAGAGGTACATTACATCATTTATCACTTCTCAAACATCACATTTCATGCTCCTATCATGCAGCCGTGGTTATAACTAAGCTAACTGCAAGAAGGATCATGAACCTGCCCTAGTAAATGAATCCATCATACCCACATAATGAATGCTTTCAGTCTATGCTATGTGTCAAACTCAGTGATGTGAAGTGACACCTCTGTACGTTTCTTAACACGTTGTTGCGAGACTCTACATCAGAGGAAACCTTCATGTCTCCCGAGTCATAAGGAAATGATTTAGTTCTGCAGTTTGCTTATTAAATTGAGAAGTCCTCTCGCAAAAACTCAGAGGTAACCAAACAGCCCGCAGCCATTCCACATTTCTGCTGTGTGCCAATGCCTGACTTGACATGAGTCGACCTGACAGGAGTCAGGTAATCAGGGGCTGTGAAATCATATCCTGGAGCAGAGCAGGACAGAAACGAGAGCAGACTGGAGGACACTTAGGGACCAAATCAGCAAGAGCTCTATTAACATGACTTCAAAATTAAATCAGTGCTCAGTTGTAAGCCCTGATAAGTGTGGTTATTACTGCCATTTTAACAGTCAGTTGATTTACAACACAATTATTCAAATGGAATTGGCTAATTTTATATATCTTATCTTTGCATAATTAATTAGTTACTTCCATAATGAACAACATTAACATTCTATTCACAGATGCCTTGAGGCTGCACGTTTGACATTCTTAAGACGCTACACACGACATTACATTTCATCAAATTCAAATCAGAATAAAAGTCTGGTAACACTTTCTATGAGTCTGGTATCCACAATGCATTATAAGTGCATTCATAAAGATCTACAAAGCATTCATAATGCTTTAGAATACTTGACATAAGTCTTTATAACTGTACACGAATAATCCCAATAGTGCACGTAAACTGTAACGACACCACAGTATAAGGGTTCATAGCACAAAGTGACATAATGCATTATAATACATATATCTAACATTATTGGGGAGACCAGCATCATCAAGCCTCATAGCAAATGAACACTTATAAGCTCTCTTTACATACTTCAGGTAAAGTGATGTTATTGGTCAGTCATATGAATTAGTCATTTTCTATGTTAATTCTATATTAATATTAATATTAATTAATATTCTATGTTAATATGAGCACATGACAACTCCATGTTCTCAACAATATATAGATTATAAAGCATTATGTCACTTTGTGCTGTGAAGCGTTATGCTGTGGTGTTGCAACATTTTATGTGTGTGATTATGAACATTTATGCACAGTTACAAAGGCTTATGTCAAGTATTATGAATGCTTTATAGATCTTTATAAATGCATGTATAATGCATTATGGATACCTGATTCATAGAAACTGTTACCAAAAATCTTTGTTTCACCGGTGCTCCACCAAATCTGTCTCTGGCCCCCCCGCGACCCAGAAGGTTAAGCGGCTTTAGAAGATGAAGGAATGAACTAACCCAGCTAATATAGGGTTTATTATTCATCAAGCCTCTTCAGTAATAACAGTCGTATTCAATATAACCACAGGTTCATGTATTAAATCCTGAAAATAGGCCAGCATGGCTGGTCAGCTCTATTAACCTGACTTAGAAATGATATCACTGCTCAGTTGTAAGCCCTGATTAGTGTAATTACTACTACCTTGTTAACAGTCAGTTGATTTACAACACAATTATTCAAATGGAATTGGCTAATTTCATATATCTTATCTATGCATAATTAATTACAGTTACTTCCATAACGAACAACATTTACATTCTATTCATAGTCCCCTTGAGACTGCGCGTCTGAGATTCTTTTATATATATATATATATATATATATATATTTATTTATTTTTTTTTTTATTTTTTTTTTTTTTTCTCACCCACCCTCCCTCAACCCCCAGATCCCACCCACCTGGTCTCCCCATAAATTTAATTAATTAATGTAAAAAAAAAGACAATAAATAAATTAAAAAAAAGAAATTATACCCTCTAATCCACTCTATTCACTGTTTACATTAAATTCTGGTAAAACATTACACGTCTGACATTCTTAAGACTGTACACATGACATTACATTTCATCAAAACCAGCAGATGTTGTGTTTTGGATGCTGGTCAACCAGTATGGCCAGCACCAGATCAGCGTAAACTAGCATAAACCAGTGGGACATTTAAGGTTGTCTGTGCTGTTGTTTTTGGTAGGGGATACCGGCATCTTAAATATGGCTAGTGAATACGATGATTTGTGTTTAGCATCACAAATTCCACAGACAAGAAGCACTTATGCCAGTTAAACAGGGCTAATTATGCCCTCTTTTTAATGAAACATGCAGCTGGTCAGTATTCTTCAGGTACTGATGATATCTGTGATATACTCCGAAATAAACTCCTTGGTCAGGTGACATGTTTTGTGGAATTTCTAAGTGAAAGTAAGTTAACATGTCCTCTACAGAAAACACCCTTCTGCACATTTCAATACACAGTTTGTGTATATTTGCTGAATTTTACATATGACCAGTAGAAAAGTTATGGCACTTTTTTTTTTTTTATGGATTTTTTTCCAATTTCTTAATCTAAGCAAATAAATAGAAATTGTGCTGTAAAATTTGCATTAAAAATGCCGTATTTACGTGTGTAGAGGGCTCATGTCACGTCCTGTCTTGTCTGTTTTCTCTGGTTTTCTGTTTCTGTCTTTTTCTCTTGTCACTTCCATGTGCCTTTTGTTGTCCTGTTCCATGTGCTTCTGTTTGTTTTGTTTTTTTGCTCCTCCTGTCTCCGCCCTCTTGTCAGGCCCCTCACCAGTCCTTAGTTTTTAGCTCCGCCCCTTCCCAGGTGTTCCTTGTTAGTCCTTGTTCATTTATACTCCCCGTCGTTCCCTTTGTGCTGGCTCGGTGTTTTGTCTCCATGTCTGTTGTTTGTAACACTGTTTCCAGTCATTTCTCAGTTTACTAGTGTCTTTGGTTTTGTTTTAATTTGATCCTATTAAAGACTTGCACTGGCATCCTGCCTCCTTATCTTGTCCAACACAACAGTTAATCTTCTCTTAGAACACCAATAAAACGTAACAATTAATTGACCAAACTTTTACCTGCAACTATATTGTGACATATTTTATAACAATAAGTGTCCTCATAGCCCGGCCCTACTTTTCAGGAAGGTTATGTGATTGGGTTGCTTCTTAGAGCTGACAGATATGTGTGCTCCTGCAGGTGATAGTGAAGGGCGAGCGGAGGAGAGGCCGGACCGGCGAGATGGCGCTGGATGACATCAGCCTGAGGAGAGGCCCGTGTCAAGAAGAGCACAACCTGAGGAAACTCTAACAGCAACAACTGCAAGGACTCCTCACGTACAGTTGCAGCAGGCCACAGGGAGGGACATGCTTTCCCTGCCAATTTGCTCGAGGTTCCGGTGTGTTTCCTCCGACCTCCTGCCAGTGCATGCACCAGTAGTGCTCCATGCCTACAGTACCCAGATCAAATTGTGAATACGGCGAAACTAAATTGGAAAAAACAAGGTTTGAACAAGAACAATGTGTCGATTTTTTTCCCGACAGTTTTCATTTCCAGTTGAATTCAACCCCAAACAGATATAGGAGAATGGAATGAGCTGTGCCGTGGTCACATATATGCTCTTCAGACTGCCTTTTAAAAGCCTTAAACTAGCCAACGAGAGCATTATGTGCTTCATCAGAGCTACCCGAGAGACAACCTATTTCCATTGTACTATTGTAAATGTATCCGTGTGTATATAGCTATATATATATATATATATATATATTTCAAAACCCATATATGCTTTGCTGGTGCATAATTACAGTATGTGAATTCTTCATGTATAAGTGATGCAGGGCAATGTTTACACAACCCGACTTCAAGTGTTTTCTTGACATTATATATATTGTAAATTACGAACCGGTAAACTTGTTTTGCATTACAGTTTCTAAGTGGCTGTATCAGCCATCCTGTATTGGCATACGGTACTAATGCTTACCCTTTAAAATCTTACAGTAGGACAGTCAGATCTTTTTGACCTGAAATCCTGTGGTCACTCAGTGCTCCTCACTTTTGTTTTAATAGACAAATGATGTCAGTATTCAAAGATTTATGCCAATAAAAGTTTAAACATTAGATGTACACCTTGTATTAATGAGTGAAGCGTGTTGGTTTTGGGTTAACTGATGATTGCATGTGGCGTGAGCTACAAATTGCATGTGGTTTGCTAGTGTTTAAGATGGGGGGCTTCTGGAGAGCTAAACTTGGTTTAGCATACACTTTCACACTTTGCTTTACATACACTTTATTATGAGGAACATATATTAAGAGTTTATTAAGTTCTAATTATTTGTCCAATAAAACCCAAATTAGATACTTTTACTCTGCCTGAAGGTTTATACTGCATATACCAAGCAAATAATTGCAGCCCACTTATGTGAAAATCACTAATGAATGCATTACTAAACAGACAATGCACAACGAACACAAGACCTTGTGATGCAATTATTACTGGCTTGTTATGTGTAATTTTTAGCATGAATTAATTACCTAAATTTAAATTTGTTGTTTATGACTGGCGACATTTAATTCCCATTAAATGTTATAGGTAAAGGATTTTTGCTATACATAATAATAGTAATGATAATAATTATAATTATAATCATTATAATAATAATAATAATAATAAACTGTTTTTACTATTATTATATTATCTGGTCTGTACATATCCTTGGTATCCATTTTATACATGACTTAATGGAAATTAATTACTCAGAATTGTTATTTTACATTAAAAAAAACAGTTTCATTAAAAAGTTATTGAAGTGTCCACACATATGGGCGTTATGAATTAGCAAAGTAAAAAAAAATTAAATAATAATTTCTAAGCATATTTCTATCTTGCATTAACTTTTGTATGCAACATATTGTAAAACTAATATTTAATATAAACAATACTGAAAGCTAAGCTTCTTTTTCTTGTTCAACAAACACTTCACCCAGAATTGACTCACATTGTCCATCACTGCTCTTATTGTCACTGTCAGTGACTTTGTGGAATCTTTTCGATCACATTATAATGTGATATTAATGATCTATACAGCCCTGGTTTGAAAAGCAATCGATAGACTGTGCTACCAAAAAAAAAAAACTTAAGAAATGATGAAATTGTTAATTCCAACAAATATAATTTTGTACAAATGTACTACTATTATTCATACGCACAATACATTACATACTTTGCTCATATTACAGCCATTGTTTCATGATGTCCACATATCTGGACGGTTGGTTCTGAACATCAGTTGTCAGAGAAAACTATTTTTTTATAGCTTTCTTATGTCAGAGCCATTGGCTGCATACTTGTATTCCAAGCCTCAGCACTCAATACAGTAGAATTCAGGAGAAGGTCTTTTGTGACATTGGAGCAATGGGTCTTATGACTCCATCATTTCAGTTTGGAAGATAGAACACATTGCATATACCTTAAAATGAACTATTTTTAACTGTCCACATGTGCGGACGTCATGCATGAAAGGGCTATTTTGACTGCAAAACAAGATTCAAGTCTTTAGTTTATTCACATTTGTGTCAGGGACAAAGAACTGGGCTCGAAGCGTGCAGAGCTAAAAGCCAAAGAAGGTGTACTTGACAAGTCGATAGTCAAGCACAACAGCAAAATCAAGGCCATCATAACAAAAGGGGTAATGAAGGGTCGTAGACAGTGAGACAGGTGGAGGTCGAAAACCAGGAAGTCAAACAAGCCAGCAAACAGGATCAGAGGGGAAATCCGAGAGAATAGTCAGGAACACAGAAGGACAGTCGAAACCAGCGGGGATCAGAGTAAGGCAGTCAAAACCAAGGGAGAACCAAGAGAGCGAAATTCGAAGACAAAGGAAAGTCAAAACCAGAAACAGCAATGAGAAAGGCTCAGAATTGCAAACTGGGTTTGGTAAAACTTCGCAGAGTGTATGTGTGTGTGTGTGTGTGTGAGGGGTTTATAAGCAGGTGTGTAATGGGCGGCAGGTGAAACAAATCAGTACTTGGGCACGCTAGACTGTGAATGATTGGTTGACTGGGGACATGTGAGTGTGACATCATCGGATAGTGCACTCTGGGAAATGGAGTCTGGGAGATCGGCGGTGTCAGGGAGACCCGGAGGCGTGACAATTTGGTTGGCAAGTTGACACATAGTCTGAGCTTATGTGTTATTAGCTACCAAAAACAGCAATGAGATGTGCTTATCACCTCTAATTGGTGATGAATTACACCAGATTTTGGAATGTGGAACATATTATCAAAGACTCAATAAGCCTGCATTAGCTCTAGAGTAAAAACCTCCAGAAGTGTCTTGGTACTACCTACAGTAGAATGTACAGAAATTAGATGTTGCCAATTGGACACTAATAAGATATGTATATAATATAGGTGGTTTGATTTATGCACAATATTTAGCAATTACGTGCAAATATGTACAGCATAATGCACAGTGAATACATATTTTAGAAGCATCTAAGCATCTTGATATCTTGTTTTAACAACTATGGCCAAATGTAATTGAACAGTCAGTGATCTCACTTGTGTGCCTGAAATTCATGTTTAAGAATGACAAAGATGTGAGGTTAACTGAACAGAGTACCTGTAATAATGTTAGGCCAGTTATTACTGCAAGCTCCTAAAAAGACTAATGCTGTTGCCTCCTTTGTTAGCAATAGCTAACAAATGTGAATATTAAGGAATGTTAAAGAAGTTAATAAAGAAGCCAATTACAATACTGTAATGATGCTGCTTCATAACTGTGAACAGTTCTAATGAGAGACAGATTTATAGTGCAATATGTCTGATCATAATTATTAAATTTTTTTATAAATGTAATACTATAAATATAACATAAATAATTATATTTATTTGAGTACCATTATCTGAAAAGCATTCCCATACCTACCTTGTATCTCCACTAACTGTCCATTTTAATAGCTCCGCTTTTGTATACAGGAGCGCTTTGTAGCTCTAGATCCAATTACAAGTACAGACTGTAGCCCATTTGTCCATCTGACCACCACAGACCAGGTATTATGTGGGTGGTGGATCATTCTCAGCACTGCAGTGACACTGACGTGGTGGTGGTTTGTTAGTGTGTATTGTGCTGATGAAAGTGGACCAGACACAGCAGTGCTGCTGGACACCTCAGTGTCACTGTTGGACTGAGAATAGTCCACCAACCAAAACTATCCAGCCAATACCCTGTGGTGAGCATCCTGAGACAACTGATGAAGGACTAGAGGATGACCAACAAATTGTGCAGTAGTAGATGAGTTACTGTCTCATGTTACTGTCTCTGACTTTACATCTACATAGTGGCCCGGCAATGTAGGAGTGTCTAATAGAGTGGACAGTGAGTGGACACAGTGTTTAAACACACCAACACACCAACAACCACATCAGTGCAGTACTAAGAATGATCCGCCACCCAAATAATACCTGCTGTGTGGTGAAAGGGGGTTAATAAAGTATGCAGAGAAACAGATGGACTACAGATGGACTGTAATTGTAGAGCTACTAAGGGCTCCTATATGGTAAGTGGAGCTGATAAAATGGACACTGAATGTAGATGCAAGAAAGGTGCATCTATTTGAGTGCTCAGTGAGTGTAGTTCTATTATCAGTTTACATCTACATAGTGGCCGGGGAATGCAGGAGTGTCTAATAGAGTGTGTTGGAGTGTTTAAACACTGTGTCCACTCCTATAATATTGTATCCTTAATGATAATATTTTAGTGTAGACACTAATCCTATGATGGGTAGGTGTTATGAGCAGTGAACACCCCCCCCGAAAAAAATGTGAAACCCATTGCACCGGTCTAAACACACCTGATCCGACTCTGTAAGGCTCTATAGAGCAGCTTAGGAAGGTTTGGTGAAATTAAACAGCAGGGGGCACTAAATAGCATTTGTGTGCGATCACATCATGTTGATTGCTGGTTAGGTATGCTGCTACGGTAAAGCAGCTTATACATGATATGGACAAAAGTATTGGGACACCTACACATAACACCTCCAGGAGCTTTTATGACATGCTATACTACAGGGTCTATAGGGTTGCCCACCCCGGTTCCCCATTTTGAGACTGTAACAGCTTCCCTCTTCTGGGAAGGCTTTCTACAAGATTCTGGGATGCGTCTGTGGAGTTTTTGTCCATTCATCCAGAAGAGCATTTGTGAGGTCAGACACTGATGTTGAATAAGAGGGCCTGGCTTGTAATCTCCATTCTAGTTCATCCCAAAATTGTTCGAAGGGGTTGAGGTCAAAGCTCTGAGTGGGCCAGCCAAGTTGTTCCATGCCAAATTCACCCAGCCATGCCTTCATGGCAATGGGACTGAATACAACACCTGAATTCAATGACTAAGAGGTATAATAATATCTTTATAATATCCAGGTTAGTGCCTGGCCACAAATTACACTTATCAAGTTGGGGGCGGGGTCCGTTTCACATTAAAATTCGAAATGAAAGTCTGTTAAGACTGTTAAGTCAACTGTTCTGGATTTGTGTTTTACAATAAGCATGCATTTGGTCTGTATTGCACGTATTTCAAAGAAGTTTATTATTGAGTTTTGTGCCCCATAATCATGCATCAGTCAAGAACACAGGTGAGAGTGATTTGCTCGAAAACCTATTTAAAGGTGTTAATGTTGCTTGTGAAGAAGTAGCTACAAGCACAGAAGAAGTACCATCCCAAACTAAATCTCAGTTCTAAAGTCTAAATGTCCACTACAATGTATTAATTAGTTGCAGTACTCAGGAATTATCCTACAGGCATTACTTGGCAGAAGACAAAAGCAGAAACTAGCACATGAAAATCTGTTTTGTGAGTGCAATCAGAATCTTTGCAGCTGATTCATTTTGCATCAAACTGATTTTCCATGGTCTTAAAGGTCTACACTGTTATCAACATTCTTTGGATGTAAGTAGTCATACGGAAGCTCAAGATCCTTGTTTCTTGCTTCAATTTCATCTTCGAGAGCTTTCAGATCTTCTCTAAACTCTTTCATCTTTTGAAGGGGCACAGCATCGCTGAAGAGCTCCTCTGGGAAAAATCCAAGGGGATACTGCAGGAATATAAAAAAGGAAGTTATTGTTATAAAACATCATGGCGGTGTCCATTAAAAGTATGAAGAGCGCTGAAGAACAAACTGCTCATTAAAAATATGCGATGCAATGCCCTTCATGAAAGCGCAGAGTAGACCACAGTAGAAAACACCTGCTTAAAAGCATTAATGCTGGCTATTGATTTGCCTATTTGTGCCACATTATGGCTGGTTCGATTCAGTTAACTGTATATTAATAAAGCTCATTGGACAATAGACATATATAAAATTGAGTGTCCAGACCTTTAAAGTGGTATCAGACAAACTCCATAAGAGCATCAGGAAGACGCACAGGTTTAGGAGTTCATAAGAGGGTGTGAAACAGATGTCAGCTTAAAACAAAGGGCAAACAACTGCATACTTATCTATTGCGTAGAGGTCAACTAATTCCCCATTCCACCTTTAATTATGTGTTTTAAACTAATTACAATTCATGCCACATATGACTTGTTGACTCCATGAGTTATTAGCACATATACACCTCACATAGCCTGTGCCTACACTGAAGTGACCTGCACAACATCTAGGGAAAGTTTAATCTTGGGCCTGGCAAATAGGAGTAGCTATTAGTGCTGAACTCCACATATGGTCAAGAAGGAGAGATGGCCAAGAAAGAGGCGAAGAGGTAGAGATCTGAAGAACAAAGATTGAGAGTTCTGGGACCAGGGAAAAGTTGAGAGACCTCAGAGAGTTGACAAGGCTGAAGTTAGCTTCCTATTCAAGTTTCTTGTTCAGATTTTCCCCTTTCCATCTTACATGGTGTTGTAGTTACATTCTGGTGCCTGATTCCTGGACCATTTAAGATGGAACAGGAAAATTCCCACTAGAAGCTGAGAATTCCTGTCCACTGTGGGAGGAAACCACTGTGTGGCGTTTGCATGTTTCCTCATGGCTGGGTGCATGGGTTGCCTCCGGGTGCTCTGGTTTCCTCCCACAGCCCAAAGACATGCAGTCAGGTGAATTGGAGATAATAACTGCCCCATGGCTTGTCCAGGGTGTTTCCTGCCTTCTGCCCATTGAGCACTGGGATAGGCTCCAGCACCCCACCCTCACACAGAAAGATAAGCGGTGAATGAATGAATGAATGAATGAATATACCCTGACTGGTCACTTCATTAAGTACACCTTCTTGTTTGTGCACTGTGTTATCAGTTCCATTTGAATATATGTGGACTTCCTACAGTTCTGTTCTACAGACTGTAATTGTTTGCTTCTCTGCATAGCCCCTTTTACCCTGATAGCAGTGACACACATTAGCACAACACACAGTAACAGACCACCATCTTGTCAGAGCAGGGCTGAGAATGATCCACCACCCAAATAATACCTGCGGTTTGGTGGGCCTAATCATTAAAGAGTTGAAATTAAGTGGTGTACATGGGATGCAGCAACCCTCAGCAGCCCCTCTACCCGACTGTATCTGATTTTAAAAGGCAGAGAGAAACTCAAAACCTGCCACCTTCAGTAAATGCAGCTGAACATGCCATCTCCACCTATATTTTCAGCAACCTTGCCACTGTTTTTTGTGCAGTCCTTCTTCAAAGAGAAGCAAATTCTGTATTTTCCAGGTATACCGCCCAGAAACTGTGTATTAAGGGTCATGTGCAGTTTCATACATAACACGTAGGCGAAAATGCATTAGAATTGCATCAGAAACTGATGTGAAAGGTTTAGAACATCGGGCCCAGACAGAGTCACTGGTTATGTATTTGGACTCACATTATCTGAGGACTTCTTGGTCAACAGGTGCACAACAGCGATTGATTTTAGAGTGCTTATGACATCAGGTAAGGCCCCAATAACAGTCTGTTCAGTTGTTTGCCCCTTTTTGGTGGGAGGAGGAATCCTCATGGTGGGGGGAAAATTGGGCATCCAAGCACCAAAGTCAAACTGAAAGAGCAGACAAGACCGAGAGCCATGTGAGTCAAAAACACTGGAATAAAACAAAAAAATTCAGTCAATTCAGCAACTCATAAGGACATGAAAGCCTGTACTTGGATCATCACTAGCCCACGCAGCTAGTCTTTCTACTGGACCTGTATTCACTAAACGTCTCTGACATTTTTGTTTAAACATAATTACCAAACAAGCACCCAATCTTGTTTTCCACTCAGAGGTGCCTGCAGACCCACTGTTATTATTGAGGGAGCTTATCTATAGAGCTTTGACAAGCGTTTTACGTCCAATTTAAACAACTGTGTATGTAGAAGTTTAACAACATTAGATTATGAATTGAGTTTGATCTAATGTTTACTTGAGAACTGAAGCAGAGAAGACACTGCACGTTTGCTACAAAGTGTAATTCTATGCATCCGGTGAATAAGAGAGTATATCAGACAGCAAGAGGACAGAAACAAAGACAAATATATAACACTGGGTTCAGTTTTGTGGGTAGTCTCTATTTTGGCAAACTGATAATAACAATAAGAACTAATAAATTAACTAAAACTTTAAAAAAGTTACCCAGACAGCAGGCCCGTATTCACACTTCATTGATTTTTCATCAGAATCCTAATTTTGGTTCAGGTTGAAATTTCAATATCACCATTGAGCTGAATCAGTGTGGAACTACCAGTGAAAGTCAGCAGCAATGATGGTGAATTTACATTGATTTATAGTTGATGGCTAGATGAAGGTCAGTCATTGAAATGTTGGCAACAATGTTAACTAGTAAAAATTTAACTGTCGTTTACTGGGCAGAGAAAAGTGTATGTGAGTGGTTTATATAATAGAGACATACATAGAGTAAATAAATAGAGGCAGAAATATTCTTACTTCTACATTTTGTTAAACAAGAACTGGTTAAAAACACAGCTCGATTTCTAGACTTTTCAGCACTCTCAAGGAGAAAGGAGATCTCGTGAAGCAAGCCAGTCACTGGGAGCATATGAACAAAGTGACTTTGTGGGCAAGTTAGTTGACTCGACAGCCATCGTTGCAACACCCCCTGGCAGTTATTTCCAGCCATACAAGGCCACATTCCTCTCTCTTTGAATGGGGAGATACAATAGCATATACCATACAGCTTAAATATTCTCACACAGTTCCTGCAGACTGTGCAGTAGGGCTGGGGGTAGAGTGACACCAGGCTTTCAGGATGTGTGACAACAAACCGTTCGTCTTGGCGCTGACTATGGTGCCTCCACACATAGATTCGTTGGCAGAGTCCACAAGGACAGAAGCAGGACTTGTCACTGAAGATGACCTACCCACCAAGTTTAAATGCTGTTGGTTGATTCCTATACTATTTGTACTATTCTTTTGACCATTACTGTATATCTGTATGGTAGCACAGCATGCATTGACCATTTCACTCTAGCGAGTCGACCCTCCTACAAACCCCAGAGCCCACCCCCCTAATCCTGTTCCCCAACCTTCCAAAACATTGCCCCCTCCAAGTTTCACACTAAACCACACTTAAGTTCAATCTGACTCTTAAAAAACACCTTGTTGGAGCACAGTGTTACTTTGAGATGCGTAGTGAACACTGACACAGGTCCAACTGTTAGGGAAAGTCTGCGTTAGGCAAAATGATACTGTGTAACCTGGCCACTGTTGACTGCGGCATGTTGGGCAGACACTGTGAAGATCAACATGGTGATGAACTTGACAAGTTCAGCTACAGTCTGGAAAGACTTGGGGATTCCTATTGGTGGGATAGAAATAACATTTTAGACAACCAGACAATAGAATTATTGACAGCCAGTAGTTTACATGCATCATGAAATTCACAGACTACTCCCAAAATAAGTAAGACCACAGCACACACCACTCTTGTCATTTTCAAGAAAGCCGTGTTTTACTATCTCCATCAACCATGCCTGGAGCTCAGGGTCCTTCTGGACGTCATGCTCGGTGTAGTAATGTGTCACCACTCTCTCCACATACCTGGATGGTTCAAAGTTTGTACATCAGCTTGAACATCTACACAGACTATAATATATGTGTGAAAATACTGCCTAGTATACATTTTACATTGAATGTAGCTTCATCTTACTTGTGAATGATGTCCCACAACCTGAGGCCGTCATCTCTGTAGTAGTAATGGGGAATGTTCTCCAGACCTCTCTCCTTGATGTTTTCAGGCAAACACAGAGAACTATAGGTCAGACAGGCATTTGCCCTTCTCAGGAACGTAACCAGTCCTTTTTGGCCTATAGCGCTGTGCTGTGTGGTAAAGGAGTGAAGAGAAGAACAGTCAGGGGAAAAAGTCATGATTGCTGACACTAACAAGAATTATCAGCATATATATATATATATGATAATTATATGTTATGCACATGATATATATGCATACCTCAGCGAAATCCCCATCAGCTGAAATCAGTAATTTCCGTGCCAGGATATTGATTTGGAGTGTGTAGCGAATATGAGGAAAAAAGAGCTGTGGAGATAAAGAACAAACAATTGCATTTCACCATTTCATGAAAATTATTAACTCATTTAGAACCTGATGGCAGCAATGCATCTCAAAAAAGTTGGGACAGGGGAAACAAAAGGCTGGAAAAGTAAAGGGTACTAATAAAAACAGCTAGAAGAGCAATTTACAACTAAGTCTGATTTCTGCATATAAAAAGAGCATTTTAGAGAGGTAGAATCTCTCAGAAGCAAAGATGGGAAGAGGTTCACCAATCTGCATGAAACTATGTCTAAAAATTGTGTCTGCATAAAACTAGTAAAGTGTTCCTTAATGTAAAATTGAGAAGACTTTGGACATCCCACCATGTACAGTACATAATACCATCAATAGATCCAGAGAACCTGGAAAATCCCTTGGCGCAACGGACGAGGCGAACAATGAATATAGCACGCTCATGAAATTCGGCCCCTCAGGTATCGCTGCATTAAAAACAGGCATGGTTCTGTACTGGAAATCATACGCCATGTCCTGAGGACTCATAAGGAGAGGGGCCATCCAGCTTGTTATTAGTGCAAAGTTTAAAAAACCTGCATCTCTGATGGTACCGGGTTTCATTAGTGCCTATGGCAGAGGAAGCTTACGCATCAGGAAAGGCACTATACTATCAATGCTGAACAGTATATAGAGGTTTTAGAACAACACGTGGACCCATCCAGACGACATCTCTTTCAGAGAAGGCCTTGCATACTACAGCAAGACAATGCTAAGCCACCTACAGCATCCATCACAACAGCATGGCTTCACAGAAGAAGAGTCCAGGTGCTGAGCCGACCTGCCTGCAGTCCAGACCTTTCATCAATAGAAAACAACTGGCGCATCATGGAGCAAAAAATCCAGCACAGAAGACCCAGGACTGTTGAGCAGCTCGAATCCTACATCAGACAAGAATGCAACAACATTCCTCTCCCAGTACTCCAATTGGTTTTGTCATTTCCCAGACGTTTACAGACTGTTGTTAAAAGAAGAGGGGATGCTGCACAATGGTAGACATACCCGTCCCAACTTCTTTGAGATGCGTTGCTGCCATCAAGTCCTGAATGAGTTAATAATGTTCATGTAATGGTGAAATGTCTCACTTTCGATATCTGATAGGTGTTCTATGTTCTGTTGTTAATACAATATGGGTTTATGAGATTTGCAAATCATTGCATTCTGTTTTTATTTACATTTTTTCACATTTTACACAGCATCCCAACTTTTTTGGAACGTAGGCTGTACATTCAGCTACTGTACTTCCCATGTACGGCTTAAATAGAGGAGTACAGCTTAAATAGAGGAGACTACATAAACAGATGTACAGCTTAAATAGAGGAGACTACATAAACAGATGTATAGCTTAAATAGAGGAGACTACATAACCTCTGAACGAATGTGGTTTCTTGTGCAACCCGATACTATCATGTGAACACCAGATTCTAATAAAAAGCACCATGTCCATTTCTGGTGCTCACCAGATACTATCTGGCGTTCACCACATAGAGTCTAGTACTCACCAAATAAATTTTAGAAGTCACCTGATACTATCTGTTACGCCACAAAATTACGCCACATCCTTTTAGGATCTCCGTCAGGGAGAACATATGAGCTAATTATAAACATCTACGATCTCCAGGCAGGAATCAAATGGGCCCTTTGGTGCTAACTGGGCAATGGCACTAACAAGTGTAAATGCCTCTGTTTGAATTGTTATAAATTTCTTTCACAGTACCTTGATGTACTTTAGTAGCTAGCATAGCAAGTTTATCAAGTCTCATCAAGAAAGCTGTGTGCTCTTCAGGGCTGTCCTTGTTGGTCTCAAGTAGTTCTCCTTTCTGCATAGGTATCAAAGCGTTCCTGTGTTTCTATGGAAACTGGAATAAAGCACTCACCTTATAGAGGGGATGAACAGAGGGCAGGGTGCGCAGGGTTGCCATGGTGAAGACCTCGGCCAGCAGGTGAGTACGCAGCAGATGGAAGTTCAGCTCATGTTCATTAAATTCTGCGTTTCTCACGAAGAGCTTCGCCAAAAGCCAGTCGTGCTGGGAGTCAGTGGGGAGGAAAATGGGGTTGTCCACCCCGGGTTTCTGCTTCAGCTAGGAGCAAGAGAGTTTTTAGCTTAGTGGAAAGGTTTAAACCCTATAATTCCCATCCCAGAATGGAGCTCTGGACCTCTGGCAGGTCCTGGCTGGTGTAATCCTGGCATTCGTCCATCTGCAGTTAAAGAAGTTTGTGTGACAAGAGCAAACGATCTCTTTAAATGGGGTCTGGTCTTACCTGGATGGCGATGGGCAACAGTTTGCCCTGAGGATTGCTGAAGAGTAAGCAAAGGGGGGCGGCCATGTACTGCTGCTCCCCGTCTATCAAGTTTCCTTCAATTCCATCTAGTTTTGCATAGTCGCACAGGAAGATATTTCCCTTCTGATTGAACACATTTAAAAGCAAATAAGAAAAAAGTACAACAGCTGAAATACTCAAAGTGCAGTGTTTGCACACTCTACCTCCATTTCTTTCTCCAAAGAGCTCTCCTCTGGTAAAGAAGGCCTGACCATGACATTAGTGACTGGAAAGTTCTTAGGCAACTTTGAGCAACGGTTGATCTTCATGGGATTCAGACCATTCAGACACTGGTAGCCAAAGAATTCGTCACTCCTCCAGTGTTTCTTGACATATTCTGGAAAAAGTCATAGACAGATGACTGTATTATGATGGTGGTGGTCAGATCTAACAGATACATTATAGGTGCAACTTCCCTGTTTCAAGAAAAATAAATACCATATGTCTCAGAGTTATTCTTAATCTTGAGATCCTCAAGTTCCTGTATGCTCTTCCATGTGTTGGAGGGATGATGAAAGTTGTTCAGCTGTAACTCCACTGAACTGAAAGACAGTTAGAAAAATAGCAAGATGTGTTAAACGGGAACCACCGACACATACATTAATTCAGTTACTTCTACCAAGTGGAACCTACGCTCTCAGCAGCGTATACTTAAACTCCTTTTCCTTCGTGAAGGAGAATCTGATCTCATAAGGCAAACTGCTCACACTGTCCGCTTGAACAATGTGAGGGATTTCAGGGTCATACACGCTCCATCTGCAAGACACAGAGTACACACTATGACTCTGTTGTTAATGCATGCAAATGAGCTCACAGACAGTTTCTGCCACTGAGGGCTTTCAACAAGGAGAATCCACAATCAATAGAATTTAAAGATTTGCTTTAAATGCCTCTTCTAAAATTCACAAAATGTTGGCAATTCTCAGAAGATGGAGATAATCAAAAGAGTAGCTGCACCCAGAAGGAAGTGTGGGACTGCAGTGGTATTGGGAAGGAAGATAAAGGTTACCAGGAACAATAAATGATGATACATTTAGACTGATATGGGCAATATTTATATTTATTAATATTTATTGAGCCACATATACAGGTTGCCATGTTTACTAACACAACATACCAGATGACTCAACTACAGTTGCACTGACTGACCCAACAGCCACGACTGCAGACATTCAGTGAGCAGTGATGTCCTCCATGAGTCATCCTGTTAGTGCCAGCACCATTGGCAGATGGCTGCAAGACGCAGGACTACATGCACACAGACCGTTACAACGACTGCCCTTAACACCAGGTCAACGTCACCAAACACTGTAATCGTGTCGTGCCAGACTGTCATAGAGTGGCTCAGAATGGCAGCGGGTCATCTTCAGTGACGAGTCCTGCTTTGTCTTGGTGGAGACGACCAACGAATCCGTGTGTGGAGGCACCGTGGTCAGCACCAAGATGAACGGTTTGTTCACGCATCACAAGTCCAGAAAGCCTGATGTCACTCCACCTCCACCCTACCGCATAATCTGCAGGAACTGTGTGAGGATATTCAAGCTGCATGGGATGGATTATCACAGGACACCATTAGGATCCTCTACAACTCTATGCCGAGACATCTGGGTTTGAGTTAGCAAACATGGCAGCCTGATGCCATACTGAGAGACACTACTTCTGTATGTGTAGCTCAATAAATATTGCCCATATCAGTCTAAATTTATCATCATTTATTGTTCCTGGTGACCTTTATCTTCCTTCTGAATAGCATTGCAATCCCACACTTCCTTCTGGGTGCAAGTGTTCTTTGATGGTGACAAAGTCATTTGAGATTTTATGAGCAATTATTCATTTCTTTGTATTTTATTTAATAAATGTTTTATGTTCTAGATTTTTATCTGATCTTCAGAACAGTATTCTATGTATTTTGTTTCTTCTATTTTATCTGCATATTTTTAGTGTCACTATTATTATTATTTTTAGATTTTTCGTGTGCAGAGGTTTGAATCCGCAAAGGTTTGGTTACTTATTTGCTACATTAGCTCTGGTGCAAAACTAAAGAATCAAACTTATAACATGTGGCAGGAGGAAAACACATCACCACAGACTGGTTCGGCTGATGTTTCACTTACCTGAGGTCTTGACTTTTTATTTTAACCTCTTCTTGTCGATGATGACTGGTTATCTTCTCTGTGTCCTTGCGCCATAACATAGCTACACAAGAACATGGAAAATGAATACATCCAAATAAATCTTTTTTATATATATATAATTTTTAACTTATTAACATATACTGGAAGTTCCATTGTTATTGGCACCTTTCAATCTCTCCCCTTTAATCAATGTAATTGTAGTGTAAGAAGAAAAAGATCATCAAAACATCTGTTATTATTCACTTACTGACATCCACAGACATTCTTAAAAACAGTATCTAACTAAAGCAGGCCTCTATTAATATTTCACTTTTTAAGTTCAACTGTGATGTAAACATGAGCTGACATGAATTACAGCAGTGTAAAAACCTCCTGTTATATATTGTCCAGCATTAACCAACATAGCATACCGTTCTCCCACAAACAGCACACACCCTGGGGTTGTTTTGTGTTGGAGGAAACTTGGCGGGAGCCAGTGATGGTGTAGATTTGACTGAAGTGCGGCACTATTTTGTATTTAGTTTATGTTCTTTATTTAAATTGGTCTGGTTGGTTAATCACACATTTTTCTGTGGTGTGACAAACAAATATTTAACACCTCTGTCAGATATGTTGATAGAAATTCAGTTCATTTAAAATAATGAAACTAGAAGAATTGATAGCTTAGGTAACATCACTCTTGGATTGGCTTCCCAAAGCCATGGATAGTCACGATGACTTGAGGAAATGCCTGTGAGGTGAATGGGTGCATCTCTGTTTAGGATTGGTAGTCTCAGAGTTTTGCAAACAAAGGCAACACTCAACATTAAGTACTGACTAACTAACAGGAAGTAACGTGAAGTAATACATTAACAGTGGCTAACTAATGTTAAGCCAACATTGTCAACTGTTCCATGTTTACTTAACATGTAAACATGTAGTTGTGATATGTTTACTTAAGGTTAGTTAGCATTGTGACCATTGTTAATGTATAATGTCATGCTAACAAATGCATTACTTTAAGTTACTTAGGCAATACTTAATCTAAGGTGTTGCCCAAACAAGTGTCACAAACAGCTCCAACTCTTTTATGATTCGTCCTAACATGCATGTTCAATATTGTGGTGAGCATAAATATGAATTAGCATGTTCTTATATTTGTAGTTACAAACCTGTAGCTTCTCTGAGAACTGCTTTCTTTTTAGGAGACAACCACTGGTAACACGGGAAAAGTAGCTTGCGTCCTTCAGGTTTAGTGACGGTGACTTTGGAGCAGAACCAGTAATCTTCAAACACAAGGGCCTTGAGCTCCAGCTGAACCAGAAGGAGTTTTCCAAGACTTTCTTTCCATGACACAGTCACTGTCTTCTGTTGGGGCATGTAATGTTCAAATTATACCACGCTGTCAGGATACTACAAGGCATGATTTGTTTCAACCAATCGCACAACTTTGACATTTCTCGGAGCATTACTGACCCCCTAAAGAGAAAAGCACTTTTTTGCCAAAGTGCTTACATTTTCCCCTCTATTACAAATCCATCTCAATATCACAAACTTAATATTACAGTACATAGAAATGCTTTGCAAAAATGGGCATCATTCGTGAAGAAGCTAATCATAGCTAAGAAGCTAATCATGCAGGACGCACATGGTTGTGGACCAGACGAAACAAAGTAGCAATACGGACAGACTACTGGGACAAACTACTGGGACAGACTACTGTGCAAAGCAAACTACAGACCATAGAAGCTGAACAGATAAACATAGGTTGCCGTATAATGAGCAGATTTGCATATTCCATCTTATACGGCAATCAGATATCAGTTTGACTAACCAGAGAAGCATTTGACTACCAAGTGCAAATGCATGTGGCTAAACTCTTATCAGGATACAGTCCAGATACTAGTTACATGAAGTGACCATGTGTAAATAGGGTCAAAATATAGATTGAATACAGACACTTAATTTCTGTATTCTGAGTTAGGATTCATGTACTTGCATTCCATTACATCCCAACCCTGCCTACTGCAGAGCGCAATTCTACAACAGCTCAGTAGCACATTAACAACTTCTTAACTTATTAACATATTAACTTTTATTAACTTTAACAATTATTATTCAACCGAGCATCCTAAACACTACTTAACACAGTCCTGTGGATCCACTGGACATAACATTTCAAAGTAAATCTAATATTTCATTTTTAAGTCATGCATAATCAGAATTTACTAAAATCATTTTTACTTGAGCTTAAGTACATAGTATCCAATCCAGTAGGAGCTACAGTTGTGTGGAGTTAACTAACATAACATTTTTATGTAAATCAAATACTTTTTTTGAGTGCACCACGTAATCACCCAATTAGTTTGTTGAATGTGTGTATGTTATTCATTGAGAGCTTGTATTTCGGCACGCATGCATGGTCTTCCCATAACGCACGATCATGAATTGAAATGACAGCCACTTAAGCAAGGCATCAAATTCACTGGCAAAGCTGAGTAGTGAGCCATCAACATGTCGGCACTAAAGAAGTTCTTTAGCCAGTCCAATGTCTTAATACTGATACGCTGTCCATGCAGAAATCAGACAAATGGGATGACGATAAATTAATGTGCACCATTTATAGACAGCAATCCATAGTTGAACACGTGATATAGAGGCTATAAGTACAAATCAGTTTAATTAAATATCACATTTTAGATACTAAGAATTCATTCATTTTCAACACTGCTTCTCCAGCCCAGAACAGCTGCATTCTTTTGTCTGGGTCAGGTAAGCTTATCAGGGGGTTGGCAACAAATCTTTCTATCAATTTGCTGATGTTTGCACTTACCGCTCAAATGACAGATGGCACAGACTACAGTGCTGGATAAAATATGGAAACAGCAAATGATGTGCAAATTAAAACATTTGTTTTTGCTTGTATTTAATGAATGAGGCCCATTTTGTTTTTAAGTGCATTACTCCAGAGAACGGCAAGGACTTGTTCATCATTATTTCATTTTAGCTGCCTGAAGTAGCCAGAGCTATATTTTTATTTGTTCTGTCTAGAATACTTCCACAATAAACTAATGGCGGATCTGAAAGCAACAGTAACCGCATTATGCAACAACTCGGTTGTGACATAAGAACATTGTTACCTTTCAGTAAAGAGGTAAGAAGAAAACAGACGAGAAAAGATGAAGTCTTCCCAGGATCAATACTAAGACTAAATAAAAACTAAAGTCACAAAAGATAATGTAATAGTATAAAAATTATAACATTTCATGAAATGCATTGAACTTACTGAACTGCCTGGGATGCCTGCAAAGCGGCCAATTTTTTGTGGCTCACTACTACCCTTTGTACCGATGAGTGTGACGATGATCATGTTGGCAGTCCCAGCGGTGAGAGCATCACCAGTGAAGACTTCAACTGTGTATTCTACCATGGTTCCTCTGAAAGTAAAGATGTTGAAAAACAGTTTCAATTCACATTTGATTGTGTTCAGTACCACCCTTTAATAACAGGAGTCATTTACAGCCTTTAATAGTTTCAAAAGTTTCAAGCCTGATTTTCAAGACCTTTAAAGGGTGGAACAAGTCTATGACAAAAGATGAAACAAAACTTTACTTCGTTAGTAAAGACAAAACTACTACATTCTCTCCGTAACGCTAAGGCTGGATATCTTCACAAACAACTTAAGGGGATGGCGTTGGTTATTGCCCTATAAGAACAGCTGTTAGCCTGGCGCCAAAAAAGATGTTGCAATACTTTGCTCTCCAGTTTTCTTGCTAGGCGTACTGCTGGGCCTAGCCAGAGCTGAATCCGAGTGGTAGGAAGAGGCAGACATGTTAAACCATGTCACCATGTGTTAACTATGTACTCAATAGCAGCAGCATGCATCAGGTCAAACAGGCCAGAGACGTCTCCAACCTGCATGAGCCTTGGCTGATAATCAGTTCAGAGAGGAGGGATCAGATCTGAATATAAACTTATTGTTCACAAATTATTGGTCACATTTCTAAATAATAAAGACATATGGTATCTACTAATAATTATCTATATTTATCCAGTGCATAATTTTTTAAACCAGGAAATCACATTGTGAACTTTAGTGGAATCTTGTTGGATTCACTTCACTTACCTTTCGGTGTGCAGGATCAAATCTTACTGAAATGCTTCTCTCAAACCTTCAGCGGCTGGACTCACATCCAGCAGGTTTCTGGTAAAGAAACAATGTAACAAATGAACTACACACAGCAGGTAGCTGTTTAAGTAGTCTTGCTGAAGATGTCTTCCCAGCAGGCTTTATTTGTGTTGTCATAATGATGTGACATCACTTTGCCTCAGAGATGGTTATCAGTCAGTTGATTTTAACAGATGAAGCAATATCTAGATTGCCCCAAGATCAACTGCCAACACTGCCTCAACAGTGAAACCATCATTGTCTCCACAATACTATTCATCACTGCAGTGACTGTCAAGACTGACATCTGGGTATTTTCTTCTCTTGCCCAACTTGAAAACGGCCTCTGTTTTTACTACACTAGACTTTTATTTTGAAGTAGCTTGCTGGTGGCTTCAGTACTCAGTTACAGGTTGATAACCTGAAGGAATATACAACATGCATTTACTAAGTTGTTGATAAGTACAAATCATAAGCACACTGAATGTCAATATAATTGGCAACTGCTAACTGATAACAGTCCTACCAGTGCCGTTGTATAGCTAAACAATAAGCTGAAACGTCCCTCTTCCCCATGATTTTTCGCCCTTTTTTTTCTCCGATACGGAAAACACCTTAAGTCATGTGATCTGAGGTCTTCTCCTAGAACGCTGTAGAAACTATTAAATATTAAACTGCAGTTTTTAAGTTTGTTACGTTTCACATTCACTTTCAGTGAACTCCGTTTGTTTCTTTGTATTTTTGTTTATTTATTTTTATTTTTTCTAGATTTTGACTTGACAGTGACAGCTATCAGTGGCTTGACATTACTTTGCAGCACTGCTCTGATATTTACCATTGCTATAATACTGGGAAAACATAGTCTCAGTGTTGAATTAAACGGAACTGTTAGGTCTGTGTATCTTTCGGTCACTCTATTTTCATTAAAACTAAGAACAAAAAAATAATTGATTTTCAAAACATAAAAAATCAGTCATTTTTACTGTCAGGAACAATAAAAACAGATATAAGCGTAAAAGGGTCAATGAAAAATATGTTTTTTTAATGACCTTTTTTTCCCCTCATATTTGCATTTTTATCTATGTGCATTTTATATCTTAAATATAAGCTCACCGGACAATAAATGAGTCACCTGTGACTGAAATGTACCTAGATAGAACATGACATTCACTGCACTGTACCACCTCTTCTCAATCTATGAATCCCATCACTCACACTCCAAACAACTTTGCAATTTGAAGTCTATTAAAAAATGTATACTTTTTGTGCAACTTTTAATTGTTTGTGAACCACCAATAAATAAACCAATAAATAAATGATGATTACAATAATCACACATTTCATGGTTTTCCTTGAAACTCAAAAGTTTTTTTTCAGGAATAATGAATGGGTTACTCTTTCCTAAAGCATGACAAGATAAAAGTCCTTTGTTTGGTTGTGCTGCCCAATATTGGAGGAAGGCTAATAGTCTGCACCTCACTGATGGTTCAAACTTGGCACTGCTTCCTAGTGCATCTGGAGCTTTTAGCACATTAGACCCTGCTCAAAAAGGTCACTATAAAGTCCACAGTGAGGAACTTGAGGCCAGCAGGTTCCACAGGCCAAAGGCCATAAGAACACCGCCTACTAGATGTTAATATTGTAAGTAAATAAACATTATGTTTCTGTATTTGGAACTATTAAACATATAAAATGACTTGGTTTCAATGTTACTTTGACATTGTAAGCTTTTGTCTTGCAGATCAGTGTACTCGGCAGAATGGCTGTGGTTCACGCTGATGGATTCACTGCCATGGCACAGGGTACCATAAAGAATCATGATTCCATCGTATTGACAGATATGTGTGGAAATAATGGAATCAGAAAGGACAACAGGTGAGTAAGGATTATGTTGTTATGTGTATGAACACCTGCTGTAGTGCTATGTAATTTTGAAGGAGTGGATATTGGTGGATATTGCATCTGATTCAGTTCCCCCTCAAAAGTCCTCAGGGCGTGTGCATCCACTGACCAGAAATCAACAGCAAGCAACACTGCAAGCATGGAAGGTGTAAAAAATTGAAGAAAGTTCCATAAACGGTTTTACAGCTGAAATGTTGGCACAGTCTATAATATATCCTGTACTGGCCTACAGATCCCCATAGGGCAAAGGATCATGAAGATGGAAAGAGATAACAGCTGCCACTGAAACTTACATCTGCAAATACATGGCTCCAACTCATAAGACCAAGAAACAGGGCTTTTCTGAGTACTGAGTACTAAAGGCTAATTTCTGCTTCTGCACTGAATCTATGCCGTAAGCACAGTGTAGGTACTGCACAGCCGTGTACACCATGCCATAGGCTTACGCGCGCCTCTCCAGAAATGTAACTATGCGTTGTTTCAACACAGACCACAACAGCTGTGATTGGTCCACTTGGTAGCACTGTCATTCCGGCCTTTGCATTCCTGCCTTCGCCGTTTTAATTTCAGTTCATTCGGTTGTACGAACCATAGATTGTATGAACACAAAAAAAAGGAAAAGTAAAGTGTTTAACAGCTATTAGCTCCAACCACATCCTCTCAGTTTCAGCCGCCATCGTATGTGGAACACCAAGAAATTCAACACAGTGGAATGGAATCCCCATCACCAACTATTGTTTTGGCGATGTAATTGCAGAGTGGTGCAGACACACCAACACTCCACTTGCAAGATACGGCAGTGTAGGCTAGGGCGTAACACTCAATCCATGGTACACAATGACAAGCTGAAAACACTTTACTCAAGATGAGCTGCCAAAGTAGAAGAGGAAACACGTTTGTGGTCATTTAGTATAAACAATTTATTCATCAAATGTATACAAAAAATGTGCAATATTGTAATTTGTAACGTTATCTGAATATGAAAATCAGGTTTTATGAGAGTTGATCTTATTGCACAGCCCTATCTACATCTTTCAGCACTGCTATTAGGTTTTGAAACACTGTTTGACTGCGGTTATAGTAGTTGTGTAAAAGTGACTATGTACAGTGCAAGCCGCTGTACTCAATCAGTTTAGCAATTCAGCATTGGTTCATCTGTAGCTGTAATGCAAGCACTCTACTTCCCAAATCCTGTTTCCTGTAGAAGAAAGTACAGATACTGGTACACTGCGGATTGCAGTCATGACTTCTGTTGTTTCTAATATCTGTTGATGTTGAATTCTCCATCACAACAGACACCAATCTGTCCTGTCCGTATGCCTGCAGGACACAAGTGAATGTGAATTGGTATCCTGAATTTTGTACATTCTTTTAACATTCTGCTGTCTTAAAAATGGAATGGAAAAAAATGAGTTTTGTTAATTTTATAGTTTCCAGTCATACTGTGTCCTCACAATAAGGCCAGGAGGTGGTTTAAGCAGGTAGAGATCAGTTTTGGGATTTATTTACAGGAATGATTTGGGTGACTATTGATTTGCAGTATTTATTGGCAGTGTAGCTTGTTGCCTTGTAGCTCTAGTTCTAAACTAAAGAAGCAGCATTTGGACCCCAAACACGTCATGGCTGTGACTACATTTATGGTAGTTGTAAAACTTAGTAAATTTGATTTCTTGCCAAACTAAAGCTTTCATCTTTCAGGAGAAAATCAAGCTCCAATCTTGCTTTAGATCTAAAAACATCCACAGGGGTTGCTGTCCATACTTTCACTGTAAAAAGGCAACTATTTGGGATTGTGAAGAGCAGAGAACACTATCAACTTTTAAGAAGCATGGAAAAAAGTAAGTCTCCTGATTGGAAGCTGTAATTAGGAGTGGACAAACTAAATGCAGAAATATGATAATCTACACACATTCTCAAAAGAATAGTTGCACTCAGAAGGAAGCGTGGGATTGCAGTGCTATTGGGAAGGAAGATAAAGGTTACCAGGAACAATAAATGATGATAAATTTAGACTGATATGGGCAATATTTATTGAGCTATACATACAGAAGTAGTGTCTCTCAGCATGGCGTCAGGCCACCATGTTTGCTAACACAACACGCCAGACGTCTCAAGGTTCCTAAGGGTGTTCTGTGATAATCCATCCCATAGCTTGAATATTCTCACACAGTTCCTGCAGAGATGTCCAGTTGGGGTGGAGGAGAAGTGACATCATGACTTCTGGACGCGTGACGCATGACAACAAACCGTTCATCTTTGACCATGGTGCTTCCCCACACCGATATCCTGGTTGTCTCCATCAAGACAAAACCGGGACTCGTCACTGAAGATGACCCGCTGGCATTCTGAGCCACTCCATGACAGTCTGGCACGACAACACTGCAGTCTTTGGCGACATCGATGTGGTGTTAAAGGCAGTCGTCGTAAGGGTCTGCGTACATGTAGTCCTGTGTCGTGCAGCCGTCTGTCAATGGTGCTGCTACTAACAGGATGACTTATGGAGGGCATCACTGCTCGCTGAATGTCCGCAATCGCGGCTGTTGGTTCAGTCAGGTACAGCAGTAAGGCCCATTCTTGCTTATGTCACATGCGTGGCTGAGTGTAACTGTTCTTTTGATGATGAGTGTGCTTAGTTGTCTGTTTGTAGGTGGCTTCCATGTAATTTTCTGTTAAATATTTTCTTCTTTTTCCTGATATTGAAAGATGAATAACTGGTACTTAACTGCTGTACTGACAGGAAACTAGATAAATGAAAGGGCACAGTGACTTGTACGTGTAAGTCCTGTAATACTACGTTTTTGCTAAATACTGCTACTGTTAGGAGAGCGCGGGGCATCGTGTCACACGGGTAAGTTGTCAGACTGTTAATATTTGCACCATCAGAGGCTGCTTATTAAAAGTGGAACACTAGTTTTGATCATCTATCTAGTCTGATGTCATGCTGTCTGTGAGCTGAGGTGAGCATAGGCTTGCCATTTTCCACATTCTGAGCTATTTAAATTGGAACAATACATTAATTACATTAGTAATTTTATTTAACTTAAAGTCTTCAGAGTTAGACTGTACATTTGTACTCAGTAGAGAATTCAGTGTCTTGTTTTACTTTTGCTGCACATGTCCTGCACTGAGCTGACTTCACAATATAGCAAACATTAGCAAACATGGCAGTTTGTGACAACTTGTCACAGTGATTTTGGGGCAAGTTGTCACATATTATAAAACTGAAAGACAGGCACAAACAAAAAAAAAAGTGGCAAAAATAAAATGGGGAAACAAATGAAAAAATAAAGGCAGTCAGGACTCATGAAAACAAGTGCCTGTGCCTGGTTTGTATGGAGCCATTCACAAACAGTCATCCAAATGAGATTTGGGCCAGTGTGTGGCATGCAAACAGCAGGCTCATGAAGACTGCAGAGGCCAGGCAAATTATCTGTGCCAGAACTGTCTGACGCTGAGTCCGATTAGTGAAATCTGAGATCAGAGATTTGAGAGCCTACTGAAATGAAAATAAATGCAAATAGGCCACTGGGCTAGCGGTACAACTTAGGCGAGTCCTGGAAAGTTGAGAATCCCTGGCAGCATGGCCTTCACTCTCCAGGGCTCAGGAAAAGTCGAACATGTGGCATCACGGCTGGTTGTTGGATCCCCGAGGCCAGGGAACACTGTCAGGCTGAGGACCCCGTGGCGTTTTGCGGGTGAAGCTGCCAATGCTAGAGGCCCGGAACACGCCAAGCTGGTGAACGGGGGGCTGTGAGCGAAACACACAGGCAGCACCCTCACCGGTGTCAGTAATGCAGGTCAGCACAGCTGGGACAGAGTAAGTCGAAGAGACACTACACCAAGGATACAGCCCAACAAAGGACTGGGGACATCCTGTAGCACTTGTGCAGGCTGGGACTCCAAGCGCCAAAGGGGCATTGTTTGGATTGTGTTGATTGCCAGAACAGCTAATCCTTGAGTTGGCTCGTTTGACATCTGCCACAGGCTCCACACGGCTGTGAAAAGCTTAGGGGGTGTGGCTATGCAAAGAGGCTCTCAAACTGCACCATACACCTTATTAAAAGGGTCAGTTTGTTGTGACTGCTGTTCATGTTGTGTTGTTAGTGTGGATGGTTCATTTGTAGTAACTGTGACTGAAGAGGGTGAGTTTTCAGAAGTGTCTACCCTGCTTAGTTGTTGTGTCCTCCCATGTTACTCCTGTCCTGTGTTTTGTGTTGGGGCTAGTGCAAAGAGGACATTTCTTCTTGTCTGTTGAAGTGCCTGTTCAAAATAAGAAAAATCTTTTCCCCTTTTTTACATTTTCCACTTCTTCAAGGCCGACTCTAGAATACATGGTTATTATTAGCCAGTCTGAGTCATGCAGCAACCTAAGCAGCTAGTCTCAGTTGGGCTGAGGTTAGTCTCCCATTGCCAGGTTCTCTAGAGAGAGACTGGTACCTTTGGCCACTCAGTGTGGCCAGGAACCGCCTACTACTGCAGGAAAACTGAATTGAAACAGCCAATCACAAGCCTGCTAAATTTAAATTTAGTTGGCTTCATTAATCTCTATCAGCACACCAGCAAAATTAAGGTTTCTTTTCACTGAAATAAATGTAAATACATATATATATTTGTGCTTATCTCTTTTTATACACTGTATTTCTTAAACATTATAGCTAGCAAAACAGTAGATGTCTATACAACTCACATTACAAAGTAGCAAGCTAACCACATGTTTACTGTTACATTTACAGCCTGGTGGGCTAGCTTAGCCAGCTTAGCCACATATACCCTTTCATCACGCTCGACAGACGGAAACTCAAACGTACCATTAAAATTATAATGCTGTTTTTTATTCACTAATAATTACTACATTATTCAGTTAATATGGCCTGAATAGATGAGAATATCTCCCTCGTCTGTTCAGCATGTTACAGTGGAGTTTAAATGTTTGTTTCAAGCATTCTTTATGTTGGAATGGATGCCAAGCAATATATCCAAGAGTCAAACATTTCTAACAACAAACATGATAGCAATGCCATAATAATGCACCTACTACGACAGAGATGCAGTGTTGTGGATGGTCTGTGCGGTCATTAAGAACCTCTTGGATGAATAGTTCTTTTTATTTATATTGGCAATGACAGAAACCGATGAAAGTCTCACTTGAACTAGCGGCTGCGCTACCTCTACGATTTCCAGTGGTACTGCTCTGTTTCATCTGTATCTGTTGGCTTTCGGAGAACGTGCACAAATAATGAACTCTGAGTATAGAATATATCTGTATCAATATCCATATTTAATGTTGAGCACAAATGAGCCTTAAGGCTGGATGAGCACATGTCACTAATGGATGTCTTTCTCAATACAGTAATCATACCTACCTACATTCTACATTGTTTATACAATACTAATTCTACATTGTTTATAATTAATGTTGTAAATGTACTTATACAATATTAATTAATTAATATTCATCAAATATTTTATAAGACATGTTAAGTATATGTTATAATATATTATACATTTATAAATTTTTTCTATAAATGTATTAATTTATTGAATGGTGGGTCGCATATAATATAAATCACTTTTTAAAAATTAGCTATAGATGTGTGTTTTCCTGCTCTCACACATATCAACCCCCAGTGGACGAGCCCCACCTCCACAATAAGAGTTTTGAGCAGAATAACTTGAGAGTAAATGCTAGAAAACACATAACCTTAATTAGCATGTCAAAAACATTTTCTTTAACATGCTACAATATTGGAAATTACAGGAAGCCTATAATTAAGGATTATTTGTTATGTTCTTGGTTATGTTCCTTGAATATCGGTTGCCATATTTGTGTTGGTTGTGCTGGAACCAAGCACCTATAAGGGTCTTTGCACAGCCCCAGTCATTCTTAACTCCCCTCTCCTGTCTGATAGGCTGCAATCATGGAACAATTTTCCACTACACGAAACCAACATGAAACTGCTTCCCTAAAGCACCTTTCATTAGTGGGTAATAACAGGTCTTCTAATTAGAGTTCACCCTGCATTAACCCAGAAAAACCCAAACATTAATTAGTTAGAACACAATAAGAGGGGACAAGAATCAACACTAAGGCAATAAAGGTAAATGACATAACCAGATAAACTGCAAGCTCAGGTTAACGATGATACGTTTCACATATTATAATCAAATGGCCTGGAACAGATCTCTGGAGCTTTCAGTCTCCAGGTCAGAAGAGAAGGTATAATAAGGGGAAGGGGGGCAATTAAAGCACAAAAAGAAAGAAAGAAAGAAAGAAAAGAGAGAGGGAGAGAGGACGAGAGAGAAAGGGAAAGAGAGAAGGAGAAATAGAACGTCAGAGAGTATGAGAGAGCCTCATTTTTCCTTCTCCAGTACCTGAGAGAGCAGAAAGGAATCAGAGAGCAAAATGAGGACAACATCTGAAAAACAATGGGGTGGAGGAGAGAGTGCGGTGATGAGCAAACAGAGTGAACCGTGAAATTATTTATTATAGCAGGGGTGCCCAATCTTGGTCCTGGAGATCTACCACCCTGGAGAGTTCAGATCCAACACACCTATCTCTATAATTGAGATGCCCCTCATGGCTGTCATTGCCTGGATCAGGTGTTTTAGAGTCAGTGTTGCAGTATGATTTTTTTTTCCTGTAATGAAGTAGTGTAGTACATTACAAAAACAACAATATCACACTCATCATCAAAAGAATAGTTGCACTCAGAAGGAAGTGTGGGATTGCAGTGCTATTGGGAAGGAAGATAAAGGTTACCAGGAACAATAAATGATGATACATTTAGACTGATATGGACAATATTTATTGAGCTACACATACAGAAGTAGTGTCTTTTTTAGTATGGTGTCAGGCTACCATGTTTGCTAACACAACATGCCAGACGTCTCAGCATGGAGTTGTAGAGGTTCCTAATGGTGTCCTGTGATAATCCATCCCATGCAGTTTGAATATCCTCACACAGTTCCTGCAGATTTTGCAGTGGAGGTGGAGTGACACCAGGCCTTCTGGACGTGTGACAACATACCATTCATCACTGAAGATGACCCGCTGCCATTCTGAATCAATCCTTGACATTCTGGCATGACACCATTACAGTCTTTGGTGATATTAACGTGGTGTTAAGGGCAGTCATTGCAACAGTCTGCGTGCATGTAGACCAGCGTTGTACAGCCATCTACCAATGCTGCTGGCACTAACAGCATGACTCATGGAGGGCATCACTGCTCACTGAATGTCTGCAATCGTGGCTGTTGGGTCAGTCAGGTAGAGTGATAAGGCCCGTCCTTGCTTACATCACGTGTGCGGCCGTGTGTAAAACTTGAATCATTCACATGTCTCACGACGTCAAAACCACCCACCAAGTTTCATTCCTGTTGGTTGATTCCTTCTCGGTGCAGCTATTTGTGCAACCATTTTTTGATGCTGAGTGTAGTTATACGCAGTGCATTTATAGCGTATGTTTCCTCTATATAGATTATCCGTGCCTGCACTTACAGGAAATTTGTGGGGATGTGTACTACCTGTGTCAACTGAATGAGTGACTTCGATTTTTAACATGAGCGGCAGACTTAAGAGCTGTACACTCAAGCTCCAACTTCACAAACTACTATCTATTTTCATTCAGAATATAAGCTTTTATGAATAAATCTATTTTGAGGCAGCTGTTTCTCTTGTCATTCATGATTTTATTCATGCATAACTGGCCAGGTCAGAGATGATGACAGGTCTTTTAAATTTTAAATTTAAATTTTCCTACACTACCAGTCAAAAGTTTAGACACACCCAACTAAATGGATGTGTTTGATTTTCTTAGACTCTACAGGCTTACACTAAACAGCTCCAACTGATGAGATGTCTGAAACAATACATATCCTGATATACCACATAAACTCTTGATGGACCACAGTATTACATTTCTGCCATATCACCACCTCTAATATATACACCTCTAATATCTCCTTTTTTGCACAGTTTAAAAGTTCACGCTAGTTTTATGTGAATATTCATGATGGACAGACCAATAGAATTGGTCCAAAACATAAAATGAAAGCAATGTTATTATATCAGCCTCCACTGCAAGTTAAGAAAGCTGTTTTATCCTCCTGCAAAGTTCCATTTTGGAGGTGTTTTAAAGTGGACTGCATAATTCCAGGAGTGCTAATTTATAGTTTGATGTCTTCATTTTGATTCTAAAGGAAAGTTTTAAGCTACAAATAAGGAAACCTGCTCTGAGTAGCCGTGTCTAAACTTTTGACTGGTAGTGTTCTTTTGTTTGGCTATTTCTTTCTAAATATTGCAGTATTTCTCAACCCTGTGGCTGTGGCCCACTGCCATGCACATGTTTGTGCTATTCCAGCTTTAACACAGCCACTTCAACTCAGTAATGGGCCGTTAACAAACTGATTAGTTGGATCAGGTGTGCTGGAAACAGGGAAAACACTGAAGTGCAGGGTTTGGAAACACTGTACTACTGGATTTTTCCATTTTGTACAGATATGTCGAGTAATGAGTAGTAACATTCCTTTTACCATGAAGTAATAAGTAAAGTAATCCCATAACAGTGTGAGAGAATTAATTTGTATTGTGTAACAGATAACTTATTGGTGTTAGAGTTCTAGGACCAGGATTCGAAACCATTATGTTAAGGCATCCTGTGGGAACACAACTGGCCTGCACAAAACCATTACTATGCTGATCAGCCTACAGCGTGATGATCATCGCAAGCATCTCACAAACTTCTCAAAAGAGCAATGGCGTGTTGAGAAGATGTCTTGTAGAAAATAGAAGTGCCATCACCCATGAACTCAAAGCGAAAGTGCCTACTGTACGTAGTGTAAGAATAATAACATTAACAATAAAGCAATGCTTTATTTATATTGCACCTGCACCTCTCAAGCTTAACATTCTATATTACATCAATCATGTCAAGTCAAGTTATACTGCCATTCCTCCATAGCCATGTGCTCAGTGAAAAAAGAAATGCAGGTCTTCCAGAACAGGGCTTTATCTAACACAGAACAAGAGCAGATTAGTAGATAAGGTGATAAAAGTGCAAACAAGAAAACAACAAATACAGATGATATAAATACAGTACAATAACTATGCAAAAACTAAGTGTTACACACAAATGTACAGTCTGTTGATGGTTTATTTAAGGGTTTAAACTATAAACTGTCAAAATGGAGATAACATGTAGAAGGTTTCTTCTGCACATGAAGTAAAATGTTTATCTCATGTAAAGTGGCTGGATGTAGCAGGTAGAGCTGGAAAAACACCAGAGAAAGAAGAACATGAGTCTCTGAGGGGCAAGTCCAAGTCCAGTCTCAAATCTCTGATTTGATCATCAAGCATTAAGCTTCTGAGGTGTGAGTCCGAATCAAGTCTTGAATCTTGGCGCTAGTCTGAGCACCTCTGAGGTGCAAGTCTGAGTTGAGCCTTGAGTCTCTGAGGTGCAAATCCGAGTCAAGCCTCAAGACCCTGTGGTGCAAGTCTGAGTCAAGCCTCGAGTCTCTGGGGTGTGAGACCGAGTCAAGTCTTGAGTCTCTGAGGTACAAGTCTGAGTGGAGCCTCAAGCCTATACGGTGCAAGTCCAAGTTGAGCCTTGAGTCTCTGAGGTGCAAATCCGAGTCAAGCCTCAAGACCCTGTGGTGCAAGTCTGAGTTGAGTCTTGAGTCTCTGAGGTGCAAATCCGAGTCAAGCCTCAAGACCCTGTGGTGCAAGTCTGAGTCGAGCCTCAAGCCTATACGGTGCAAGTCTGAGTGGAGCCTCGAGTCTCTGTGGTGCAAGTCTGAGTGGAGCCTCAAGCCTATACGGTGCAAGTCCAAGTTGAGCCTTGAGTCTCTGAGGTGCAAATCCAAGTCAAGCCTCAAGACCCTGTGGTGCAAGTCTGAGTCAAGCCTCGAGTCTCTGGGGTGTGAGACCGAGTCGAGTCTTGAGTCTCTGAGGTACAAGTCTGAGTCGAGCCTTTAGCCTCTGAGGTGCAAGTCTCAATAAGTGAGTAAGTTGCTCCATTATCGAGCAAGTTGTCACGCAGTGTAGATTAAGATGTCTGGATTTTGTGGCAAATAATGCCACTTTAGAAAGCTTAATTAATCATTACATTTGACTAAGCATTAATGGCTGGATCAGTTCTGGAGCTTGTTAAAGATCTTGTAAAAAAAATACAACTGGAAATTCATTTCAAGCATTTAAACCAAACTATAATGATGTCTGCATTTTTTCTGCATTATATCTGTATGCTGTGGGACTGCTTTAATCAGACTCACTGTCAGAATCACAGTTCGGGCACACAGAAATTGCCTGGCCTGTAGTCCTCTCTTCATGAGCCCACTGTTTGCATGTCACACACTGGACCAAGTCTCATTTCGATGGCTGTTTGAGAATGGCTCCATACAAACAAGGCCCAGGCAGCTTGGGACAGGTTGGCTCTGGCTGTGCTGACCTGAAGACAGCATGCTGGGTTTTCAGCAGCACACTTACCTCTGCAGTCACCCACAACTTCTGGTTATAAGAAGCTCATCCTGCCTGTGTGCGTCACCAAGCTTCCAAAAAAGGAAGCTTCACACACACTTTACTAAGCTCCACTTTCGCTTTTAACTACAAACCTTAGTAAATCCTTTCTTTCTGCCACCAGTCTATCACAGGGCACACACACAGACATACACATTCATGGGGGCAATTTAGCATCTCCAGTCATTTGGATCTCCTGTCTTTGGATTGTGGGAGGGAACCCATGCAGACACAGGTAGAACATGCAAACTCCACACAGAAATGACTCTGGTTGCCCTAGCCTGGAATCGAACCCAGGCCCTTGCTGTGAGGGGGCAGCACTACCCATTGCACCACCACTGCCACTCGAAGCCAAGCCATAAAACACACATTATTAGAGCTTTTTTCGGGGCCTTTCTAAACACGTAGAGCCTGGAAATCATTGAAAAGCGAGTCTGAATGAAACCTTAGGTTTGCCTTACAAGGTGAAACTAACATGCAACAGTCATTGCTTGAAACCCTCTATGAAAATAAAGTGAATTTGAGTTGCATAACATACAGCATCCTGCAACTCATTTGACATTGAGCTGCAAGGGTGGCAACTGTCTCAACTTTGACTCTCAGCTTTTAGGGTATGATCATGTCGTACATTCTTTCAAACTACTGATTACACAGGATTCAACAGATAAGAAAATAAAGTTGTTGTAAATGGCTGATTTACAGTTGGTGGCTTTTCATTCTGTCACCTGACAACAGACAACAGTTCCTTGAAGCTAATGTTTCTGTAACCAGCAGCGTTCACTAGACCAACGCTAATGCTAACAGCCATTTAGATGGTTTCGATTTTTAAGTTCAAATATAATGTATAATGACAGTCCCTAGATAGATAGATCAAACATAGATATGGGGGTAAAGGAATGTGACAGCTGGAAAAAAAACACATACAAAGATAATTAAAAGACTGAAGTTAGCTGTCTGTTCACAAGTTGCTTGTTCCAGTTTTATCATTCCACCTTAAATTGTGCAGCAGTTTCATTCTGGGACCTGAGGCATTATAATAACTGCTGCACAATTTAAAGTGGAACAAGATGCTAACTGCTAGAATTCTGCTAGATCTGACCCTTAATCCTCAAGTTCACGACAAACAAACCCACGGCGTTTTTAGTGATGGCTGAGTTGCAAGAGAAGGAAAATGAAACATCACAAAAGCAACTCTCGCAGGCCAGAGCATCATGTTGTTATTGTTCAGAAGTGCAGTGCCTGTCGCATAATCCTGATGTAAATTTCCAAATCACCATGATGTTTCAGTCCGTGCTATTTGGGGTAGTTTGAGGAAATTACAGAGATCCTGAACCTCAACAAACTGGCCCATCAAATTACACACTTAATACGTTACCTGACCTCCTGGTAAAACTAATCCCAGTCAAATGGGGCTTTGTGGACCATCACTAAAAGAAACATATTCAGAGAATATCACAAGCTGACCTTTAATGGAGAGCTGCTAAGAGATGGGCTACAGCATTTAGCTGCACACTAGCAAGGTAAAGGGTAGGAGCTGCAATCTCTAAACCTTTTCCAAAGTACCTTTTACTGGTGGTTAAGTGTGGACAGAAGCTTTCTGAGTAGTGTGATGACTTCCTGCTAAAAGCTTTCAGGGGGTAACCTCTAAAACAGAAACTACAGCCAAGAAAAACTGGAAGCAAGTCTGCATAAATGAATGAACTCTGAAATAAAGCTAAAGGGTGGATGTACTAAATACATGCTATGGTAATTAAAATGTTGGATGTGGTGGTGGTGTAGTGTTGGTGTCCACTGTTGGGAAGACTTGCTGTGACCTGCCTGCTATCCTGGCTGTTCAGTAGCACTGGGCGGCGGGCTCCACTACTGCCATGTTCAGTTAAAGAGTTCTTATCTAAAGCTCTGTTTCCTGCATCTTCTTATTATATGCCAATGCCACAATGTTTACGTATTGAGACTATAATTTTTGACACAGGAAAATAATATATTTAGTAGATATTCAAAAAATTAAATGATGGTCTCAGAGATTCACACTTCTGTGGTTTGCCCTTGGCCCAGTCAGATGCTACACCAAACCAGAGACTGATGGATGAAGTTAGGATGGACTCCTTAATGGCAATGTAGAACAGTAGGACAGGCAATAGATTTGATGGAGTGTGAGCTTGATAGAGAGCTAATGCTGACCTTTTGTTTTTCGCTCAGGACGGTGAATGATCTGGAAAGCTCTGGTGTCATAAAGAACTGATTGAGATGACTGAGCCAATTTGCTCACACTTGTATCTCGTACCTCAAAAGATATCGGGAAAAAGATGATGTACTTCATGTGCACAGTGACTAACAGTTTCACATGAATACTTGAAAGGCTTGATCATCTCTACTGAAACATTAACAATGGGTAGATTCTTTTCTGGTACCGTTGCAGATTAGATCGTACAAAAGTCCAGAACAGACAAACCACACAATGGCTCTACAGAGTGCCTTTCACTGATCTCTCTATGTTTGGCTATAGCATTGGCTGGCAGATGCAGAAAGCAGAAGAATCCTTGTTGAAATGTCCTTCCAGAGCGCATATGTATCCATAGCTGTGTGCATGAAATTAAATCACCTTATCAGAAATACTACAAGTATTAAAACTACAAGGCTGAAATCAGCTTGTTATTCAGCGTCTTGTTTGATTTTTCCTATTCCAACTTAAATGGTGCAGTTGCATAATACTTACTGCTGCACCACTTAAGGTGAAATGGTAAAAGTTGATACAAGAATCCGGGGGCAGTCGTGGGCTGGAGGTTAGGGACCCAGCCTTGTGACCGGAGGGTTGCCGGTTTGATTCCCTGAACCGACAGTAACGACTGAGGTGCCCTTGAGCAAAGCACCTAACCCCCAACTGCTCTCTGGGCGCAGTGGATAGGGCTGCCCACTGCTCTGGGAATACACAGCCCACGTGTGTGTGTGTGTGTTTCACTTCACAGATGGGTTCATCATAAATGGCACAAAATGGGTCAAAAACTCTCTACTCAGAGAATGATTGGCAAATAAGAAGCTGAAGGTCAGTATCAGAATGTAAATGCTACAGTGTTTAAGTTGTAATGGGAAAATTCTAACAAGAAGCTGGTTGTAATAACTGCTGCACCACTTAAGGTAGAACAGGAACATTTAAGGTGGTACAACTGCGTTACCATTTAAGGTGGTTTAACTGCTGTACCATTTATGATGGAACAGGAAATCTGATCAATAACCTGGTGAATGTCCTTATTAGTAACTGTTACCACCATTAAGAGAATCATTTTAATTAAATCTAAACCAGCCAGTCAGGGTGCCAGTCAGGGTGGAGTAGTGATATCAAGCTGAGTCTGAATTGAATTAACAGTAAAATAGTATGCAATAAAATGTGTGAAACACTTTGAAATAGTGTTTGAAGTAGGATCGCTTAATGGGTAGGACACATTGCTAGAACATCAATGCTGGCGAAGCATTTTGTGTTGTCAGAAGTTTGATAAGCCAAATCTTATATATACACAAGATTATTATTATTAAGCACAAAGAAAAGCACAGTGAATCCTCCCATCAAAGAAGCAAAAACATAAAGGCAGAAAGGCAGAAAACCTCATGGCCACTGTAGGTTCTAGATAAAAGAGGGGTTCAGGAGAGGTTCAGGAGGTTGGAATACATGACACATTGCCCCATAGTCCAGGGACAACACATAACTCAGGGCCTCTGGCTGGTACTTTTAGTTAAATGTATTTATTCATCTGCACACACATACAATGATTATCCTATGGATTTTACCTAGAGCATTAGGGCTTGAGACCACAGAGCCATTTCTCTGCACCACTCTCAATCTCTCAACCAACACTGCTGTGCCTGATGCGCTCCTACCAGCTGTACATACACTACGATGCAACAACTATGTTTGCTAAGAATGGCCAACCACCCAAATGCTGTCTGGTCAAAAGCAGCTCTGTGGCTAGAAACTTAGCCTCTGAGGAAGGGCTAGAGAATGGATGCGTACTTAATACTAATACTAACTAGCTTTTGAGTATGTTAGTATATAGTACAATTATGAAAGTCAAAGCTGAGTTAACTTAAATCCACAATGCAAAATCAGAAACAGAAACAGTCGATTTTTGAATACAGTAATGATGGACACTGTTGCCCCATAATGCAATGGGAAACAGAAACAGCTTCTCACGTCTGGAAAATTCTGAAAAAAAAATGTCGTACGCCAATGCAATGGCAGCTGCGGTGGTGGCAGGACCAGAAATGATGTATACCTGAGTTTAACCCAAATCTGTCCAAACAGCCTGTAAAAAATATTCTAGTGAATAATGTATTTATTTGTTTGTTTTTTGTAAAAAAAAACCTCCTTCCAGCTTGGTATGACATAGGCTCCATCATTTCCTGTTAGTAAGAAATGATGTAGTATGGCAATATTGTGTGTTCTAGCCTGCTGAACTCATAATATGAAGATTAGTATATAGCATAAAGTGAGTAGTGTTAGTAGGGAATACACAATTGGGATGTAGTGTTTGAAAAACAATTATTGTGCATCAGCAGATCAACTACAGTCTCTAACTGTACACCAGCAAGGTTAATCTACAAGGAAAGGGTTTTTAGTAAGGTAGCCAGCAAGCTTAGGTTTTGGCTTTTGGTTAGTGAGAAGGAGATTAATCTACAGTGACTGTCACTTTCCTGCCTGTCAGATTTTTTCTAGCAAGCCAACATGAGAGGATTCATTCTGCCTGTTAAATGAATAAACAAAATGAATCCAGCATGCCTCTGAAAGGACACCTTCAAATTCATTCCCTTTAATATCTGTTTTATACCTAAGCACTTCAGCAAGCCTGCAAAGTAATTGACCTAGCTGAAGCTCGGAGGTTTGTTCGAAGGACAAACTGCAAAATTATACCTCAATACTCATGACTTCGTGCCTCAATGGTTTCCAGTAATTGCTTACTGCAATATGGCTGTGCAGTAGAATAAGGCCTCAGAGCTGGCCTACTATTTCATTTAATTATGTTAAAAGGGAACTCATGTCAAAGAAATCATTCAGAGCGGTTTGGTGTAGAATGCTAGAGAAATTCTAGAGAAGCTCCCTCTAAAACCCTGCCCTCCATGAGTCGTCCTGTTAGTGCCAGCATCATGGGCAGACGACTGCATGACGCAGGCCTACATGCAAGGAGACCGTTACGACAACTGTCACCAAAGACTGCAATGATGTAATGCCAGACTGTCATGGAGTGAGTCAGAATGGCAGCAGGCCATCTTCAGTGACGAGTCACGCATTTGTCTTGGTGGAGCCGACCAACGAATCTGTGTATCTGTGTGTATGGAGGCACCGTGGTCATCGCCAAGATGAACAGTTTGTTGTCACACGCTACACTTCCAAAAGGCCTGGTGTCACTCCACCTCCACCCATACCACACTATCTGCAGGAACTGTGTGACAATATTTAAGATGCATGGGATGGATTATCACAGGACACTATTAGGAACCTCTACAACCCCATGCTGAGACGTCTGGCATGTTGTGTAGAGACACTACTTCTGTATGTGTAGCTCAATAAATATTACCTATATCAGTCTAAATTTATCATCATTTACTGTTAATCTTTATCTTCTTTCCCAATAGCATTGCAATCCCACACTCCCTCTTGGGTGCAACTATTCTTTCTTCTTTTTAATGTTAAATTACATAATATTAACTTTAATGACTATAGCTGCATTGTAGACGTTAGACATAGAGTTGGGAAGTTTCTGTGTAATGATACCGTTTCACATCAAACCATTCGGAATGGCTTTACATCTCATCAGAAATTTGGAAAACTAAATGGTGCAATTCCCCTTTAAAGTATTGGCAACATGTTTTTGTAGGATGCATTCTGTTTTCTTGTTTCTTCTTTTTCATCCCTTCTTCTGCTGTATGCCGCTTCAATAGAAAGCGGTGCTTAAGCAAAACAGCTTTCACAGGGAATAGACCAATGAAAGAACAGGAGATAAAGAGAGAGAAGGAGGACAAGAGTGACAGCAAGAACAGAGAAAACAGAGAAAACCGTAGAAACAGAGACAGAAAAAGAAGAAAACAAAAAAAAGAGACAGAGAGGTAGCAAGAGGAAGAAAGAACAAGACGACAGAAAGAGAGAAACTGCTCGTTTTTCCTTCTTCTGCACCTGAGAGATCAGAAAGGATTCAGAGAACAAAGGAAGGACAACATCTGAGAAACAACAGAAGAGAGGAGAGAGTGCTGTGATGAGTAAACAGACTGAACTGTGAAATTATTCATTAAAGCATCCTGCGGGAACACAACTGTTTGTGTGCATGTGGGCCTGTGATCCGGTGCTGTAGGTGAGGTCAGGCATCAGCAGGCCCAGCCGGCTGCCTGCTCCCTAAAAACTCAGAGCACTGTCCAAAACCATTACCATGCTGATGAGCCTACGGCACGATGCTGATCACATTAGCCATGAATTTCACAGTGTTCACCGCTATGATTCAGCAGCAAAAGGGCAATGGCGTGTTGAGAGGGGGAGAAGAAGTCTGCTAAATGCCAAGTGCCATCACCCATGAAATCAAACAGAATGTGCCCAATGAGTGAGATGGCGCCCGACGGTTCGTCCCGGGACTGCAGCACAGTCGGATCTAAAGGCCAGTGCATGCACACAATGAACACCAATATTCTAATGTCTTCAGTCATCTTCAGAAAGTACAGAAATGAAGCTAAGAGAACCAGTGGGAGAATAAACTGTAGAACTATGTGAACAAGAAGAATGTTCTACACCGGGGGATATTGTGGAACAGTGAGTCTGGGAGAAATTTCTACAACCCCAAATGTGAATAGTTATGGAACAGTATGGAAAATAAAAAATGAATAAATAGCTAAATAAATATTGCAGTGTTTCTTAGATCTACTTGTCTGACTTATTTGACATTTATTTCATTGCAGACAGTATAAACCCAGTATTTCAGGCCTGTAACACATTTCAAAGAAGTTGGGATAGGGGCAATTTAGGGGGAGAAATGAGGTAAAAACACTAAATATGATGTGATTTCAAACAGATGATGTCAGCAGGTGATTGTAATCATGATTTGGTACAAAAGTAGTATCCATGAAATGCTTTGAGAGTCTTTAAGAAGCAAACATGGGCAGAGGAGCTCCAATTTGTCAACAAACTACTATTGAAATTATTCAAATGTTTAAAATCGGTGTTCCTCAAAGAAAGATGGCAAGGGATTTACTAGGGTTATTTCTCCCTCTACAGTACATAATATCATTAAACGATTCAAGGAATCGGGAAGAATTTCAATGTGTCATGGGTCAATGGATTATTGGGTCAATGGATTACTTCAGTGTGAACCTCAGCTGAACACCCGTGATCTCCGATCCCTCAAACAGCACTGCAACAAGAACCGTCATTCACCAATAGCTGAGATAACCACTTGGGTCAATGGATTATTTTGGCAAACCTTTGTTGTCAAGTGTGAACGGAGGGATGAACATTCTAGCCTAACAGAACTCACTCAGGGGACCCAGTTCCCCTTAAAGGAAAATGATGAGGGATATAAAACAGACCACATGAAACACATTTCTGAATTCAGTTTTGAAGTGAAGCCCCCTACCCTTAAAAATCTGTAATGTGATAAATATGCTACTTTGGGTGTTTATGCTAAATATATGCATATAATAATTGTTTGAAAATGAATCAGCTTGACTATTTATTGCTTAATAATATAGATTTGCCAAATTATTTTACAACACTGCTGCAAACTGTATAAAAACAGATAAGACAAATAAAGACTGTAAAAAGCTGTACAAAACTGAGCAAACACTATAGGGAGTACTGGGACATGCCTCATGATCATTAAAATCAAGTTCCCATGGCCAAGATGTATAAAATCAAAAGCTTTTTGCTGACTGTAAAGTTTGGAGGAGGAGGAATAATCCTATGGGGCTGTTTTTCCGAGGTTGACTTGGCCTTTTAGATCCATTAAAAGGAAATCTTAATGCTTCACCATACCAAGATCATTTCGGATAATTGTATGCTTCCAACTTTGTGGGAACAGTTTGGGTAAAGCCCTGTCTGGTTTCAGCATGACAGTGCCCCAGTGCACAACGCAAGGTCCATAAAAGCATGGTTGGGTGAGTTTGGTGTGGAAGAACTTGAGTGGCCCGCACAGGACCTAGTCCTGAGATAGCAAGCCAGGCTCTCTCGTCCATCTGACCTCATAAATGCCCTGGAAGAATGGGCAAAAATTTCCAGAGACACAAAATCTTGTGGAAAGGCTTTTCCAGAAGAGTGGTAGCTGCTATAGCTGCAAAGGGGGGACCAATAATGTATGCAGCGACCTTTAGGAAGCAAAATAAAATCTAGTTAAAATTGAAAAAGTTCAGTTCAGAATTAAATGGTAAGAAACACTGAAGGGAAACAAACCACTTGTATTATCAGCATAATGTTCGAACCTTCATTATCAGTCCTATCATCTCTGGGAAGTATTTTTGGTAAGTTAGCCAAATGGTACACTTCAACACAATTCCTTTCCTCAGTGAAGCAAAAACACTCATCGCATTTCTCACAGAGGCTAGTGCACACACTGACTTTGCCACAATCACACTGGTCACATTTCACAAGGCAGTGTGCAGCATGGTTGGTGTGAACAACTCTCTTGGGTGGGGGTGGTGGAGGTGTGAGCCAAGGACTAATTTCAGTACTAATATGCAAAAACTGCTTCAAAATACATTTTATTAATAATTGAATTGATTCATCTTATGGTTGCATATTATTTATTTTAGAAATGGGTTCAGAATGGTTTATTTGTAATATAGAACATATAATCATGGCATAGTGTTCTAATAAGTTGGAACAGACTTTCTAGATACAAGAAAAACAAGCTTTTAAAATGATTTTGTTTCATGCACTAGCCAAGCACATCACCGTTTTCTAAAAAAAATCACATGTTCAAAAACTGTTATGTGACTACATGCAGGATCTGTAGCTTGAGTGAAGGATAAAGCTGTGTACGGAACTTTACAGACCTGATACTATGGTCTCTTGTGGGCTAGAACAGTATGCATGTGGAAAACAACCTAGAAGACTGTGAATGGGGAGATCATCCTAGAACAGTGTAAACGGAGGGAACAACATTCTAGAACGGTTTGTTTGTATGTGGAGAACATCCTAGAACACTACAATAGGGGAGAACATTCTAGAATAGTTTGAATAGGTGGAAGGACATTCTAAAGCAGTATGTATGTGGAGAACATCCTAAAACACTGTAAATAGTGAGAGAACGGTGTAATCAAAGTAGAGAACATTTTAGAATATTGGAGATTTTGGAATGGAGAGAGGATGTTCTAGAACAGTGTGGATAAAGGAAACAAAGTTTTCCTAATAATTATTCACCCAAGGTAACCCAACCACCTGTCTGCTCGATAGTGTTTGTTTGGTCAGTGCCTTTGGTCTTGTAGTGGGGTCTACAGGGCTGGTGGGAGTAAAGATTGTGGTTTGCATGAAAAATCTCAAATCTATTAACAAACAACAAACTGACTAATTACCAGCCCACTTACAATTGCTTTGCCACTTACTGGCCCCTCATTTTAACTTCACCACACTGATGTACAGCTAAGACTCTGTGGCCGGTAGCCTCTCTGATGATGCACAGTTTGTGTTAGTGCATCATCAGTGGTCAGTTTCTGATCACTGGAACAACCCAATTTGGGTGATGGACCATTCTCAACCTAGCAATGACACTAGCATGTCAGCGTCACTGATGTTATATGGTCAACTGTAATACTATGGTGGTCCATTTTCATTAATGGATGGAGTAAAGTGATGATAAATTGGGGTACAGACATAAACTGGGAACCTACAAAAAATCACCTGTACTATAGGTGTTTCTAATAAAATGGGCAGTGAAAGTAGCTACAGGATAGGTGCGCCTAATAAATGGCCATTAAATAAATTTATATTGCTAATAAGCTTATCACATAGTTTAGCTTTGTTTGCTAGCAGCCTAAGGCTAGCTACAGCTGTAGAAACAGCAAATCTATCTAACTCTATTGAGGCCCACATGGTGCTTCAACCTACCCTATCTCTTATAACACAGGCCATGGCCCATCTTGGGACTGAGAGACAGGCAGAGCGAGTGTGGTCCAGCGTGGGCCGGCCGGTAGCAGTGCTGCTCGTGGCTGTAAGGGGTTTGACTGCCCTTGCGCTCTGCTATTTGGCACAGTGAATATAGCTGCAGAGACTGCACTGGCCTTTCTTTATTAGCTCTGACATTTTGCCAGCCGTGTCCCAGAGGCTGCAGTCTGTCCTCATCACAAACTAGGGCAACGGCAGCCTCCGTTACAAATGTTCTGTCCACTTAGAATATTCTGGGCAAATACAGGAGGAAAGGCATTTGCATGTAGAGCCGTAAAGTCTAGAGCTGTCTAACGTTCAGGAATCTATATCTCTGTAGCCCTGACAATGATTTTTACATTTCAGATCGAGTCTAATTATTCTTGGATTGATCCTATTTTATTTTCCAACACTGTTTCTAAAAAAGTTGGGATACTGTGCCAAACGTAAATAAATCGACTGTGGAAACTGGGAAGTTGTATTGTTGTATATGCCCATTTTTAATACGATGGCACCACTGTGTCCATCACCTCTTCTTTTAACAAAACTCTGTAAGCGTCTGGGGACTGAGGAGGCCACTTAATAGATTAATAAATAATAATTTGTTTCTTATTCTTGCTTTATATAAATTTGGGGTCTTGCTTGTTGTATTCTGTGTTTCATAATCCACCAAAAGTTTTCAGTGGGTGTCCAGGCTGGACTACTACGGAAACTTGCTATTGTAATGCATGCAGACTGTGGTTCATGGACGTCATCTGGATGGCAGCATATGAGCTCCAAAACCTGTATATAACGTTCACCATTAAAGGAGCTTCACAAATGTATATTACCTATGCCTTAAGCGGACGCTTGCTTTTTAACCGTGCACTAATAACAAGCCAAGACACTTTTCAACTTCGCCTTATTCAGTTTTATATGAGCTCAGGTCCAAAGAAGGTCGCTGTGCTTCTGGATCTTTATATAGGCTTTCTTTTTGGCTTTGTTGAGTGGTTTTTGTGGTTTTTGTGGTTTTTGTGGTTCCCGAGCCTATGCAGTGATTTTCAATACTGAATCATGTCTCTTTCTATGCATGTCTTTCTATGGCTCTTTCTATGCAGATGGCCCAAAGATTATGGCCATCCAATACTGGTTTTAGGCCTTGTCCCATGCAAACAGAGATTTCTGTGGATTCTCTGAACCTTTCAGTGATAACATGTACTGTGGATGATAAAATCTCCAAGTGCTTTGCTATTTTATGTTGAGAAATGTTATTTGTGAATTGTCACTATTAGTCAGCGCATACAGTTAGTGACTGCTTCCAAATCAATATTCTCCTTGAGAGAGAGCAATAACTGAACTGAACTAAACTGAACTTTTACAAAGTGGTAAACCCCTCCCCATATTTACTTCTGAAAGACTCCACCTCTCTGAGATGCTCTGTTTATATATATATATATATATATATATA
>CM067478.1:31402153-31436941 GCA_034552555.1 Semaprochilodus insignis | reverse complement strand
ATTATTTATATCTATTTTATTATATACATCTAATAATTACAAATTACTAATGCTTTACCTCAGTAGTCATTCAGGGTACTTAACATAAGTATACTAAATAAATAAATAAATAAATAAATAAATAAATAAATAAGTATAGGTATATTTTAATGTACATCTAAGTGAATATTGTGTCTCAAAATAGTACAGTTAAGTATTTTTAATAGCACTAATAATTATATTTAACACACTAAGTACATAGCTGATATCTTGAAAGCAGCACATGTTCAGTACATTAATCATGAGGGCAATTAAGTATAATAAGTATACTTAAATGAAGTCTACTTCACTGTACGTTTCTCTCCTGGGATTGACACAATGACGCTGTTCTCAATGACACTTCTCTGCACTGCTCTTGTTCCATGTATGTATCAATAAGAATAAAGTTTAAGAATAATCACTTCCTTCCTCATATTATTTATTGATCGATGTGAGGTAAAGCTGCACTGTGGTGCTTTTAAAGTACAAAAGATGCTTTCTAAATAAAGCTGAGATGAGTTGCTGCAAAAAGACCTTAAAAGGGAGGCCTGAACGATGCTAGAGAGAAAAAGGAGCCTGAACAGAAGTAATCAAAATGAGTCATTCCTGAGCCAGAAGGCCTAATGGATTTGTCCCTGTAAATTGGAAAACAGGCTGACGACGCATATGCTTCTCTAAGAATTTCAATTAAAACTAAATGTTAAATCGGAGGAAGCAATAAAAGAAAGTTGGGCCGAGTGGGGAAAGTGTATGCAAGTCGACGCGTGTGCTTGAAGGGCGAGGTAACATTTGAGTGTCATGTCACCAAAAATTGTGTGATATATTCTATCAGGAATGACGTGCGCTGGAAAACTGGCGTAAATCCAACACAACAACCTTGCATGGTCCTAGACACGCCTGAGGCAGGGAGAGAGGGAGAGAGAGAAAGAGAGAGGGGGTAAATCCATCCTTATAGCTAGGTGAGCTGGGGACAGAAACATTCACAGGCCTGCCACGCATCATCAGTAAGTGAGCAATGTCAGCCGTGAGAGAATAAAGGCATACGCAAAAAAAACAATAATCTAAGCCTCTGGTCTAAAAGCACTGGGACTTGTTTGCTTCAGCTTCCTGCAGAGCTCCAGCATTAGTAAAAAGCCCACACCTTATTATATTACCATTTTCATACTGGACGCAATTTATTCAATCAAGTCGGAGGGCAATAAGGTAGCACTTGTTATGAGAGTGTTTTGTATGGAAGCTCTTGGTGCACTAATAAAACATTTCTGTGCTTCACTATAATTAAATCAGATTTCTCATCTAACTGAGAGCTGTAACCAAGTAACCGAGTACTGCAACAGGGACAGGGACCAAACAGTTTGAAAACATTAAGTGTGCATTGACTTCAGGACTGAGAGGGAATAGAACCTAGACTGGAGATGACCTTCTGCTTGGGGTGACCTCATGGTGACTCTTAAGTAAATGCCACAAGGAGACGCATTCATTCCAATCCAGTTACACAGAGCAGATATTCAGATCAGTACACTGGGCTGTTCTTTAAAGGACACTAGGGCACTTAGGAGGTTGTTATTCTTCTCTTAAAAGGTGAAAGATTTTTAGCTTTAAAATGTTTTAAAAAAAACACAGTCAAAATTATTAACACACTGTACAGAAATAACAGTTTTGATGGCATCTCAAAGACGTCTATGTATCATGTTACAGAGATATGCACTACATTTAGCATGTTAACCAGCTAGCCCTGGGCCATCTCGTCTGTAATACCACTTTGACCCTCAAGAGGTGATAGTGAGTCACTATAGTGTCAAGTCTGCCATCAGTCCAACATGAGAGGATATAGAAGTAGCACTGCTCTGAAGCTCTCGTCAGTCATGCTGAAGGTTCTGCTCCTGGTTAGATCATTTAGGGACAGGCAGCCAGTGAAATGAAGAGCAAATCATTAAAACTCTTTGCACACCACTATTACCATCGTCACCACCTGCTCTTGACAAGAAGTCAGCAGCAATCAAAAGCAGTGATATAAATAGAAGCAGAAAGACAGTTAATGTTGGTGTTGCTTTCCCTTGCTGGAGCTCTTGTGGAGTAAAGCAATGAAGATCTATTTGTTTGAAGGATGAATTTGACAGCTTGCGTTATACACTCATCATCCAAAGAATAGCTGCACCCAGAAGGACAAGTCGGATTGCAGTGCTATTAGGAAGGAAGATAAAGGTTACCAGGAACAATAAATGGTGATCAATTTAGACTGATATGGGCAATATTTATTGAGCTACACATACAAAAGTAGTGTCTCTCAGTATGGTGTCGAGTCTCCATGTTTGCTGACACAACATGTCATACATCTTGGCATGGAGTTGAATAGGCTCCTAATGGTGTCCTGTGATAACCCATCCAATGCAGCTTGTATTCTAACATAGTTCCTGCAGATGGGTGCAGGGGTGGAGGTGGAATGACACCAGGCTTTCTAGGCGTGTGGCACGTGACAACAAACTGTTGCTCTTGGTGCTGACCACAGTTTTGTCATCTCCACCAAGACAAAAACGGGACTTGTCACTGAAGATGACCCGCTGCCATTCAGAGTGCCAGGACAGTCTGGACAGGCACCATTGCAGTCTTTGGTGATGCTGACATTGTGTTTACAACAGTCGTTGTAACGGTGTAACAGAATCATTAGCATGTGTCACAAAGTCAAGTCTACCCCCAAGTTTCATTCCTGTTGGTTGATTCCTTTTGGTTTCCTTTTCCATGTTTTCCATGTTTGTCTTTGAAAATGTAAACGTCTAACAAAGTCCACTGCTTTCTGCAGCATTTATAAAACAAAGCCTGCATATGTGTCGCTCTTGTGAACTACAGAAGGTTTAAACAGTTGCCGTGTCTTCTACAGAAGTTTCAGAAGTAGTTTCAGAAGTATTTCTTAGATATTGCACCATTACACTACAGAGCACAAACACAAGACAAGGCATATTTCCCTTCCATGCTGCCAGACATCTGAAAGTCAAGTGCAGCATATCTGCAGACATTCCTCTGACTGTCAAGATGCTTTAAATTCACAAGGTAAAACATGCAGTAAGTGAGTGTTCAGTCAAACAAAGACAAACTTCATTAAATTCATGTTTACTTCCTCAAAAAGACTGAGAAATGTGTTTGAATGGTTGATCAGTCTCTCCTTCCTTTTACATCCCTCAGCTGTTCCACAGTCAGCTCTGACGAGGCTGAAATAATAGAGGAGAAACCTTGACATCTTCTCAAAAGCGCCACATTCAGAAAAGCACAGTCAGAACATTTCTCTGTTGCCCGAGCAAGACACCATTATCAGCTGTTAAAATCTGAACAGGGTGCCGGTGTCATCCAGGGGCCCAGTGGCACGGCAGCAGGCTCCATTCCTGTCAAATTCCACACAGAGTTCCGTGTTATTTTTGGGCTCTACCAATCAGATTAGATTTCAGACCACCATGCCCTAGAGACCAAGCACCCCAGAACAGGGGTAACCACCTCTGACGGAAGAAGAAGAAGAAGAAGAAGAAGAAGAAGAATTACAACGGGAAGAAGAACATCAAGAAAAAGAATAGAAAGACAACAATAAGAAAAAGAACAAGAAGCAGTTGAAGAAGAAGAATGACAAGTTCAAGAAGTAGATAAAGAGCAATGATGACAGATAAGAAGAAGAAGAAGGACAACAACAACAACAACAAAACAAGAAAAGAACAATAAAAAGAAGAATGACATCAGGAACACATGAACCACAGGTAAGACGAAGAAGAATGAGAAGAATGACAGCAAGATGAATGGAAGAAGAGGACAACAGGAAGAAGAGTAAGAAGGACAAGAAGAAAAGGTTAAAGGATTAAAAAAGAAGATAAAGAAGTTGAACAACAAGAACCCGACAAAAAGAGGAAGTAATAAGATGGAACAATGACAATAAGAGACAGAACAAAAAAGAAGAATGACAAGACAAAGAAGCAGAAGGAAAAAAAAAACAAGACAGAGAACAAGAGGCTGGACATGGTGGTCAATATGAATGATAAGAAGGAGAAAGAAAAGGAGAAGAAGAAACAGAATGAATAAATGACAAAGAAAAGTAGGAGGAGAAGAATGACAAGAAAGAGAACAAGAAAAGGGATAAGAAAGACAAGTATATGATGAGGAGGAGGAGGAGGAAAGAAGAACAAGAAAATAAAGGAGAAAAGCAACACCACATACACAAGCCTGGCCTTCAGCAGCACTAGTAATACATAGATAATCTCGTTATGTGTATTAATCCATTAGAGTCCAAAGCGAACACACTGCTCACAACATCCATTTCTCCTGCTTTCACTCCATTTCTCTGTCTATGTTTTTCACTTCTCCTCTCATCCACCTGCCCAGTCCACAGGCTAGGAGAGGCACGGTGGTTTCTGCTGCCGGCACTGGTTCAGGTGACTGATGGTGTGTGAGAGAGACACAAGCTTTATCCTGCAGACACATCCTGCTCTAATGACCACCAGATGACAATCAGTGCCACTACTCACATCATTTACTATCCAACACAGTGCACACACACACACGCACACACACCGACACATACACGCACACACACACACATTAGGTTTTGTTTTTCTTTTTGTCTGTGTGTGAAACTCTTTTGGCTTTTAGTAATTGGCTTTTATGATGGCTAAAATACAAAGACATCCACTAGATCCAAAACTAACCACCTCCCAGTACTGCAAAAATAATACACTGTTATGGAATAGATCTGCTCTAAACCTCACTTCTTTATTAAGTTCTTAATCTTTCTAGTGTGTTCTGATATATCAACACAATACCGACACAATACTGTCATCTGCATGTTCAAATCATACCAACAAGTTTGCCCATTTCACTGATGTACAGCAGGACTATACCATACGACAATATGACGAAATAAATCCTGTGGGAATATGAAAACAATCACAGTCGCATTTGATGGTGCAATATCCACCACAGGTGTGCAATATCCAACCCCATTTCTAAACTTATGATTTGGTGTTTATGGTAGTTGTGGTCCTGAAGTACAAAATGCCCATAAGACATTGTGACATCATGAAACATGCAAAGTTTCACACGTGGCAAAAAGCAAGGACAGGCCTTATTACTGTACCTGACTCACTATATATGGTCATCCTGTTGTGCGTGCTTTCCACTCTGATTCATGCTGTTGTCATGCCTCAGAGAAGAGTTCAAAAGCAATTTGAGCGGTTGGAAGAGTTGGAGAGGGGTTGCATAGTGGGGCTCTGAGAAGTGGGATGGTCTTATCGTGTGTATTCTGTGCCATACTGGTGGATATTATTACCATAGCACCCTGTTGGTGGCAGTGGAAGGCACATGAAGGAATTGGGAGACCTACACGGACCACACCAAGGGATTGGTGTGGAGTGACCCAACAGCCACGATTGCAAGCATTTAGTTAGCAGTGATGTCCTCCATGAGTCATCCCGTTAGTGCCAGCACCATTGGCAGACGACTACTGCCCTTAACACCACGTGACCTGGTGTCACTCCACCTCCACCCCTACTACATAATCTGCCGGAAATGTGTGAGAATATTCAAGCTGCATGGGATGGATTATCACAGGACACCATTAGGAACCTCTACAACTCCATGCAGAGACGTCTGGCATGTTGCGTTAGCAAACATGGTGGCCTGACACCATACTGAGAAACACTCCTTCTGTATGTGTAGCTCAATAAATATTGCCCATATCAGTCTAAATTGTTTCTGGTAACCTTTATCTTCCTTCCCAATAGCATTGCAATCCCACACTTCTTTCTGGGTGCAACTATTCTTTTGACGATGTATGCATATATATAGTCAGCTCCGGCCATTCTTGCGCAAATTACACTTTATCTCAAGAAAATAAACAAAAACATTAATCAAATATAGGTAATTCATACCATAATTCCATAAAAACAATTCCTGCAAAAGTCTTCAGAAACGTTTGGAACAGTTTGTGTCAAAAACATATCTGGCAAAATTACTGGTGCCCTTAAAAAATCCTATAAATAAAACCAAAGGAATGTGTGTCGTTGGGGAAAACATGTTTTTTGATGTTACTTTTAGTGTGTGGGAACTTGAGCTCTGAGCTCTCGGCTCAAATGAGGAAAAAAGGTTCTTGTGCTGCATAGATGGCAATGGCTACAAAACAAGGTCAGCAGTTGAAATTAGCAGTAAGCACAATCAGGGCCAATAAAGAAGTTTCTAAAGCAAGGAGCAGTTGACAGTTTTGCCAGGAAGTAGACATATCCGCATATTGCCCCCACGCACAGTGAGGAGGATGTCAAGCAAGGAAAAAAGAAGCCCAAAGATCAGAATTTCACAACTGCAAAGTTTAATTGCACTTGGTGGTTTTACCATTTCAAAATCAACAGATAGCCGAAACCTCCATGACCAGAAGCTTTTGGTCAAGTTCCATAAAAGAAGCCCAAGACACAATCCCAGCATGTGAACTTTGCCAAGAAACATTGGATTACAACTGGAATCGTGTTGTGGTCAGACAAGACAAAAATCGAGCATTTTGGCCATGCTTGGCAAAAAAAAAGGGGACAGAGTACAAAGAAAAGCACCTCATACTCACAGTAATATAAGCTCACCAGACAAAAAATGAGTCACCTATGATTGAAACGTACCTAATAGCATTTAATACCTCCAAGAGCATGATAACAGCTGCAATTCAATTTGGCATAGACTGGACAAGTTTCTGGATGTAGGTCACATCAGTGTTCAGACATTCTTGCTTTAAAGAATTGCATAGTTGGGCCAGATTTGGTGGATGCCTTCCCTGGCACAGTTCCAAGGAGAATTTCCTGTAAACTGGGATTTTAGTCACTGCTGGTAGACCTGTATAACCGTACGCTTCCATACACCTGAAGATTCAGCTACTTCCTTCACACTCTGGCCTTTGGCACGCCCGAATGCAATCACTCCTTTTAGCCAATCGTTACCATCTGCTTTGGAGCCATTTTTATTTTAGTTTATTACCTACTTGTGCTTCACCTGTTTTTGCCCCTTGACCTTGATCTTGCTTAGCCCTTTTGCCTTGTCATTTGCTATTCGTTACTGACCCTTCCTGTTCCTTCGACTACTCTTCTGGCTTTTCCCTAATAAACCTTTCATCTAATTTACACTCCGCGTGCGTCGGTTCTGTCATCCGGGCCTGACAGCACAATGCATCTCTGTCACTATCCATCCCTCTCCTCCTCGTTTCTCTGGCCCTCGCTCAGCTCGACTCACTAGCACCTCCCTGGTACATTCAGCCTGTAAAGCAGAGTCAACAGATTTGGCCATTCTTATAATTAAAAAATAATTAAAGAAGATAAGATGCAATGCCAGCATACTTGAAATTTGTACTGCCTTATTTCTGGATGTACTCAGTCTATCAACATCAAGCTAAAATGAACCTAGTATTTTAAACCAGCATTTCCCAGGAAAATTGGCAGCATTGCACAACATGACATTCTTGTTATGATGTGAACTAGTCACATATTTGAACATGCTGGTGTGATCGGTGACTCGAGAGGGTTAACTGAAGAATCACATGAAGACAACTACCAATCCGTAACAGTAAGGAACAGTGTGAATGAAATAAAATTACAGCTGCGTTTTTCCCTCATGTGCCTTATCAATACATATTCTGAATGTATTCCGATTATGCTAATTTTACATATAATGGTATATACAGCTCTGGAAAAATTTAAGAGACAACCTCAAAATGATCAGTTTCTCTAGTCGGTTCTAGCTTCACTGTCTCTACCAGTAAAGCTAGAACCGAACCTTCTGTTCCTCACTAAGAACCTGCTGTACATGTGGAGATGCTGATTTAAGAAGAAACTGGAGTGGTCTCTTACTTACTTCCAGAGCTGTATGTCAGTAAATACATTTAGGACAGCGTACTCAGTATTCAGACATCATTTCTTTATAGTAGTCGACCCAACACTGGCCATATGTCATACATAACGTTGAATGTGAATGCAGGATTTTACCATCACTTTAAAGGCTTAGCTGTATCCTTGCTTAAAGTTAACTTATCATAATTAAAAATGTGACTGCAGTCATTTGTGCATTTGCAAGCTCCTGCTGTTGTCGGTTTAGAAGCATAATTGTACATAGCAGTATGTAGCAGAGCTACAGTATTTAAATTTGTATTACAACACTTGCATCTTCTAGGACCAGCACTACCTACCCAACTACCTGCTCTGATTTGGAGATGCTTACAATTTAGCAGCAAGAGTCAGGAAAAAAGACATGGGTCTTTAGTCTGCATTTCAAGACCCATCTCTTTATAAAGCACTTAAGTGAGTAAACACTAATATGTGTATATATTGAAATGCTTTGTTCGGGCACTTATACCGAGAATAGCCTTTCTTCTATGTAGGTATGAGTGCTGACTGGGGATTGCTACGTAGTGCTCTTTATGCTGTATATAACTCTGTATTCTTCTTTCTAGGTATCAGCACTGGCCCTTGTTCGAGCAGCGTATGAGCTCAAGGCGAGTTTTAGACTCTAACCTTCTTGTACTAGCTAGGAAACATTCCTGACAGAACACTAAGTGCAGTTGTAAGTCGCTCTGGATAAGAGCATCTGGTAAATTCCTTAAGTGTAAACGTAAATGAAACTGGATCTTCACCTGGAACTCACCTGGATCTTCCTTGTGTCCTCACTGAAGCCAGACAAGTCCTTAAGCTCTAAAGTGTTGTATTTTGCAGCAAAGTTTTGAAGTATGTATTCTTTCTTCCTTTTTTTAATTCTTCACTACAGAGCAGCTGTTTGCTAACCATGCCACAGTAGGAATGCACACTTTCGAAGTTCTGATATGTGGTTTCAATTTACTTTATTCAAGCTGTAGGCTGAACATTTAAAGCTTGGTCAGAGTGTTTGAGTGGTTTAATAATTTGTCAGTGATGGCCTTTTATGATTTTGAAAGGTTACAAAATCATGTGGGCTTGCATATCAGGTTCGAACAAATTCACATCACATTTATTATTGATACTTCTTCATTTTGGTCACTCACGTTCACTGGGCTTACTTATTTCTGCATTTGTTGTGGGTTTGTGCTGTCACAAGCATTTCCATGTACCAAAGGCCTTTGACATACTGGACACATCTGACATACATAAGACAGATATCAGCTATATGCCTTTCATATTTCCAGTAAGCGAAGCTGATTTGACATTGTCTGAGCAAGTTTATATTTTGAGACGACAGTGGGTTTTGCCGTTGAATGTCTCACCGGAGCTATTGAGGTGAGGTTTAAAAGTTGACGGATCGTGTTTTAGACACGTTCGCTGTTCAAAGAGTGTATTTCGGGCCAAATGACCTTGGCCTCTTTTCCCAAAACCATCACAGCGCATGGATCTTAAGCAAGCATATCTCTAATAGTGTAAATGATCTGGACACAGCGATGCCTCTTGAGAAACCAGGGCCTTTCTATTTCTATTCAAGTGCAATAAAAATGCATTGAAATGAAAATGTTCATTAGCGCTTTCTTTCTACTTGCTTTATAACTGTACAAGCCATTTAGTGAGGCACATTAACAGTGAAGTTCAACCAAGCAAAACTACTGTGGTTAACAGAGTGTGAAATCTACAGATTCCAGTTAGCCACCCATATTAATCACATTAGCATTGTTCGTTTAAAGTATCCTTTTAACAATGTTAAATTATTTGGCCCATAACAGAAGTGAAAGCCCTCACCCACCTACCAGGGGAGTAGCTTGTTCTACAGGGAGAAAACTGCTTCCATCCGTGCACACAAAATACTGTGCCACTTCAAGAGCTGTAGCGAAACAATGAACCACATGGTAATGGACACATCATACTTCAGATGAAGGTGACAAGTTCACACATCTTCAGTTCTTTTCAATATTGTGTCATCAAAGAAAAATCTGGCTGTGTAACTGACTTCTCTTAGCAAAGAGCTGATCATTAAGACAATTAGACCGTGCAGTATTTTACAGGACGCAGCATGAATCATTACCAATGTCTTATGTCCTTCTCACTTCCACACAAACTCACACATGTTCCCTTTGGCACAAAAAAGTAAACTAGGGGGAAAAAATGTTCCAATTTTTTCATTTAAAACAAGATCAGAAACATTAAGAAAAAAAATTCCAATAATCAGACATAATTCAGACATCAGTAAAGTATGTATGCATAAACTCACAATGTCAAATGCACCATTCATTACATTGTTCATGAAAAGGTGGGCTTTTGACTGACTTTCCCCCAACATACATACATACCTACATACCAGAGGTCTGCAAGGGCATGAAACCGAAGCCTGAACCTGACCCGAACCCATGACTATGAGACACTGCTCAATTTGAAACCCATACCTGAACCCGGCCCGAAACTCCCAGGATGCACTAACAGAGATGGATTATCACAGACACGGTTTACAGTGCTGTGCTTTGTTACTAAGCTACAGAAAATGTGAGGTTGGGATGAACTGATATTTTACTGCAATGCTCTAAAACAGCATTAATCATCAGCATGCTGTTATGGTACAATAAGCTGACTGTACCTGGCAGAGAACAGCATCCCTCCTTATGTTCTCAGCTAAGATTTTCTCCCAAGCTCAGTGGAGTTCAGTATGTGTTGGCTGTCTGCTCAGGCTATCAACCAATAAAAAACGATGTGTGTTAACCTGCTGTAACGGCCATTCAGTCCTGTCTTTTAACCCAACACTGATGTGTCAGAGACTTTCTGTTATGGGGTATTTCTCTTGCTTTCATCTTTGTATTTGTTCTGGATTGTACAAAATGGGGAACCCAGACACAGTTATTATTAACTGTCCTCCGTCCAGGCGGGACTACGTTGGCATGTCCTCTTTGTGCACGGACAACCAAAAGGTCCTTTTGCCTGATTGGCCAGCGCTGTGTGGCTGCCGTGTGTAATTCACGTAAAGTTAAAAGCAGCTAAACTTTTTCCGTCAGTCACTATTTCACAATTCCTTGCCCAATTTTTTCCGTTACTATCTGTTGCAAATGAATGAGGGCAAAATTTCGGATGATGAAAGTGAGAGAAAGAGTGGAAGAGGAAGAGCGAGAGGCAGAAAGTGTAAAGTACGACATAGTAAGAGAGACAGAACGAGAGACCAAGAGAGAGAGAAAGCCAGGCATGCACTGTGCAATTTTAGAATCGTTTTCTTTGCTGTATGTTTAAGTCACCCATCGTGTACGAGCAAAGCCTGCGATTTATATGCTGTACAAAAACGCTCGGTCCGACAGACACAATGTGACATGAGAGCTCACACTGCATGTGAAGTGTAGCCCCTATAGACAGCTTTGTCTACAGACAATTTTCATTAAATCAGTTTCATTAAAAAAAAAAAAAACATGCAGTGCATCCGAGTGCAGAGAAAATACAATGGCTTAATCTCAAATTACTTCTTGCACACAAAACAGTCCATCATATGCCTAATAAACAGCCATGTGGGGTTCCATGCTACAATTCCATGATGGACTAATACTTCACTGTTTTGGTGTAGAAGACAGAACATAGTGCACTATATAGGAAGGAGGGGCTGTTTTGAGAATCAGCCATTGACAAACCACGCTACATCATCATTAGCTGTGCACTGACACTAAAAACCAGATGAGTTTTTAAAAATCAGCATATTAACTTTTATACCTCCTAATTCTACCCAGTCAAGTGGGGCGAAGTTGGTTGGCAAGTCTATTTTGTATCTGTTTATGTGTGTTCAGCGTTGTAGGGCCGATGGGTGTGATTGTTTATTTTTGTTTTGGGTGACACAGTTAGATATCGGTTTATGAGATCTGTTTAAATTGTGAGACAAGCAACCAAACTTTTCACACATGTCAGAAATCCATCCAATCGTCCGACTGGTCAGCGAGAGCTCATTTGGGCAGTTAACCAGATATTGCTTCCCCTTTCACAGTGCGTGTCAAATGATGGCCAATGAAGCAGAAATTTGGCCTGATCATGAAATTCAACCAGCTCAACAAAATTGGCCTGAAATCAGGCTAAAAGGGCACATTGTATGCCTGGCTTAAAAAGAGAGAGAGAAAGAGAGAGAGACAGACAGACAGACAATAAGACAGAGAGGGTGTCAGCCAGAGGAGCAGAGTGAGGCAGAACGAAAGAAAGACAGAAGAAGAATTCAGGAAACAAACCTTAACCCCGTGTTGCAGGTGAACAAACCTGCCCAACAATCAAATGTTTTTTTGGGCTGGATTGTGTTCGGGTCAGGTAACAGACCTCTAATACACACACCTCCACACACCCACACACACGCACAGTTCTATCAGAGTCTATATCTGCGGGGAGGGGACAGTAAGGAGACCGGTGGGCTTCATTTTGTTAATGCCGCCATCCAGGACACACACACGAGGGTAATTCACCTTCACCAGGTGGCCAGCAAACTGCAGAAAATAAGACACACACACACACACACACACACACACACACACACACACACACACAGAGACACACACACAGTAACTACAAGGAAACAGGAAATGACGAAGTTTATAGTCTCATAAAAATATTTGTATGCTACTTGTGCAAGGCCAATGTATTCATAATTTCATAATATTAATTGCCTGACCTTGTTAACTTTAAAGGTGCCACAGAATGGAAACTGTACCTATGCTGTCATAGTTGAATGAGTTCAACACATAGAACTGACATACCGTGAACTTCAAACACTGTTGTTTCCTTGTTTAAATACTAATCCTGTGTCTGCAGAGGAGAGCAGTCAAGAGCCAATTCCAAAATCCTAGACTAACGAGCCCCCAAATTTACATATACCAGCTCACATTCCAGCCCAGCAGGAAATAACGATGACAGAACAGCAGCAATGGTGGATTACATGTGCAGAAATCACCTTTTCCTATGAAGATGATGTCGGCACTTCTCATTCCCTTCCTAAGGAGCAGCCAGCGGGCACAGATGAAGTCTGAAACTGGTGTCCTATTCACCTGCTTCTAAATCAAATGTGCCATTCCACCATAAAACCTACACCTTGTACAGGTATCAGCAGACTTTATGGTACAATGGAAAATTCCGTCTTTACTAGCACCACAACACCAATAGCAACCATGATGCGTGACTGTATCAGTCTTTGAAGCAGATCATCTTAAACTAGGTTTCATAGTGAGTAACAACTTTAATTTACTCTGTGTTTACATCGAGGTTCGGTTTACTCTCCTGTCCGTATCTGTTTAGACATGTTGCTTCTGTGCGATCATCATGATGTCGCTATAAACCTTCCAATCAGAGAAGAGCTCGTTAAATTATTCATGAGTTCACCAAAAAAGGGAAAACAGCTTGTTTCAGTCTCGGACCAAATCATAGGATATAAATGGGTGTGTAAAACTGCATCTGGTCATTTTTGCACCTTGACCAAAGCCACATACGTTCTAGGTAGAACATCAGAGAACAATTTGAAATACTGATTAAATGCATTCTATGGCACCTCTAAACAGGAGCTAAATTGTGAATGTTGTGCTGGCTTTGTTCTGGGTCTAATTTATTTGGCTGGCACACATCAACACTGATCGTGGGCAGGAATGTGTACAGTTCTAATGGTCAATTTTAAAGCAGTACAAACTACGGTAGATGAGCAGTGGCCTTTCAGTTCCTTTAGATAATAGTTGAATAATAAGGGGGGGGGGGGGCAAAGGGGGTTAACAATATTGTGCTTGGAAACCTCATTTCTAAATCCCTCTGTCTATATACTGTTTAAATACAGAGCTTCATCTTCGATTAAATTCTATCATCTGACCGCCAACACCATCACAGGAGAAAGGCCTGTTTGAGGGTGGACAGGGCCAAGACATTATGATTAGTGACTGCTGTTTCAGTGCGAGGGCAACCACCCTAAATGTCAGAGAGAAACAGAGAGAGGGAGAGAGAGAGAGGGAGAGAGAGAGAGAGTGTTAAAGAAACAGCAAAGGACAGAGTAGCAGAGAGGGAGAGACGGAATGAGAGCGTAAAGGAGAAAGAGAGAAAAAGAGAGAGATACAAAGTGAAGGAAAAAGTGGGAGGGAGAGAGAGAGAGTGAGAGTGAGGGGGAGAGACAGTGAGAGAGCGAAGGAGAAAGAGTGAGAGAGAGAGAGAAAAGAAGAGAGCTACAAAGTGAAGGAAAAAGAGTGGGAGGGAGAGAGAGAGAGAGAGTGAAAGAAACAGCAAAGGACAGAGTAGCAGAGAGGGAGAGAGACAGAGTGAGAGGGAGAGACGGAATGAGAGAGTAAAGGAGAAAGAGAGAAAAAGAGAGAGAGAAAGAGAGAGAGAGGGAGAGGGAGAGAAAGAGAGAGAAAAGGAGAGAGATACAAAGTGAAGGAAAAAGTGGGAGGGAGAGAGAGAGTGAGAGTGAGTGTGAGGGGGAGAGACAGTGAGAGAGCGAAGGAGAAAGAGAGTGAGAGAGAGAGAGAGAGAGAGAGAAAAGGAGAGAGATACAAAGTGAAGGAAAAAGAGTGGGAGGGAGAGAGAGAGAGCGAGAGGGAGAGAAAGAGAGAGAGAAAAGGAGAGAGATATAGAGTCAGGGAAAGAAGCAGTGAGATAGAGTGAAGGAGAAAGAGTGGGAGAGAGAGAGAGAGAGAGAGAGAGAGAGAGAGAGAGAGAGAGAGAGAAAGAGAGTGTGTGTGTGTGTGTGTGTGTGTGTGTGTGTGTGTGTATTAACCGTAGCTGCATTCTTCATGATGTTGCTGAGCACCACGATGACTCGTCCCTTGTAGCTGGTTAGCGCATTGGTCCCGGGGTTCTGGAGTACCTCACCGTCCGGTCCGAACACAGAGCTGTACGGGACATTAATGCTGCCGGGGATGTGACCACGGCTGAAGCTACACAAGTGCAGTCAAGGGTCAAACTGGCACACTCAGTCGTAGTGTGTAAAAAGCAAAGCGGGTTTAAAGATAGACGACTTCCTGAGACATACTGGTCAAGGTCAGGGTCTCCTTCACCAAGTCATAGATCTCCAGAGGCAAGAACGTGGAATGGGTAGCTGATAGCATAGGGGCTGTTAGACAAGTACTATGAATATTTCATATTCATACTTTTAACCTTTAAGGAGTTATTTCAACAAATGGAAAACTTAAAAAGAGAGCAGCACTGATACTGAACTGTTACTAAATATTAATATTAATAATAGTATATGAATCATCAATAATAAGATTAAATACAAAAATACCACTGACAAACAATGTGGTACACTGCTGTTTGCTGTTACTGTAGATTAGAAATTACTGTGGTCAACAACACTAAACTAATCTGTAGGACACAATAATACTGATCTAATACTAATTAATAATAATTTGACACTTCACAAATAAATGTGAGGCAATGTTTCATGTGTGCAGCATGATGAACAGAAAGTAGAAGATTCTAAAATGACTGAGAAAAACGTCCAGCCTAAAGAACAATGTTAGAATTAAATTAATATCCAGAATTCATAATATTTTAGTTTTTATTACCATTAAAGCCGTAGTTGATCACCGCGCTTTGAAAAATAAATACTACATAAAATACTTTGTTTTGTGCTTAGCATAACTATGATATGAAAGCATTATTCGAATTTGTCTGATGTTCAATAAACAGCTGAACTGTTACAAAGTCTCGAGTCACTTGGCTGACTTTGCTGCCGGGGGGAAATGAATGTGGGAAAACACCATTTGATTTGCCCACTTCATCTTTAACATGATGTTCTGAAATGATCTATAAATTAGCCGGTATTATACCAAAACAACATGCACATGCAGACTCTGCTCTTCCCTCTGCAACTGACTCGCAATGAATAACATTAGGATAGGATTAGGAACATCAGAAGTCTTCCCTATAAGCTTAATAAACACCTGGAGTCGTGCATGGAAATGGTGGACCAGGTAGCTTAACTCCTGCACTTAAAAACACAAATGTTATTAAATCTTTGCTAATTAAATTTGTGGTTTTCAATATAAAACTTAGTGAAATTATTGTGTATCAGTACTTATTAATATTTTCAGTATGTGTTCTGATAACCGAATACATTTAGACACTATAATCGTGGTATGAATGCAAATCAAATCTCAAGGCAGATCAATTAATTACTGTATTACTATAGATAACTACAGTATATTATTTACCATTTAATAACTTCTTGGAGTTTAATAAAACATCTTAAAATACCACAAATTCATGTAAAGTTCTAGCATCTTTCAGTACACACTGTCGAATACATTTTACATGACTGCAGTTCAACTAATCTGCACCTATTCAGCCTATTCAGAGACGACACTGAAGCATGTGCTCCAGGTTCAATGCTGAAAACATGCTTTAGATTCTCCTGGCTGTGTCTATAAGAGTCTCCAGAGGCAACGGCAGCCTGCTGACAGACTGACAGAGCTTCCGGGAAGTTTCTAGCTCTGCTGTAAAGTTAGGGTGGTATTAGAATGAATGCATGGAGGACAGCAGGAAACCACGATGGAGACAAATGAAAGCAATAAGGCTTGCCTCTTGGGGCGAGGGAGCTGCATGCCAGGACGGGGTTGTGCAAAATTTGACATAATAAGGAAGCCAGTCCTAAAGACAGGAGACAGTCCTAAAGAAACGAGAGAGAGAGAGAGAGAGAGAGAGAGAGAGGGTGCACGAGAACAGGCATAACTGAATAATCCTTCTTTTTAACTACCCTGTCCAGCCAGAGGAGCTGAAATCACCAGCAATATCTACAACACATATTAATAACACTCCTTATGGAGTGGCTTCTCGGAAAGCCACAGTCACTCACCCAAAAGCCCAACGGACTAATAATTACATTAATATTGCAAATGCACAAAAGCACAGCTTTGTCTAACAACAGCAGGCATTTAGATGGGAAATAATATTTGATTATAGGCCAGAAATTATGCATGAAAAATGGAAGGATATTTTTCACAGTAGCGAAAACGCAGCTTCAGAGGGTTATTGTACTGTACGCTTTCCGCACTTCTGTCAAATAAAGGCAGCAGAGAGAACAACTCTTACTGAAAGTCACCGAGAACCTTCATGGGTCTCATGTATACTAGTACTAGTATACTAGTACTATCCACTGTACACACTTAAAAAAGATCAAGGGTTCTTTAGCAAGGAAATATATAGGGTTCTATATAGAACCATAAACATTCAAAGAACCCTTTGCATGATCAAAGGTTTCTTTACATCGTGAAAGGGTTCTTCAGACTGATGGAAAATGTGCTGTAGGTGGTTCTATATAGAACCTTTTTGAAAAGCGTTCTGCCATAGTTACAACTTAAGCCTGTGAGGATAGAACCGCTTTAAAAAAGGTTCCATATAGGACCATCTACAGCACATTTTCCACCAATTTAAAGAACCCTTTAATCATGCAAAGGGTTCTTCCAAGTATTGATGCTTCTATAAAAAAAAACACTTTCTTTACTAAAGAAGGCTTGAAGAACCATCTTTTTAGGAGTGTATAGCAGAGGGTTGGTTTTGTGTTATACAGAACCCTATTTAAAAAGTTTCTATATAGAACCATCTACAGCACCTTTTCCACCAGTCTGAAGGACACATTCATGAGTGTTTTTTTAAACCAGGGTTTTTGAGTATTCATGGTTCTATATAGAACCATTCCCTTTGCTACATAACCTTTGAAGACCCATCTTCTTTCAGTGCGTAGAGACCAAGAGGATTTGCACTTCGGTGAGTCATTAATGTGGATGTTATAAAACAGATAACTGTTTCCTGGCTGAGCCATATTTAGCTGATAGATAGCTGCTCATCCAGCCTTTGTTCCAGAAACAAGGTTAATAACAGAGAGTTAGTCTCCCTTTACTGCAGTAACAGCCTTGCTGTGAGGATTTGACTGGATTCAGCCACAAGAGCATCAGTAAGGTTAAGTATTGACGTTGGATAAACATACCACTCAAGCTCATCCCAAAGGTTGCATGATGCTCTACAGTTCCACTGCTTTACTGCTTTAGTGGGACCTTTATACAAAGGCATAACTGACATGAGGGAGGTAGTCTGCACTTCTTCACACATTGCAGATGCTCTGAATCGAGCCTGTAACAAATCTCCATATCTCTGAGAGAAAAACAATTGTCTATACATATGCCTGTTCGCGTTCTTGTTATTTGCATGCACGCTGACAATTTCCTGGAGGATTTCAATTTCTGATCTTTGACTTTATGGGAACTATATTTGACAGAATACACAAACATGTTTAACATTTTTTTTAGTAGAAAATTCTCACATCTCAAAAAAACTGTATGAGGTTATAGGACAAACTGTGCAGTAACCCTTTGGTGCTTTTCTAATGAATGTTTGTGTGTGTGTGTGTGTGTGTGTGTGTGTGTGTGTGTGTGTGTGTGTGTGGCTGTGCTACTGTTGCACAATGTATACCACTGTGCAGCATATGAATAAATCTGACCAGCACATTATCGGATATATGATTTCGGTCACTGGCCACTCCATCTGTGCATCTTTAAGTCAGCTGACTGCAATGACTTGAAAACGAGATAATATCTCATAAAATGTGATGTCAAATGCAGAAGCAGAGCATCACAAGCATCTGCAAGTTAGCTGCCTGATGTCAGCGTTTTCATAAAGCTCCGTTCTACAGGAAAGACTCAAAAATCTCCATCCTGGATTGCATTCTTGGAAACCTCCATTTTCAGTGACTTAAAATGCAATGTTTGTGTGCACGGGAGGCCAAAACACTGAGAACAGAGGCCAAAACTTCAGAAACATCAGAAATATCCAGATACGTGTGGACGAGGCCTTAGTGAGCAGTTTGTTAAAGCATCTAATCAAGCTAATAAGAAACTGAAAGATTAAGATGCTCAACAACATCTACACAAGCCAGACTCAACCTGTACTCAGGAACAGCAAAGCTTTCCAATACATTCATAAAGATTCCATTGAGGACTCATTTCTTGGTTTCAAACAGCATTAGTCACTCACACTGTACTCAAGCATAAGATGGATGCGTCTCGTTCAGAACAAAGAATGGTACAGTATATAGTGAATGGAGTAGACAAGCTGGCAACTGTATCCTCCTCACATTTTAAACGACTGCTCCGCCTCTTTATACTCCTCTAGCCGCTGAGCATCCCACTCTCCTTTGAAGGCTGCTCTATAAAGTGCCAAGTCAATGAAAATCACTGCACTGGGCATGGAATAATCTTTGGCCTTTTATATTATTTGGCTTATTAGCTTATTGTTAACATACTGCAACACAGAATATACAACACTCTGGTTCATACTGTAATGACCAGCTTTTTTTTTGACTCCCCCCAGATAAGATCAGAGGGCCTCAGATTTCCCAGAAGTATCAAACAGGACACCTACCCCCTATATGGATGTAAGGTGGATGCAAATACTGATGCACTGGGTTGCTGTTTAGGTATCTTGTGTAGGACCGTCATGCACAGAGAGAGCTAGTGGTGCATGACGGCAGTAACGCACATCTCATGGCCCACTGGCTCCTGTCTGGTCTGCTCATGTTGGTTCTCTTGGGAAGAGCCGTGTCTCGGCCGAACTTCACACTTAATACAAAGCACTTGACTTTGATGACAGTTGTTTTGGCTGTGGTTGTTTTGTGCTGACAGTTCTATGCTGTAAGTACATCATGTGTACAGATTCAAATCTCTGACTGTACTAGCAACCCTGGCACTGGAGCAATAGATGACAGGATATTTGCCTTTTTTTGCAGGAAGTCCAAAAAAAGAAGAAATAAAAGAAAGACACAAGGGGAAACTGAGGGGTCGAGACACATTTTATACATTTCAAGAGGTGCTATGTCCCACAGTGTCTTGACATCAGTGGCCTGTAGCCTATTGCAGACAGCAGTGTAGCCATCATCCTAGTTATTCCAAAGCCACAGTACAATAACAAGACTGTGTACACTTCAAACAGTACACAGTCTCCACTTTAACCCAACCAAGACTGCCACACTCTTCCCTGAAACAGGAACAACTCTTCCCAGCTGCCTGAAAAGCCTTGTTGGAATTCCAGCCCTATACTCTGTTACAAGGTGATGTCATCTCATAACACAATCCTTACTTGCCGCCTATAAGGGGTGGGATTTATAGCAGGATGTTGCTACCACTTTCAACTCTGGCGGTTGACTAATCAGAACACAGTGGCCGAGATGACCAATCAGAACACACTGGGCTCACTGGGATGTGGGTCTTAAAGAGAGGACCTCTAGTAGAGTGTTTCAAATTGAGGGTGAATAAAGATGTACAGGATGTTTTTGGAACACCTTGAAGCATGTAAATCTATTCTGTTACAATGGCCATGAATAAAGGACTATAAGCTGTTTATACATTTGATTGGTGGAAGCAGAAACTCTCTTTGACATAGCCTATCTAAAGCTATTTTAAACACTAGCTAACTTATTTTGTGTGGCTTCGTAAATACGTAGAAACCACACTTCCAAGAACATCTACTGGAGTAAATTTAAAATATAGCCATAGTAATTGACTGGGGTCAGCAATAATTGCTGTGATTGGAGGACTAAGAAAATATTTATCAGAATAATTATTATCAAATAATTATCAAATAATTATCACTGATTATCAGAACAAGCACAGAGAGGAAATCAACTACCACGCTGCCCTGCCAGATGAGCTGAATGACTTTTATGCTTGCTTTGAAGCCCTCAACACAGAACCACCTAATAGGGTTCCGGTGAGTGAGGATTCTCAGGAGTCAGCTCTTACAGTTTCATCTGCAGATGTGAGGAAGATTCTGAGCAGAGTTAACCCATGAAAAGCAGCCGGCCCCGACAACATACCTGGTCGTGCACTCAGATCATGTGCTGTAGAATTGGCTGATGTTTTAGTGGACATCTACAACCTTTCTTTAGCACATTTAAGTCCTATGTTGTATACGCTGTTCACCCACAACTGTGTTGCCTCTCACAGTGACACCACCATCATCAAATTTGCTGATGATACCACTGTCATGGTACTGATCACTGGGGGTGATGAGACACCCTATAGGATGGAGGTGGCAAATCAGGGAGGGCCCACAAGATCATCAAGGACAAAGCTCATGCTCAACACAACCTCTTCACACTTCTCCCATCTGGCAGACAGGAGCATGAAATCAAGGACCACCAGATTACGGAACAGTTTCTACCCCCAGGCCATCAGAGCTCTGAACACCTCACTTCCTCCAACAACCATTCTACCTCATGCTCCTCTGCCACAAGCATCTGACCAGTCCTGAGTAGTCCACGCTCAGTCCTCTGACCTATGAGATGACCACCACAACAGACGGCAGACTGCTTAACTTTTTACAGACTGTTTAACAGCACAGACTGACCACCAGAACATTACAGACTGCTTAACTGCACAGACTGACCACCAGACCATTACAGACTGCTTAAATGCACAGACTGCACTTTTTGCACATACCCTGGTGATTCAGTTTATCACTCCTATATAAGCACAAGTATTATTCTGTTTATACTGCATATGTACACTGTGTGTATGATACTTGTATACTTAATAAGGAAACTTGAATCTATATTGGGCTGCTATTGCACAGTTCTGTCATTTGCACTAATACTGAATACTGTACATATGTTCTGCTCCTATATCTTTCATTGTTATATAGCATATATTGTACATTTTCATAATTAATATACATAGTTATATTTTTCTTCCCTCTAGCCTTTTCTTTCTTATTTAGTACGTAGCATTTATATTGTAATTATTTAGTACTTGAGCTAGTGCAGAGTAAGAATTTCATTGTACAGTGCAACTGCTTGTTTTTCTGTGCATATGACAATAAACGCTTGAATCTGAATCTGAATCATGGGCTGGACTGTATTGCATTTTCAGAAACAATGAAGGAATCAGATTTTTACTGTATACTGTAGCTCATCACCCGTAATTCCTGTTTTCCTTTAAATTGCCAAAAAGTTTTGTGTATATTTTAAGCAACCAATCCATGCCTCCCTTGATGTTGGGCCTGTGTACTAAACTTGCAACTACTGATTACTCAAGCAACTAATTAATCTATTGGCTATTTTTTAGTTAATTAACTAACAGAACTAGTACTTCCACAGATTACAAAAGGTGTAAGAAAATATTGATACACTTGAGCATTGTGATATTGTTTTGTGATACTGTAAACACTGTAACAATTTTTAATGAATAGTTTACAAGGATTTTGGTGGCAGACAGTGGTTCATCTGTGCTTTGTGCATAGCACAAATCCCCCGACTGCTAGACAGCAGTGTTGTAATATATCTTCAGCCATTAGACTCTGCGACTCCGAACAAGGAACGTTAAGTGTGCGCCACAAATCTTAGCATTAGCACACCTATGCCTGTAGTGATGTGTTTTCCATATTACGACAGTTTAAAATTAGATTTAAAAAAACAGTATCACAATATATTGAATGGTAACCCCTGTACCATAATACGCATTGTATTGCCAGGAATGTTCCCAGCCCAACAGTTTACGATTACTGCACCCCATCAAGGCGTTCATTAAAAGTTCCATCTATATGATAAGCTGTTTTCTCCTTCACCTTGCAATAAATTAACAGAAACTATATCGCTTCCTATCCTTCCTGCAGTGTACTGCAGTCTTTCTTAATAAAAGTGTATCATGTAAAAGTTACAAAGCATTATAAAATGATTTTGGATTTTAAATGAACAGCACTTTGACTATTGATGCACTTTATCAAAGACCTTTTATAGACGTTCCTGACTAATCAGGGGTCAGGGCTTGTGTGGATGAAGGTTTTCATTCCAACCAAACAGGAGTGCACCTCATACAAATGATCACTTCTTTGAACACCGAGACCTGCAGATTAGACAAGAGGAATCAAGATGTTCCTTGATGCCTGGAACGAAATACCTGCAGCCCTTTGCGGATAAGAGTGGTGACCCCTGATCTAACGTATACACTGCATTTGCACAACCAAAAGCACAGAAAGAACACATATTAAAATTAAATACCTCCTAGATCTACTAAATGAAGGACCAGTGCAAAGGCACAGTAAGACTAGCATTTTGAATAGTGTTGCCCAAAGGATACTCCTCAGAGCTCCGGATGTCCACTGCCACAATCTTGGTTTTGACCGTCTTGGGCCTTTTTACAGGAGTCTTAAAATGAGATGGGCCTGTCAGCTCACAAAGGTCAATCAGATCCTCAGCAGAGATACGTGGGGAAACCTCGGCCTTCAGCTCAGACAGCTTCAGTGGCTCTCGAGACTGAGAGAGAGAGAGAGAGAGAGAGAGAGAGAGAGAGAGAGAGAGAGAGATGGGGGAGAGAAAATTATTGTTGAGATTTTCTGACAGTCCTGCATCGTAATCACAACATACTGTTTCTAAACCTATTAGAACAAACAAAAAAAAAAGAAAAACAGGTGAATTACAGTATAATACACTACTAATACAATTAAACTGTCTGTTTATAAAACTATTAAACTCAGGACAAAGAGAAGACACGGCTAGGAAGAAACAGAAACGAGAGAAAGAAAGAGAGTGACAGCGAGTGAGCTGGACATGTGGGGTGTAATTGTGTCCCAGGGCTAGCTGAGATGGGGATAGGTGAATTTATAGCCATGCCACACACTGCATCATCACCAGGTCAGTTGATGTCAGCCAGCAGAAAGAAGAGAAGGTGCTCCAGAAGGGAAATGAAAAGCTGTTGGGAGACATTAGAAACACAGAGACTTTCTCATTCTCTTTAACCCCGGAGCATTCAGCACTCAGCTCAGCATCACCTGTGACCTTAAACAGTGCCGGAAGACACCATACTGTCCTCATCGGCTCATGCTGAATATTCAGGGCAGTGGACTGACCACCATACCGCCTTAAAGGAATGCACTTTGCGGGGATTACTATGGAACTGATAATCCTTTTAAAGAGGAGGACTGGCTTTTACACTGAAAGGTCATCATATTCCTAAACCACAATGTTCTCTTACAGAAAGTCAGTCTTTCACTTAGCACTGTGTGGGTGAGAGGTTAGGAAAAAACCCAGTTACCATTAGAACAAGATAAATATTCTGAACTTATTCTAATATTCTGAATCCATTTCAGCAGGACAAATTACTTATATACATCTCTCTCTCTCTCTCTCTCTCTCTATATATATATATATATATATATATATATATATATATATATACACACACACACACACACACACACACACACACATATACATATACATACACACACATATAAACTGTAACCAGTTTTTTCCAAGCAGTTTGGGGCCATTTCTGTTAGTCCACTTATCATGAACTGTTCACACAGTGTTAACAGCAAGTGCTGTGCTCAAACGAGTGTTCAAAAATCAACAAAAATGGAGATACACGCTTTTCATTGGACAGTGACGATATATAGCGTACTTAGGTTGCCTGAAAAAGGTTTGGATAAATTGTGTAAATATTAAAACTGTAGTGCAGTATATGCAGCATTTGCATAAAAGCACAAAACTTATGCATGGAATGACAAACGGCATGTGAATGAAGTGAAATGTCTAAAAACCATACTAAGTATTCCCTGTGAATGTGACTTTGTTTAAGCAGCTCTTGACTGACTTGCTAAGCAGACAGTTAACAGGCTAAGAGTATCCGTTATTCATATTCAGAGCAGGTTAAAATATTCACCAAAACATTCACTGCAGATCGGTGCAAAGAATATGTTACAAGCAAGTCCCAAACAACTGAAAGTCTTGTTTTTGTAGTGCTGCTGCTGAACTAAGGCTCAGTCCAATTTTTTATTTTTACCCTACTGCTTGTCGAGTAACCCTTGACCCTTGGAACCAAGTTACAATGGGTAGTGGTTGAAATCTTCCCTTACAAAATGGGACAACCCTTCATGAACATGATATACCATCAAAACACATAAAAAAAGAACAGCTTCATTAGCCAGAAGGCTGCTAGCGGTACTCTGTAGGCTTAGCTAGTTCAGCAGTTACTTTCTAGCCCCTTGAATGGCAAAAAGGGCTGCATCCAGAAACCCTGAAAGTCACCCCTTTTTCTTCTTGTTCAGTTTTTTCCATTCCATCTATGGCTATAATTAAGTAAAAGCCGGTTGGTTAGACAGTGCTAGCTTTCCTTATCAAGCAACTCCACAAAACACATTTAGATGGATGGCCAGATAAGTAGGTTCTACTTGTAATGGAGAAACATTATATATCATGATGAGCACAAGACTTTATATTTCACTGTTCAGTCCAGCTGCCTTCAATCTAAGAAGACAATCACTTGTTTTATTCCTGATTTCACCGTTTCCCTTAATAAATGCAGCCTTGTGAACTCTACTGCCACTCAAGCCAACTAAGGGGGCACATTCCAATGGGAATGAGATGTCTGTGCACACGTCTATTAACCCTGATGGTGGTATTCAAATGACACGTCTTCATGCTCTAGAGCGACGCTACTACTGCATAGCTCCGTTTACTGGTCTTCCTAAAAAATAAAAAGGGAATTGAAAAGCTACAGCTAATTCAGAACTCTGCTGCCAGACGTTTAGTCAAAACTAGGAAAAGACAGCACATCAACTCTGTTCTGTATCTTTTACTTATATTTAAAGCACTTACTCACATCACTGAATCTTTGACATTTTATATCTCTTTGTGAGCCCTCACTTGAGGTCCTCCACTACAAGCCACTGAGCACGTATTTCAAAAGCCCCCCTAAATAAAACTGGGGAAGCAGCCTTCATGTACTGCACACTCAACCCGTGGAACACTGTAGCGGGAAGTATAAGAGAAGTGAGCACAGTGGACATTTTTAAACAACGACATAAAAGATTCCTCGTTAAGCAAGCTTATAACTAACTGGACGCTTTTCTTATCTGTTCTAATATTGTAATTTTTAAATATATAATATTTGAATACTTCTCCTTTAAGTTTACCTTTTTATCCATTTTAATTATGATTGATTTAATTATGATTCTGTCTTTCATTTTTTTTTTGTTTTGCTTTTATTCTTTTATTTTACTTTTATGATCTTCCCTGTTTGCATCCCCATTTGGTTTGAGTGATCTGTCCATGCCCATTACTGCTGATACGATCTTGTGCATTTTAATTTGTAATTATTTTTAATAATGCCCCAGTTCTGTTATTGCTTTTATTTGTTGGATTTTGCATGATCTGCTTGTTTCATTCATTGTAAAGCACTTTGAGCTGCACCTTTGATGTATGAAAGGTGCTATTTAAATAAAGTTTATTATAATCAGCAGTAATGGTATTATTATTATGCTTGCATGCATGCCAGTAAATGGGGCTTATCTGAAGCAAACATGTGAGCAGTGTGGAATTATTTCACGGTTGAGAAAAACAGAAGTAAAAAGCAATGCCAGTGTTTTGTGGGGAGGCACGACCAGTCAGGATTTTAATACATACATAATCAAATTCATTTCAATGTAAAATCTCCATTCAAAATGCTGAACAGCCCAGGACGAGGCTTAATGTGTTCATGACACAGAACACTGCTGTAACCCAAACAAAATACTGAAAACGTGAAATGGCATACGTATCAGTACAGCGCATGAGTATATGCACTTATCAAGTACTCAGGTTAGACAGATGGATACACCATGCCACTTGCCATCCAAAACTTCCAAACCATTGTTTTTAATTAAAGCAAGCAGACATTCTGGGTTGGTGCAAGCACTACTAATTTGTTAGCATGCCATTTTGCCATTTCTGCATTCAAATAAAGCCATTTCGAGCCCCCAGGAAGCCAGAGCAGATTATATGTGACTCTAGTCTCTATAGCTTAAACAGACAAATGCTAATGGTCCATTAGCCTAGCTAACGCTACTAGCCTAGTCTTTTCCCCCCACCTTATGAATGTTTTGGCTTGTAAAGAGGTAATAATTCACCTTATGAATGTTATGCTTTGTAAAGAGGTAATAAACTGATGACCAGCATGACAAATTAGGCTGAAAGATTCATTTTCTAAATTTATAGAAGTTGAGGATACAAATAAACCTAAACCTGAACATAATCAATGCTCTCCCTGCAATGCAGTATTTATGGCATAACAATACTTTGTACTGTATCTGCTATGCAAGGCTACAACATGCTGTCCGGTATGATTCATCCAGTGCAGCATTAGGATGAGAACCGGTATTTGGTATCTGTACTCTGTATCAGCGGATACATGAGGATCAGGTATCTATATCAGTTAAAAATGGTTGAATATCAATGGTAGTCTATAGGGAACACTAGCTTCAAGGGAGTGTGCAGCGCTGGAACAGTGGCTTAATTAGTAAGTCCTATTGTGTGACCTAGATATATGTATCTATCCATGATGTGCACTCACAGAACCCATTGCAGTGCATCCAACAAAAACTGTCAGCTTCATCAATGAACTACATGCAGAGTGGCAGGCCACACTGTTGGTGCCAAGCAGACAGCTGTGCTGCAGAAGCATACTGCTCTAATGACTAAAAATGACAATCAATCATCACCGGCACTACCTGTGTCAGATACAACCCAGGCAATCACACAGTCACAAACATCCGCTGTGTCCACACACACCTCCACCAGGAATCTGCTGAGGCCAGAAAAAGTATTTCTCCTATGAAAATGATTGTCAGGACAGAAATCCAGAGAAGTTTGCCTGAGTGCCTCTTTCCTCTAAATCATATTAATAAACAAAGTTTGAATTAACAAACACATAAGCAATAACTTACAAGGCTATATTTGTTGCTGAAAACTTTCTGCAGCTACTGTAGCTAGCAAGACAACTCTCACTTTCTCTTGTTTCTGGTAGAAAAGATTTTTGGAGCGTCTTACTTGTACTTATAGTTTCAACACATATTCAAACTGCAGTCTTACATCGCTCAACACCTGGCTGTGGTGAGAAAGAATGGCTTAGTTGACTTTGATCATGATTTTAAATGGCCTGCTATGAGGTTGCGAGACTCTATTTAGTGGGATTAAAGTCAGGATTCTAGTTTGGCAATATTAAAATGCAGAATTTCATGAACTTCATACCTTGAGCTTCAGGTCACAGATACCTCGACATCATACAGCAGAATGTCCTTATACAACTTCACCGAACCCTTCAATGACAGCAAGCTGCCTAGGCCCTGAGGCAGCACCACACTCTCTCCACCATGCTTCATAGATGAGATTTTTATTGTTTATATGCAGCAATTTTTCTCAAAACATAGCTCTAGTCCCAGTAGTGCTACAGGTAGTTCTTTAGTAAGGCTGAGACAGGCATCAAGGTTTTGCTTTTACTTTTGCATGCCTCCAGGGTAACCGCTCGTGAACAGTTCAGTTCAGTTTGGGGTTTGTCTTATGGGAGAAGCATGAATGCAGATGTTATCAAGTGAGAGGATAAAGATTAAGGACGCCTTTATGCTTGGCTATCCCCCACAGGGATTTTGTCACCTATTTGAAGATTGCACATTGTGTCCTTGCATTGATCTTTGTAAGACTCCCACTCACAGGGAGAGCAAGAACTGAGTTTCTTCCAGATGTAAACTATCTGCCAGACTGTGCACTAACAGAGACCTGACTGTGCACTGAAGTAAGGGCATCATCTACTATTATCATCATATCTTCATCAGTGTAGCTGATTTTGCTTCGATGAGAGTGGACAGGATGAAAATGGCCCATCCACAGGTCACTAGGGGTCACTGAAGGATAAGTGTAAAAATGATGTACATCATATGGTATGGATTTGGCAGTCAGAATAGCCCAAGTCATCTGATAATTTGATCTGTGTTTTTAATCCAGTATGAATCTACCACATCATTTTTACCAGTCTATTCTGGAGGAAATTACCTTCTATCATTCTGATTCCTCCCGCAGTAATAGTAGGCCGCATTTGAATCAACATCTGAGTAAAGTAATAAAACCAGGTAATAGAAATTGACCACAGGATGATGTTTGATTTGGGATATTTTGGGTAATTTGGGGAAATTACAGAGATCCTTTATCCTGGACGAATCAGCCAGTCAAATCAGACAGAACTAACATTACGAGACCTCCTCTTCTAAAAATCAACTCAAAAAGGACTTTTTTAAAAGATACGTGTTTTCCTTTTTGCCACCCATCTGCATGAGTTTATCTAAAAGGTGTGATAATATCAATCAAAGGAAACCATACAGTTGACACACTGTCTGCTGTTTAAGACATTTATATGTGAACCATGAAACACGAAGCAATGGAAGTGCCAGTGTGAATGCATTCATAGCCTTCAGTGCAATACTGAAACATCAGTGCAAATGACTTGCATAATTCCCATTCTTGCTGCTAGTCAATAAGCTTGTCAACTAATTTGACATGAGCGGTCTCTTATCAACACCCACCCTCCCCTCCCTTCTCCACAGGCAGCGCCCTGCTGGAGATGCCTTCGGCAGATATCAGAACGTTAGTGAGGATATCAAGATGAAGAGAGGAGACATGCCCTTTTAGGAAGTGCTGACTCACGGACCTCGCCGTTATATGAATCAATTACTCACCACGTGGTTGCAGTTCTAATTTCCAGCTTTGGGGACTGTTTACTGTGCCATCATCTGAAATGCAGCACATGTATTATCTTCCTGCGATTAAGCTTTTTCAAGAAAATGCCTTTGCTTCATTGCATAACAGACTCAGAGGATCTATGTCACTCATGCAGTTAAGAAGAGATCTCTAGGCACTGGACTATGCAAATTGCACTTGACAGTTTTTTGATGACAACAAGCAGCACATCTCAATTTTCACAGTATGCTTGTCCCACTTTCAACAGTAAAATACTGTAGACCAAACAAGAGCCGCCTGTGAATAAGAGCTATATTTATATTTACTGAGCTTCTTAACAGCGCTGCTTCTAGGATCAGATCCATATTAGGGATGCACAGTATGGACAAAATACACTCCTTATAGAAAAAACAGTTACACCTAGAAGGAATCAACCGACAGTAACGAAACTTGGTGGGTAGGTTTGACATCATGAGACGTGCGACTGATTTAAGTTTCACGTAAGCAAGGATGGGCCTTATTGCTGTACCTGACTGACTATATAAGGCGTGTGCTTTCAATTCCGACTCGTGCTGTTGTGTTGGTAGCATCCTTGGTAAGCAAAGTATGCTTCGGAGAAGCAGTTGGAAGATTTAGAGAGGGGTCACATCGTAGGGCCCCGGGAAGTGGGATGGTCTTATCAATGCATTACATGCCAGTACCATAGCATGCTTTTGGCAGCAGTAGATAGAAAAAGACACGCACCAGTGACATTAAGGATCTGGGAGACCTACACGAACCACAGAGAGAGAGAACCAACTAATTGTCCCACAGGCGTGGAGTGACCCAACACCCACAACTGCGGACATTCAGCGAGCAATGATGCCCTCTATGGGTCATCCTGTTAGTGTCAGCACCATTGGCAGACGGCTGCACGATGCAGGACAACATGCACACAGACAGTTACAAAGACTGCCCTTAACACCAGGTCAACCTCGCCAAAGACTGCAGCTATGTCGTGCCAGACTGTCATGCAGTGACTCAGAATTGCAGAAACAACCATAATTGATTTTTACATGACCATTTCCCAGTCTCTCTTTATTCCTTTGAACTAGACAGGATGTGCCTTTAAGACTAATATATATGTAAATGACCTCTGTTACGATTGGCTGTCCTGCATTGTACCTCATTCAAAAAAGCACTCAAGGCTATAACTTCAATGTGAATGGACGGGACTTGTAAAAGCGTCTGGTTTGTGTGACATCACAAAAACAGATCTGAGGCTTATTATGGACTGCATGTACTGGAGAATGTATGATATGTGCTTATATGCTTTACTGTTATATGCTGCAACAATTTCCTTCTTTCACAAAAATGTGGGAGAAAATCGGTTCTTCATGATGGACCCAGTAAGAATCAATAAACGTCAATCGTTATTAGAGGGCTAAGCAGCAAATTGCAGCCTTCTACATTATTTGTAAACATCAAGAAAACTAATAACAAGTGACTAACTAGCTTTGTTAACTAGCTTTGCTGTTTTCAATAGGATGCTGTGCCAGACACCCATCCTTCAACAACAAGAGGCAACGGGAAGGCGGCATACTAAGACTACATGCTGATGACAGCTGTCAGCCATGACGGGAATGACGGGAGGAGATCAAGAGCCACCAGAGGGTGTGCCACAAACTCCGCCTCTTGGGACCTGCTTCATGTTCCAAAGCGAGGTCACTGTATTAAGCCTGGCATTCAATACCAGTGGTCGAGCTGCAGAATGGGGCTCTGATGAGGAGGGGGAGCAGCGAACTCTCTTTTCGCCTTTCAGTTCAGGTGCATGTGCTACCTTTCAATGTGAGCCAGCTGACCCTGGTTTGGCATTGGCAGTGTGGGAACCTTATAAAAGGTGCGAGGATGAGCAAGAGAGAGAGAGAGAGAGAGAGAGAGAGAGACTGAACAGGCTGAAAAGTGTGTACTTGAGAGCAGTCGTGTGTCTGGTTTAGTGTTGGACTTCAGGCAAATCTCCTCCACGTGACTGACGTTCCACACTTCTCTGAGAGATGGAAGTGGCTACGGATGACTGCAGCAGCCCAGTCCCAGCCATCAGGCTGTGTTCAGCCACAGAATGGCAGAAGATTAGGCCAATCACTTCAGCACACATTAGAAGAGCAGACAAGTATGTTTGGCGCAGAATAAGCTTGGGGCATCCACCTATGGAAGGCAAATAGCAGCGTGGCAAACCCGGTAGAGATAAAAGCCTTCTTTGTCTCTGGAACATAAAATGAGTCTCCATGGACAGTCTGGAAAATTGGAAGCACATTCTCGCAGCAATTCTCAGAAGTGTTTCTTCAAACTTCAGCAAATGGTGTAGAACACTTGTTGGATGGCCATTTGGGTTGCAGCATAGCAAGAGATACGCCTACAGCCCTTACACATGGTGAGAAAACAGAGAAAGTATCCTCTGGTGCCCAAAGCAAAGCAAAGATTTCACCACCTCTACTGTACAGCCGTGCAAGACTATGTTTCTAAAACACTGAGCAAACCAGACAGACTACGGACCAAGGAGCGAACTTGAAACAGGTGTGATGGTGCCGTGTGGGACATCAGGGACATGTGTAACAGATCCAACAAAGAAGAGAAATGAGAAATTAAAACGCACAATTAAACACCAAGAAGAAGCAAAACCAACAGCACATAAAATATTAACTGAAAAAGACATTAAAGCAGATAATCAATCAAATCAGAGCAAGTCTATGAGAGAGTTGTTGGATCAGGCTGAGAGATCTTGTACTAGCACTTAAACACAGTATCAATATCAGCAATGGGGATACCGATACCTATTACCGACACCACAAAGCAGTTTCTGACACATGCATGTGCACCAGTAGACAGAACTTTACAACATGTTGGTGGTGTGGGATGACAAGCGGCAGTAAAAATGGGGATTACTAGGGATACAAGCGTTAACGGGAGCCCCTTACCGGAATGGCTGAGCCAGGCTTCTTTCAGTCATCACTCATCTGCTGCTGTGTAGTCACTTACAGTCTGGGTTATTGTTAGTTCAGACTGTTATTGATGGAGTGGAAGGAACCACCAGACTATTGACGTAATGACAGCCTTTAGCCTTGATGTGGCCTTTATCATAGCAGCCCGCCTACAGTGGGCCTCTGTCGGTCAGCTCTATCACTCAGCAGTGGGGTCTCGTAGCCCGCTGCTTCAAACTGAGCCAAAAAAAAGCTGAAAGCTGCTGCTACTGACAGCATGAACAACAATGCACCGGACACTTTTTTAGGAACACGTTTGTTTCCACTGTTATCAGCTCCACTTACCATATTGGTGCACTATGTAGTTCTACTATTACAGACTGTAGTCCATCTGTTTCTTTGCATACTTTGTTAATCCCATTTCACTCTATTCTTCAGTGATCAGGACCCCCACAGGACCACCACAGAACAGGTATTATGTGGGTGATGGATCATTCTCAGCACTGCAGTGAAACTGACGTGGTGGTGGTGTGTTAGTGTGTGTGTTGTGCTGGTATGAGTGGATCAGACACAGCAATGCTGCTGGAGTTTTTAACAGATGGACTACAGTCTGTAATTGTAGAACTACAAAGTGCTCCTATATGGTAAGTGGAGCCGATAAAATGGAGTGTAGAAACAAAGAGGTGTATCTAATGAAGTGGTCAATGAGTGTGTGTATATATACTGTTTATACACTGTAGTTCTGTTTTTAACTGTTTTGCACAATAAAGATATTTAACATTTACATACAAGTTGTAAAACATTACTCTTATTACTAACTATATAACAGTAAAGACTAAATGTATATAGTAAATAAGAATAAAACAGCTTTTTAAAGCAACCAAAAAAAAGCTTTGCTGCTCATTCTAGCAAACAGCTTTAACACAAATGCTGGAAATAACCTATACCTGCTACTGCACCATCCCTTAACCCTAAAGAGTGATGCACCAAAAACAACCTCACCTAGCTAGCAGACAACAAAATGAGTGAGAGTAGGAGAGTAAGACTCAAGACGAACATTTAGAATTTTGAGCTGAATAGACAGATTTATTTGCATTTATATGCACTACAGCTGGATTCCTCAAATGTTTAATCTGCAACAAGAAACTCTCAACTATCAAGTCCAACACTGAAAGACACTTTACAGGAAACCATTTTATTCATGCAGGAAGTAGTATCCGGCTAGAGATGCTGAGCCAAAGCTTAAAGAAAAGCGTTTTCTTTCATAGCATATATTTATATTAGGACATTAACACATCCTGGGCAGAGTTTGATTAGAATTTGCATTTGGTTTAATTTGGGTTTGAGCAGTGGTCTGGGTAGAGATGGATATAGTCTAAATCAAGTAGAGCTTGGGTACAGACAGGGTACAATCTGGACAGATTCTGGACAGAGCCTGACAGACAAGCTTGGTGCAAGTTGGGCAGGCGCCGAGAGGCTGGACATGTTTATGAGGTGGCCTGAGGCCCCCTTGTGCATGTTAACAAGCCTCTAAGCCCTGCTTCCATCTGGGATGCCTACTGCAACTCCATCATAAATTAAGACTTCACCAGCAGATTAATGGCGGGAGTCTAGCGCATTGAGGTCCAACAGCTTTGATAATATATAGCACCTCCTGCTACAGGGTCTGCAAAGCTCACCAGCACTGGAAAAGCCTCAGATTTTAGTGTGTAATAACACCAGTGCTGGCCTGAACTGAGAACTGAACCCACAGTACGGCCTCCACTTCTTTTACTTATCCAACAACTTTTGAGGAAAGATTTATTGGTGTCCCATGTAGTTCTCAGAAGTCACACCTCATTAAAGGGGTATACTTGGCATAAGATTTCATTAGCCAGAACCGGATGGTGTTACTTTTGGTCAGTAATGACCTATGAACCACAGTAAGGTTGTGCAAATCAGAGGATTCATTACATATATATTTATGGTCAGGACCACCACAGACCAGGTATTATTTGGGTGGTGGATCATTCTCAGCACTGCAGTGACACTGATGTGGTGGTGCTGGTGTGAGTGGATCAGATACAGCAGTGCTGCTGGAGTGTTTAAACGCCTCAGTGTCACTGCTGGACTGAGAATAGTCCACCAACCAAAAGCATCCAGCCAACAGTGTCCTGTGGGCAGAGTCCATCTCTATTTTACATCTACAAGGTGGACCAGCAAGGTAGTAATGTCCAATAGAGTGGACAGTGAGGGGACCCAGTGTTTAAAAACTCCACCACACAACACACAAACATGTTACCACCATGTCAATGTCACTGCAGAGCTGAGAATGATCTACCACCCAAATAAAACCTGCTCTGTGGAGGTCCTGTGGGGGTCCTAACTCTTGAAAAATAGGATAAAATGGAGGTAAACCGAGTATGCA
>CM067478.1:31356310-31397504 GCA_034552555.1 Semaprochilodus insignis | reverse complement strand
GAAGTAATGCATTAACAATGCGCCCGTCAAGCTCCTCACAGGCGATAATGCCCACGAACTCCAATTCCCAGAACTCCCCTGGTGATCATGTGACTCCTCGCTCACATCCGGCAGCCAATCCCAGATCGACCTCACCCGAGTACTGATTAGTCTCACCTGTGTTACTTCCTTTATGAGCTGCTCAGTCGGACTGCATCTTCGCGAAGTAACGTTTCTGTATATCAGTACTTACCGAGCCTTCATCTCTTCTCATGGTTATTTTGGTTTTTCTGATTTTCTGCCTGTTTCCTGACTTCGATATTGGATTGCCCTTCGTTATGTATGTTTGCCGTTTTCCTGACCTTGATCCTGCTTTTTCAACTACGCCCCCTGGATTGTGTCTCTCAGGAGAAGCCTCTCCTGCGAAAGTCCTGTTTCACCCGAACCTGACGCTAATGTTAAGTAAAAACTAATGTTAAGTAAACATGAAACAACTATGTTTACTTAACATTAGTTAAGCATTGTTCACTGTTAATGTATGACTTCATCCTAACTAACGCATTACTTCATGTTAGTTAGTCTATACCTAACAAAGCGTTACCCATGTGTTTAAATAAATAAGAACACATTGGTGTGAAAGTCCCGATACATTTTAAAAAAAAAATCACAATCTGTAAAAAACTTGGTGCGAAGAGGCTTTAGGGTTGAACGTCACTGATGTAAAGCACTGCTCCAACGAGGCATCAAAAGCTATTTGACTACTAATGCCGCCCCCTTGTGGAGAGTTTCTCGCCTGCGAAACATGAGGAGCTTCAGTCTAAAACAGAATTCCCTGAACAGCTTTCCCTGTTTGTGTTCGCAGACAAGTAAATCTACAGTACATAGATATTTTCAGAATAAGCCTACAAATGCGAATAAATACATATCCTCCCTGTCCAAAGAAAAACAAGTATCTCCAAAACAGCAAAAACCTCATTTAATTTAAAGCCAATGGAACCAGACTTTTTCCCAAGTAATTTTGGGCCATTTCTTTTGGTCCATTCATCATTAAATTTTCATGCAATGTAAACGGCAGCTGCTGTGTTCAAATGATGCATAAATCATCAAAGTGGTTTTACAGGCTAGCCGTTCAAGTCAAAGCAGTTTTTGAGCTGTGTGTCTGTGAATTCTGTAACTGGCCTTTTTGCTGACTGAGATTCTCAGATTCTTTGTTCTCCCAGCATAAGCACTCTTTGGGCTAATAATGTCACTGTGGCATTACACATGTGAGGTAATTGAATTCGCTCTATTATAGTAGGTTCTTAACAATGTGTTTATTGCAAGAACTCGTATTATGATAACAATAAAAATAAGATTTATCATTCAGCCCTAATCCCAGCCCTTCACACAACTGCAGTTCTAAAAGAGATGTTGGAAAAAGCTCCCAGTCAGCAACACTTACACGCTCTAACAACGGGGGATTATTGGAGACAGGGGGAGATTAGCTGCTTCCTCCAAATAACGTCATGACCTCCCGCAAATCATGCGCTCTAAACTGCGGCTTAGAATAAAGAGGTTCATTGGATTAGCGGCGGATATAAACAAAATAGGAATTCCGATCCTTCTCAGTCACTCCGATTCTTGCACCTTCTACACAGCTAGTGACAAGTATGTCTAATGAGTTGCTTCGGCGTGACTCAACTGCTATTCGGATTATATCAATAATTCACACTAGCCGTTCATTTTGTTATGGGGGAGAGAAAAGGATGGATTCGGCTACTCTGTCACGCTGGACTTGACTGAAGGTCTATGATCACTGTCCTTGGTGAGGAAGTAAACAAAAAGCAGGGGAAGGAGGAAGAGCAGGAGTGGGGAACGTGAGAGAGAAAGAAAGTGAGAGTGAGAGAGAGAGACAGGGTAGAGTGTCACCGAGACAGAGACATAAAAATGTCGGGGAGAAAAACGAGTGGAGACAGAGGAAGACATTCCGACTCCCTTGACTCATGAATGTTGCATGCAATCACTCTCCTTGCCCCGCCACGGCTGCGCTGCCAACGCGGCTCCAACAGATGCCATCCAATCAGCCCTCAGATCCAGCTATGCGTCCCACGTTCAACAGCTTAAAAATGAGCCTGTTAAATGATATTAGTTTGAGACATTATTCAGAGGCTGTCACTGCAGAGCTGACACCGGGAGAACGGAAGGAAAAAAAGCCAGAAAGAAATGCATACAGAGAAATCATTTCCAGACTACTAAATTCTCCTCACACCATCGCTAAGGGCGGAAATGACGACCTGAGTGCCAGACAAAACATCCCGATCTGGGCCTAGGGTCCCGAAAGCATCATAGTATTACTATCATAACTGTAATAGAGAGCATTCAAAGTCATACTCCGCTTCCCGTCTCACAATGATCTCTGTGATATGACTCCTCAGGGAACAGTAGGTCGGAAGCAGTTACAGAGGACAGGAGTCAGGCAGGTTCGCAAGAGCCAAGGCTTGATTTAGCTGTAAGCACAGCATAACTACGCTGCCTCGAACGTTGGAGAACATCACGTTTGCATCACTTTTTATTTTTAAGGTTTTAAATCAGCATACAATAACTTAATAACTAACCTTTAACAAACGACAAAACTTGAATAATATACTGATCCTCCAAAAAACAGCTGCACCCAGAAGGAATTAACTGACAGTAATGAAACTTGGTGGGTAGGTTTGACACTCTAACACATGCAAATGATTCAAAGTTATGACATGTGACATGAGCAAGGAAGGGCCTGATCACTTTAATTGAATGACTATATCGTTGCTGTCCAACGAAAAACAGGTATCTCCAAAATGACAACTTTACAGGAGGCCAAAAACCTCATTTAATGTGAATGGAAGTCAATGGAACCAGACATCTTTCCCAGCAGTTTTGGGCCTTTTCTGTTGGTCCATTCTTCATGAAATTTCCTCACAGTGTAAACAGTAGCTCATGTGATCAAGATACATGTTTTTCTTTGGACAGCGACGATATAGGGTTCTCCTGTTGTGCGTGCTTTCCATTCTGACTTGTGCTGTCCTGTTGGCAGCATCTTTTGCAAGCAAAGTATGCCTCAGAGAAGAGTTCGAAAGCAATTCGGGCAGTTGGAAGAGTTGGAGAGGGGTGGCATCGGAGGGCTCCGGGAAGCGGGATGGTCTTATTGCCGTATTGCGCACCATACCGATTGTGCAGATACTACCATAGCACACTGTTGGCAGCAGTGTAATAGAAGAAGGCTCGAAGCAGTGACATGAAGGATCTGGGAGACATACACAAACCACGGAGAGAGAGAGAACCGACGGATTATCCAACATGCGCAGAGTGACCCAAACGTCACAAGTAGTGATGCCCTACATGAGTCATGCCTTTAGTCCCAGCACTATTGCCAGAAGGCTGCACCATGCAGGACTACAAAAGCGCAGACCGGTACAATGACTGGAGTGGCTCAGAATGCCAGTGGGTTATCTTCAGTGACGAGTACCACTTTTGTCTAGAGGAGACAACCAATAAATCCATGTGTGGGGGCACCGTGGTCAGCGCCAAGATGAACGGTTTGCTATCATGGGCCAAATCTCTAGAAGGCCTGTCACTGGTGTCACTCCACCTCCACCCCTACCGCAAAATCTGCAGGAACTGCATGAAAATATTCAAGCTGCATGGGCTGGGTCCTCTACAGCTCTGTGCCGAGACGTCTGGCATGTTGCGTTAGGAAACATGGTGGCCCAACACCATACTAAGAGACAGTAATTCTGTATGTGTAGCTCAATAAATGTCTAAATCATTTATTATCATTTATTGTTCCTGGTAACATAATGATGAGTGTATAAAAGTAACCTTAAAGAAATATGTCAGTGGTGGTCTGTAAACACGCTCACAGAAACTTATCTGTCAGAATCAACAAACGTAGTTCGACGCATGCAGAGCTAAAAGTCAATGGTGTTTATTAGACAGACTGACAATCAGAGTCAACAGCATGAACCAGGCAAACATTACCAAAGGGCGAGACTGAGGCATGAACATGGAGACAGGCAGGAGTTGAGAACCAGAGAGACAGAATAATCAGCAAACAAAACCAAAGGGGAGTCCAAGAGAGTAAATGAGTAAACACAAAGAAAGTCAAAAACCAGACAGTCAAAACAAACAGCGAACAGAACCAAAAGGGATCATCCAAAAGAGAGCAAGTCTAATAAACTAAGGAGAAGTCAAAACCAGAGAATACAAACAGAGAAAACAGGAGAGAAACGCCCGGTATGCAAACCAGGTTTGGCAATACTTTGCAGTGTGTGTGTGTGTGTGTGTATAAGGGGTTTAAATACAAACAGGGAAATGAGGAGCAGGTGAGTGTAATCAGTACTCGGGTGACAAAGAACATGAGAATGGAGTGTGACTGGTGAATTCCGGACATGTGGCTGTGACGTAATCGGGAAGTGAACTCTGAGAGATGGAGTTCGGGAGATCGGAGGCGGTGGGGGAAACGTGACTTTATCACATGAAACAGCGATGAATGTGTTGTCTGACATCTGAGACAATGTTTTATAGATGTTTGGAGATAAGGTTTTGGCCTACGGCATATTTTGTAAAATCCAAAAAGGATACATAGAGCACATACTGAAAAATCAACACAGCAAAATAATCCCTAGGAACAAAAGTGTTTTTCCACTATTTCACTTTTATCAAAATTCAGAAGTCATGTGGAGGTTCACTGGTGGCTATATTTGTGTTATCTTGAGTCTGTAAGTTTCCCTAATATGCATCATTTCATACCAAACAAACCTGAACGACTTTGTTTACAACTCAACTATTACATTCTACTTAAACTCTAAAAACTGCTGGATTTCAGTCTCTCATTCCTTTAATAAATGATATCAAAGCTGATATAATGTTCATTAAAGGTCTATCACCCCATTAGACTCTTTGATGGATGGCGTAATTTAGCAGCGTTCTAAAAGCAAGCATCTCAACATCAGATGCCAGTGAGGACATCCCCGCTCTCGACAGCGTTCTCAATGGCCTGAGTGCTGCAGCAGAATTCCACTCAGTCTGTGGCTAATGGTGCATGGAGGCAAGTGCCCCTGAATCATCCACAAACACCGAACACACTCCTGCTCCAGGCCTGAGGACAGCCATTAAAGCTGGAGGTGCCAGGCATCCGAAACAGAGGACGGCACCCCAAAACCAAAGAGCCAAGCTGTGCAAATGGAATAAAATAGTACACTGCAGCAAACAGCAATGCACCACACAAATGACAGCTATGCTACAAAACAAAAGCGGTCAGGCAGTCACTGAGAAAACTGGTCATTAACACGATCAATTGTGGGGAAAAAAGAACAACAAACTAAACGGATTGATGGAGCTTTTTAGCTTTCAAGATGGCTAACTTTTGATCTTGACCATCAAAGGTAAAGAAAGGAAGAAAGTTACTCTATCTCACTCTTTTTGGAAATGCGGGCAGATACCGAAGGGCTTTTAAGGACTTTCCAAACAAAAAGGATCAAAAATGGATCACTGTTTGCATTTAGGACATTATTCAGTCAGCCACTTTACTCTTAGAATCTGAATAGTTTTAAAAAAATGGAGCTGTTTTTTAGGGCACTTCAGGCTCTCACCAGGCACTTGTGTTTTCTGTGTACCAACTGGCATTGTGAGTTTCATGTCTCTTGTTAAGCATTGGACAGAAGAATGTTGGCAAAAGTTAGCGGTGCATGTCACATAACAAAAAAAACAATACCTTCGAGACCTTCGAGAAGTGAAACACTATGTGTCTGCTAAAAGGTTCGCAAACATACACCCATCAGCCATGACATTAAAACCACCTCCTTGTATCTGCACTCACGGTCCATTTTATCAGCTCCACTTATTATACCGGTGCACTTTGTAGTTGTACAGTTACAGGCTGTAGTCCATTTGTTTCTCTGTCTACTTTGTTAATTCCCTTTTACCCTGTTCCTCAATAGTCAGGACCCCCACAGGACCACCACAGAGCAGGTCTTACCTGCTGGTGAGTCATTCTCAGCACTGCAGTGACACTGACGTGGTGGTGGTGTGTTAGGGTGTGTTGTGCTGGTGTGAGTGGATCAGACACAGCGGTGCTCCTGGAGTGTTTATACACTGTGTCCACTCACTGTCCACTCTGTCAGACACTCCTACCTTGCTGGTCCAAATTGTAGACGTACAGTCAGAGACGATAGCTCATCTGCTGCTGCAGAGTTTGTGTTGGTCATGCTCTATTTTCAGCATTTTCAGGACGCTGCCCACAGGACGCCGATGGCTGGATAGTTTTGGATGGTAGACTATTCTCAGTCCAGCAGTGACACTGAGGTGTCCAGCAACACTGCTGTGTCTGATCCACTCACACCAACACAACACCACAACATCAGTGTCACTGCTGTGCTGAGAATGATCCACCACCCATAATACTTGCTCTGTGGTGGTCCTGACCTCTAAAGAACAGGGTAACAAAATACACAGAGAATCAGATGGACTACAGTCTGTAATTGTAGAACTACAAGGTGCATCTATACCACTAACTTTCTTTGTGATTTCTACAGCAAAAGCAATGCAGCAGTCTTTATGTTGCTATTAAATAACCTTCCACATAAACTGCCTATTTAGGGAACCAGCTCCGAATGATCTGCCATTCACTGTGAACATTCACAGTGTCTCATGTGGCCGTCTGAGTGTGAAACAGAGAGAGGTGGTCCTATACATTTATTTGCTATGATCTTTTTTTTCGATCTTTTTTTTCTGTTCTGTTCATCATCAGACACTATCAAAGCTTTCATGTGAGGACCAGCTCTTAAAAAGAGACGTCAAGTTTGGGAGCACTGAGATATCAGATTTGATCATCCGTAAATTGCTTGTTTTACCACTTACAAGCTTTTGGTGGTCTCTCTGCGTGAGGCTGTGTTTGTTCAATACACTACACCCAAACATCAATACCCTTGAGAGTCAACAGGAAATACAGGTCCTGTCATTGCAGGTAGACAACAGAGCAACACTACAGACTCTGATAGCCTAGCCGAGGATCTACACAGACCAAAACAGAGAGATAACCAGTTGGGAACACAGCACAGAGACAGCAATGCTTCAATGATCCTGTGTAATGCCTAGTCTATAAGGAGAAAGATAAATAGACTATAACCTGCTCTCAGCGCCTTGAATGATGCACCATGGGCTTTACAGAAACTCAGCTGTACTTAGAGGGCTTCGCTCTGGTGGGAGTTCTGAGTCGGAGAAGATAAGAGCCAGAGGACTGTATGTCTACTTTAAAGATAAGCAGTGTAGACAACACAACACAACACATGAAGGATCTGTAACCTAAATATTCAGTTATTCAGCAGGGGTCTGAGAACCTTATATTTTTCTGCAGTATAAAGACAGTGTAATTTGTGCTTGTTATAGAAGGTACAAGTGCAAGTAAAGCTGAAGTGGTGGACTGAGTATGGAAACTGTTGCAGAACACCAGATACTGTAAAAAGTACTGTGCAAAAGTCAAAGAGCAGCCTTCATTTAGCTCACTTCCAGGAAAACACACATTAAACACAAGGTAAATCGTGTGGAGATATTTCCAAGGAGATCATGTACTTGCATAAAGAGAAGAGGAAACACAAAGGAAAGATTTTTTTATAATACAAAAAGAAGAAAAAAAGAGCTCCAAACAACAGTGAAAGACCTGGTAGACCCCCAGAAAATGCAAGACCTGGTAGACCCGCGAAAAATGCAAGACCTGGTAAACCACTGAAACTGTTCCCATTATTAAACACTGTTTAAAAGCCTTCATCATTGAGGCTGAGGACACAAATCAAGCCCAACTCTTTCTGTAAATCTTTTTCATTTTCCGTCCATCCTTCCACTCTAAGAAGACACTCCAACACTATGGGTCTGAAAGGATGTGAAGCAGCACTCACTGAGAAAAGGAGATGGACACATCAAACAAAGAAGCTACTTAAGCTCTTTAGAGTCCAGATCTCAACATCAGTGAATGTGTTAGGGAGTATTTGGGGCATGACAAGCAGAAAAACTTTTAAGATTATATGTGTGAAAGGTCAATAAACGTTTACAGAGCCAGTGTGATCAGGAGATGCTGGTAGTTTCCAACACATTCTCATTCTGATCAGGTTCAGAAGACTGCTCTGCGCCCTGCTGAGGGTGCTGGCTAAGCCATGCACAATGACAGATGATCTCCTTTTACTTTATTACGCTCTCATAAGATCAGTTCTGCTGTAATGCCATGTTCTCCTGGTTGGTTGCCCTATAGGTCAAAAAAAGCAATTCAAAAGGGCATGTGGCCTGGAAAATCAATGCCAGCCCTCGTCCTACTGTTCTATCACTCGAGCAATGAAGAAAAGCAGCTAGGATTATGTGATTGCGCACTTCAGAGATCCACTTTTTCTGCTTTTCTATTTTCTCCATTTTCCTCAAAATAGTTAAAAACAACTGTGCAATACCAAATTAACAAGATCCGGGAGAAGATTGAATTTAAGGCCAATAGAAAGCACACATTTGAGACTTCGGTGCTTTAACCCAAATCCCAATGTACCCTATAACAAACGAGTCTCTGAGCTGGAGCAGGAAAACCACACAGCGCAGCGCTGTGGCCGAACCTGGACCACCCTAAACCAGACAGTCCCTGAGGCGAAGGAGCTGCTCAGTATGTGAGGTGCCTCCTTCGGCTGTACCTGTGGCCGGTGTCCGTTTCACTTTGAGCATCGCTCCTGACAGAGGACTCCGATTTGCATGAGCAGGCGCACTCTGATGCCCCGAGAGTTTGCTACCTAAGGTCTGACGGTAATAGGCTTGTCAGAGGGGATTAACGTCAGTGGTTCCATTCAAAAGTGCACAAAGCATAAAGAAAAAGGAGGTAAAAAATAGAAGGAGAAAAGAGCGCCTGGGTCATTTAATACAAAACGCTTTGTGGCTCCATCTCAGCCTTTCATTNTGTCAGAGGGGATTAACGTCAGTGGTTCCATTCAAAAGTGCACAAAGCATAAAGAAAAAGGAGGTAAAAAATAGAAGGAGAAAAGAGCGCCTGGGTCATTTAATACAAAACGCTTTGTGGCTCCATCTCAGCCTTTCATTTGCTGCTATCATTTTCAACCAAAAAAAAAAAGCTCTAAAGATCTAAAAAGGTAGAAAAGAAGAAACCAGGCTTAATTCAAGAAAGTTCAAGATCTTCAGAACCCCTCAGGAATCAGATGGTTTTGACAGGGACCTGGGCAGCAGGAGATCAGTAACTTCAGGTAAGGGAGAGAAGCGCAAGTAGCTGATGTATACACACTCATCATCAACAGCTGCACCCAAAAAGAAGCGTCAGATTGCAGTGCTATTGGGAAGGAAGATAAAGGTAATGGGCAATATCTATTGAGCTACACACACAGAAGTAGTGCCTCTCAGTATGGTGTTGAGTCGCCATGTTTGCTATTGCAACACTCCAGACGTCTCGGCATGGAGTTGTAGAGGTTCCTAATGGTGTCCTGTGATAATCCATCCCATGCAGCTTGAATATTCTCACACAGTTCCTGCAGATTTTGCGGTAGAGGTGGAGGTGGAGTGACACCAGGCTTTCTGGACATGTGACGCATGACTTGTCACTGAAGATGACCCACTGTCATTCTGAGTCACTCTGGGTCATGACAGTCTGTTAAGACAAGATTGCAGTCTTTGGTGAGGCTGACGTAGTGGTAGGGGCAGTCATTGTAACGGTCTGTGTGCATGTAGTCAATGATGCTGTAGGGCATAACTACTCACTGCATATCCACAGTTGTGGATGTTGGGTCAGTCAGGAACAGCGTCCTTCGTAACGTCTTACAATGTCAAACCTACCCACCAAGTTTCCTTCCTGTTGGTTGATGCCTTATGGGTGCAACTATTTGTGCGACTACTTTTTTGATAATGAGTGTATATTGATATTGGCAGGTCGGAACATAGTCTTGTTCAAACTGAAACAATGAACATGACAGAAAAGGTCATTCTCTCAACACTCTCAGCATCATTCTCTCCCTGCCAGTTCACAGTAATAATCACACTAACTGTATATAATAATTAGAAGAAAAATGACTAGAAATTGGCTATGTTCACACGGCAGGTAAAAGTGAACCATATCCGATTTTCTTGTTAGTCTGAACAGCACACGTTCCTAAACTGGCCCGCAAGCGGAAAAGAACATTGCTTTATCTGGTACACTCATCCAGAAGGAAACAGTCATGACTGCTGATGAATGCAGCTCTGCTTCTAGAGGTTCAGTTTCATGTTTTCCACAATGCAAGAGCAACTCATGATGTTCCAATGTCTGACAGCTGGGCTCATCACCCAGGATGCGCCCAAGCACTGTAAAAAGGGCACGTTATTCAGCCATAGCCACTTCTTAGGTTCATGTCCTTAGCTTTGACTTTTTGTTTTCAGACTTTTAACAGTTCGTTGATACAGCAGCCTCACTCTCCTAAGGCTGCGTTCGACCACTCTTTTGAAATCCCCTTGAACATTGAGCGGTTGTGTTAAATGCTTCCTAATTTTGTGCGTATAGACACATCAGCACAAATGTTTGAGGTGTTGGCACCACAAATTTATGAGTCAAATGTCGAGTCGGATTGACAGAAAAGTCTTATTCTGGCTGTTCAGACTGAGTCACGCTGCTGCATTTTGGATATGTATTGGATTTCATTGCCACAAAGACTGGAAAAAGATTGGATTGGGTCACTTTACTTGTTGTGTAAGCATAGCCAAAGCATAGTAAGCATAGCCATAGCATCAGGTATTCATAAGCATTTCATGCAACGTAGCTTTTAGAGGCATTAAGCAATGAGCATTCCATTTCAAACTGCTTGGAATGACTTTCCTTACAGCTTATCAATTTAAATATGCTGAAAATCTGAAGAACAGATGGAATTCACCTTTGACTACCTGATGCAGTTGAAGCAGGTGCATACAGATTTAGGCATTCAGTTTGCATGATGCTAACTACAGCTTATTCATTTCCATTATGTGTTAGCTACAGTGCAAAACTAATGAATCAAACCACAAACATTTGGGTAAAGGGAAAAAGTGTCTAACTTTTACTTTGAGCAGCAACAAGAGTGCAAGGAGTAATTCTGTTTCTTTTAAAGTAGAAAGAAAACTGCTTTAAAAATGTTCAACCTGACTGAAGTCCAGCTTATACAATTAAACCAGTAGCCTGAGGGAAATGAAAAAAGCAGCTAGGGTAATTGCTACTGGCAGTCGCTGAGCATTTGCTTGGAGATGATGAGATTTACTTGGCACATGCAGCCTCAAATGATAAAAGTGCCACCTGGAGCTGGAGCAGTTAGGAAGTTATTCTGTAGTAGTATAAGGTCATGCATGCATATAAGTTTAGCGTCTCCATCTGCAAAAGTCTCACATGTGAAGGAATGTGTTCGGATGAAATCAGCTTCAGGGACTAAACACATGACTAAACTCAGCTTGCTACACCAGAACGACACCAGAGAATGTCATATAGTTCATATAGCACATCATTTACCAAGGAAACGCCAAGCATAGTTCTTATTCGCTAGCACAGGCGACAATGCGGCCAGCCACTGTTGTTAGCCACGGCATGGCGACAACCAAGATGACAAACTGTCCCAAACTCAAAGGTCATAAGTTTTCCTGTCTTCTGCTTCCTCATGTGCAGGGCTATAAATGCAGGGCAGGTCTACTCAAACTGTGTTTCAAGTGTCTAAACTGTGTGTAAAAGTGCTCAAAAAGCTTCAACTCCTGCATGAGGCAGTGAAGTTTTCCATAAATGGAGAATCGCTTGCCTTATGTTACAGTTTGCCCATGTTGAGAGGGTTATAAGGAGGACTTTGAGGTTACCACACCCAAGCAGTGACACAACTGACCAGGGTAGGGTTGCCCAAGTGTGGCACATGAGGAACCCACCCCTTCATCCGATGAGAGAACAAACATATTGCTATACTTAAAGTAACTTTCAATTCAATTCTTATTATATTTTTAAACTATTGAGTAGTAAAATAGAGTGTATGCTATACACACAATAACTCAATGAGAAACTTGATAAGAAACTCTTGCAAATGGTTCTTCAACGGTTGCTTCTATATGCAACCACAAACATTCATTTGCATGTAAAAGTGGCTCTTTGCAAGCTTAAATGCTTATTCTCCACAAGAGAAAAACAGCTATATATGGCTCACCGCTTTACAGTACCATATAGAGCTCTTTTCGCAAAGAGTGTATCTTCTTTGTTTGTATAATGATTTGTCTCTTTGGCCCTTGGCCCTCCACAAACATTGCACATTGGCTCCAAGACAAAAGGTTCAGGCTCCCCCGGTCTGAAGTTTTGTTCTATCGAGGAGCTAGTTATCTCCAATATAACCATTCAATACAGACAATTTTGTGGCTCACCAGCACCGTACTGTATTACTGCCCAACTGATATATCAGTCAGGCCCTAATGTCCTGAATATACTTCATGGCATTTTGGTTGACTCAGATTTTCAGCCCAGAGTAAACAATATCAGTGAGGGGCAGAAAAGAATGACTCTGGGATGCCTTGAGCAATGCTGCTAGATCTAATCTAGCAAGCAATCAAGACAATCATTGGAGCTCTGAGGTAAAAAGCACACAAGCTGAAAACCACTCCGGCTCAGTTACACCGCTCTACACAGCGTATGTGTGTGTGAGAGAAGGAGAAAGAGTGGGAGCGCACTGCCGAACCACCAAGCAAACATATTTTTCCTTTATAAGGAGTTCTCTCTCTTGTAAGCTTGCTTAACTTCGCCAGTAAAAATAACGCGGATGTCCAACCCTTGGACACCGGCTGCAGTGCAGCGCCCCCGTCTGTGTGCTTCACCACCATCTGCTCATCCTCTGAAACTTTAATGCGACTCGGCCCCACTGTGAAAGGGTAATAGCAGCTCCAGAAGAGGGATTTAAACTGAAAGAGATTGAAACATTCCCCGGATGGCAGATAATGGCCATACATTATGGATGTCCCTTAAGCCTGCTGCTGGTGATCCTCTGCTGAAGCAAGCATGGTGCAACAGGGCGACGGTGGGGGGGGGGGCTGTGGTGGAATCTGAAGTACGCACCGGGGGCCGTTCAAGAATGACGCTGTGTGTGGTATATGAGAAGACAGCCCGAGCCTCTCAGACACACAAGTGAATCCTCTCCTGCGCTTCCCTCAGACGTCAGCCTCCTGTGGAGTTAATTACAGCAGTCACAGCATGGGGAGGCCGGCAAGCTGACACGCCGCGGAACACGCTATTCGCCCTACAGAGCACTTGGCCACAGAGCTCTACCATAAAAAGCAAACAAAGTCATCCGCCCGTCAGCTCCGAGGCTTAAGCACTATGCAGATTACCACTTAGCACCGTGACAGCCAGAGGCAAGATAAAGAGAAGCAGAGAAAATAAGAAAAGGCTTTTCGTGACCTTTGCTTTTTTATGGGTTTTCTGGCTGAGCCGAGTTCACCAACACCATGCTTTATGGCTCTAGAACCACATGAAGGCCGTTGGGGATTTAACCCCTCACCCTGCAAGCTTACTGACCAGTTAACGTCTCTTTTCAGACAATATTTGGGAATTACTGAAAACAATAATTCAATAACTGCTAAGAAAATAATACGTTGTCATATGCAACTGCAGTTTAAAATGTGTCACTGTAGTTTAACCACTTGAATCCTACAGCCTCAATTCCAAAAGAGTTGGGATGCTGTGTGTAATAAATAAACGTAAATAAAAATAAATGTAAATATACGTAAATAAAAACAGAATGCAGTGATTTGCAAATCTCATAAACCCATATTTTATTCACAGTAGAACATAGTACATAGAACACAGTAGATATCAGATGCTGAAAGTGAGGCATTTTACCATTTCATGAACATTATAACTCATTTAGAACCTGATGGCAGCAAAGCATCTCAAAACAGTTGAGACATGTAAGTGAGGAGAACAGTTGCTGGAGTTTTGGGAGAGGAGTGTTGTCCCATTCTCGTCTGACGTAGGATTCTAGCTGCTCAACAGTCCTGGGTCTTATTTGCCGGATTTTTCATTTCATCATGCGCCAAACGTTTTCTACAAGTGAAAGGTCTGGACTACAGGCAGGTCAGTTCAGCAATGGACTCAGTATGTGGTTTAGCACTGTCTTTGGCTAAAATATGCAAGGCCTTCTCTGAAAGAGATGTTGTCTGGATGGGAGCATATGTTATTGTAAGACCTCTATACACTGTTCAGCACTGATAGTGTCTGTTTTTAATGCAGTGAAACCTGAGGGCAAAGATCATGAGCATCCAATATTGACCGCCGGCCTTGTCCCTTGTGTACAGGGATTTTTCCACAGATGCTCTAAATCCTTTGATGGTATTATGTACTATATATGGTGGGATGTGCAAAGTCTATACAATTTCACACTGAGGAAGATTTTTCTGAAATTGTTCCATAATTTTTAGATGCAATTTTTCGCAGACTGGTGAACCTCTGCCCATCTTTCCATCTGAGAGATTCTGCCTCTCTAATATGCTCTTTTATATGCCCAGTCATGTGACTTAGTTGCAAATTGCTCCTCCAGCTGTTTTCTATTAGTACCACTTACTTTTTCCAGCCTTTGGCTTCTCCTGTCCCAACAGTTTTGATATGCGTTGCTGCCATCATGTTTAAAACTCACTTTCAACATCTGAAATGTGTTCTATGCTCTACTGTGAATGAAATATGCAATTTTAAAAAATAAAACAATAATTTTGCATTTTACACAACGTCTCAACTTTTTTGGAACAGGGGTTGTAATATTCCATTGGTTTATATTTAGTTGTTAATTGTTATCCAGTAACAACTATGAAGCTAATGTGTATATGAGTTCTGAGAGCGAGGAAGAGAAGTGTGGGTTCACATACCCACCCTTGGCGTTAAAGCCATTAAACGGTGATGGACAACGGCATATTTTCCTTTCGCTAAAGTGAAAGAGTCTAAGAGAAGTAATGGAAGTCAGAATGAGGAACAACAAGCTGCCGTTTCGCACCAGTTCAAACCAGGACACAGATCTATTGCTCAATAAATCAAACTGTAAGGGAAGATTAAGATCTGTCACTTTTCTCTCATGATCATTTTTTACCTTTCTGTCTATCTCTCTCTGTCTCTCGCTCTTGCTGCCTCTGAAACACATTTCTAAAAGGCTTTTTGCTTTTTGTCTAGAGCCATAAAGCCTGTTTAATTTACAGAAAACTCTGATGGAAATTAATTTATTATCACAAACAGGCTGTGTACTTACTTCCTTAAGGGTCAGTTTGTAAGATGATGCAACCTGTCAAATTTATATTACACACAAATGAGGTGTCCACCCCTATCGGTTTGTAAAAAAACACTGCAAGACACAGCCATCAAACTTCATCCCTTTACTCATCGAGAGCACCTCCAGTAGTAGAAAGTGACAGCTCCACTGTCAGCTTTTGTTTTGCTTCTGTTTATATCACTACTTTTGTTTGCTGCCAAATGTGGATTCTTGCCAGGAACAGAACCCTCAGCATGACTGAGGTTAGAATACACCTTCTTCCTTCTCTCATGTAATACTGATTCGCGTCAACGCTACAGTGACTCACTATCACCCCTTGAGGTACATAGGGGTATTACAAGAAAGCACAGGCCAAGGTTAGCTGCTTAGCATGCTAACTTCAGTAGCTATCTCTGCAACACAATGCATAAAACAACTTTGATCATCAAAACTGTTGTTTCCTCATATTCAATTTTAGTTCGTTTTGAAATGTTTTAAACATTTGAATAAACTGCAGCTGTAACCCGTGTTGTTGTTAGCTAGACTTCTTTGCTGCAGGCTATTTTATTGCTGTCAATACAATTACAGACTTTACACAGGTTTTACACTCACTACCTTGTTGGTACACTTTCCAAAGTCAGGGACAACAGTTCACAGTTTATTTTGGTCGTCCTCTAGTCCTTCAGCAGTGGTCAGAGGACACTGTTACCTGGATAGTTTTGGTTGGTAGACTTTTCTCAGTCCAGTAGTGACACTGAGGTGTTTAAACCTCCAGCAGCACTGCTGTGTCTGATCCACTCACACCAGCACAACACACACTAACACACCACCACCACGTCAGTGTCACTGCAGTACTGAGAATGATCCACCACCCACATGATACCTGCTCTATGGTGGCCCTATGGGGTCCTGACCATTAAAGAACAGGGTAACAAAGTACAAGGCAGAGAAACAGATGGGTCAGGACCTCCTATACACCCTTAGAACTCTTACAAGAAGAACTGGCCTTCCTTATAGTATTGCATTGAAAGCCCAAGGATCTAGTAAGATAACTGTCTTATCTGTTTATTTTTTCTCTTTTATAATTTATTTTATCATGCCATCATGTTTTTGTGGCCTCTCTGGATTAGGAGTGTGAAGTATACTGGTGAAATATCGTGTTGTCTCATGATAACGTGATAAGTGCAGAACAGTAAGCTACAAAGAACATATAAAAGGATTATAATTGACTTCAAATAATTCTTATACATTTAAAAATGAGCATTTTAGACCAGAAGCAATAACTGTACCAGTAAATGCTGTATGCTTGTTGTAGCGTTACTCAGTTTCGCATCACCTCATTGCCACAGTGGTATAATTTAGCAAATGCTAACAATGCTGCTGATGATGACGTGTTAGCTGTTGCTGGGTTGTTTATGTAGTCCATGACCACTTGATCTCAGTATCCTCAGCATCTTTCAGTTTGAATTATGATTTAAGACATATGACCTTCAGTATTTGCAATCACATTGACAGTCTTTAAAAACATGCTTCCTGGTTTTCAGCTATGCATTTTAAGCGTATGCCTCAATGCTGCAAGCTTCAGGTTTTCTGTCCTGGTTTGAACTGCCATAGCAACAGAATGTGTTTTCAACTCCCCTCCCAAAGCATGTACTCCATCAGAGCTGTCTGACAGTCCTGCATTCTCTCAGTTAATTCCCCTGCATTAGGCTCAATCATCATCCATCTCTCCAGCCGTGGCTGTAACTGCTTGCTAATACACCGTGCTGACAGCCACCTGTGTGCATCACGTGGAGGGGGGCACAGATCTGGCAGACCCCCAGCCAGCCGCCACTCGCCAGGCCGTGACACTGCCAGCTGCCTCTCTCAGCGTGCGCCGGAGACGGACAGCCGCCGTCGCCTTCAGCCTCGTCACTCACACAGGGAGAGATGCTGAGGCTTTAACACAGAAACAGCTCACTGCTTTCCCACCTGAACCTGCGCACCAGCACAGAAGGATCAAACACTCAGACGGTGCAAGAGTCTGACAGCGAGCTTTATGGCCATCAGGAAGAAAGCTACTGCACCACTCATCTCTTCCCAGATGCTGTTTTGTAGCGGCTGAGCTTGTCACGGACGGTTGAAGCTGGATTGCGTACAGTCATAACAGGAGAATAAGCTCCTGTCCACACCTTGGAGTATGAGAAGAGGAATTGGAATGGCGGCAGAAGACTAAACAAGGAAATCTAACAACCAGAACAAAGTGGGAGTAATAATACAGAGAATATTCACATTCACACACAAGCTAAACCCTTCAAAGACTACAGAGACAGATTCACAATCATTTTAAAGGACATGTAATGCAAAAAAACGAACAAAAACATGTTTTATAATATAAGAGCCCTTAAGCAAAAAATTAGACACCTTGTGTTTAAAGTGCTAGTACCTTCTCCTGCAGCTGCACGAGGATGATGGGGCTATAAATACTTTCAGGGTGTGTGACAGGATTCACAGATTGAGAAGAGGTGGTACAGTGCAGTGAATGTCTCGTGCAAGAGTGGCTGAACATTGATGTGACCTACATCCAGAAACTTGTCCAGTCAACGCCAAATCCAATCACAGCCGTTATTCCTGCCTGTGAAGGTTACACACTATTAGGTACGTTGACCACAGGTTTTGGCCGATGAGCTTAATTTGAGATAGAATATCAACATGGCTACATACTGTCAAGTTCCAGGAGCACTCTGTCCATGTATTACCCATTTGGAATTTCCTGTTTCTGTGATGTCTTGAAGCTATCCCATTTACACAAAGCCAGCTGTCCCATCTATAGCAGTTTAGCACCACTCCATGCTCAAGTTATAAGGAGTGTTTCAGTCAGGACTCTTTTTTTGAATCAACCACAATACATTGCAGGCAAATCAGTACAGAGCTCATTTACATATGTGCATCTTAGGCACAGTAATGAAAATACCAGTTAATTCACAAAAAGGTGTAAAATTATAAGATGAAAACGATTATGAATTATGCAAACATTAATTCTATTAAAATTGTATGTTTTCCATTGTACAGTCACTCTGGAGTATGCCAGTGCTAACATAAAAAGAATACTATTTTTATAAATTTACAACTGACCTGATCCAAGGTTAGGGTTAGGGATCAGGGATCATTTCTTCACTCATAACATGAACATGGGTCACCAGCATTAACAAACTGAAATAGCTTTGGCTGTTATTATTTTTACAACCTGTACAAAAAAACTAAAAGTCATGTGACAAGAAGAAGAGGGTGTCTGCAGCAGGCTAACGAACTAGAGTTCCAACTGGATATGATGAATAGTGTGCTTGCTTAATCATTGGTTCAGGTGGTGGGAGAGTGAGGGGAAAACCATACAAAAGATATTTCAAATATATATATATATATTTATATATACACACACACACACACACACACACACACACATACACACACATACACACACATACACACACATACACACACATACACATCATGAATTAGACTCACAAATTAAATATATCATCATGGTCCAAAGAAAAATATGTATCTCCATTTTTGTCAGTTTTTACTTTTATGCATCATTTGAACACAGCAGCTGCCGTTTACACCGCGTGAATTTTTTTTTTACATTATTAATGGACCAACAAAAATGTCTAAAATTGTTTGGAAAAAAGCCTCTTTCCATTGAGCTACATTAAAAGTAATTGAGGTTTTTGCCCTCTCCTGTAAAGTTGTCATTTTTGGAGACATTTGTTTTTCTGTGATGACATTTTACAACATATGACAATCAAAACATTTACTACTTTGAAGGTGTTCTTTTATCTGACAAAAATTAGGCTTCAGTCACAAAAAGCAAAAAAGCACCTCCTACCACCATCACCACCACTACCACCGTTACCAGAGTACAAGGATCCCAGTAATATTGGTTTACCATATGCATTCATACACAGATAACTACTGCACCAACACTTCCAGTTATTGTGCTTCTCGAGGTTCTGAGTAAAATAAACTGAAATAAGCTAAAGGTAGCTAAAGTCTCCTAAAAAGTGGAATCTATGACCACCTCTAATCAATAGGCTACATGAAGAACACTCTTAGAAAATAACGAGAGAAAAGAGAGAATATTTAGAAGTTTCTTTAAAGAATGTTTGAGACATTTTTTAAATTTGAAGGTTATTAGGAGCTGCATATAAGAACAATATTCAGAGAGTTGATATCAGGATCTTCTGTGATTTTCTTAACACAGGAAGCTTTTATGAATCAACTCCTGGTGCAAAAACCCAAAACTCTATCCCAATTTCCCATTCAAACAGACGAGTGTGAATTCCTCTTTTGGCTCTCTTAAAGACTACAGTACCTCTGGGCTGTCCTGAGGCTGTGCCCCATCTTCTACTCACACACCAAAAAGCAACAAGCAACAGCAATGAACCTATGTGTCAAATACTGAGACAGGACGGCCCTGGTGGACGCCCATAAGGAGAAGCAAATCCTTGAGCTCATATTTTAATTATGTAGACAAGCTGACCCTTCGACTGAGGAGAGCTCCTCAGACGCCAGAGTAGAGTGGAGGAACGGCTGAAACCACGTGCTCATGGACAGATGATGGACGGTTAGGGTTTTTTAAATACCAGAGGGATGGAACGGTCATTACTGACAATGCTGAGCTGTTGTACTGTTTTAAAGTTTCATGACATGCTGAGGTCTTCGGGTCATTAAGTGCTGGCTTGTTGGATATTCTTAGAACAAACTATAAAAGAGCGAAGCAGAGATTACAAGATTAGAACTTCTTTACTGGAGTAGGCACCTTCTGCTGACAGCTTAAATAAACATGATAAACAAGTTGTTCAATATCAGGCGTGCAACACTTATTTCCACTCAGACAATCTACAAAACATGTCATTAGACCTGCTGCATCAAAACCTTCGTGTATGCCTGCATGTGAGGTAGGTGCACTAAAAAAAGGGTTTTGATAGGCTATTAATTTTACATAAATAATTTTTTTCAAAATGAATGGATTTGAAAACCTTTGTGTCTGAACAAATGAATCTGAAGGACATTTTGCGTAGCACGTTCACCTCAACACGCACATTTATAAGAGCCCCATTATATCACTCCACAGAGAATACAGTCTTAAAGGGATATATACACGTGTATATTGTTGTCATGCTCCCGCACGCACTGGATTGGTTAACCACCTGCTCCAGCGCAAAACACTGAAACGCAGTCCCCTGATGCAAGGGTGACCTGCAAGTCCTGTGGCAGTCATGTGGGAATGCACACCTATGCCATGCGGTTTGATAAGTTGCAACAGACAAAACTATAAGATACTAATGAAAAAAATGAATTAGGGCTACACGATATTGGATTAAACCTTTCTGTACTATCATACTGTATATCGCAAAATTAATAAATACAGGAATGTTCATATTTTGAATGATTCTGTTCTGACTTTTTGAGTGCAAACCATCTTTTCCTGAACTTCAATGCCACACAATTGGTTAATGGACCAAACATAAAAGCAGATGAGTACAGTGACTGCGCTGAAGAGATTCTAGAGGGAAATTAGGGAGTTTAATACAGTGGCTGACTCATAACGACACCATTTATATAATACTCTTCTATCAAGCCAGGCTAAAGTCAATGATCCAACAGGTCATGATATTACACTGACATACCAAAAGTCATGGGATAGCAGTATGTAAATTGATTATGAAGTGGTGTTACCTCAGGGGACAACTTGTGAACGCCCACATCTATACAATTTGTGGGCTCTTATCCTGCGAGTGAAGTTAAACACTGGCCAGCATGCTCGTGGCAAAGAAATGTGAATTATCATAGTTCAAACGAGGCGTGATAGTAGGTGCCAGATGGATGGGACATTCCATTTCCAAGATTGTGTAGATATGTAACATTCTTTAATCCACAGAGTCAAGTGTGTACTGGGAATACGTCTTAGAAAGCATTACCACCCACAGTTGACAGCGCAGTGGTTGTCCACAGGTGCTTAATGACTGTGACCGGGGGCATCTGACTAGAATTGTCCATGCAAACAGACAAGCAACTCTGGCAGAAATCACATCCACATTCAATCCAGGAGGCCCCGCACGCATATCCCATAAGTCAGTGCAGCATTCTTTAGCTTCCATGGGATATGGGAGCAAAAGACCCACCAGAGAGCCTCTCTGGACCGTGGGCTCATGAGGTTGCTAATTAGACCCTGGAAACATGTGGCATGGTCCAAAGAGTCACAATACCAACTGTTTCAGGCTGATGGTAGGCTTCATATGTTGCGCAGACCCCAATAACCATTTGGAGCCCTTCATGGACTTCATGTACCCGCACAATGATGGGTACCCCCTTTAAGCCAAGTCGCCCAGAATTGGTACGAGGAGCATTCTAGAGAGTTTCAACAAACGGTGTGGCCTGCACAATTGCCCGACATGAGCCCAATCTAGCTTTTATGGGATGTGGTGGAGAGATCCATTCGCACATGAGATCCTGTACCTATAAATACCACGGGGCTGTGGGTGGCTATCCAGACAACATGGCTCAACATCCGTCTATACGTCTTCCGTCCATTTGTAGAATCGGCATGAACTTGGCATAGTGTAATAGTGCATGTTGCTTACCCTAAAGGGGCTCATGAGTGAATGAAGAAGGGTGGGGTCTAGAAGTGACCCTGGGTCTGTACTACACAAACATCTTACCTCTGAAATCTCATCTGCTTAGTCATCACGATACCTTCAGTTATTACTGAAATAAGGACAGAAGTTGCTGCAGGATGAGCGCAATAATCTTATCATTAATTCCACATGTACACATCAAAATGAACACACTGAACCGATAAACAGCATGCAGTTCTACTATGAATACATTTTTATTTAGCATTTCATATACCACACTGCACTAAACCCAATGAACCAGGACTACTCATGCTCTCCTTGTGATAAAACTGTGTTCTTAAAGTAGTGGAAAGCACACAGGAACAACAAATATCGTCATGTCTCCCACCCCTAATATACGGTGAAATAGATACTTTTGTTCTTATCATTATCAAACCTTCACTCTAACAGCTGTATATAAACCCCATACAGCTCCATACAGCTTTTAGATCCTAGTAGAACCTCCACCCATGCCAAAAACTAAATAAAGGCATCAAGGATCAAATGAACAGAACAAGTAGCACCACAGAGCCAGTGCTATCAGATCACTGCACACGATCAGTCAGCGGGATAGCTGCCCTTTTTCACTCACAACTCAAACACAAGTGAGCTAAGAAGCCTCTCGCGAAGAAAAATGCCCTCACATTAAAAATCCTTCACTCGCTCAGTGAAAGTCATTATGAACAAGCAATGATGGCCAGCCTGCTCTCTCTCTCTCTCTCTCTCTCTCTCTGTGCATGCCACTGCAGTGCTTGATCACAGCGCTGCCTGTTGGTACCGCACCCTCGCCAATGTGTCTGTTTCTGAGCAGATGTTTTAATCAGAAGCGCAATATAAAAGGCAATTAGCTCATATAGAATAATGATTTCTGGATACGTATCTAATCTGTTTTACAGCAGAGTACAACAGTACAACTGGCACAAACCATATGGAAACTGGTTGCACTGAATTGCGATTCCAAAGGGTTATTCATGAGTCCTCAACAAAACAAAACACACACACACACACACACACACAAACACACACATATATCGCAGATAATATAGATGCCTAACAATATTGGCTTTTGAAGAAATTGCACAACAGTGAGGTTAATAATGGCTCAACAAAGTCATTCTTACAAATCCCCCATATTTAACCACCCCAGATGTCGAATGAACACATCCCCCAGTTTCTTTACTCACAGCTATTGGCTACAGCAGGAAAGAGCATTAACCAATCAAGGCTATGCATTCATTCTGTTCCTGTTTGAAAGTTACTAGCCAGCTTGCTAAACAGGCACTTGAGACATGTTAACTCCCTATAATAAAGACCTCTCTTGAACATTTCCAATTTCAGGAAAGACTTGTGCAGACCATAACAGAACATAGACACAACGGACTGACTGCTCTCTGAGCACAGGGATCTCGAAGAGACAGCCGAAGACGTACTGGAGGTTTACCACCGGGTCCGGATCATCTAGTTATCAGCTCCTGGGGACAAAGGATTGTATGGCCCCTACACTGCTTTCTTTTTTTGGGTGGCCAGGGATTTTGTGATATCACGGCAGGTTATCTGAGGCCTATGCAGCATCACAGTGGCAGCATACTAACCACAGTGTTGGGTACATCATTGTTATAAATGGACAACACAATAAGATTACTTACACATTAACGAGAGTAAAGGTTAACATAAACCCAACAATCAATGCAACACTTTCTGACCTATAACAGGCAATAGAAAATAGCAGTTCAAAAAAAAAATAACAATCAAAAAATAGCAACTTAAAACTCTGAACTGTTAACAATTAGAAGCTAAAGCAAGCTGCCATGATGGGTGTGGAATTATCTATTCATTTATTTATTCTAGTGATTTTACACTCAGTTTACAGATCACTAACAAGGAAAACTTTTATTTGTGGCTTTGGAAATGGGCATCCTCTACTCTCTGTTCAAGGTTTATAGATCTCTCAGACACATCTACTGAATATCGGCTAAATTCTGCTAAAAAAACTGATAGCTTGATGGAGATGATGGCGGATAGTTGATGAGCACTGAATGGAGAAGAAGTGGAGGACACAGCTTTGTAAATGAGTTTGTCCTAGTAAAGTTCTACTACAATGCATTACAGTTCGTCTATGTGCAACTGTACAAGGATAACTGCATTGAAATGAACTGCAATAAAATTTGAGATTTCATGAGTGCACTGAAAAGACTGCTGTAACTAAAATCGCTGCGAGGTCAGAGATTTACACCCCCACTAAAAGATTACCGTCAGGAAAGAAGTACTCATATATTCCCTGTCTGTCACTCCTCTCTCTCTCACTCACTCACTCGTGAAGAGCTACTGCATCGCCAAAAGAGCCAGAAAGTCAACAGAGCATTTTTATTAGGTGTCATTGAGTGAAATGTAACAGCGGTATAGAACCCTTTACCTGGGAGGTCAGAGAAGAGCAGGATGCACTCGTTGAAGCCGTTGGCCAGAAGCCTGTCACGCAGCTGCTGCAGAATAGCCACTCCGATACAGAAAGGAAAAGAGGAGTTTCCCAACAGCAGAGTGTCCCACAGGTGGAAGATCTTATGGAGGGGAAACACATCTGGTGGAGAAATCAAAACTTTAGCATTAGCATTATTAAAGTAGGTGCTAAGCAAGAGTTAAACAGTTAAAAATGCCATTAAAAAAAAAACACTAGTAAAGTTTCAAAATGCACTCGTTTCAGTCCCCATTCCAAACAGCACATATGTGGAAACTGAGCTGCAAAGACAGACGTCTGAATTCAATGTTCTTTTGAGGTCATTTGTGGTATTTTCATGTGGTATTTTCATATGCCCTTCTGTTCAGTGTACAGTGGTTTAGCCGCATCTACCCGTGCTGTGGTTATACTCTATAATCATCAAAAGAATAGTTGGAAGTGTCAGATTGCAATGCTATTGGGATGGAAGATAAAGGTTACCAGGAACAATAAATGATGATAAATTGATATGGGCAATATTTATTAAGCTACACATACAGAAGTAGTGTCTCTCAGTATGGCGTTGGGCCGCCCTGTTTGCTAACACAACGTGCCAGACGTCTCAACATGGACCTGTAGAGGTTCCTAATGGTGTCCTGTGATAATCCATCCCATACCGCTTGAATATTCTCACACAGTTCCTGCAGATTTTGTGGTAGGAGTGGAGGTGGAGTGACAGAACTGACCACGGTGCCTCCACACACAGATTCATTGGTCGTCTCTACCAAGACAAAAGCAGGACTCGTCACTGAAGCTGACCCGCTGCCTTTCTAAGTCACTCCATGATGGTCTGGCACAACACCATTGCAGTCTTTAGGGACGTCGACGTGCTGTTAAGGGCAGCCGTCATAACAGTCTGCCAAAAGTGCTCCGCAATTGTGGCTGCCGGGTCAGTCAGGTACAGTGATAAGGTGCGTCCCTGCTTACGTCACATAAGCGACGGAGCATGAAACGTGAATTTATCCTTTGCATGTCTCACAATGTCAGACTTACCCACCAAGTTCCACTCCTGTGGGTGGATTCCTTCTAGGTGCAAATATTTTTATGATGATGGTGAGTGTATATCGAACAAACATGATTGACGGAAGACAGAACGTGGATATTTTGGGTGTCTCTGGGGAGTTGGGTCACTTGATAGCTAGTTAGGTTAACCAGCATAGCTAACGGCCTATAAGGCTAGCCATGAATGCAAGCTGTTAGGTTTCCACACAAATATGTGCTTTTAAAACTTGCTAGCTTTCCTGGACCTTGTACACGCCCACATGAGACAATGCGAAAGGCCTGACTGGTAAATTGCGTGGATACATTGCTTTATCATCCCAGTGACAAATGATTAATAATAAGGTCACAGTCCTACTGTGCAACATTGTTAACTATATTAAAAATGGGAAGAAGCAGCAATTTTAAATATACTGTTACATGTTAGCTACAACAGCCTCAGAGCTCTGGCGCTAAACTAAAGACCATCGTGGCTGTCTAGTTATATACTCATCAGCAAAAAAAAATAGTTGCTCCCAGAAGGAAGTGTCAGATTGCAATGCTATTGGGAAGGAAGATAAAGGTTACCAGGAACAATAAATGATGATAAATTTAGACTGATATGGGCAATATTTATTGAGCTACACATACAGAAGAAGTGTCTCTCAGTATGGCGTTGGCCTGGCATGTACGCTAACACAACATGCCAGGCGTCTCGGGGTTGTAGGGGTTCCAACTTTTTTTGACAATGAGTATATTTATGATAAGGGGAAATTTTTGTACATGTGTATGTTTGTTGAACATCTGAGTTAGTTGGAAAGCAATGATCTGCTGTCATAGCTCAGGCTGCAATCAAGTTAATAACAGCAAAAAGCCCTGGAAGAAGATCTGTAGTAGTAGTAGCAGGTGGAACGCCGCTATAGAAAGGGAAAGCTGAAGTTTATAAGGTGGTTGAGTGCTGCTGCACTGGACTGGATCAGTCAGCAGAGTCTCGGGGGTTGTGGTGGGGGGGGGGCCCGTGCAGAGTCGAAAGTGGGGGTCACAGGGCCAGGTTTCACACCATCAGCCCCAGAAAGGCGAGTAATAAGCCGGCGCTTTTCTCATTCTGCTCACGAACCGCAATGCGAAGAGGGTGTTATTCCACAATTTCACCGAGACGCCGAATACAGGCTGGTCACAGAACCAAATCGAAAGAGATTAGACGACATTTTTCTCACTGAATGAGACATTTCAAAAATCAATGCGAGGGCCTGAAATAGATTTTTTTTTGTTCACTACACGATCATGGAGTAAATTGCTATTTAACAATTTTCAGCATAATGGAAACTAGGTCTGATGAAACAATTGGTCATTATGGCCCATTAGTGAGGATTGTTTTGGAAATACACATTCTGAGAAACACTTCATAGAAAGTGACCCCAAGATGTCTGATTACCCTGAATGCAATTTGCAACATGCAGAGACAAGATATGAACCTAGTTATCCTCTTTTCATCAAAGGTGTCAAATAGCACTTCACACCTTACCGAATGGCTCGGAGGAGGGTGCAACACTGCTACAGTTTTAGACAACAGTACAAAAGCTATGATTATTTCAGGAGACAGAGTAGATTAGTGGGCTTTATACCATTTATAGTTTTAACGTTATTCCCTGAATTACAAAAACTCAATGAACATTAATAAATCATAATTGTCAAACACTGTGAGGAGGTTTTCTTGAAACAGCTTACTGCTTAAGATTTATACTTGCTTTTTATTTAACAAAGTACAAACGGTTGCAATCAGAAAATTGAAGTTAAACAATTCTGACAAAAATTGAATTTTGACTTTCATTCTGGTGTCAAAAGAGGTCTCAACTCATTACCTCACCAACGTTTACACATCCAATAAGTCAGTGTAGACATCTGCTCATCCAACGTTTCTTCTGAAATCAACTGTATGTTATTGGATATTTGCCCCGGCTTGCTGCAGTAATAGCCTCTACTCTTCTGGGAAGGCTTTACACTAGATGTTAGAACGCTGCTGTGAAGATCTGATTGGATGATTAGTTCTGGATCACAAACAGCATCACTACAGAGAATGCAGCTCCACTTCCCAATGCTGGGGAGGTTATACCCAACCAGCTGATGCCTGACATGGTATCATGGTGACCTTAGGCTCATGTGCAGCTTCTCCAGAGCCTCTGCTGGTAACACCTTTCAATGAAGATTACTATTAATACTACAGAACATGTAAGGCGTATGAGTAAAGTGACTGTACTTACGAGTGAACATTGTCAGGAACCACGGGATGGCATACAGCTGTGGAGAGAAATTAAGAGTATATGAAATTGAGAAATGCTTCCATTTCCTATATGACCTCAAAAGACGTAAAAATAAATAAACACGCAAACACATGCAAAGAGAAGCAAATTGCGTATGCAAATTGAATTTACATCTTGGAAAAAAGCTGTTTCTTAGGGGTTCATTAGTCAGAGTGGCAGTCAATTAAGGCTTCATAGCTGGGGACCAGGAACCAGGCCGGGCACCACACATATTAACCTAGAAATGAGAAGCTACAGTTTCCAGAGGTTTTTACTGCCCACTGGTAGCACTTCCATGCACAACCAAAATTAGGAGCTCTGGAGAGCTCTGGCGCAAAAACTAAAGATCATCGTGGCTGACTAGTTATATATTCATCATCAAAAGAAGAGTCGCACCTAGAAGGAAGTGTCCGAAGATAAAGGTTACCAGGAACAAAAAATGATGATAAATTTAGACTGATATGGGCATTATTTATTGAGCTACACCTACAGAAGTAGTGTCTCTCAGTATGGCGTCGGGCCGCCATGTTTGCTAACCCAACATATTACAGCATATAACATTTACATTTACATTTACGGCATTTAGCAGACGCTCTTATCCAGAGCGACTTACAACCGTGCTTAGTGTTCCGTTGGATAATATTCCAGCTAGTACAGGAAGTTTAGAGCCTAAAACTCACCCTGAGCTCAGACACTGCCCGAACAGGGGGCCAGTGCTGATACCTAGATATATATAACAACACACAACCACACATCATAACCTAGAAATGAGAAGCTACCATTCTTTCTTAGGGGTTCCTTAGTCAGAGTGGCAGTCAATTAAGGCTTCATAGCTGGAGACCAGAAACCAGGCTGGGTACCACACATCATAACCTAGAAATGAGAAGCTACAGTTTCCAGAGTTTTACACTGCCCACTGGTATCACCTCCTTGCACAACATAAATTAGGAGTTCCTATCATAGAAAACAGATTTCTTGTAACATGTAAACATTTTCAGATTTTTCATGTCCATGCAGTCCTCATGGGAAACCTGGCTGCAAAACTTGTTTTAAATTAATCGAAGTTGTGATGCATATGTGAAACACATTTACATATGTAATGCATATTTATATATGACCACTATTCCTTCTACAGTAGTTTGGCTGACCAACTTGTAAATGTGATGGGGAGTGTTGTTACTGTGGACAGTCTTTGGCTGAGTTATTGGAGGGGAAGATTTGGGGGCAAATGATCAAATGCTGTACTGTTCTTGGCTGTTTGGAAGCATATCATCGCTGTCCAAACAAGAATCAAGAATCTCCAAAATGGCAACTTCCCAGTTTAATGCAAGTCAATGGAACCAGTCTTCTTTGGGCCATTTCTGTTGGTCCATTCATCATGAAACTTCCACACAATGTAAACAGCAGCTGCTCAAATGATGCATAAAAGTCAAAACCCACAAATGGAGATACATGTTTTTCCTCGGACAGTGGCAACATGTGTGACAGCACAGCCTTTCATAAATGTATTTTTTTTTCCAGGACTTGAACCCAAACTTAGCAGCTTGTTTCACACATTTCAGCTCAAGCTCCTTATTTTACTTGTGAAGGGCTCAGCCAGTTACAACGGAGGTCATTTACATATACAGTACATGTAAAAGCACTGTCAAAATAACAGCCTGTTTATGTCTGAGATCAAGAGAGGTTGTAAAACATTAATGAAGAGAGGAATTATGGTGGTTTTTGGCACAGAAAAGTAATGTACTATAATGTTCTATACGGACTTCAGGAAAACAGCACAACACAACAGCATCTAGAAGACAGGCTGCTTAATTCTGGGCTTCTCCAGGCAAAACAGCCACCCCCACTGTGCCTTCGCCCCACAGCCAGCACGACAGGCTGAGAAAGGAGCGAGAACTGCTCAGTGGCCCTTCCGAGCATAAATACAGGGCAGTAAAATACCCTTTATAACAAGGAGGGCGACCCATTTCCTCAGCATCCTTCCTAGTACCAGCCTTTCTCCCGCAGTTTCAGCATGGGAGGGAGGGGCACGGGTGGATTCAGTCCCAATAGTTAATTGGTGGTAGGTGAATCTGGCTGTTTCCTCTCGGCTAGGCTCGGAGGGGCTGGAAGTAATGAGAGAGCGCAAGGCTGCAGCTGTTTAGTCTGGCCAGCTCAGCTCAGCACAGCCCAGCTCCCTCCTTCCGCAGCCCACATGCTTCGTAAGTGAGGCTCACCCTGATGGGATTACCCTACGATTGCCAGCTCCAAATTAAGAGCCTAATGGTAGACTCCAATCAGAGGATGGACTCCAAATGCCATGTTGATACACCAGACAGAGCTGAATGTCAGCATAATTCAGAGTTGGGATGGACGAAAAACACAACATAACTTTAAGATATTTGGAGAGTATTGCTACGCCGGTACATGGAACACAGACTTTTTACTACCTCATTATGTAACAGTTAGTTCTAACCGTACAATCTGATTGGTTGTACAGGGTTCTAGCTGTGCCGCAGCTCACAGCTGTATCAGCTGCTGCAAAACGGCTGTATAAGTAACGTCTGCTTTATACCGAACCATTAGTACATGCCTACTTTACATACAAGACATAAAATATACGGTAACAGTTTACATTGAGTATTGACTAACTAACATGAAGTAATGCATTAGTTAACATGAAACAATAGTTAACTAAGGTTAATGTTTACTTAACACACGAACATAGTTACATGTTTACTTAACATTACTTAAGAACTGTAACCAGTGTTAATGTATTAAATCATGCAAACTAATGCACTACCTTATGTTAGTTGTTCAACAATTAATGTAAAGTGTTACCAAAAACACAAATAAAATGTAAAGACAGTACCAGTAAAAGCATTCTCCTCTCAGTGTATCATGAAATAAATCTCCAAAAATGAACAAACTCACTTCTGAAAGACAAAAAACTGCAATCAAATACATTTAAAAATTGTCCATTGTTAATTTTCACTAAACATAATGGCTCTGAAAAGCAGATAAATGATGCTTCAGTCATTAACACGTACATCTTTCTAAGGTTCTTCATAATCTATTCAGTTAACAAGGCAAAATTACATCAAATCACCTGTTGAAGAGAGTGGCTACCTTCAACTTCGCAGCAGGCATAAAGGAAGCCACTCTCTTTATTAGAAATATAATTTAGAACCATTTGCTAATTGCGTTTGCACACAGAGGAATTTATCTAGTGCATTTAACCCATCCATGAAGTGAAACCCCCACATGCACACACTAATGAACACACACACTAGGGGGCAGTGAGCACACTTGCCCGGAGCGGTGGGCAGCCTTGTCCATGACACCCAGGGAGCAGTTGGGGGGGTTAGGTGCCTTGCTCAAGGGCACTTCAGTCATGTCCTATCAGTTCAGGGGATCGAACCGGCAAACATCACATCACAACACTGGTTCCCTAACTTCCAGCCCATGATAAGAGATTTGATGTGATTTTGCTCTATAATACCTAAATACATGATAAATATGCACTTTTTAGATGGTTCTTTAATGACTACAGTGTCAGTTTGGCCATTTACTTCATTAGGAATCGAAGAAAGAAGGTCAAATGTTCAGTGACTGTCCAATATAAAGCCAACTTTGCCGCACTATCCATAACGTAAAAATTCTTTTGGTGGAAGAAACTGACAATATTAAAGCATGTCTGAGATAATATTCCAGCTTCTTTCTGTTTATTGTGGAGATGACTTGCGTAAAAGCAACACAAGCTCTGTGATGATCATTACAAAGTGATGAGAAAGATGACGAAATGATGTTATTTTGCGATAGCAAACCCCCTCCCAGGTTTAACTACTTATTTTGCTTCAACTGTTAAATTTTTTTTTGGAACATTGCTGAGAGAACTTGATTGCGTTCAGCCACAAGAGCATTATTTAGGTCCGGTACTGATGTCAGATGATTAGTTCTGGTTCATTCATGCCAAATGTACTGCATTATTCTACATCACTCCAGAGGACGTAGCTCCACCGCTCCAGTGCCGTAGGGCTTTATGGGGCTGCTGTAATTGATGCTTGGCAATGGGCATGCTGACCTTAGGTTCATGTGTGGCTGCACCAGAGGGTTGTATTTTGTAGGGAATGCTTTTCTAAGGACATTATACAAGTTGGCCATGTGCAACTGAATAGCTGTGCCAGCAATAGGTGCACCTTAAAGTTGCTGAATTCACAAATTACAAAGGGTTGTGTGGATGTATTATTATTGTGCAATGTATTAAAAACCAGCATGCTTCTGTCATGGATATCACCTCATAAGCTCCTGAATATTTTGACAAACTGTCACTAAACTGTCCACAAATGCAGCTTAAGACTGTAGCGTGTACTGTAGAACCCACAGGTCAATGCCCTCTGGAAACACTGCCAAACAGGGTTTAAGCCCATCTGAAACAGACTGATGCACAGTGGAAACGGTGCTATGTTTATGGAAATAATGAACATTGTTTTCTCCATGCCAAAGAAGAAAAGGACCATCCAGACTGTTACCAACATAAAATTCAAAGGCCAGGGTCTGTCAGGGCATTGGGATATATTAATGGTAGTATATTTAATACACTCGCATAACAGAAGAATGGCCAAATACTCCATTTTTAAAAGGGTTCATAAGTTCAAACATCAAAAAGTGTTTTTGTACTGTTTTCCATTTAAATACAAGCCAAACAGAACTTGCTAATTTACGCTTTCAGTTTTTCTTAGCATTTCACACACTGAATCAAATGTGTAAAAGTTCATAATGTGGGGTCTCCAGTGATTCCTGCCCCTACTACTGAGGTCAACAACTAAACCAATATCAGATCAGCAGGGACTAAAAACAAAGAGGCCCTGAAGTCATAAAGACATTGAAATTCATGATCTCTTGACATGTTTCTAACATGTCCCCAAAGCCTCAGCCTACTGCAATATATCCAACTAGAAGTCCAATCTGTAGTTCTAAAACATACAAAGACAAACCTTTAGTTAACACTGGCCTTCACAACTGGATGTGTCGGCCAAAGTTAGCCCGACCACATAAAAGCAGTTCATCTCTCAGGGAATATTACCATTTACACAGCCAAAAAAGACTAACACTGAACTTACGACAGTCTGAAAGTATTCATGGTTTATAAAGGATTCAATGGGACAGCCATTAAACATGACTAGATCAAATATTATTCAGGCCCGACTATGAAAATAAAGCTCCAAAGCCTTTTAAAAATGGCATGGCTTTCTTTCTGAAACCAAGCTCTGTGTCTGCCGGGACGAGGAACAACACAAAAATCTCCAAGGTTAGTGGGTCTTACAGTGAGAAAAATAATCAACTGAAATGTGTGTGTGTGTGATTCATTGAGATTCATGGCCAGCATGTTAAAAGAGCCCAACACCATTAAGCCAAGCTCAGCAGCACTTTACACACACTCATGCAGTACAGTCTGGCTTCGTATTGGCATTGTGTTGAGCACAATGACAGCTGTTCAGGGACCAAAAAGAACATCAGCTCAATGTCCCTCCTCAGGCAATGACTCATTGTTAATTCCCACCCTTCATCTTTTAATAGGCCGTTCACTGGCTCCTTGGATTTGACAGAGCCTGGATGAAGCTGGTAGGTCACGGATCTTTGCCACTTTTGTCCCATATGAGGGTTTTGGAGTCTAGTGGGGTTGCAAAGTCTACTGTCTCCTGGGGGTCAGCGTGTCGAGGTCACACATCCATCAGTGTAGGACAGGCTATGCAGCTAAAGTCTCAGAAGCTTTAACCTTGGAAGGGCTCAGAGGAAGACAGAGGGACAGAACGAGAGAGAGAGAGAGAGAGAGAGAGAGAGAGAGAGAGAGAGAGAGAGAGAGAGTGGTAAAAAGGAAGAGGTAGAAAGCATACAGACAGAGAGCTCGCGGGAGAGTCCCAGAATGAGATGAGCCCAGTCTTCATTACATTTGAAATGAATTATCAGCGTGTGAGTGTGTGTGTTTGTGTGTGAGTGAGTGTGTGTGTGCATACTTAGGTTTGCTGAGGGAAACTTGGAAGATGCTGAAACCTCAGGGTGTGTGTGAGAGATCTGGACCTGGGTGATATGATCGGATATGGGATGTTTCGAAGACATGATGTGTTAGGAATAAAGAGAACAGGAAAGACTGGAAAGGAATTAAGGTCCATATTCCACAATTAGTCCCGCAAACAGTTATGTATATAAGTATTTGGACATTAACAAGTGTATTGTTATCTCAGCTGTCTAGCACAGCATATTGGAATATTGGAGAAATGAAATAATGAATATGAGCCCAAACTGCAGACTTTAGCCCGGTGAACAGTGCAGGAAGTACTGCCATTTTAAAACATTGGCTGCTCAGTTTTAGGGACTCAGAAGTAATTGGAGAAACTAACAATCATAAATTAAACTGCCTTTTTTCAATACTCGGTTGCAAGTCCTTTGCAGTCAATGACATCATAAAGTCTCGAACCCACAAGACTCTTGGGTTCGTCCCTGGTGATGCTCTGTCAGACCTTTAATGACTACGGTTTCTGCTTGTTTTTGAGTCAGTTCATCTTCAGTTCTGCCTTCCTGAGGTCAGTTGACTTGGCCACTGCAGAACTTCAGTGCCTTACAAAAGGGTTGCTTTCACAGTGTGCTTCATATCGTTGTTCATATGCATTGCATTGCTGTCGAAGCATTTGGCTGAATCTAATCACATAACAGAGAATTCACCCTGCCGTTTTTGTTGGTAATCAGTAATACTTTGACCTTAAATGACCTTAAATGAAATACTTCTATATTTAGATACCTAGCTTGCTCGTAGTAAATGCCAGATGTTAACAGGCTTGTCAGCATCAGTCACCCTCCACTTAGGTTACTTTGACCACCAAGCTAATCTATAACGAGCTCACATGAATGACATGAATTACCAAAAATACCAGTTATATTGAGTAGACTACATCCTACTTAACGCACCAGCATTTGAGGAAATCAGCAAGCAAACCACTTTCATTACCAGCTGTTGAGTTTCACATCCTAAACATCCTGTTACAATGGAGACTGAGTGGGCGGACCTTGCTGCGATGAGATTTCTCATTGGTGCATTTGTGCACTTTGCTTCATGCACACTTCAGACTATTTATACACGATTGCCTTATGAAAAACACGAGCTGCCAAATCTGAGCTGCAATGTTGTTAACTTTTTATCCCAGAACGGGATCCTGGTGTGACTTGACCTTGTTGTGCCTGACTAGTGAGCGAACTAACTACTAGAAGAACATCAACTAGAATAGTAGGACAATAAGAACACCTCTAATATCAGCATCATGAATTTTTTTCTTTTTTTTTTTTTTTAAAGAAAAATAAAATAAAAACAGTCACAGCACTAATGCTGCAGAATGCTACCAGTGTTGGACAACTGCTCAAACTACATTTACTGCAGTTACTCCTGGTTCACTAGAATTTTAACTCCATAATCTCACAAAGAACTAAAGTTTGACTTCTGCCAGAAAATAAAAGCTCAAAAAATGGTTGCCGCCATGCTGTTGTTCAAACCTGCCACCTGGTGGCCTGAAATTCCCACAGGCCTGATCAGGCAGAAAAGCTTTGTTTTGAAGCTTTTAACTCCATCTGACTGTGCCAGCTGACCGACACATATGCACCGACGACAGCCAAACGAGAAGGCAGGAGGAGGGTGCCTGAGCCTCACACTCCAACAAAGGGCGCAAGTGACAGCGGTAGGAGGACATCAGTCATGAGAGAAAGCGGAATGATGACAGCTATGAGAGGCATGAGAATGGCAGCCTCCTCCCAAACCCCTCCTCCCAGTCAGAGCCCTTGCTTCGCAGATTGGCCACCAGGCCATCGGTGCTTTGACCTCGCCGCAGAACAGGAGAGGGGGTCCAGCAGACGGTGACTGGGACTTTGGCAGTGTCCTCAACATGCCTCTTGTGACTGACGTCTGACGTTTTCCTGTTCTTTCTCTTTGTTGGCGTTTTTAACTTTGGTTAATCATCATCAGGATGACTTTTAAAGATATATAATATATGTAAAGTAATATGTAATGTAATATTTACATCGAGTTGGCAGCCCTGTTAATCATGCACAATGAGGGCTTGTGGATGTGCTTTAATGCACTGCGAGGCAAAATGCACTTGGAATATAGTCACAAAGCAAACAGCAGATTTCCATTAACTGCGGTGCAACAGCTCATGAATCACGGGACTAACAACAACCTGCATCAGAAATGAAGCTTTTATCCTTTTTTTCTGCAATTAGATGAAAACTCAAAGCTTTCTTTGCTTTGTTTTTGTGTTTAGAAAGCACTTGAATCCTACTGAAGCTGTCTCCCACTTGCACAGGTAATACAGAGGGAGCTGCTTTAAAACATTCATCAAAGCAGAAAGCACTCACATCTGGTATGAAGCCGATCTCATTCAGGTGGTTGCTTAGCTCGGGGTCGTGGAAGGCTATCATCTGAGAGAAGACGGTTAGATACTCTGAAAGAGGGAGTCAGAAAGGCAGGTTGGGCACTGTTACAGTAAACATTTCCCTCCTGCTATTAAATGCATAACAGGTTGGGATAAACATGCAGTGACAAGGTCAGCAGGAATAAACAAATGGGAAAAAAAAAAAAACATTTCTGGACATTATGCCGGACGTCTCAGAGAATATACAAGGCCAAGTAAAAACAGTTTGATAGCAGCCAGACACAACAGAACAACATTCCCAGTTGTGGCATACATCTGCTACCTTTTGACTGGCACGTGTCAAACCAACACAAAACCAGCCTGAGGCTTGCAGATGTAATGGAAGTTTCTGGGTATCGCATTTCAGTGTACAGAGACACAAGACTCACCTTGGATGACATGCGAGTTGTCCTTCAGAAAGAAGTTGTAGAGGTATTTGGGGATGAAGGCAGACATGCAGGCGTACGCGAGTGCTATGCACAGGGACACAACCATCAGTGATGACTGACAGGAAGTGCTTTTAAAAATCAGGTCACTTATTAAATCAAGTAAGCACTTAAGAGATTTAGGCATTTGTTGGACTGACCTTCTTTTGGAAGAGATAAATATAACCCCTACCTTCGTTGTTGAAGTTCAGGTAGAGGAAAGGAGCACACAGTGAATCCAAGCCTGAAGACAAAACAATTAAAATGGATGTCAGACATGAATATAGCGTATCTCTCCAAATTGAATTTAGTGGACTAAAAGCCCATCAGTCCTTTCAGACAAAGGGAGCTCGGATTGGTAAGACATACAGACTGTGTTAGGGTGTACATGTTCAATACCTTTCACTTCCCTTCACTTATCCTAGATATACCACGGACTAAATACACGCAGTAGTCTAACCAGGTTTGAGTCAGTAGTTAGAATAGAAAACAGTGGGAGCAGCTCTATGCCAGGTCTCCTTACGGAAGTGCTCACTCTAAAACTGTTACATACAGTAAACTCTACGTTAATATGTCTGTCACACGCTTCAAACAATACAAGGAATAGCTTTTACAAGCTTCAAATGTCTGTGTTTAATACTTAATGGGCAAGTAATCTTAATGTGAACTGCTGTCAGGTTAACACATACATACTGTATAACTCGAACCCCCTTAGCGGTGCTAGCTGAAAATGTTCTTTTGGGGTTTTGACACTTTTGGACTGAACTGAAGTCCTAGCATTAACAGTCGTCACTGCTTCACAACCATTCGAGACATGAGCCACTGTCAGTGGCCATTTTGTTCTACAATTATGTCTTTTTTTGGGTGTAAAAATAAATATATTCTTTATTTTTAGCTATTCTTGTGCTCTATTTCTCTCATGTAGATTGAACATTTTGTTCAGGGATAACTGAAAAGCAGAAATGCCATTAGACCATGTTCAGTGGCTATTCTATTCTGCAATATATCAACATATCTTTTTTTGGGGTGTTCAAAATAAATATATTGTCCATTTTTATGTATATCTAATTTTATGTATATCTAATTCTATCATTCTAGATTATTCTAGATTAATAAAGATGAAATGTCATTAAACTTCAAAGAGGCCAGTCACCTGATGACAGTAGCTGTATCACCAAGTTACAGTTAGACATATAAAACAGTGAGGTTTAGGCTTAGGTCTAAAAAAGCTTTAGTCTTTCTTTCATTAATAAGAACCTTCGCAGACATCCAACAACATCCAGCACAATCACTGTGAAGCTGGAGAGCCACCAAGTGGTGCACTAATAAAACTGCACCTTTAATAATAGCACTTATTTCTCACCCTGCCAGTAGACCAGGTCGGGATGCGACACCACCCAGGCCTTCAGGACCCTGCGGAATTTTATGTGACCCTGGGGTGAGGACAACAGTTCATCATACTGGTGACAGCGGGGAATGTCCACTTCGATCTGAAAGAGGGGGGAAAAAAAGAACAAGTGTAGGAAACACAGAGTGCTTTAATGAGATCATCAGATAAAGCAGAGATGACTTTCACATCCCTTTCAATTTCAACAACGCATTTTCACAGAAATGCACACACTAGACCTCAGGCGGCATTAGATTTTCACTGTCCGACAGAGTTAGAGAGTAGCTGGACACTCGCACTAAGCTCCATGAATATTTAAACAGCACTATGAATAATATGAGCCCTGAAATGACTCTCGATCAGTCAAGAGAGCGCTAAAGACAAACAACAAAAACAACATCAAACAAAAGCAATACCTGTCTGTCTGTGGGGATGGGGGTGTCCTTGTCAATGCCGTCGTATTTGGCCTGAATATCCCCCTACAAGAGCAAATGATTTCCATTACAGAATGAAAAACGAAAGCAATCACTGGCCAGGCCGGGAAACAAATGCAATATTAACCTATATTATACTATAATATTATACAACATCATATTAGCACGAACGAGCTGTAGAGTAAGAACTGGTAGTAGCTCCAAAATGTTGATTTAGCTGCATTTAGATTAGTTTAGGGAAACCATTAGTCTGAAAGCATTCATCTCAACAAAGAAAAGTTCCTTTGAACCACAGTAAGCTACTGACTGATTTCCACCTGCATTTGACTGCATAGATCACCAGCCTCATACAGGCACCCTGAAAGTCACAACCTAACACTCAAGTTTCAGTCTCTTGCCTGCTTCAGCCACAGGACGTACACTCAGCGTCAAAAGCATAGTTGCACCCAAAAGGAAGTGTTGGATTGCATTGCTTTTGGGAAAGAAGATAAAGGTCACCAGGAACAATAAATGATGATACATTTAGACTGATATGACTAATATTTATTGAGCTACACATACAGAAGTAGTGTCTCTCAGTATGGCTTCAGAGCACCATGTCTCGGCATGTAGGGGTTCCTAATGGTGTCCTGCCATAATCCATCTCATGCTACTTGAATATTCTCAAACAGTTCCTGCAGATTTTGCAGTAGGGGTGGAGGTGGAGTGACACCAGGCCTTCTGGACATGTGGCGCATGACAACAAACCGTTTTTCTTGGTGCTGACCACGGTGCCTCCACACATGGATTGGTTGGTCGTCTCCACCAAGACAAAAGTGGGACTCGTCACTGAAGATGACACGCTGCCATTGCAGTCTTTGGCGACGTTGACGTGGTGTTAAGGGCGTCCTCACAGCGGCATACATGCACTGCCAATGGTGCTGGCAACTAACAAGAGGACTCCTAGAGGGCATCTCTGCTCGTTGAATGTCTGGAAATCATGGCTGTTGGGTCTGTCAGGTACAGCAATAAGGCCTCTCCTTGCTTATGTCACATGAGAGTAAAACTTGAATCGTTTGCATGTCTCACAATGTCAAACCTACCCACCAAGCTTCATTCCTGACGGTTGATTCCTTCTGGGTGCAACTATTTGTGCAACTATTGCTTTGACAATGAGTGTATGAGCTTTTGCCAGTTAAAGATCAATAGTGTTTTGATGATGACATATGAGCCATTGCTGTTGTTTCCATGGCTAGCACTAGCGCATCATAGTGCCGTTACAACCACTGACAGGTGCCCTGAATGCATAGAGCTGAAACTATTTGCTGCAAGTGGAGCTGCCAGAATGCAACTAAGCAAATCAAAGTGAAGGCTGGAAAGTTTGAATACAGTGTTCTGTGGGTAATCAATGATCTGGAAATTGCCTCTAAAGAAGATATTGGCTAATGTAAACACTGGATGGTACTTTTAATTGGCAAATGTGTAAAAGACAGTCCAATGAAAATTAAGTGTCTATAGCAATATGTATATAGCAAATAATCAATTAATTAATACATAGCAATTAATATATATAGCAATATGTGATTGGGCTTTAAAGGCTGAGAGCACACTTATATATATATATATATAAATAATGTAACAACAACAAACTCGGCTACCTGTCCGGAGTTACTAAGGATGGAAATGGTAATGTCGATACTCCTTGATGGGTATAACACTGCTGTTCCAGCAAAGCACCAAATCAATACGCTACACAAATACTGCTCTTATAAAGAAGAGCTGCCAGGAGGGAAGACAGCGGAGAGGTCGTTCAGGGCAGAACGACAGTTAAGATAGAGAACCATTTCCAAGCACAGTTTTGTTAAATACTACAGCCTGCAGAATAGGTTTTAACCTGAATGCCAATGTTTGAAATCACACATTTCAGCAGCATATTAGTTTAAGGGTTTTTTTTTTTGGTTCTTTTTAACTCACCTCAACTCCCAGTAACGCAGCCCAGGTCAGTCCTCTAAGCAGTGGAGGAATGTCCACTCTGGCCTCCTTCCACACCTGGTTCTTTTTGTATGGATATGCCTGAACAACAGCATATGATCATTAGAGAGTTTCTGTACAGTTATCCCAGGAATCCATGTTGAACTGATCCTTCAAAGAGGAACTTTTTTTTTTTAAATTTGTCTCAAGTCATTCAGAGTGGTTTGATGCGAAAGGCATGATTCTAATGACACTTGCAGAGTTCACAGAGGTGCTCCTAAAAGCTCCCTCACAGAAAGTTATTACATTAAATGGTTATAAAACACAAGAAACACGTTTTACAATAGTTTCGGCCTAAATCACATTTTTAACCCCATTCATTTTTATACATCTTTTATTTTAAATCGAAATATAATTCCAATCTTAAATAATTTAATCTGTTGATTTGTTCAGTTGTCTCATACCAGGCAATCCATTTACACATCGTTTTTAATGTGAAGCAAAAATAAAATGCTATAAGAGCTTAATTTAAACAGGTAATAGAGGTACACTGCCTGCCTCTTTCCTCACACATCTGCCCATTAGCCTAACATATACATGTTACACATACATATATACAATATGTTCCAACAGAAATGTCCCAAAATTGCTATCATTAAAATAAAATTGTAGGGTTTTGCCCTCTGCTGTAAAGTTGCCATTTAGGAAACTTATAATATATATATATTATATATATATTATATTATATATATACACACACACACACTGTTTGACTATGTCATTTTACTGAATTATGCTGAAAATTTGAGTTCTCCTTTAAAGGAATAGTTCTCAGAAAAATCAAATTCACACAGTTTTTCCCCATCTCAAACAAAGCTGATATTCTGCCCAGAGTTTCCTTCTTTAGTTTT
>CM067478.1:31327356-31346454 GCA_034552555.1 Semaprochilodus insignis | reverse complement strand
AGAGAGAGAGAGAGAGAGAGAGAGAGAGAGAGAGAGAGAGAGAGAGAGAGAGAAAGAAAGAGAGAGAGACAGACAGACAGAGAGACAGAGAGAGGTGGGTGATAGAGCATATCCAGAAACACTCCTCAGTGGAGACATAGGGTCACAGTACACTGATTCAGTTCAAGGACATTAAACTCCACTGCACAGTTTAATGCCTTCCTCTCTGACTCAGCTTGTCAGGTAATAATGAAGGAGTGATCATTAGCTGATGAGCTGACTGGACGTTTACACCGTGGTCTAGATAATGGCGGAGCTACTTCCAAACAGTATACAATTATAATCTACTACAGTAAACAATTTGCAGGAAACAACTGTGAAAATAAATTCAGTGACCTGTTACCCCCCTAAACTGCAGGCGAATTATTCAGTCATTAATCCTAAGGCTTATTATGCCGTGACAACAGCAGATTTCTCAGTAATTAGTGTGAAATAACAGGGCGTAATGATTTCAATACGGTACTGGGATAGAAGAAACATTTGAAATGCTATAAAGAAATGTAAAACTTTATCACAGGTTTGCTCCTCGCTCTTCACCGAGTCTCTCATTTGCAGTCTTTTAAGGAAACCACGGTCAGCGATCAAAACTAGGTGTCTGGGTTCATCCTATCCTATAGAGAAAAGTAGGCAGGGAGAGGGCGGGGCTTATCCTATACACATCCACGCTCAATTGACTGGGCTTTTTTTATTCCCCTGAAGTCGCTTTATAAAGTGAAAAAAGTATAAAGTATAGACAGTCGTACAGTGCAACCTGAAAGTTTGTGAACCTTTTATCATTTCGTGTATCATGTATTCCACATAAATGAGACAGAAAATACGCTATGACCAGATCTAAAATTTTTAACTCATACTGACAGATAAAGAGAACCCAATAAAAAAAAGAACACAGATTTACATAGATTTCCATTCATTTATTGGACTAAGTGTTCTAACATCTTTGTATCTTTGTTGGCAAAAGTATGTGACGTATGTGCTTTCAGGAAATCCTTGAGCAGCAATGACTTCAACCAAACGGTTCCTGTAAGCATTGACCATGTTAACTTAAGGGAACCTTGGCGTGTTCCTTCTTATAAAACTGCTTCAACACTGTTATGTTGGCGAGCTTTCTTGCATGAATGCCACACTGTAGGTTCTGTGTTTAGGGCCACTGACTTTCTGCAGAACAAATCCTCTGGTGAGGTTTAGTTCATGGACAGATGTCCTAACATTCTCCAGAATTCATAGTTCTGTGAAAAAGAAAGCAAGTTGTCTTGTTCCAATTGCAGCAAAACAGTCTTAAACCATAATACTGCCACCACCGTGTTTCACAGCTGGGAAGAAGTTCTTATGCTGAAATGCAATGCTAAACATAACATTTCACATTTAGATCATAAAGATAAATTTGTGCCTTATCTGTCCATATAACATTTCAGTAGTGTTCTGCCTTATCCAGGCGGCCTTTAGTAAAATTCAAACCTGAAATGTTCTTAGTGAATTTCTACATGCCATCATTCCACACCTCCTATTCTTGTTCAATGTTTGACTGATGGTGAACTCATGAATACTGACATTAGTCAGTGAAAGAGAGACCTGCAGAACCTTAGATGTCACCCTGGGGTTCTTTGTGGTCTCCCAGAACATTCCTCGCCTGGAAAGGGTAACAGTGATGTTGAATATCCTCCATTTGTACAGTGTCTTCTAGGGCTGCCCTCTAGAAGTCGACGAGTCGAATCGTCAGTCGTAGACCCTTTAAGTCGACTGAGAACCTTCAAGTTGGCTGACAACAGTGACGAGTTTTTTTTTTTCGTAAAACAGACAAAAGCTTACAAAATGCACAAGAACTTTAAGAATTTAAAAAGACATTTTAATAATTATTAAAAGGGGAATAATAAATATATATTTAAGTTCTAACTGGACTATGACGCATGCTTGCTAAAAAATTAAATCCACGTGACAACGTGAGCAGGTGGTTCACCGCTGAAGGAAGCTAAAGCTGTGAAGCTGAGAAACACGGGTGGAACAATGTCTCAGAAAAAGTTTGGAGGAGCTTTTGAAGAAGAGAATCGAACAAATTAAAGCTAATTCTGCTCGTCATTTAGCCAGACATCGAACACTGCTTCAAACCAGTGAGTTGACTTTCGTTTTAGACATAATGGCTGTTTGCGGTGAAGGAAAAACGAACCAAAGACGTTTGTTTTATTATAATTCCATTATTTTAGAATCTAAATTACAGATATTTTTATTTATTCGTTTACAGCTAAGATTAATGTTATTTAAAGATAAGTACAGTCACTTAATATGCCTGCCGATAAACGAGGAATATTTATTTCAGCGCGGGTAATATAATAACTAAACGGTTTCAGGTCTACCATTCTTCTTTTCATCTAAAAATAATTTAAATATTATATATATAATTTAAAGGGTCATCCTACTGAAGAAGCTGTTAAAAGTGAAATTAAAAAGACTATAAGCGCTAATTTTTTAGCATAAATACGTTGCTTGCTGCTGGACGCTATATTCTGTAATTAAATCAGGCTCCAGATCGTTCATCATATGCCACGTCTCTTTTAGTTCAAAAATATGTTCCTGTGACTCTGCTGACTTTCTAAATGAGGAGGACATCAGATCTGAAACGTATGCAAATTGATTTACTGATTACTAGATAATGTATATGGAGAAAAAACATGAACGAATAGTCGAATCGTCGGCCAGGACGGGCGAATCCGCTTCGACTGACAAAATTCTGGGTCGGGTACAGCCCTAGTGTCTTCCTGACAGTGGATCGGTGGAGTCCAAATTCGTCAGACATTTTCAGAACCTTTTCCAGGTTGCTGAGGATGGGCAAACCATTTTAAGATTCTCAGAAATCTCACATGACCGAGACCGGGCTGTACTTATAAATGTGTGCAGGTGGGTAGGGTAGAAGCAGCCACACTCACACCTTATAATACAGTCCCTGGTGTTTAAGGGTTAAATCACTGCAGGCTATGTAATAGTATTAAGGTAAGGGTAAAAACCAAGCATGGGAAACAGTAGCATATTTGCATGCATTTGTTGCTAATCTGCATGTTACCAAGCTTGCAAAATCAGGCCAAGCCGTGCAGGTAGCATATGCAGTTCAGCAAGCATGAATAAACACATATTTCTAGTGATGGGACAGAACACTGCCTCAGCGATTTCATCTGAGCCAGCTCATATTGTTCACATAACTGACCACAATAAGGCTAGGCATAGCGAATCACTGCAGCAGCACCAAAGGTGGAGTCAGATAAGCTTATTACATTTTCTGGGCAGATGTGGCTGTGCGGCAAAAGCAGATAGAACAGGACGGGCTGAGGTCAGAAGCAGGCACTCTGCGCGTCCATCATCCCTTCCCGAAAAAGGCAATCTCCAGCCGGATATTAGAAGGCAAAGCCCCGGAGAACAAGGCCTGCCGCCTAGCCCTGTTATTTACGACTGCCTAAGAGGAAGTTTGCTTTGATATCCGAGACATGGTTTTGATCAAAATGAAGATGGACCATGATGACACACGTCTCATATTAGCTCATCTTGTTTCATTATGGGAGCGCAGCATACGCCATTGATCTTTCCTTTTCATGAAATGCTGACGTTTCAGATCAGAGCCATGATGCATCTTTAGCGAGATCCACACAGAGTTTAAAGATTCCCTGGAGCTTTTCGCATAATGGCAATCTGAATGGGATTCCATCTGCATCCATAAAGAGATCTGTGCTCTTAGAAAAACTGAAAATCATACGGCTTGAATTTGGCAGAATGCATTACGAGGACAGAACAAGGGGAAAAGCGTTAGAGCAGAAATTGCTTACCCGATAGGGAAATCCACATCTGCTCCGTGATCCGTCATATGATAAAGACCAAATTTGGCGAGTTTAACATTGCCCTGTTCACAGTGAGAAAAAAGATAACTGTGGTCCAATAAAACAATCAAACTAATGAAGTCATTTGCACGGTGACTGTCGTACATGTTCAATTCTGTACATGTACAATTCATTTTAACAATAAAACATATGTGAGAATGGCAGAATAGATAAGGACAGCACATTAAATCCCACACAACGACTCTACACACCACCCCCACTCCCACTAACAGTACTGTGCAGAAGTCTTAGTGACGTATCTGAGCAGTAAGTGTTTATTTGCTCAAAAAAAAGCAAATTAGAACAAAAATAAACAACATTAATACAAAACGCAGGAGTTTTTTTTTTTTTTTTTTTTACATCAGTGTGCTCTCCAACAGCCTCCTCATGCCAACACGGTGCTGTTTGTAGTTATCACCCTATAAAAGGTTTGGCTAATCTGTCCTTTATTATATTAAATAAGGTATGGTGCTGATGGAATTACAAACCTATTACATACCATTACAATGACTGTGACCAATAAGAAGAAATCTGGTACCAAACTTTGTTCTTCTAATTAACAAGATACCCTCTGAACTTATTCTAATGCTAAACGGTTTTCACTGGTAGAAAAGAACAATTACTGCCCAGATGAACGATTTACTGGGGTGCTAAAGACGTGTGCACAGTATTATACTGTACACAAAAAAAAGTACAATACACAATGTTTGTTTAATTATTATATGACTTCAATTTCACAAATCACTAGACATAATGAGTTTCTTGAGAGAGGTGACTAACTCCAACCTTCAAAGGTCACAGTACTGCACAGTTCAGCATTCTCCCATACATTGATATTTTTGTTAGGTCAGACCCCTTAGGCTAGGATGGAGCACAGACAACTGAGCAGTGTTGTGCCACACATATCTAGCAACGAATTCTGAAAATTTCTATATAATTAAATGGTTAAGTCATTTTCCGTTCTTGAGTTTAATGCCTCTTCATGTTACCTCACAGAAACTACATGTAACGGTTATCACAGGATTTCTGATTTACCACTATTTTACTATCGTCGACACTACATATACAAACTCAACATGTGCAGGTTCATTGGTCATTTTGGTGACACTGGACAACCTGACCCCTGGTCCCTATGTTTCTCTATAATGACCATTCTCTTAAACCACTCTTAAACCATTCTAAATCAGGGATGGGCAATATGATAAGCTTTTCTGAGCATATCATGAATATTGTCAGTTCTTAGCGATATGGATATGTAGTTCTACATGTTTCATTACAAAGTGAGCATATTTAGAACATAGCTGTTTAGTCTGAGTGCAGCACAGTTTGCTATTTTATTCAACAGATAAAAATATATAACAGATATAATATTTTTGCCATATCGTCCACCCCTAGTCTGAATGACTTTGTTCTCTCAATGACCCCATTATATGGAAAATGTGAAAAATTGTCCTCTAGGAGACACAGTACCTTGCAGTCCAGCAGCACATTATGTGGGCTGAGGGCTCGATGCACCAGCCCATGTTTATTCATGAACGCCAGTCCCTCCAAAATCTCATAGGCAATCTGTAGCACCTTCTCTGAGCTAGGAAACAGAGATTGAAAGATTTATTTTTTTTTTTTTTTTTGCACTGTGTGCTGTGAACATCCTCACAAATGACAGTTCCAGGTAAGCGCTTCTCTGGTTGTTTAAACTAGAGATGCACAGATTTTTTTGTCCGCTTGTGTTGTATTTGATCCATAATCAAGAGCAAATGATGTACTTTACCCTGCAGTTTTAAATAACAGAAAATACTGAAAAGATACGGCACACAGAAATACTCTGCATCTGATTCATACAACATCTGTATTACTATGGCAAGTCGTTTTAGCCTGAAATGACAACAGCGATACAAGTCACAACAAATTCAATAGATCTGTAAGGCAGTTTCTACAAGTAAAAACTATGATTCCAGACGTCTGCTATGCAATATTGTCTAGTAGTTATATCAAGAATACATATCTACAAAGCCATGTTGACTAGTCATACTGCCAGGGTTACAGGGTCCTGGAGGAACGCTGTTTCGTTTCACTGTGTACTGTACACCACTGTATATGGTTGAAATGACAATAAAAAACTACTTGACTTGACTTGACTTGACATATTGCTAATGTCATGTTGACTAGTTATATGTTACTATTGATTTACATAGAATTTCATTTCCTCTTATCCATAATTCAGTTTGACTAGCAAAAAGCCCATTAAAGAATTCTACAATTCAGTTTGTACTAGCAGAAACTTCAATTACAGATATCTACTTTTCAATTTTGACATATATCTGTGATTGAATTTTGACTAGTGAGATTAGATTCAGATTAGATTTAGATTCAGATTTCTAAAACACTGCTAGAATAATCTAGAATTCTCTTTTGACTACTGAGAATATTACTGATATTTAAATTTAGAAATATAACTAGTCAGAATGCAGTTTTGACTAGTAATAACTACATTTTATTTTTATATATGTAAGACACAGATTTATGTAATTGATTAGTAATCCTACCAATTATGTAATTGATTAGTAGGATTTTGATTAGTAGGAATTCCATTAGAACAAGCAATGATTTAAAAGTAATATATCTAAAATGAAAGTTAAGACTGGTCATAATAGCTATACAGATATGGGTGTGGCTAGTGAAACTGAACCCAATAGGCAGTTGAATTTGGTTAACTAGTAGGCAATTACTGTTCCATGTAGGGCAGGTAGGGCTGAACAGCATTCTTCCAGCACACCTGTGAGTTCATAGCTAATTAATTACATAACAAATGATGACACTCATTACAACACACTACTGAACTAAGCTGCATAAGGCTTCTATACTTCATGTAGATTTTACCTGACTGCTTTGTCTTGCTTGAAAAGGTCCTTGAGGCTGCGCTCATAGTGTTCAGCCACCACAACAAGTCTTTCTGTAACAGCAATGAAGAGGCGTATTATAAAAAGTCAGTGGAGAGCTTCTGAATCACTGAGCTCACATACAGAGACACAAACACACGTACCTTAGACGTTCCGCTGGAGTGAACTTAAAATGTTGGTTACCATGATCCACTGACCTGGAGTTTTAAACTACGAGGTCAAAAACACTCTTGGTACCAAAGTCATGGGATAAATGGGTTTGAGTTTGGTAAATCCATAACAGATGTCATCTGTAGGCATATGCTACAAGCTTCTTGCAAACAGCATCAAAATCCCTAACCCCTTATTGTGGCAGTGTGCCCTTTTTTTCAGTCACTTAAATCTATTTTGCTTAAGGGTGCAACCAATTCTAGCAACCCATAAACAGCTGTGAGTGCTCAACATCTTCCTCCTGCTGTAGCAAACATATGAACATGTTAGAGCTACCAAGAACAGGTTTTATTGATCACAAAACAACATGTATTCAGCTGACACCCTTCAAAAATGTCGCAATTCAATGTATTCTGGAATCCTAAGTTCCATCACAGTTCCATTCAAATAATCCAATGTGTTCTTTTAATCACTTGTAGAATTATACTGTACAAGTTCAATGTGACTGAAGGAACAGTTTACACAATGTACTGTATATATACACTGTGGACTATACCAATACACCAAGGTTTTTATCTTGATAAATGAGCACATACTTTACTCAATCAGAACCAAATATATTCCACATGTTAATTAGTTGCATCACCACCTTCACATCAGTGCATTACAATACATCCACTGCATACCAAAACATTGAAACAACTTTTTGAGAAATCCTACAAAAATGCCCATTAAAAATCTTTGGGCAATGATTATCAAGGTGAATTTGATCAGGTTTGGTTCCATTCTTTAAGTTAAATAAAAGCAAAACAAACAAAGCCTGTTAGAGAAATACTGTAACATTGCTAACTGAGCCTGGAAATATCTAAACATTCATTCTGAATGATTTTTTTGTGCATGACCTATTCTGTTATGAGGTCTTATACTGTATAGTCAATTTGGTGAAGAGGAAAAAAATTGAATGACAGAAACAGGGTTTAAGGGAATGACAGAATTACCCAGCTCAAGCCATCTAGCATTACGCATGGATGGGCAATATTATCAATCGTATCAGCACTGGCTGTTAAAAAATTTAATCAGCCTCTAAATGATGAACAGAAAATCTCCATCTTAATCATTTTACTGCATTTTTTATACCCATGTTGTAGGATTATTAGCATCAGCCCTGGCATATACAGTATTGCGCAAAAGTCAGAGTCTCTGTTAATTTAATTGTGCTCACAAGTCAAGAACGTCAAAGAGCAATATGTTTAAAAAAACAGTTTTCAAAATTGGAGTTCAAAAATTATTATAAGGCACAGGGTTATTATAAAGCACAAGAACTGGACTTCTGACAACGATGCAAGACCTGGTGGATCACCAAACTGTCATGATCAGACAAACAGCACTTAAAGCTTATATCTTTGAGAGAGGCAGAGAGGAGAAAATCAGGATCTACTCTGGCTTCAGATCTGAAAACATCCACAGGTGTTTTTGTCCATCCTTCCACTGTGAGAAGATAATTCAATGCTATAGGTCTGAAAGGATGTGCAGCTGTCAAGAAGACCCTCATTGAGAAAAGGAGATAGACACCTCATAGAAAAGAATCTACTAGTGTTTCCAGGACTATAGACTGACTACCCCAGACCTCAGACGTGTTTGGGATTATCTGGATAATGACAAAATACTAAAAATATTACCAACCTCTAAAGACTAGACTTTGGAGGTGTGGGAAAATATCCCTGCATATTTCTTTGGAAAACTGAAAACAAGTCTTCTATAAACAAACTTTTGTACAGCAAACAGTAATTAAGGCCAAAATGCTGTGTACTGTGTCACTGAATTGGACTGAATTCTCTTGTTTAATCATAGGTTTATTTATGCACTATTACACTTTACTGTATATACTGTACATCTTAACTCCTGGACACTCTGGACACTTTACCGTATATACTGTACATCTAAACTCCTGGACACTCCACTTTACCCAAATACCAATATATGCACATGTTTATTATGTTAATTCAGTCATTATCTGCTGATAACTGCGCCCCTTGCACATTCATGCACATTTATTTATTACTATTGCATATTACTATTGTCTTTTCTACAGGTCTACAGTTATATTTGTATTTCTTGTATATATTTCTTGCCTCCTTGTGAAGTGAGATATATTTATATATTTATCCATAGTGACCTGCACTTTGTATAGTTTATAGTTTATAGTTAATAGTTAATAATACTGCTGCCGGTACCACCCATTTAGGTTTTTCATACTGCACAACCCTGTGTTTATTTTTTGTATTTGTATTTGTTTTACTGTGCTGTTTTTGTGAAACCGCTGCTGGCTGCTAAATTTCCTTCGGGATCAATAAAGTATCTATCTATCTATCTATCTATCTATCTATCTATCTATCTATCTATCTATTAAATGATTGTTTTTTGGTTGGCTCCTGAGACTGAAAATATCTTTTGTCCAAATCTGCTTTTTACTTTCATGTTAACAAATTATAATACATCTACAAACTAAAAAGCAAACTTGTACAAGTTCATCAGAATTAATGAAACATACAAATTACAGGCAAATGGAAAACTGCACATCTGAAAGTGGAAATGAATGGCAGAAGACCCTAAAATTACTCACGCAAGTCAGTTTTTAAATTTGCATTTAAATAAAAAAAGCTGATGTACACCTTCAGATCACAATTTATGAATATGATACGTTTTGGCTTAAATCTAATTCCATAGTTTCTCTTTCATCTCTACTTATACATGGACAATACATGGAGTTCAGTACGTAACTCCTCCCCCTCCCCCTGTCCTGTGCATGAATGCCCTATGGTAATGACTGTTTGGATGATTGTTGTGGTTATATTTAAGGCTTTCCAGCACGCACACAAAACAGACAGCTACCGGACCAGGAGGAGACAGTGTATTGGATTAACATCACTTAGTGTGCCTATAAGAACTGACAAAACACTGACAACATCAGGAAAGCAGGGCAGAAGTGTTAAATATGTCCACATACATGATTTCAAAGCAGAATGACTGCAAGCTTCACTGTCCCACCAACAGGAGAGATTGGAACCGAAACACCTTTCTAACAACTACAAGCAAAATCTAAGACATACCATGTTTTCCTCGAGAGATGTCCACATACTGACACAGCCTGGGGTGTGTGACGGTCTTGAGGATTTGGAAGCGGCCCAGGATCTTGATGGAATTGGGGGTCAGCGGGAGCCCGTTACTGCCACACACATCATGAGGGAGAGGGGAGGCGAAGAAGGTGAAAGCTCCAAGTTCAGCGTCCCTCAGGGGCTGCATGGCCTCTCCCACCATGAACTGGTCTTACACTACGCAGGGATAGAGACAGGACACTGAGGAATTTGTACAGGCAGTAAGTAGCTCACTTTAAATCACCAGCACAAATAAAACCCTGATGATGTAGGAGTAACAATAACACTAAAGACATTCCAGCCAGAAGAAAAGAGGCACTATCTGTAATCAAATACATTACAGGATTTTGTTAGGTTATAAGCCAGGAGTGTCCATCCATTGCTATCACTGCAACACAGCCTGTATAATCTCCACAGAACACCAGTGTCAACTGAATTAAGAGAAGAGAAAGGAGGAGTAGAAGCTGATATTGCAGCAAAGCGGGGTAACGCCATGTGATTGCTGTCGATTCTACAGAAACACTGGATGAGCATGTGTCTAAAAGGTCTGGGCAAATTGTGAATACGGAGAGCTCAGAATGAGGGGAGGACTGAGGACCTGACCAGCCTGTGGACCAAATCAGCTGATGAATGAAGACTAGCCCGAGTCAACAAACCCGTTGAATTAATTCAGAAAGCAGGTTAAATTAACAGCAGTATAATAACAGCGACATACCGTTTTTAATTCACTAAATCGGCCTCCTCATAGTCACTCTCTCTTTTTATTCCTCCATGAATAAAAACAGCGGAATGATGTTTCCGGAGTCGCTTACAAACAGATAAGAGAACGTGACCGATACGTCATCAGTCAGCGACAACAGAGCGACCGGGCCACTTTTGTATTTCACCAAGATTTGACTTTAAAGAAAGAAAGAAAGAAAGAAAGAAAGAAAGAAAGAAAGAAAGAAAGAATTGGGACAGCGCTTAAAGAAAATAACATTAAATAATAACTAATAAAGTTATATTACAAAATAATAATAGTTTACAGTCACAAGACAGAGGAACAGTTATTGTTATTATCAGTAACTACATACATTTTTACATACATCAAAATAACCTTGTTAGATTCGAATATCAATACAAACAATTCTTGTCTGGTATTGTTTAACACGAAGCTATTCAGAAATACAGCGAAAAAACAAAAAGACAGTGTGCAGATTAACGACTCAAAGGTTTAGCTTAACAAAAAAAAATAATGATAATAATATAACATTTAAAAGCTATTATTATTATTATTATTATTATTATTATTATTATTAAAATGAACGTAAAAAGAGAAAACTTTTTGTTTATCTATTATTACAAAACCGTGTTTGTTTGTTTGTTTGTTTGTTGGGTTGCATTAAACTGTTTTTATTATTATTAAACAGTCATATACAGGGGTTAATGTACAGCTCCAATAACATCTTGGTACAATGTCAAAAAATGTTGACACATGCATACACACATATATAGCAAAGTAAAATATATTTATCTAAAAACTTAATAAAATAAAAATAAATATCTGTATACAATAAAATAAAAATGTTAAAAGTTTGACGGGTATGTAAGTCATAGGTGGTTATGATAAATGTAATCCAATGCAGTGCTGTGATAATTTCTGTGAGATGTGTTTAGCGTTTTTGTTCTGTTGTATCAAGTCAGAACCGATGTCAGGATTCGAGATTTCGCATTTGTGTACATGACATTTGCCCAATAAAGTTAATAGTTTAATAGCATTTTCGCGGTTTAAAACTGAAATAAGGCCCTCCAGAAAAGTTGTAAGGTTCCACATGACCCATTCGACCGATGCGTCATCACTCGGCGACGTCCATTCTCTGCTGTGCGCGTGTTCGCTGTCCGGTCCTGAGCGCTCTTTAATGTGAGTGTTAATGTTGATGGTGTTTATTAAAGTGTGTTAATGTGAGAGTGTGTGTGTGACGGCACCACTAGCGCGTACATTAGTGTAACTCTATTAGTTTATCTGTGTTCTAATGTGCAGTTATTTTGGTTCTGCAGCTGCGCTGACCGACCGACTGACTGACCGTCTGACTGTCTTTGCTTTCTTTAACTCCACTCATTTCAGGTTTCAAGCGGTTTGGTTAAGGCCTTCCCGAACTACGGCTGTATAAAAAGTCTTTATGACATTTATCATGGCGTTTCACTGTTTAGCTGGGGTAAAATACGAACAGTTCACGTTGCACTTTCACTTTGTTTTCCGAAACAAACGCCCTGAACAGGAATGAACATGGTAATTAATGTCCTGTAATAAAAGAACCACAACCGGCTCTATCTGTTCAGCTGTTCGGGCTGGGTTAGAGCCGAGCAGTTCACGCCTCTGGTCCTGGAGGTCCCATCAAAAAAACCCTGTCCGAAAGCTAGATGTGCAGGATTCCAGGACTAGGCTGGGTTAGGAAACTCTGATCTTAACAAGTCAGATCTGATCTGAAAGTCCTTGTTTCTACTTCCTCTTCATTTTCTTTTTATTCTTATTCATGTCAGATTTTAATAGACACATAATAGGCACCTTGATATTGGTGAGTATTGTTATTGGGATGATGTCAGAGAAAAACCCTGGATGCTGTCAAGTCCTGTAACAAACCTAGATTGAAATAGAGATAGTGTGCTGGTGTTAGGGGTGTATTTCTTCCTATGGGGTGGTGGAGTGTTGTTTTATGAGTTGGAGCACGATGGCCTCCGTTTAGATGCTTATTGTAATTAATTGAACTGCTTCAATTAAAAACAGCTCATTTTAAACCTTAGTAGATCTTAAAGAACAGGTGTTGTATCTGTATCGGCCAGTTCAGGCTTTCTGTATCGGTATCACTATCAGAAAAAAAGTATTCTTGTGCTTTTTCTGTTCAGAATATGTTGAAATTAAATGATATCTACCGTATTCCTGTGTGTCATGAGGCCTTGAGTGGCTTACAGATAGAACTTCCTGCAAAGTGTAAACAGACCATATACACTCATCATCAAAAGAATAACTGCACCCAGAAGGAAGTGTCGGACTGCAATGCTATTGGGAAGGAAGATTAAAGGTTACCAGGAACAATAAATGATGATAAATTTAGACTGATATGATCAATATTTATTGAACTATGTACACAGAAGTAGTGTCGCTCAGTATGGCGTTGGGCCGCCATGTTTGCTAACGCAACATGCCAAACGTCTCGACATGGAGCTGTAGAGTTTCCTAATGGTGTCCTGTGATGATCCATCCCATGCAGTTTAAATATTCTCACACGGTTCCTGCAGACTGTGTGGTAGGGGTGGAGGTGGAGCGACACCAGGCCTTCTGGACTTGTGACTCATGACAACAAACCGTTGTCTTGGCACTGACCATGGTGCCTCCATGCACGGATTCATTGGTTGTCTCCACCAAGACTAAAGTCACTGAAGATGACCCGCTGCCATTCTGAGTCGCTCCATGACAGTCTGGCACGACACCATTGCAGTCTTTGGCTAAGTTGACGCGGTGCTAAGGGCAGTTATCGTAAGGGACTGCATGCATGTGGTCCTGCGTCGTGCAGCCATCTGCCAGGATGACTCACGGAGGGCATCACTGCTGTTGGGTGAGTCAGGCCCAGCGATAAGGCCCACCCTTGCTTACAAGTTTCATTCCTGTCAGTTGATTCCTCCAGGGTGCAACAACTTGTGCAACTATTATTTTGATGATGAGTGCATGTTAAATGGTAGTAACATCCTAATGCGACAGAAACATGGCAATGATTAAAGACGTGACTGATCTTTATTACTGGGATGCATGAGTGCTTTTGTGCTGGTTGTTTATACTATAATTGGGTTTGCCAAAAAAATTATGAGCCTGTGTGAGAAACGCTTTAGTCAGAGCATCCTATTAATAACCTACAGTAATAAACTTAGTTTTCAGCTTTTTCAACTTTGTTCACAATGTCAGATATGGACATAAACATTAAGCGATGGTTAAGTAGACATTAGTAATTCTTCTGTTTGCTAAGGTAATGGTCCTCATATGGTAAGTTGGTGCCAAGCTAGCATTAGGTATGATTTGAATGTCAGCTTTAAGTTTAAATAGCTTGTAACAGGTAGGAACTTGAGGTTTGCCTTTCATTATTGGAGTGTGATTCTGTGGATCCTCCTCTGTACAGTTATAGAGAATATAATGTGTAAGCTTGTTAAAGAGTGAATGCACAGATTTCAACAATCGCCATTATGAAGTCAGATTCATGTGTCCTTTAAAGCTCTGCTCTTTCTTGAGAGGTGTATGATTGTATGGCTTGTTGATGTTCTTGCCATGCTTCCGGGTCATTCAGCTGTAGTAGCAGTCACAAACTACACACAGTCCCAGGAAGAATTCCGAGGCTATTAATGGGACATAAACCAGCAAACACACAGCTAAAGAAGTAATGAATGACACTCATGTCCAACCGTATAGCATATCATACTATATATCAGCCATAATCTTAATATTTAGCGGTCACATTAAACATAAGGTGGATTAAAACAATATATATGTATATGTGCTGTAAGTGTTGGTAGTATGTGATTACCCGCTGTATATACAGTAGATAGACAACCTCTATGTTGTTTGTAATTTATAATTTGGAGTTCTTATTGCTTTATTGCACAATATTCCAACCCCAAAAACAAATAAACAACGTATTTCACGTATTATGGTGAGCATTCAGATCCAACAAGTTATGTGAAAGCATTGCAGGAAAGTATTGTACTGTTATATGATGTAGATAGTATTGTTTGCTGTGAGAACTAAATATTTTTTGCCATCATGTTGCATGTATCTGAGCATGCTGCACCCTTGTTTTGCATGGGTCATAACCTTGCACAGTTAAGAGTATTTCCCCTTGCCCAGAAACACTCAATCTCATGAAGCAGTTGTTACATGATTGGTGCAAGAACAAGCCATGTGAAACCAAGATGGGTCTTAGAAAGTACAGTAGGGATGCGTGATATCATAAAATATGTGTATTCGTTACAACATGTAGTTATTTTATGCATGGCAATAATGTATCGATTTACCAAGGCTCTATATATTATTATCGAAGTTGCAAATAGAAATGAAACTTTTGATGCAGCAGTAATAAAACCAGTTGCTTTGAGTAAAGCAAAAAGGATTGCAAGGATGTGGATTGCTCATTGACTATGACAGTTTTCCCATGGGAACATAATTTGCTATTTAAAAGTCACACAATATCACACTATATGTTATGGCAATACTCAGCATATCACACCGTCGCAATAATGTATCCTGGGGCCTTTGCTGTTTCCCAACTTGAGTGTTGACAGGTGATGGACATTGGACAGATGTTTAAATTTGACCGATATTGTTAACCAATATTTGATGACGTATTTGTTGTAAATGTCTGCATTTTGTTTGTTCTTCATTTTATGTTTCTCCATAATGCTAAATGTAATGCCCTATGTTGTCCCAGTTTCTAGGTTTATTTTAATTTGAATTTCTACGTGTAAGTTTTGTATCTGTTTCAGTAGATTTGGACAATTGGCATTTTGCCATAATTCTGTATTTTCTGGAAGCTCTGGATTTTGGTATCCTACTGTAAATATACAAATGCTGAAAGTACATCATTTTTGCTAATAAATCTGATGATTCACTGACTTTAAGTGACAAAATCATCTTTAAAACTTCACCGTCAGTGTAGTTAGATGTCATAAATCTGGACCTTCCCCATGACGCCCGTATCCTCAATGCCAGCTGTGCACCATACTGTTTTCATTTGGCTTGGCAGGCGAGTGTTTCATCCCATGCCTCCGCTGTGGTGACTTAAACATTCACAGCAGTTTGAAAGAGTGGCATGTTCTGTTGTGCCTCGATGGGTGTTCACACGATACCACCAAGTCGGTGGTAAGAGAAAGCCGTTTTACAGATCTGAAACCTCACACGGTGCCCACAATCCACAAGGATGCCCTCTTTCATACGCCCCAGTGGCTTCCACCCCTCAAAGAACCCCAGAGGGAAAAATGGGAAGCCATTTGGTCTAAATTCTTTTCCCTCCACCAGCTACACAATGGTCCTATTGGCACTACATGGTTGATGGTGTCGTAATTGTAATGAACCTTGTTTTATTAAAACCATATATCAATAAAAAACTGTTACATTTGCATGGGCCTCAAAGGGCTTTCAACATGATCTCCAGAGCCTAAGAAAACGAGCATATTGGAACTGTTGCTGTTCACGCAGCAGTTGTTTCTCTTCTGTCCAGATTAGCATTAGCCTTACCCACATACACAATAACTTGGAATGTGACAGCTACTGTCTGCCAGATTAGCACAAGCTGTTCAGGCTCTTTCACCCCATGAGTTGCACTTGAGCGAAATGCTGCTCTGGCCTTCATGTCTTCAAAGGCCAAGATGGCTTTCCTTAGACCTTGCCTGCCCAAGAACCACACATGGCTTCGTTTCAGGGTTGTAGGCGCTTGGCTGTGACTGCAACCCTGCTAACAGTAATGTTGTGACTGTCCTGCTGGTCAAAGTGGGAGGAGGCGACCCCTGCAGGACTTCACAGCAGAGCCGAGTGCTTTGAGTCCTTTGGTGCCTGCGGCGCGAGGCTCCGGCACAACCCCGAGGCCCGATTTCAGGGGTTATGCAAAAGAAAACAGTGCTATCATGGTGCTCGTAAATTCTTCCACCACAGGCCTCTATTCAAGGGCTCCAAAAAACAAGAGACTTTGATCCATGATATTATCAACTCCAGCTTTTTTGTGTTTCTAATTTCCTCGTCCGAGCGTTTTTTGTTTTCATCCCTAGCCAGCTGTTGTTTTCCAGCACCACCCTGAACTATGTGTTGAGCCATTTTCTTCTCCTTTCCTGTGCCTTGCTCAAGTCCCCTGATTCCTTTTTCAGGAGAGCAGTTGTGGCAAAACTTGTCATATCTACGTTGCATCATTGCAAGAGTGGACGATGTGGCTTGACGAGCAGCACCGCATTGTTTCTTGGATCTTTTTGAAGCTGAGTAAAGTATCTTAACCGCACATATATCAGCACTGGTGCACAGGGAAATGAACCAGCGCTCTCATTTCAGTATTTCAGCTCCAAAGAGAGCAAGGACAGGAGAATGCAGAAAGATAGACAGCTCATTTCATTTAAATGTCATATGGTTTACGGTTCTTCTGTCATTTTGAATCTTGGACCTGACCTGGAACTTGTAAAGGCGTTTGAGGTTTTCACAGGCAGCTAGTGTTCAGAACCATCATTTCTCGCGCCAGAGGCCTTGAAGTGTGAATAAAAATGGGGTCGGCTGCTTTAATCATTTAGACTTAGCCTTTAACAATGGAAGGTCGTCCTTGGAGATTCAAGGTGTGTGTGTATTTGGAGAGGAGCTAATCCAGTGTTTGAACAGCTGCAAAGTGCAGGTCATTTCATTTGAAAGCCTCTCCATGGCATAGGTGATGGGGACAAAACAATGAGCATGGCGAATTTGAGTCTGAAAGTCAAGTTGGAGACCAGTTCTATCATTGCCAAAACGCCGCAGATTTGCATCACAGATTCTCTATGCTTGAATCACTACATATTCCCAAACATGGATCAAGTGTCTTCCAAGGTCTATTGAGTTTGCTTTCAGAGACGTCTTTACAAGTGACTAAGAGTTTCCGCAGAGTTTGATCTTTGCTGTTGGCTTGTTTTTCAGGTTCCTGGCGCGCTCCTTCTTCAAGATGTCAGGCCACACACCCACACTTGCGAGACTGGAACAGAGGGCAGCAGAGGCTGACCAGATCATCGAGTACCTCAAGCAGCAGGTCCAGCTGCTGAAGGAGAAAGCCAGTAAGTAAGGGGCGGGGGGGGGGGGGGTTCTTGATGTCTGAGCCATATCTCATTGCCAAGGTTTAAGGTTACATCAGGGCCAGATCACAGCCACCGCTTTAGGTGAACTTCACATACACGTGTCCCTCTTGCTGTCACTGAGGTCTAACGAAATCATTTCTTTGTTTGGCATGAAGTTGTGCAGACCACGGTCAGAGAAGAGAAGAAGCTGATGGTGGAGAATGCCAAGCTGAAGAAGGACATTGAGGATCTGAAGAGGCAGCTGCTTGAGAAGGAAAGAAGGAGAGGAGGTAGAATATGACCCAGTCCATGAATGTGACCTCCATTTATGTCCATGGATATTGTATCCAGAATGTAACAAAGACTGGGCTGTGTAAAATTGCTTTGTTCAAAATATAAGAGGGAGCATTACAGAGAACACAGTAAAACGTGGCGTCTCTAACTAGACCCCTAACACTACGTTCCACACGGGAGGGGTTACTTTACTGATGTTGCAAAAACGATACTCGCCGTTGCATATTTCCATCTTGGGTAGTTTCTCTCAGTTCAGAGATCACAGTGGATGCCAGTATGCTCCACTAAGCCAAATGGCCATCCTTCATGAACATCATTTTTTAAAAGGCTGGAGATTAATTTGTGCACTAATAACCACTGTACACCTGTACATCTCAATCAGGTCTCTGATCTACAAGCAGCTTTTGTGACTCCATGAGCTATTCAAGCTAGTCAAGATCGGATACCTTGAGCACTGGGCATCCCCCGGTCATAGTCAGGTATACTGAAGTGGAGCCAGTGGTCTTTCGTTAGCCAGTGATGCCACAAAAATTGGTGGAAAAACATAATTGACTTGAAAATGTAAAATATTAATGAAATTGAAGCTCAAGAGCTGCAGCAGCGTATAAATCAACTTTTCGATGTTTCTCACATCCACTTGACTGGTAGTATAAAAAGGAACATTTGTTATTATTATAACAGTTATTATTCTAAGGTATGGTTCCAGACTAACACACATTAATATATAAAACACAAAAACTCTTCTGTATTAGCGCATATATATATGTGTGTATGTATATGTATGTATATATATGTATGTATGTGTGTGTGTGTGTGTGTGTGTGTGTGTGTGTGTGTATATATGTATGTGTGTGTGTGTGTGTGTATGTGTGTGTGTGTGTGTGTGTGTGTGTGTGTGTGTGTATATAT
>CM067478.1:31292738-31317764 GCA_034552555.1 Semaprochilodus insignis | reverse complement strand
GTGGTGGTGGTGGTGGTGGTGGTATTATTATTTTTATTATTATTATTAATAGTATTATTATTAGTAGTAGTAGTAGTAGCAGCTGTGGTGGTGGTGGTAGTATTAGTAGTAGTAGTAGTAGTAGTAGTAGTAGTAGTAGTGGCGGCGGCAGTGGTGGTATTATTATTATTATTATTATTATTATTATTATTATTATTAATGGTATTAGTAGTAGTAGTAGTAGCAGCAGCTGTGGTGGTGGTGGTAGTATTATTATTAGTAGTAGTAGTAGTAGTAATAGTAGTAGTAGTGGCGGTGGTATTATTATTAATAGTATTATTATTAATAGTAGTAGTAGCAGTAATGGTGGAGGTGGTGGTATTATTATTATTATTATTATTATTATTATTAATAGTAGTAGCAGTAATGGTGGTGGTGGTGGTGGCGGCGGTGGTAGTATTATTATTAGTAGTAGTAGTAGTAGTAGTAGTAGTAGTAGTAGTATAAAGTGGAAGAGCTAGTACTACCTTGAGTGTTCTCTCTAATTTGTAAGAGAGTTGTTGATTAACTGAGCCCTGTAGATAAATGCCATGGTCTAAAATGCTTCTTGTTGTCGTAATGAACTACTTCTGAATGAACTACTAATGTAATGAAAAGAATCGACCCCTCTTGGACAACGCAGTGTGGTTTAGAGGCCAGCATAGAACTGCTGTTTTCTGTGTCCACAAAAGGAGTCATTTTGTAATCATACTGTGATTGAAGTGTGTTAGCTTTAGCTTGGACAGAGTTGAAACGTCTATTTATCTAGAAGATTCATTAGTTTTAAAGTAAAGCAGAAATTAGATCTCAGATTTTTTTAGGCTTATTTTCTGTACGAACGAGCTCACATAACTGACCTTTCAATAACATCAAATATATTAATGAGGCATTTAGATTCATCATCACACTTCACATGCATCCATTTTGACCCGATTGTGCCTTGGGATGTGAATAGAGAAATGAAAGAGGACTCCATAATGTGGCATACATATGGAAATTGACACAAGCATCTCACTGTACAGATCTTTTAAGGGCTAGTGCATTCTCCATTTTGGCTTTCATGCACTTCAAGTTTAAATTTGGTTTGTATACTTTGATGACTTCCTCAATATTGTGCCTTCAGATGCAAAATCGCATGGCCATACTGCTGTGTAACCTGAAGCCAGCTAAGATGAGAGGAGTGGTATCCCAGGCCATGGTCATGTGTGCAAGCTCTCCGGACAAGGTGGAAATCCTGGACCCACCGAATGGGGCAGTACCAGGGGACAGGGTCACCTTCCAAAGCTTTCCAGGTAAAATATCACTGCACAGCACTACATGTATGGCTTTAGGCTCTCTATCCCAGATAGAGAAGTCCACAGAGTTGATCAGTGACCAATGAAATCTGGAGTCTGAGTAATTATGGCACTGTGGTGGAGGCAAAGGCGTAATGGCTTGGGAGATTAATCAAGTATTGAAATAATCGCACCTCTGCCGTACCAAATCACTTTCTAAATTGCTTCAGTTGACATTCGAGTCTGGGAAAGGTATCTGAATAGCCTTTTCAGTCTGTCTCCCATTTTCCCTCTCTTACATCCCTTCCTGAAATCTCATCAGTATACCATAAATGACTAATTTACCATCTAAACAAAGTGTGGGAGTCCATCTACGCTCTGCTGACAACAGAAAAAGGAGTAAATTGCCCAGACAAAGGAAGACGGTTTTCTTCTGCTCCAAAAATTGAACACAGAAATACGGGTTTAAAATGGGCACCGGTGGCCAAGAACAACACCGGTGGTGCTCACAGTGGCTTTGAAGGAGAGTAATCATGAAGTTAACTTTGTTCAGTCAAGGCGAGTTCAATGGCAGAATTCCTGTGCGCTGTTTATTGATGGGCTAAATGGTCTGTGGCTGCTAATTTGGCAACAGCCTAATCAGGGTGATATGGCGTTCTGTGTGTCCGAACACTGATGGAGTAAAGGGGCTAGACTAGCATAGCAGACGGACACTTTGCTTTTTCAGACTGAGTCAATATAAAAACAGTTTTATTGTTAAAACTACACAGATCAGGCAAGGAGTGCCTTTGAAATTGATCTTGGTCTTGGCTTAGAGAAGATTACTCTGCCTTTGTCAGCATAGTCATGCTGCTTTCCTCGAACAGTTCTCAAAACCAATCAGAGAAGTAATAAAGCAAAGAAATGGCAAAAAGCTCAAAGGAAACCAGGAACAGCGCGAATGTGATTTCTCTTTTGGTCTGTAAAACATGGCGAATCTGGTGAAAGAAAGAGGGTAATATTGGAGTGGTTGATGAAATGCACAATAACTAAACGGGGAGTTTCCCAGGGAGTTGGTCGGGTCTGGAGCAGGACTCCATCCCAGTGGTCTCCACCAGGCCCCTGTCATTCTGCAAAGCTTTCATCTCCCTGCCTTTCCCCCTTCTGGCTCTTCCTCCAGCTGCTACTTTTATTGGGTATCCTGAGCCAGCCAAAAGCAAAGCCCGATTTTACGACCAGGATGGAATCAGCACTCAGGTCTGCCTGAAGCGAGGCAGGGCTAGCAGTCCTAGCCACCTCTCTCCATCTGCAAGTCGACAATGAGAGATGGCCCCATCAACAGGATGTTTACTGTGAAGAGTAATGGACACCATTGTTTGTCTCGTTCTCCGCTTTCTTCCTTGTTCTCTCCTTTTACGAGGTGTCATGTCAGAGTTTTGGAAGGAAACAAAAGCCAGAACTCATCCATAAGATTAGGGATGCGGATTAAGAAGAGAATGTGCTGAATACTCAGAGAGTTACATGCGCACTCAGTGGTTTCCACACACAGTTTATTGTGAGAGTCGTCTTCAGGTCATTTGAGCACATTTGCTGTGGAATCAGGTCTCATGCAAAAATTGCATTCAGCATTTCTGAGGATATTACTGCTGTGCTAAAAAATCTTACCCTCTTAAAAGAGGAAAAACGTTCTTAGCGTGGCATCCCCTTAATCTCTTAATGTAATGGTTTTGCTTTTTTTAATTTTCTGTTCATTTGTTCCCAAATTGCAAAGGGCAGCTGGCATTTTTTAAGGGGAGCCAGAATGCTAGCTGCATTATGTTTGATGTTATACTTTGATGATATTTTGATGTTGGCATGCTCAACTTGCATAGCATTACTGTTGGAACTAGACTTTACTATGTGTTCCTTCAACACTTGTTGGTGTCTAGTGGTGTGTTACACATTAAAAAGCATGTCCAAGCTACCCATCAAAACAGTGAGTGCCTCTCTCTGTTTTACAGCTTTCCGGGTCGGGTAATGTGCGCCTTTTTTCCAGTGCGAGTGTTTTTGAAATACATCAATACCTAATATGTTGTCCATCATATGTACAGTTCTGTAGAGCAGCATTGCCGCGTGGGTTTGACAAAATGCATTTTGTATTGTTTTCATGGCCTTATGTTTTTTTGTTCCCCCCCCCCCCCCCCCCTTTCTCTTTTTTTTTCTATATGCACCACATCATACACCCATGCATCATTCAGTTCTGACTGCTAGCATAGCGACTGATCTAGAGCCTAACAAAGGGTTGTCCTGCCATTAAAACCGCATAACCCCATTCTAGAGACTACCACAGCTCTGGTTTGAATGTAATGCACATTCAGGCCGGAGCGCTGCTATACCCTGGTGTGTCGGTTATTGTACTAACAGCAGAAATCTGGATTTGTCTTTTTGCTGTTTGATTCAGGTGAGCCTGACAAGGAGCTAAACCCCAAGAAGAAAGTGTGGGAACAGGTGCAGCCTGACTTGCGCACCGACAACCAATGCGTGGCCACCTACAAGGGGGCAGCCTTTGAGGTTGCTGGAAAAGGAGTTTGCAAAGCTCAGACCATGACCAACAGTGGTATCAAATAAAAGCTTCTGAACCATTTCTCCATAGCTCCAGCCTGCCAGAAGAATATGGCCAAGACTTGGTGAACTTGAACCAGGACGGAATCTGTGACAACTGTAGCGCTTTCTAATGGCACTGATGAACGAGAAAATGATAATAAAGAGTTTAAACCGTTAGACTAAGTGATTAAGTGGTAATAAATGGTCAAATGTCACTATGCTTTAGTTTTAGTGTTCTCTTTCAGTCTATCTTCTTATGATGGAGGTCGAAATAGGTCACTGCAATTTAAAATGAATACTGCATTTATCACACTCTCCCACGCACACATCTCAGACATCTTTTCATCATCTACTTTTTCCTTCTCCTTTAGACAGTATTTTTTTTATGTCCTTCCAAAGAGCAATTTCAGAACAAAAGACAATTAACAGGCTGTTGGATGAGGTTTATTCTCTCCATTCTGCTCTAGCTGCTCTTGGCCCCTGGCAGCCATGTTGATCATTTGGCTTTATCGTCCCTTCGAGAAGAGCACGGCGGAGTTTCCCTCAGGAAGTCCCTGCTGAACACTCGCACTAGCGTTCGACCCGGTCCCCTTAGGCTGACGGATTTATATTTCCCAATTGCGTCAACAGTAATTAAGGCCATGATTCTAGCCCGACATCTGTAGCAGCGTTGTGCTGAGTTGAACATGGCTAGCGTTTTTGTTTTGATACAAATTATGGTCTTTCAGTCGAGCACTGTTAGAGTTTTATAACTGTTGCTTCATTAGACTCGACCCAGTTTGCGCACCGTCCGCCTCTGAAGACCACCTTTGTTTTCTTTCTCCTTCATATTCTTATTCTGCTCAGTTTTCTGCTAGCTTCTCATGTCTCCTTCATATTAAATACTCTGAAAGTTCTACAAATAGCCAACTTTTAATACATTTGACTTTTGGATGAAAAGTTTACTTTTGGATGCAACTTTTCATTACAAGGACGGTATAGCAACATGGGTCAAAAGGTTAGACACAACTTCTCAGAAGGTTTCCTTATTTTTATCTTAATGCTTTACTTTGGAATAAAATGGAAGCCATACGACTGTAAAATAGCACTTTTTATACAGTCCACCCTAAAAACCTCCAGAATGGAACTTTACAGGAGGATGAAAACAGCTTTCTTACCCTGCAATGGAGGCCGATATTTTTTCCAAGCAGTTTTGGACCAATTTAATTGGTCTGTTTGTCATTAATATTCACTAAACTGAAAGAGTAAATTGTGCAACCAAAAGTCTGTGATACATCAAGAGTATATGTGGTATATCAGGATATGTACTGTTTCAGACATCTCATCAGTTGGAACTGTTCAGTGTAAGCCTGTAGAGTCTTCAAGATCACCAAACACATCCATTTAGTTGGGTGTTTCTAAACTTTTGACTGATACTGTGTCTGGTCATTAATTCTTGATGGGTTGGTCACACCCCATTTTTGAAATCCTTCCATCATAAATGGATGGCTTTAAATTCCATGACCTTGTCCTTGACTTTTGGAAACCCTGAGACCTTAGCCAACACGTTCTTGATGAGCTTATACGTATAGTGTACTGGGAACTTGGTAGACTCCAGGCAGTCTGGGTGAGCCATAAGCGAGTTGTAATTGGGGCGAGTGTTTGCCAGATTCAGCTCTAGCCACCACACATGCGCTGTGATTAGGGGAAAATTAAAAAGTCGTCACCACGTGTCATGCTTGGGCGCATCTTCCTCTTCCCTGCAGAGCATTCCAAGCCTTTAACAAAGTCTAGCCGTGCACCACGTTATAGACTGGGTGGTCTGTTTTAGTCATTTGGTTTCCGATGTAAAGATAAGGCCTTGTTAGGAGTGCAGTGGTTGATGGTGGACGGAACATGCAGCTATAAAGATTCCTAATTGACCTGGCCAAGACTTTTTTTCTTCTTTGGCTTTACACAAATCCTCAAATCGTTCACCGTGAAAAATGGAACAGTGCACAAGCTGATTTTCAGCTGCTGCCTTCTAAATTCAAATTTTGCTTTGCTGAGCTGCTTGTTCCTGCATGAAGTCAAATTTCTAGTGAACTCACTGGTCTAAACTTGGCTCAATCTGAACCACTGTATCAATATTGTAATCACTGTTAAATTAGCTATAACCCAGAATACCGTTCTTCTGAAAATACAGTACAAGTGCTCCAGGAGAGCAAAGAAGAGTGAACTGGCCAAGATACAGTAGCACTAGTTTAAATCGACCAATATAGAGTCTATAAGAACTCATCAGGGTTAGCAAACAGCAAATACTGAAGTGTTTAGAGGGCGCAATTTTCACTTGATTGCAGCGTCAGTACGGCATCATTCAAAATTTGGTTTGTTTTGGTTTGTGCGGCCTGGATCGCTTGAGGAATGTTTGGGGAGTATATACCATGTCACTGTGATGGATGTGTTTTCAAACTGTAACTTCATCCGTGACCATGATCGTCCAGAAATCGAGTGTTTCACTTAATGTGTTGATTGCGCTGAGGGGAGGTTACGTTGCCTCATAAGGGCTTCATGTGGGGCTTCCTATGAGGGTGATGGTAAAAGGGCATTAAAGATTTCTTTTAGCTTAATATACACTCATCATTAGAAGAATATTTGCACAAATAACTGCACCCAGTAGGAATCAGCAAACAGGAATGAAACTTGGTGGGTAACATCGTGAGACATGCGAATGATTCAAGTTTCAATGTGACGTAACCAAGAATGCTCTTTATCGCTGTACCTGACTGACCCAACAGCCACGACTGTGGACATTCAGCGAGAAGTGATGCCCTCCATGAGTCATCCTGTTATTGCCAGCACCAGTCAGCAGACGGCTGCACGACTGAGAATTACATGCACGCAGATCGTTACGACGACTACCCTTAACACCACCTCAATGTCGTCAAAGACTGCAATGGTGTCGTGCCAGACTGTCATGGAGTGACTCAGAATGGCAGCAGGTCATCTTCAGTGACAAGTCCCGCTTTTGTCGTGGTGGAGATGACTAACAAATCCGTGTGTGGATGAACGCTTTGTTGTCACACATCACATGTCCAGAAGGCCTGGTGTCACTCCACCTCCACCCCTACCACACAATCTGTAGAAACTGTGTGAGAATATTTAAGATGCATGGGATGGATTATCACAGGACACCATTAGGAACCTCTACAACTCCATGTTGAGACATCTGGCATGTTGCGTTAGGAAACACGGCGGCCCTCCACCATACTGAGAGACACTACTTCTGTATGTGTAGCTCAATAAATATTGCCCATATCAGTCTAAATGTATCATCATTTATTGTTCCTGGTAAACTTTATCTTCCTTCCCAATAGCATTGCAATCTGACACTTCCTTCTGGGTGCAACTACAATTCTTTTGAGGATGAATTTGCTAGTGGAACCTCATTTAGAGAATATGGTTTCCTTCAAACTGAAAGGTTTTCTCAAACAATTGACTGCATGTAGAGATATTAAAGTTTTGAAAGCCACTTTTATCAAACATATTTTGTTGAAATCCGTAAAAATATGTAGTGGTCTGATGTTGTAGGACTTGGCAAAAAGTTGTGCCCCAGAATCTGACAGACATCAAAAAGCGCTAGTGACAATAATGGCCGCTTATTGATTTACATTTCGTCTCTGATCTCAAACCCGCAACACATTTTCAGCGCCTTAATGTGGTCGAATGTTGTGACAACCTTGAAGAATAGTATTTTCCATATCGCTTTTAAACGAATGCAAACACGTCTTTTGTTTTGAATTCCTATTTTGCTGTGACATTGAATTAATTAACTGACAAAACAGGGCTCTTAAGGGCGATTGATTTTAAAAAGGCTTTACTATATAAACAAATCCCATCAAAGCATAACTGGGACTCTTGTGTACGCACAAGGGGATTGACAAACACATAATACATGGCATTGAGCTCTAAGGAGCCTTTTAGGCAATTCTTCAAAGGAAAAATCACTGCTTGACCAAACATCAATTACTCAAGACAATGCCTGAAACTGAAAATAATGCATCATTCAGGCTTCTACCACCCTGCCAGTGGATGCACTCCAAACGAACGCTAGCAAATAGCTGATGTATTACATTGGCTGATAGAGCCCAATATGCTTCTGCTTGAGAACAGAATCTGCTGGAAATGATCTTTACGGGCCCTGAAACCATTTCCTGGAGGCGGGTTATCCCTGTATACTCTGGAGGAGTCAGGAAAGAAAGCATGTGCTGAATGACTCTCAGGGGACTGTGTTTGGCTGAAGTTGAAAGCCAAGCTTTAGGATGCTGATGTGTTGTGGTGTCCTCTGCTTCCTATAAGAAATCTATTAGCCGTATTTACACCTTTCTCTCTCCCCTCAAACAATAGTAGACAAGCGTATGTAAAAAGCTGGGCCCCACTCAAATGTCATGATGAGTTTCTTAGTTAATATACACTCATCATCAAAATAATAGTTGCACCCAGAAGGAATCAACTGACAGGAATGAAACGTGGTGGGTAGGTTTGACATCATGAGACATATGAACGATTCAAGCTTCACGCTCAGCCGTGCATGTGATGTAAGCAAGAACAGGCCTTATCACTGTACCTGACTGACCAACAGCCACGATTGCAGACATTCAGCGAGCAGTGACGCCCTCCATCAGTCATCCTGTTAGTGCCAGCACCATTGGCAGGTGGCTGCACAACACAGGACTACATGCACACAGACTGTTACAATGCCTACCCTTAACACCACATCAACATCACCAAAGACTGCAATGGTGTTGTGACAGACTGTCATGGAGTGACTCAGAATGGCAGCGGGTCATCTTCAGTGACGAGGCCCGCTTTTGTCTTGGTGGAGACGACCAACGAATCCGTGTGTGGAGGCACAGAGCTCAGCACCAAGATTTGTTTGTTAAAACGTTTCACAAGTCCAGAAGGCCTGGTGTCACTCCACCTCCACCCCTACCGCAAAACCTGCAGGAACTGTGTGAGAATATTCAAGCTGCATGGGATGGATTATCACAGGACACTATTAGGAACCTCTACATCTCCATGTCGAGACGTCTGGCATACTGTGTTAGCAAACATGGAGGCCCGACTCCATACTGAGAGACCTAACTTCTGTATGTGTAGCTCAATAAACATTACCCATATCAGTCTAAATTTGTCATCATTTATTGTTCCTGGTAAACTTCATCTTCCTTCCCAATAGCACTGCAATCTGACACAAAACTATTCTTTTGATGATGAGTGTAAAATTTGGGCAGGCAAATGTCATGTTGATTTTCTCATTTAAAATATGTAAACACATTCCCCTCAAAGAACACACTTCCAACAAAATTCCTATGCAGAAGTTAGGGCACATTTTACATTTGATGTCTTATTAAAATAAATAGAAAATGAGCACTAAAATATCCAGAAAAAAATGTCATATTTAAGTGTTCTCTGCAGAGGATGTGCTAACTTATTTGCACTCCAAACAATCATACATTCATTTATCATCTTAACCGTTGATTCTCCTTGGTCGTGGAGAGTTGCTGGAGCCTATCCCAGCATTCACTGGGTGGAAAGCAGAAAACATCCTGGACAAACTGCCAATCCATCACAGGGCAGACACACACGGTGCAGTGACATGCACTGTCCTGATCAATAACAATCAGCAACATATGATGAAAAATATGAAAAGTACAGTTGTGCATTGGTTATCAAGCCTCATGGGGTTAAATTGCTAATATAAGATAGTCGCGACTACTATTCATCCAGTAAGTCCAAGTCTGTATGATTTTTCTGACTGTTGAATTCTCATTATACAGCATCTTCTTGGATTGTTGTTGATAGGGACAATTTAGTGTCTCCAAATTGCCTGACTCCATGTCTGGCAGGAAACCCACACAGACACAGGGAGAACATCCCACATAGAAAGGACCCTGGTCATCTGGCCAGGGAATCCACCCCTTTAAAAAAAACAACCATTGTTTCAAAATCAACAGTGAGCCGCCACCTCTATGACCAGTAGCTTTTCGGTCAAGTTCCACAAACAAGCTTTTTTAGCCGTGTTTGGTGAAAAAAGGGGACAGAGAACAAAGAGCACCTCATACCCACAGTAAAATATGCTGGTGGCTCTTTAATGCGTTGGGCTTGTTTTCCTGCTAGTGGTCCACAACGTTTGGTTACGGTCAGTGGCATAAAGAATTTCATTCAGCACCAGAATGTTTGAAGAAAAAAAGAATCTGATTGCCTTTGTCAGACGGCCATGCTTAAGTCTTCTAACAAGACAATGACACGAAACACATGTCAAAATCGACATGGTTGCAGCAACACAAAATCAGGGTTTTGCAATGGCCCTCTCGGTCTCCAGACTTTCTGTGGTCTCGTCTGTAGTTAAACACAACAGAAAGAGGCTGAATGCTGTCATTCTCACCAAAGCAGCCTCCACCAAAAATACCAATATGGGAATTTGGAATCTGTATTTTTATGAAAACATTTTTCAAAAATATTTTGGACAGTAGAAGCATGAGGATTGCCCATTTGTTTAAGGCCAAAATATCACTCTTTACATGTGTGCTTCTTTTTGTACATTATTTTTAGGTCATTTTCATAAAGGGTGCCAATGTTCCTGGAGTACATTAAACTTCTTGAAGTTTAGTCTTTTGGAACTAGTAAATGGCTAGATGTTAATGGGATAGGAATAATAGACAACATAGACCAAACTAGTGAGACTGATTTGATATGAGCTTGACAGACAGAGTAACAATGCCTTACCTCAAATTCTAGTCCAATAACGCTTTTGCAACTCTGAGTTTTCAGTCCAGTGTGGGAGACATTCACTGTGGATAAGGTCACCATTATAGCATGAAGTCATGAAAAGTCATTACTCATGAAGTCATTAGTTATTACTAATTCAGTCATTTCAGTGCATGAGAGTACTCCATAATGGGGGCAACTGAATTTTGCCACAGCAGATCCCCGGTCAGTGCTGTAAATCCCCCACATTTTCCCCTAGCTAAAAGAGCTAAGAACGTTTGAGGCATTTTATGCAAAATCCCTAATGAAATTGTCTTAGGTAAGAGAAATCATATCTTATATTTCAGTCATTAAGGGAAAACGTAAGGAGCTTTATGGCACTCAGCACTTTGGAACTGCATTGTATGATCACATGAACAGAATAGTTCTTGGCCATAAATTCCACAGGAGAGTTTGGTTACAAAGGAGAAATGGTCCGCATTGTTAGGTCTGCTGGTGGATATATGGTGGGCCCTGGGAATCTTTTTATTGTGCTGTGACATATCATCACTGTCCAAAGTAAAACAAGTATCTCCAAAATGGCAACTTTACAGGAGAGGGCAAAAACCTCATTTAATATTAATGTAAGTCAATGGAACCAGACTTTTTTCCAAGCCATTTTGCGCCATTTCTGTTGGTCCATTCGTCATGACATTTTGACACAATGCAAACAACAACTCGTGATCAAATGATGCATAAAAAAATTGACAAAAATGGAGACACGTGATGATATAGTGTTCACTGTAGTTAATACGAGTTAACTTCCCAGTATGTAGGTTTTATCTTTCGAGTTATTTAAGTGGCTTGCATTTAGCAATCTGATTCCTTTTCTTCTGATTTTATGTCATATTTTCATTATGTTGATGCAATAAACCCAAAACAACAGCAAATCATGAGAAAGAGGCAAGTCTGAGATGGGGGCCTCTATGACAAGTCTTGGCTAAACGAATGCATCCTCTTGCTTGCATGTTTGTAGAAAGTCCTCAGAACTTCTGTGTTTCTGTGTGATGTGGATTTGGCAGAAACACTGAGCCTCAAGAGTTCATCCACCATGTCATCCTGCCCCGAGCTTTAAATCCCTCTCCACATGAAATTCATACTGACAGACTCAACAACACAGTCACATGCTGAACAGCTAAGTAATCCTTTTTGAATTGGTCTGTGATTCAGGGTGGCATGAAACACAGAATCATCAGGTCTTTTCACATCTCGACAGCAGCAGGGCCTGTTTATGAGCTCCATGCACCATTCGGCATGACACAGCTGCGAGGCAGAGCTCATGGCCAGTCGTCATTCCATTCTGTCTGGTGGCACATTGCAAAACACCATAAACCGACCAACATGCACCAATTAGTCAAGCCACTCATCACCAGTTCCTAGCATGTTGTATGTGTTAGTGTCCTTCTCAGGCAAATCCAGTCAGGACAAACCACTAAGTGTCCCACTAGTGCTCCTAACCGCACTAAGCACACCTGGGCTTTGAAGTATGGTAGAGGAGTAGCCAGGATGACCACAGGAGGGCAGAACCCTACCATTAATGCTGTCTAATACGGAAAAGGCTCCTGGACAGCATCAGTCAGAGCAATATAAAATCCTCAGAGACAACAGGCTTCTTTTGTATTTGTGTCTTATTGTTAAGCTGAGATGAAATATTACACTTGTCTTTAAGAACGACCCAAAACCGCAGGGTCTTCCTCCCTGTAGGCGCATTCATTTTTCAACATGTGCCTGATCACGTAGTGTATCTATTTTATGTAGACTCATGCAGATTTACAGCAGGCGCATAGTGGCAGATTCTGCAGCCTCTACTCATTCACGGCCTTCATGGCCATCTGAATTCCCAACCGTCCCAGTTGTTTTACAATGATGCCGTATGAGAAACCAGCAGATTTCGGAGTTCTGTATGTATCTAATCTTCCTTCCTCTCATACCTGTGTTACTGTACTTAGCAAGGTGTTAGTCTCCATGGTGGGAAAGTCCCCTGGGAGGGGAACTTTGAGGTGAAGATGACAATTAGCAAAAGACAAGGACATCACTGTCCCTCAGAGATCTCCACGTGAAACCCAAAACCCGACCGAAAGGGGTGAAGACCAGAAAACAGATGGCTTTTGGACAAATTAAGGCTTAACTTTAACACCCTTGGTCTGTTTTAGGTTACAGGCATCTCAGCAGCCTTTTTGTGTGAACTCTAACCAAAAGTGCCAGTTACTGCACCCTCGGTTAGCTTAATGTATTCTCAGGTTTGTTTGACGCTCTCGGGCTGGGACGTTACGCAGGAGACTTCAGCAAACCGTTCGGGACCTGGGAAAGAGATATTCAACGTGTCTCTCATTCTCCCATGTCCGTTTGAAGTTCTGGAGCGGGGCTTTCCGAAGATAGACTTCTCATATGAAAGTAATTTCTAAATGCGCTTGCGGCCAATTATCATCATGCGGCCAAGTGTAAGTGATATCGGTAGAGTTTGTCCTGCAAATTCAGCTTTGTCTTATGTTACATTCACTGTGCCCAGCCGAACAGCTGCTTTAACTATAAACAAAGGGAGAGGTACCGGTGCCCGCAGTCTCTAGCTGCCAAACTCAATACGACAGCCTTGTTTTCTTCAATTTGTCAATGGCATTTTGGGAAAGCCCTGCTCAAGGTAGCGCTGATCCAGTCTTTGTTTTTCAGATCCTGAGGAAGGGACGCGAAAGAGACATTGTCTTCCAGCAAATCTGCCAGAGAGGTGCTATATGACCTTTCGGTTGAATGCATTGAGAGGACTACACTGTGGATTCTGTAATTGAGCTGTTCAGTTAAAACAAAAACATTCAGAAAAAGTCTTTTTTTATTACCTAAATATCATTTTTCACTCCCATGGCTAAGATTTATTACCCAAGAGGGACTGTATACGGGGTATGAATATAGAATTTACAGACTATGATTGTCAGCATCAAAAGGCACAGAAGCCACTCATTGGTTTTCACAGCTGTCTCCATGGTCCAGAGGAGTCTGCCTTATGTCATGGAAAATAAGCAGCGGAATCAAAAGTGAAACAGCACTCGGCATTATTTCCATGCCCTCAGCCTTTCAGCCTCAGTGAAATAAGGCCTTGAGCATTCCTCCCGCAATAGTGCTAACTGGATAACAATAGCAATAACTCAAAACTTTAAATGACCTCAAACGGACCGTTCATGCATAACAAAAGGAAAGTGTTGTGCAATGACATTGTTAATTAAAGAGAAACATCTCATTCATGTTGACGTTAAGCGCTGATGATTGCCAGCCCAGCCATTGTGTTCAGAGCACTGCCCACACAGACCCAAACCCTGCAATTTAGGGTTTACCAACATAGGCCTGGGGGGATTTCTCCCTGCTGCCCTTTCCACCTCAAATCTTAATGAATGGGTTACAGACTTAGTGGAGACGAAATGCCGGGACTCTAAACTTGTAGAATTTTATGCTGTTAAGGTTACATAATTAAAATCGACTCGGAGAGAATAGATTCCAGATAATGACTACAATTTAGACTATGCACTACAGACTGGCATTGGCACCATTGTGCTCTGAATTTCACTACAGATGCAATGATCAGAGTAGGAACCCTGCAGTAAGGCTGGTCAGTTCAACACAATTTATCATTATTATAAGATATTAATGGTGGTGTGTCAGTGGCAGTCTGATTGGTTAACAAAGTGGCCTATCACTTTATCACAGTATCTTCAGCTGATAAGTAACAACCTCACTCTCACTCACCTTCTAACCTGCTTATCCCTCTGGGTCACGGGAGGTGCTGGAGCATAACGCAGCTCTCAAAGGGCAGAAGGGCAGGATACACCCTGGACAGGCCGCCAGACCGTGACAGGGCAGACACAGGTATACAAACGCTCATACCTAGGGGGCAATTTAGCATCTCCAATTCACTTGACTACATGCCCTTTCACTGTGTGAGGAAACCCACACAGACACGGGGAGAACATGCAAAACCCACACAGAAAGGACTCTGGATGTCCCGTCCAGAAATCGATCCCAGGCCCTCTTGCTGTTAAGCGACAGCGCAACCCACTGCACCACCATGTCATATTATGCTAACAATTGCTACGTTTCTGTTTGTCATCAGTAAATATAAAACCAGAAAATGGTCACATTAGGTAACTTTTATAAGATACTTGGGGTCACATTAGAAGAGTGCAACAGTAGGAGTATTCCAAAGTTTTTGCTGCCCCTAAGCTAGCTTTTCATGTGGCAGGTGTGACAGCAGAACAGCTACACAAAGTGAAACACCTCAGCATTTGAGATTGTGAGGTGCTTTACAGACTGGCTGCAACAAAACAACTTTTAGGACAATCAGGCAAACAATTAAAAAGCTTAGCTGAACCTGATATTGCAATAGTTTTATGGCTCTATCCGCCACACAACAGGCTGCTACTGCTTTTGGTGGAAGGAATGTCTAGCATTAAAGGGGCAATATGTAATATTTTTACTGTACTAAATTGGAACATGACCATCATATGTCATCACAGGTTAAGGAAACATGCTAAGTTGAGATTCTGACTTCTCTGACAATAATGCGAGTCTGTTTGTGTTTTGGCCTGTGATCGCTAGGCTGCTAGTAGGGATGGACATTTTAAGTAATTTCAGCATTCATGTACCCGCATTCATACTGTGGTCCGTGCAGCTGGGCTACAAAGGAACAGAGTATTTGAGAAACAGCCAGTGAAGTGACCCTAACTAGTGCTGACTAATACTGTCATACTAGCACATGCTAACATTCACTGCTATCCGGACACCGAAGGAACGGATGGGACAAATAATAAAAACATTGCAAACGTATACATAGGCTGATCAGTTTACAGTGTCATCACCTGCCACTGTAATGTTGAGCTTGTTTGTATAGGTTCAGTGTCCTTAACCTGGCAATCCGACAACTCTCTCCAGTATTATGAATTTGCACTGCACTACCCATTTTAAACGCTTACAGTCAGTGTTACATACTGTTCCTTTAAATAGCGTTGTTGCATTATGTTTTTTTTATTTTTATATGCTATTACTTCTATTGCTTATATGCTGCTGCATAAAAGCAATAGAACGGTAGAGGTTGGTATGTCGTGAATGTATCATACCCCGCGACTTTTACTGCTTAACTATGTCATGAAACGCTTCTCTGGGCATATCATATACATCATCAGTGCTTAAAGAACACTGATCGCGTGCATAGAGCACAGTCAGTCCTGATTAACTGGATTTAGTGCAAGTGAAATGTAGAATAAAATGTTTTGTATTTTTTCATGTCCAACTTCTTACACAGTAAACGTGGTAATGCATATCATCTGTCATAATCTGTCATGATTATATTACCAACAAATAAAAAGGTCATGCTCTATATGCTGATTTGCTGTGATTATGACAAGCAGAAAAGTACCAGTGGTGCCACAGAAGTGCACTGTTTCACATGAATGACACAATATTATTGTGTGGTTTCTTTTTGGGATATTCAAATATTATGTGCAAAATCAAAAAAGTATGCTAATGGAAGCAGGCTGGTTTGCTTGTTACTTTTGATTAAATTCCTTAATGTTAGCAAGCATCCAGTGTGGTGAGGCAGAGGATGCGAACTGCAACACACTTCACCATTAGCAGTGGTCACATGAATGTTTGAGGCTTAATCAGATGTATATGCGGTAAGTAGATTGATTACAGTGTTTGTACTACAAATACAGTTGCGAGAGAAAGTAAGTGAACTCTTTGGAATCACCTGGATTTCTGCACTGAATCCTAATAAAACGTGTTAGTTAGATTATTACATAACTCACTAAGAAGACACAAACATTGAACTCTTTATTTATTCAAAGCATTCTGGTGACAGTTTAGAACCTAGAAGGAATTTTATATGGCTGTCAAGTTGAATAATTTTCTCCAGGTAACAGGTAAGCATTGAGCTTCAGCTAAGATAAGCTAACCTTAACTAATTTATCAGGGCTGCTAGTAGGGATGGACATTTTAAGGAATTTCAGCATTCGTGTATTCGCTTTCATACTGTGGTCCGTGCAGCTCGGTTACAAAGCCATGGAGTATTTGAGTCACAGCCAGTGAAGTGACCCTAACTAGTGGACCCTAACTAGTGGCTGGATTATTGTAATAGCCTTTTAGCCGGATGCTCAAACAAGGCTCTACATAAGCTCCAGCTGGTCCAGAATGCAGCTGCTAGAGTCCTTACTAGAACAAAAAATATGATCACATAGAATTAGAAGAACCACAGCAGGTGGTCGAGCCTTTTCTTGTGTACCCCCGAAACTGTGGAATTTTCTCCCTTTATCCGTTGGGGAATCAGACACACTCTCTACATTCAAAACTAGACTCAAAACTTACTTGTTTGCACAAGCATTTGGCTGATATCATCTGTTTACCGCTATAATTTACATTTCTCCATAAATGGAACAAATACCAAAACTGGTTTCTCTCCCTCTCATCTGTCTTTTCTATGAGCTGAGCAACGCTGATGAATAACACTGAGGGGCTACCAGCACAGAGGAATTCTCTCCAGGACTCTCAGGACTACACACACTCAATTCACTCTGATCATGAACTCTATCTAGGGTCGGCTCCATCTTCGCAGTCACTACCGTCCTGGACCAATCAGACTGTATCTAATAGATGTTCTAAGCTCCTTTTCCTGTTAGTTCTGTCTTTTTCTCTTCATCCGGGATCGACCTGAGGAGGTTGGGTTCCGCCCTTGAGCCTGGTTCCTCTCGAGGTTTCTTCCTTACTCAAGGGAGTTTTTCCTCGCCAGTGTTGCCTCTGGCTTGCTCAAGGGGGGCTTGGACCCAGTTTCCCTTTCCTACGTCTGTACATGTCTCGTGTTTTTCTCTTTTCTTTTCCTTTATAACAAACTGATTTTCTGTGAAGCTGCTTTGAGACAACGTTGGTTGTAAAAAGCGCTATGCAAATAAATATTGATTGATTGATTGATTATTGCTGGAGCTTAGCATTTGCTACCTAGACTGGGATCTAAACCCCCGTCTTCCACATGGGGTGGTAGCTCTCTGGTAGGCAGTGGTGTTAATCACTGAGCCACACCAACTGCTGTCCCCCGTGTGTAGTACGCAGTACAGTAACAAGTTTTGAGCTACAGTGTAGTATACTAATACAGTCACATGACCAGTTATTTCACTTTTACCTCAAATATTAAGCTGTTATTACTGTATATACTGATTAGAGCTACCTGCTGCTAACGCTGCTCAGTTCATTGGAAATACATTTAGCCTAGCTGTTAACTACCCTTGGCTATTTCGCTCTAAAACTGAACCTCTAAAGAGAGTTCATCTTTTATTAAATCTTGAGCATCTTTTATTAAATTTCGGACTTGTATATTTTAACTTTCTGAGGTTCATTCTGATGAAAACATACCCCACTACCATCACTACACCCACATTTATACTCGGAGTGGGCTGCGTTTTGCTCCTCAGTGTTACCTGCCGCCATTTTCTTTGGCTGAAGCAGGCTGAGGTGGTGAGGCCGCAGTGCATGATGGGATGCAGTACACCATGAAGATACCTCCCCCTGTATTCTAGAAACTCTGACTGGAGTAGATTACCATCCAGGTATCTTCAGTGCACTACAGATTTACAGTTTGGTTGCACACTGCATACTACATTCTACTTTTAGGTAGATGTAGTACGAGAGTAGTATGTAGTATGTCATTTCGAATACAGCCTAAGTGAACCCTAAGTGAAAAAATTTCGTTGAGGAGGATTTTTTGACCATTCCTCTCTGCAAATGCGTTTCATTTCATCAGCATTTCTGGGATCCTTTGCTCGCTCAACCCTCTTCTGGTCATATGACCAGAATCTCAAAAGAGTTAAGGTCAGGACTCTCACTCAACCATTCCTAAACACAAATCTTCTTCCTTTTCATCCATTCTTTGGTTGATTTACTTGTGTCCTCTTTCCTCCAGATGTAGTGTTGCGCCACTTGTCTCTTCTGTCCATACAACATTAAGGAACATCCATTTGTGATGAACCACAATGTTTTTTTGGACAGTAGTGCCTTTCTCCATGATGTCCTTCCAAGAAGACCAGGGTGTTCAGGGTGTTTCAATAGTGGACATATGAGCACAGGTTTGTGCAGTTTGTAGAGTCCTCTTTCCGGATTGCCCACTCTTGGAGTGATCTTAACAGGATGGCCACTCTTAGGGGGAGTAGCAGCAGTACTGACTTTTCTTCATTTGACACTTTAACCATGGACTGATGCACACTCAGGTCTTTAGCAATGTTTTGTATTGTTTTCCAGCTTCATGCATGTCTTTAACACGTCTTACGGGGTACTCTTGTCATATCATCCAACTCTATGATTCATGATTCTCTACTTTTGTGACTAGATGAAAAAAATATGCACAAGCCCAACAGAACTCCATGTGTGCATGGGAATCTGGTGCGTAAATTGCCTCTACCCTGATTGCTTACTTAGTCGGCATGCTCCACCTCACCCAATTGAACTACAATAGAGATAAGAGACTCTGGAAAAGGATGACAACACACTTCACTTTTCTTGACAGAGGAAGAGAGATGGGAAGTGACCCCTGGCCTTTGCACCCCATCTGGCCTCCATTAGGCCCCCAGATCGCCCATTTCACCAGGTGCCCCCCCACCGTTTCAATCACGTCCATCACTCCATCTGATGTCATTGCGCTGCACACACACATACTACGCTCAATGTCACATACCAGTGCAGGACTGCGGCATCGATGCTATCTATCCTCCTTGCCTGAAGCTACGGATTCAGTTACACCGGTAAACATCCAGGTCTGCGATAAGAGACTTCAGTGCAAGATTGTTCCCTCAAACAAAGATGACAATGCCATGTAAATCATTCCCCAAGATAAGTGAGTGGTCTATTGCAGTCTGCTTGTGTTTATCTAAGGCCTTCCTCATCTTTAAGCTCCACTGCCAGTTGTGCGATTGCTCCTTTCTCAGGGTGGTGAGCGTGCAGCTTATTTATATAATCTCTCTCTCTCTTTGTCTGCACTGGGCAGGGAACTCAGCGTTCTTTCGTGTTTGGGTACAAATCATTGTTTAATTGCGTGTGATGTTCTACACATGTTGGCTGAGAAGGAGTATTTGGGATTACCCATATGACTAAACCCAGGCAGTCATAACTTTTCTGAGCTGTCCAAAGTGCTGAATCAGAGAGGATGTTCTATATCGGACGTGATTTATTACGTGCAGCGCTATTCCAGCGTCCCTTAAATCTTATAGGATGGAAGCATCTGGCCAATCTCACGGCCAATGGGTTTTTGAAGCGAGTGCCAGGTCTTGTTTGACAAGGGTGGGAATGAGGGGCTTGGCTTGTCAGGCCTGGATGTTTCTGTAGCAGTATAGACCTATTAGTTGGACAAGAAGAATGGGCAGCATGGGAGTAGTGCACTTTTTCTCATAGTGGAACAGTGAAAAGCGTCCCACTAAAGAATCACGCTGAACTGTCCCTCAGAGACGCTTAGATAAACACACTACCCCAATAGGCCCGGTGTCAGGTTACCGCAAGAGCCAAGGTGAAAGAAAAGAGATGCAGAGCATTGTGCAAAGCATTGTGGTCTCGTCTACTCCCCCTTTTTCTTTTCCAGGTTTTCTTTTCTTCTTGTTTTTTTGTTCTTGGTGACTTTTTACTGACCGGACACCACTATCGATTCTCCAACAAACACAAAACAATGTCTTTTAAGGAGCAAAAACAAAAGGCTTGGAGATCTGATCTAATAATTGCATGTGCTCGTTTTTTTTTTTTTTTTTTTGGCAGGGGGTGGGGGGGTGTTGATGGTTTATCCCAAGGTTGAAAGCTAGCCTGAGGACACACTTAGGCAGAGGTGTAGCCAGAGAAGTGCTCACAGCCTGTCTCCGTGAACGGATTGGCAAAAGAGCTGCCGACATGAAAGAGAAACCAGAAATTGGCTTGAAAGTAAAGGCAAGGGGTCAGTTACAGCCACTGTCATCACCTAAAAAAACTCCACCGAACCAAAAAGCCTCATAGGGATGGAGAGACCACAGGCTGACCCCTGGCAAAAGAAGATGAGCAGACTTCAGCTTTTATAAGACTGGAGGTTCAGCACGGGAACCGCACAGAACATGAGTGGGAAAGCAAACGCCAAGACACGTCTTCGACTCAAGCCTCGTTGATTTTGAAACTCAGTGACATGATATCAGAGCTTTGGGAGCTTTGGGTCAATGCGTTCTCCTTTCTTTTAGTAAGCTAACAAAATCCACTGTCGGTAGTGACCGGGCACATGCTACAGATGCAGCAGATGGAGTGTAGGTTGAAAAAGTGGAGTATGGAGTATTCCATCAATCTCGGTTTCAAAATCGAGGGCTAACAACTACAGACCACTTATTGGGTTTGAGTATATTAGAGGAAAAAAAGCAGGCATTAAAATGCTATGAAAAGCTCTAGTGACTCTACGGTCTCCACAGCCACCCACCAAGATTTGGAAACCATATCAAAACTGCCACTCACTGCGGTCAGGAGCTCAGCAGGGCGGAAATGTACGCGAAGCCCTCGAAACCTCAGAAACCTCCAGACAAGTACCATTAGAAGCCTGTTTTGTTTGACAAATACCAAATAGTGCTTCACGTTACTGAGAGTCTCTCGGCTTCACGCAGAGCAAGAAAGAAGGTTACATTTAAACGGGATAATCCGTCCGCCTTTTTTCATTTGACCCCTAATCAAATAATGCAGTGCGGTGATTAAGAGCCTTTCTCCTCCAGGGAGAACTTTCCGGTCTCACGAACAGCACACAGGCCACATTAAAAAGCAGACTTTCCGGGGGGCTTTATGTTGTTACGGTTAGCCCTCCTGACTTTCATTTCTCTGCGGCCATTTTAATGAGTTTTTCGAGAACATGTGAGAGGCTCATTCTACATGTTTTTTTCATTTTGTCAACCAAAATTTGAGTAGTTATGTTTTCGAGTCATACATAATGCTCTGATTGCTCAATTCGAGGCCTTGCTGTGCACCGGGGGCTCTTTCAGGCCATGTAAAACCCAGGCCTAATTCGAATTCCCTGCTAGCCTTTTGATCAGGCTTAAAGAATAAATAATACAATATGCCGTCATGAATATATGAACACCCAAAAACATTAAAAACACCTTGATGGGAATAAATCATTTTGGGCTGATATGAACTGATATACATCGTAAATACTAATGAGGCCTCTCTAAGCTCACGCTCTCACACAACTCTCTCCTTATATTCCATGTCCGTGGTACACTTGCAATGTGCTCACTCCGCAGTTTGTTTTACAGCTGTTGTTCCAATTTCCATGGATACTTAGCATAATGTGGGATCATTAGTTATACAGCAACAAGTGTACTGCCATTTGCCCAAAAAGGAAGGTCTCGGGAGAGCACTACTGTTAATTTGTCATGACAGTGTGGAGTCGGGTTTTTTTGATATAAAGGGATCGATTTACCCGCCAAAGAATACATCATTCCTCCCACGGTGGGACCCGGGCCGGTGCCTTGGCTGATGGCAGTAAACAGATCATATTATTTCCAGAGGTGTGTGGAAGTAACGTTACCTAGAGTCTGGATTGAAAGTCCTTTCTTCTCCTTTCTTGAAAGTGCAAGTGTTTCAGCATGATGTAGAAACCCGTGTGCAATCATAGAAAGCAAAATGCATCTAAAGAGCGAAAAAGAACATTATGGGGCAGTTCCATTGTAGGTGGGGTACTTTCATGGACATGGACCAAGCCTGATCTCAGACAAAACTACAACACCAGCATTGCTTAACCATTAAAATCCCCATTAGTCTAGTCTTAGGCTGGTTCTCTCTGGGTCTGGCAAAATGGACCTATGAGTATGAGTGATATTGTTTAGTAGCAATAAGTCAAGGTCACGGGATTAAATGATGAAAGCTGATGATGTTAACTTGCTTCTACTAGATTCAATGGGCCTCATTCACCAACTTTTCCTATGAATGCATTGCTTCTTGAGACCCCCTTACGCAGTTTTCACAGAGATCCTGATATTCCCCAATGTTTTCTCATTTGGGATTAGTTCTTAGGTAAGAACTTAAGAATCTACACACCCTTAAGAGCACAAAGGTATGAACATTTCTGTGGTTTAAGAGCACATCGTGAATCTGACCTAGGCTTTTTATTAGGATCTTTCTCAAGAATAAATCTTAGGAAAAAAACCTTGATTGAGGCCCAATGAGCTAAAGAACTGATCATCGTCACTCTAACTGGACTACGCTTTTGTGCCGTTTGTCATATTTTGACTTAATGGTCTGTTGCTTTTACACCAGAGGTGATAATGGTCCCAGGGTTCTGTCTCATTTCTGGTCCATAAGAAAGGCTACCGTGGGCTGAGAATTCGTTTGGCTTTACAGACAGTTTGTGGCAATGGAGGTTCCACTGAACACCAAATATGAGTCACTAGCTTGGCAGTGCACATATTAAAGCCACGTATTTCTCACATTGGATGAACATAATGCTAATGATCTGGAAAAACACAGAGGAGGTGAGCAACGTGACTTTAAAATGCACTGGATAAGTGGGATAATAGCAAAAGTCAACCACAAGAAAAAAAAAATAATCCGAAAAATTCCAGCATTTCTTACATTGTGTTCTGATGAGCCAGATTGTGGTGCTAAGTATTTACTCTCTGGTAAGCCTCAGAATACATGTCCAAATAGTAGAGATCGTGGTGTACAACAGTGCGGCTTTCATGAGTCTTTTATCTGATGGGAACAAACCACCTGCTTGGAGGGCTCAGTAGAGCTTTTTTCCCCATTTTTCCAGGTGGACTAAGTGTGTTTTTGCCAGGAAAAACACTGTATAACATCTGAATCAATGCAAATAAACATAAGTGCAGGACAAATGTAACAATAGACACAGGTCTCCTGACTTGCACTCCAACCGTTGCACGGGTTTGTTCAATTCCATCAGCAGCAGCATTATTTAATTTAATGACGGCTTGATTAGATAAACAAGGTATTGGACGCCAAATACTGAGGTTCTTTGAGGAGAGCTTTGGAAATAGTTAAGCCACACACACACACACACACACACAATATACTGTTTTTAATAGTAATAGTATTTAGACGCCTAAGACTTAGTTGTGAATAGGGTCGGGAATAGCTCGTATCCAGGTTCCTGTGAGAGTTTCTAGAACCGATGTGTGTGTCTGGAAAAGAGGTCGAGCAGCTGGTGTCCTGGTGCAGTAGCAACCACCTGTTGCTGAACGCATAAAAGACTGTAGAGATAGTGGTAGATCTCCGGTGCAACATCCCCTCCCAACAACATCAATGGCTCTGTGGTTTCCACTGAGGAGTCTCTCAAGTTGACTGAAGGGCAGGGACTTCCAGGTAGGAGGGGTACAGAATTTCCGTAGCTACGAGAGCGCAGCAGAGAAGATACTCAACCTGCCACAGTCCCTGATAAACCAGTTCAGTTTAGGGACCTCCAGGTAGGAGAAGAACACATGCTCCATAGCTAAAAGACCATGGTAGATGAGATATTCAACCTGCCATAGTCCCTGATGAACCAGTTGATTTGTCCTCAGTTCATCTTTAACCGTATTATTTGGATCCTTCACCTTACAAGAACAAGCCAGCACAGAACCAGAACATCAGATGTAATCTGTCAACGCTTCAGTATATTCACAACAGCAGGGACATGATGTGCGCTGGCAAGATTATAGCTGACTTCTCTCACCCTGAACATCATCTCATCCAAGAATTTCCCTCTGGTAGAAGATTCAGGGCCATCGAAGCCAACACAGCTAGACATGCTAACAGATTTTTCCCCAGAGCGCTTAACCGCAGTGGACACCTTGCACTTTAAATGGAACTTGACGGCGCTTCTTACTGAGCCATAGTCGGATCTGCACAACTGTACAAATGTTCACATCATTACGTACATATTCCTATATTCATCCATTCTGTCTCATATTCTGTTCATTTTTATATAATTTTTATACCATGTTACATGATTTTATTTATCATTTTAATGTCTTTTTTATTTAGAATATTTGTTAACCGTCTGTTCTGTTTAGTATTTTACATGATGCACATTTGTACATTCACCAAGGCAAATCCCTTCTGTAGTATAGCTGGCAAAATAAAAGGATTCTGATTCTAGAAAAACATTTTAGTGTAGAATCTGGCTTCATATAGTGCTGGGAATTTGGCCCCTAATCAACATCACTATTGTTACCAGCAACTATACTGCAGGGACAATAAAAAGCTTTGTGAAACGGTCCAGCGAGTTGATTTGAGCACTTTATCTAATAGCCACGATGATCCTACCACTTCAGTGCCTTTGCGTAACTAGACCCAGATTAGTGTGGCATCAGAGATAAAGCTGCATGAGCATAAGCCGCGATGCCCCTGAGATCCGGCTCGCTGCTGACGACTGACGGGATAGTGGCGGGTGCGGGAG
>CM067478.1:31282368-31292650 GCA_034552555.1 Semaprochilodus insignis | reverse complement strand
GGGGCGGGCGGGGGGGTGCGCAGGTAAAGCTATCCTGTGGGAGCCGCCCCATTTGTGTGATCTGCCCATTCAGGTGGCGTGGGGGAGGAAGGATGTCTCCTGCCTTGATGAAACTCTGGCGTCCCTTTTGTTGTTTGTGAAAACAAAACAAAAAGAGTTAGAGAGCCAAAAAACAGAGGAGGAAGAGGGGGGTGGCGGAGGGGCGGTCGAGTCAGTCAAGGACAACAATGCAGTCTGCTGACTGGAAGAGACATGATGTCACACACAGGGGTCCCTGGTGAGGGTTCAGGTAGGGCGGGGTGCCCTCTCCTCTCACCCGCACACACGTTGTAATTCCCTCCATTTTTTCCCTCTCTCTCTCTGTCTCTGTCTCTCTCTCTTCCCCATTTCTGTTTTTCTCGTCATATATGCTGCTATCTTTAATTTCCTGCATTTCTCTCCTTTTCCTACCCAAATATCTGTTCATCTCTTCATCTACCTCTCTTTCATTCCCTCCATTTTCCTTCAGTTCTCTTGCTTCCCAATATCTGTGATTCTCTTCATCTACCACTCTTTCATTCCCTCAATTTTCCTTCCCTCTCTCTCTCTCTTTCTTCCCAGTATCTGTGATTCTCTTCATCTACCGCTCCTTCATTCCCCCCATTTGTCCATCTTTCTCTTCTACTTCCCCATTTCTGTTCTACTCTTCATCTAGCTTTTTTTCTTCTCTTCATTATTACCTTTTCTCTGTTTTTCAACTTCCATATGTCCCTCTCTCTGTCTCTTTTTCTGTTTTTCATTCTTTCATTCGTATGATTCTTTCTCTTTATATCTTTGTCTGATTCTCTTTTACCTTCATTTTTCATAGATCATGCCTTTATTTTTTTCCTTTGTATCTCTCCGTGTTTCTTCATGCATGAACATGTGTTGTGAGTATACGTTCGAGTGTGCATTTGTGTGTGTGTGTGTGTGAGTATGCACGTCTACGAGTGTGTGAATGAACACATTGTGGGAGTTGTCAGGTACATAATGGGACTCCTCACAGCTTCACTTCCGCACTGTGGTCATTCGAAACGGCCATTTCCAGGTCGTTTATTCAGGCCTCTCCCCAGTGAGCGCGTCCCGGCCTGCAGAAGCTTGCTAAAGGATCGCTCCCAGGGGTCCAGAACACAGCAGCAGGCATGCAGGACTTTGCCCCACTGCACTGTTCACTACCTTACCAATTGACTCGCCCAAGACTCAGAAATTCAGAGAATGTTTTGATATACGTTCATCAATGAGCACAGAAGCCACAACATTATTGCATCGCATTAGTAAATGCTAACAGTATGCATTAATGTAGAAATCCAACTGATTTATTAATCTCGCTCCCACTAGAATTTGTCCTGCTCCTGCTCACAATGTATACATTCCAGCCTGCTCCCAACCGCAATACTGTACAAAGCAAATTTTCACATTTTAACACTTTTCACAAATAAATCATTTTCTCCTGAAATAATCATGATGGGAAATGACTGCCATACGTCAGACTTGCCTTTAGTCAGCTCAACTGTAGTATGTTGGCCTTTAGAGCACAGCTGAGGCCGATTGACCATCTAAAGGCCTCAACACTTCTGCAACACAATAATACAATTCATGTGTTGTTTATGTGGTTGGTTACTATTTAGAATTAGTTTATGACTTTCTGATTAATCACCTGTTCTTCCCTTATGTTAATGATGCATGCCAATTATTGTGTGACTATTTATTAATTTGCTCTATTGATTCATGTTATGCCACTACTGGACACACTGCATTGGTTAACCACCTGTTCCCAGGCATGACACTGAAATTTTGATTGTGGTGGGACACGGAGAGTCTGCTGACCTCTACTCTGAAGTACAGTGTTCCACTTCTGAGAAACCTCAGGCAGGTCTTGATTATTGACCAGAACTAGGCTCTTCCTCTACACATGCACATATACACGCATACTAATACAAAGTAACATTTCTTCGGAAAGATTGTTTTGTAAATGATACCGCATGCCTTGTCCATGCAATTACCGTTCTTAATGAACATGCTGAAAAAGGGTCAGTTCCCGGGTGGTCACGAACAGACCCCAGACGGGAACTTGGAAGGCTGTGGTTCCGCAAATACCTTTCAGTTCTAATGTATGTGCAGTCACAAGCCAAGACTCCAAGTGGGAGCCTTTACCTCATGTCCCACTGCTGTGTAGGCCTGCTAAGGGGTGAGGCGGAAAAAAAGAACACCTTATGGGCTGCGTCTAGAAACCTTGCTTTTCTTACTGATTCTCCTCCATTACCCAGCGGTTGGTATAGTGTAATGGGTTACACTGCTGCCCTCCATGCTCTACAATGGGTTTCGATTCCACACCTGGGCAACCACCCTACACTATACCAATAAGAGACCTTGGGCAAGACTCCTGACGCTACCTTGGCCTACTTGTGTAAATGTAAACTGTAAGCTGTAAGCTCTGGATAAGAGTGTCTGCTGAAAGCCATAAAAACCCAGACAATGATTTCAGGGCACCATCTTACCAGCTGTCTGACTAATGGAGGAGACGAGAGAAGCCAGTTTAAATATAAGTGGCTTCAAGTGGCAGATACACCAGTGGCTGCATCCAGAAACGTTGGCTACTGCTCCTGTCCTCCCTCTCCCTTCCTACTGCTCCTCTCCTACCTGGTTTCTGGATGATGGAAGAGAGGAGGAAGATTGGTAGGAAAAAGCAATAACTTGCAGGGTTTCTGGACGCAGCCATGGTGTCACCTCAAGCAACAAGTATTGCTTCTAAACAACAGCACATGATTGCACTATACATAGCCTGCTCTGGCCCTTGTACTGTGGTTCTGTAAACACTGACCATGTCATATTAAACCAGGGCCCTGAAGGAATATTGTTTCATTCCTCTGTCTACTTATGTAAATAACTGGGACGACAATAACTTCTTCTTGATCCTGAGCTTGATCAATGCCACAGACCACATTATGCAGGGCCAATGAAGAACACCACCACTCTTTCCACACTGCGGCAAGCCATAGCATGTGACCATTATTGTGCAGGGCTAAGCGAAGAAATGCTATTGCCTGTAGCCTCCCCAACCAAATCTCACCATGTGTTTCTGACTTCGGCTTGATTGCTAACAGAGACGGCCGGCTCCAGCTTTGGGCCCAAACCTTCATTCTGACTCTGTGGTGCAGCCAGTGATACACCGGCACCCCGGCTCCATTGTGTACCAAGGGAACCTATGGGAGGACTTATGGACTTACTGATTCATGGAGGGCTCCGGTAATTGTTTGGTCTCTTTATTTAGACACAGGAAATTGTACCCTTTGCCACCCAGAAGCACTCAATGGTGCCTATCCAGTTAAACTGCTAAAGTGAGACATCGGGACAATGGGTTCTTTCTGGAGATGAGGGACAAACAGTGGACACGGATGGAATGAGGGGGGCTGGAGAGGCCCTCTTGGGAGTAGGAGTGGCAGTGTCATCGTTTTGAACCGTTGAAAGGTGCACAATGCGGGAGGATATCATATTTTCCTGTTTGACAAATGGATCCCCAGCACTGACTAGGCCAAGAGCGCTAACCCTCATGCAGGGTACGACCAGAACGAAAGTGTAGACTGCAGGAGCGAGCAAGATTGCTGGCAGGCACCCACCGCTAAATGTGTTTCAGCAGGGCGATGTCCTCACCATAGATCAGCAAACCTCTAATTGAATGTTAAGTGTCAAGCCATGCAATGGCAGGCTGCAGTGTTTATCGAGATTCTGCTGAAAGACTGCAACGCACATACACATGGAGACGGTTGGTATGCCAGCCTAAAGGCAGTCGGAGAGAAAGTAGCCATCTGATGGCCATAAAGCACAGCCAAACAGCTTCTCCTCCGAGAGTGTTGATTGAGCCTTCATAACACTGGCGACCACAAGAGGAAGATGAAGCGAAAGGCACCCGTAAGCGCCTGGTCCTGGAGCCGTCGTGGAGGCACTCACATAATAAATACTGGCAGTGTTTGCTTGCAGGCAGTCATACTCAACCCCAAGCATGCTGAAGATAAACTGAGGATGTAAACTAAGAGGAAACAGGCTCACCCACACAAACTGTCACAAATCAGGGTGACAGAAGAACAGTAATCCCTCCATTACACTGACACTTCTGACTTGGGCATAACAGCAATTGAATACATTCATATTCAATTACATGTAGTGCTTTGGATATGCCTCAGAATGGAAACAGAAAGCCTACAGTGTATGCCACAGGACGGACCACACGTTCACACTGTGAAGTATATTACATGCTCAAATCCACTTTAAACATGCACAGACGTTTAGTGTCTTCGCTGCTCGAATGCACCTGACTCTCCTTATCAGCTTATTAGACCCAGTGAATTAAAGCATGCTTGTTGGAGCTGGAAGATAACTCTGCAATGCTGTGACCTGGAGCCACAGCTGTGCCCGCAAGTGATAGTGGGCAGCATATCTATTGAAATTGTTCCTCAGGTATGAGTTTTGTCATAATTATTATAGGGTTGTCACAAATAAGCTTGGATATCACAATGTACAATCAGTGCAAACCATGCCAGCCTTAGCCTGTTTAGCCGAGTGAGTCATGGATATTTCACCTTTTACATGAAAATTAAAGCACAGCAGTCCCTCGGTCTCCTCCCGCTGTCTAGTCCATTTCATATAAACTAGTCTACTTTGTTGTCAAGGCTGTGGACATAAAGGAATTGTTGGTCTTTTGGGGTTAGCATGGACACCAGAGTAATTGCTGCATTTCCGGCTAAGATGCCACCTAATTTAGCACAGCACATCATGAGCCAGCTGACTGTAATATTTTCCATACTCTAGGAGCGTCCGATGGTCAGAGGCACAAACGTATGGTACAAACAGATGACTTCAACAAAGCCGAAGTTGGCTTCTTATTGTAATATCCATCTTAATATAGTACAACAGTTACACATATACACACATAGAATCAAACTGCTGCTCCATTTAAGGTGTCTGAAATAAATAATTCAGATGTTAAACAACATTTAGCTCCATTTTTGCCAGGCCTGCAGGAGTAGTGTCAGAAAGCGATGCTGACATAGTTTATCTAAATGTTGTTCCGTTTTGGCTTCAGTATTTTGCACAATTAATGCCTCTTATTGAATTTGTACAGGGATGTCCCAGAATAGTAAGCCATTGGTAACCTACTTAAAAATCTAAGCATCTAAAATAATCTAAAACTGCACATTTTATGATTTCATTTGTATGAAGATCAACAAACTTGCTTGCTGGATTTTCTGCAACTTCTTCATAGCATCCCACACATTGTGCATATGTCACTAATACGGAAGAGTAGAAGCAAGAATGAAGTAATTAGAATGAACAAATAGCCAAATGAATGCTTTTTCTTTTTCCTAAATGCATTTTTTCCGTTTAAAGGTTCCCAAAAACGCTATGTCCAGTGGTGTGAATCAGGCCAGCTGTTGATCAAAGCGAGGCAGTGACCCTCCCACGGCACATCCTGCATTCCTCTTTAAACACATTCACATGCACTCCATCCCTCTCTCTACCACTTCACATCCATCACCTCAGTTCTCCAGCACTTTTTTTTTATTCTGATCAACAGTAAAGTCAACAGCAACATTTCACAACTATAGAAAGGAGCCAAGTATTTCTGTTTCTGTAAGCTGAATATATGCTTATATAATGGGCCAAAGCAGTGCATTTCAGCTTATAAGCAATAACTGGGGAACGGTTTCCATAGCAGGAGCCAAAACACATCTTATTCCATACCTGATCCTGCCTCCTTACGAAAGTTCTGAACACAACATAAAAGTCTGTGAATGCTTGATAGGATCTTAGCAGTCTTCAGTAACAATAACACAGAAATGATTACAATATTTCAGAAATTCTGGGAAAATAATTTGTGGGCTCTCTTACTGTAGCAGTAACCCAACACTACAAAGACTCAACACCATAACTGCAAGGCAGCTGGTTCAAATTTCTATCACATAGTTATTCTGTCCCATCACAAGTGATTAAGGAATACCTCCCAATGACAATGGCTCTACCTTGAATATTTGAACCTGAACTTCTATGACTACAATGAATAATTCATCCATTCATCCTCCAAGCCGCTTACCCTACTGGGTTTTGGGGGAGCCCATCTCAGCGCTCATTGAAACAAGAAGGCGGGAAACACCCTGGACAGGTTGCCATCACAGGGCAGACACACAGACATTCACATACACCTGGGGGTAGCATCTCCAATTCATCTGACTGCATGTCTTTGGCCTGTGGGAGGAAACCGGAGCATCCGGAGGAAACCCACACAGACACGGGGAGAACATGAAAACTCCATGAACAAAGGACAATAAATGTCCAAGCACGGAATCAAACCCAGGCCCTTCTTTGCTGTGCGGCAACGGCACTATCCACTACACCACTGTGCCACCCTACAATAAATTAAACACATTGTGAAAGAGTATGGATGACTCAGTGAAGAGGTGGTTATATAGAAATATGGTCATTTCATTGTTAAAGCTGTTGAATTCTATAAAGCTTATACTTCTTTCCCTACAAGAACAAATGGGCAGCCTAATCAGTGTCTAATATAAGGGATGAGAAGCTGTACTGCTCTTACTGCCCAGACGTGGGATCATGAGATTTATCTTTGAAGGGATTATTAAAATGGAATGAGGAGTGGGAAGTGTGTGCTGGACTTATCTGAAAGTAATAAAGGATGTGCATGCTATCAGAGTGATTATTAAATAATTGTGTGCAGGCTGGGAGGTCTCCAATGTATTCTATTCTTGAACAGCAAAGCCTGCGTATAGAGGGCAACCAATTCAAAAAATTCTAAACTGCCAGCTAGACCGAGCTTATTTACACACAGGTTCATTTTATTTCCTGTCTGTGTCTGTTTGGACATGTTGCTTCTGTGTGATCATTGTGGTGTCTCACTGTAAAATAGCCAATCAGAGCAGAGCTCATCAAATTATTCATGAGCTCACCAAAAAAACCCAGCTTGTTTTATTGTAGGACCAAATCATCGGGTGAAAACGAGCGTGTAAAATCACATTTTTTTTTCACACTGTCCAAAGCCACATACCTTCTATACCATATATATATTGGCAGATGGCTGCACCACACAGGACTACATGCACGAAGACCATTACGACTACTACACTTAACACCACGTCAACGTTGCCAAAGACTGCAATGGTGTAATGGCTGTGCATGCGATGTAAGCAAGGACTGGCCTTATCGCTGTATCTGACTGACTATATGAAGTTGTCCTGTTGCGCATGCTTTCCATTCTGACTTGTGCTGTTGTGTTGGTAGCGTCCTTTGCATGCAAAGTATGCCTCAGCTGGAGCAGTTGGAAGAGTTCAAGAGGGGTCACATCGTATAGCACACTGTTGGTGGCAGGGGCACACCATAGCACCCTGTTGGTGGCAATGGATAGAAGAAGGCATGCACCAGTGACATGAAGGATCTGGGAGACCTTCACAAACCACAGAGAGAGAGAACTGACAACTTGCCTGACATGCATGTGTCATTGGCAGACAGCTGCACGACACAGAACTACATGCACACAGATCGTTACAACGACTGCCCTTAACACCATGTCACGGTCGCCAAAGACTGCAATAGTGTAATGCTAGACTGCCATGGAGCGACTCAGAAGGTCAGCGGGTTATCTTCAGTGACGATTCCAGCTTTTGTCTTGGTGGAGACGACCAACGAATCTGTGTGTGGAGGCACCGTGATCAGTGCCAAGATGACAGGTTTGTTGTCATACGTCAGAAGGTTTTGTGTCACTCCACCTCTAAATTTTTCATCATTTATTGTTCCTGGTAAACTTCATCTTCCTTCCGAATAGCATGGCAATCCAACACTTCCTTCTGCGTGCAACTTTTTGATGATGAGAGTATGAACTGAAATATATCACCCAAAACTACCAGAAATCTTTGTTATACCAGATTTTTGACCATACTGCCCACTACTAAGTAAAGGTGGCTCTTTAGTCATAGTGCTCCATAAAACTCGGGGTGTTCTAAAAAGGTTTTACCCAAGCAGAGGACATATGAACACACTGTGAAGAGCTAAAAAGTAAAATAACTTGAGATTAAAAAAAGTCAAAATCAAAGATTCACTGACGAGGGGTGAAGTAAGTTACTACATGTTCCAGTAAATCTCAGTGGTTCTCAAACTCTCAAATGAAATGATCGTGTCTTGGATGTGGAATAATGAATGATTACCCTGAAGCACACACACTCAACCCAACCAAATAGTACTCTAGCTCATCAAAATCCATTGACCTTTTACCCCATAACAAGCAGTCAAAAGCAAAGATTGTTTTTATGGCAAGATACAGATGAAGCGCAATTCCCTGATCCCTACCCCTCCGCACATCACATGATTTATAGTTCACCAAGTCAGAAATGAAATACATCAAAGTCAGGGTGCCAGCTAACAACCTGGGAAAGAACATGCACTGCTCTCATCTTCCAGCAACGCCAGTCCAGTGCCAGAGTGAAATTTGCTTCCTAAACAGCACAATGAAAGATAATAAGAGCGCTGTAGACTGGCAGAGCCTCACTTAGTAGTGTGATATGGTTCTAGCTACCCTGTGACGGTCAGTTCAAACTCAACAAACACATCACTCTAAAGACATTCCACCATTTACAACGTTATCTGTCAGTCACACTCAACTCTGTCTGGACACAGCGTCTACACTGTACCTCGTAAGTGGATTCGCCAGTCTTTTAAAATGTCCACCACAATAAAGTCCCTCACTTTTCATCTCTTTCTCTTGTGGGAGTTCCTTTGAAATGTTGTGGACAGGCTGATCGCTCAAAGATGCTGAAGCAGACTTACAACAGTTCTACAGGATGGAGATAATGGACTTGGGAACGTCTTCAATTCAGTTCAAATCAGCTGCATTTATATGCCGTGCAGCACCCAAAGAAGTGTCGCTGAAGGGCAAGGGAGGTAGGAAAAACTCCATGAGGGAATGAAGAAGAAAGACACAGAGGAGCCAAGATTCAAAAGAAGAAGCCTTTCTATTTCAGCCCTTAAATGTTTATGTACATTGGTTAGACTCTCATTACAAGGCAAGACTCAGTAATATGAATGTTTTTGTTGTCTTGCTTTAAATGAAAAGTAGCGTTACTGAGCCAATACAGGAAAAAACATGCTAAAATAGCTGTCATGTCACGTTTTGGACTTTGGAAAAGAATCTTAGGCTCAAAAGAAGGTCAGAGGTCTGGTTGGATTGGCTGGAGACCCACATACTGTGGATTAGCTAACAGTGTTGCAATGAATGCATTGATAGCTTAGTGGATAAAACTGCTGTTGTGAAATTGTTCTTTTGCAATTTCCTTTCAATTGCAATGTTTCCAGCATATAGGTCTCCAAACAACCAAGCTTACAATGGCATGCAAAGCTTTGGCCACCCCTCGTCAAAAAGCCAAAATCTTAAAAAGTGATACGGTTAAAGATGAAACATTCTTTTCAATGTGTTAAGCAAGATTAGTTTATTATTTTTAGAGGAGCACCATGCAGAAGTTTGGCACTGGAATAGATCTGAGCACTTACTAAGGTCTCAGTCCTTAATTAGCTTGCTTCGACTATGTCTTGTTCACAGCCATCATTAGGAAAGCCAGTGATGCAAATTTCAAAACTTTGTAAATATATTTGATTTAAAATGAAAATAAAATAATTAAACAATAAAATTCCACTAAATTAAATTAAGATGCCTTTAAAACAGGAGAAAGCTATAAGGAGATAACAAAGTGTTTCCAGGTAATGTAATTAAGAAATAGCAGTTAACAGGAACGGTGGAGGTCAAGCTGAGGTCTGGAACCCCAAGACAACTTTCTGAGAGAACTGCTGGTAGGATTGCTAGAAAGGTACAAAACCTCTGTTTGAATGCAGAAGACCTTCCAGAAGATTTAGCAGACTTTGGAGTGGTGGTCCACTGTTCTGCAGTGTAGCTACACTTGCATAAATATGTCCATCACAGAAGAGCCATCAGAAGAAATCCTGATGTCTGATGCATTTCGTGTGGACTAAACTTAAAATTGAACTGTTTGGCAGCAATGAGCAAAGAACACCTCTCTAACTGTCAGGCACGGAGGTGGATTGATCATGCTTGTGTTGCAGGTAGTGGCACAGGGAACATTTCACCTCCAAACAAGAATTCTCCATTCGCCTTAACAAGCTGTGATACTTCCAAAGGGCGAGATAAAGATGACACATTGTTTATAATAATAATAATAATAATAATAATAATAATAATAATAATAATAAT
>CM067478.1:31198141-31282024 GCA_034552555.1 Semaprochilodus insignis | reverse complement strand
TATATATATATATATATATATACCCTCATCATCGAAAAAATAGTTGCACCCAGAAGGAATCAACCGACAGGAATGAAACTTGTGTAGATTTGACATAATGAGACATGCGAATGATTCAAATATTGCGCTTAGCCACGCATGTGACATAAGCAAGGACAGGCCTTATCGCTGACTATATAAGGTCGTCCTGTTGCATGTGCTTTCCATTGTGACTTGTACTGTTGTGTTGGTAGCATCCTTTGCAAGTGAAGTATGCCTCAGAAAAGAGTTTGAAAGCAATTCGAAGCAGTTTGAAGAGTTCGAGAGGGGTCACATCGTAGGGCCCCGAGAAGCAGGAGGGTCTTATATATGTATGCCAGTCATGCGGATGCTACCATAGCAGGCTGTTGGCAGGAGTGGACAGAACAAGGCATGCACCAGCAACATGAAGGATCTTGGACAACTACATGAACCACAGAGAGGGAGAACGGGCAAATTGTCTGACATGCCCAACAACCACGACTGTGGCCATTCAGTGAGTAGTGAAGTCCTCCATGAGTCATCCTGTTGGTGCCAGCACCACTGGCAGACAGCTGCACAACGCAGGACTACATGCATGCAGACTGTTACGATGACTGCCCTTAACACTACGTCAAGGTCACCAAAGACTGCAATTGTGCCAAAGTAACTCAGAATGGCAGCGGGTCATCTTCAGTGACGAATCCCGCTTTTGTCTTGGTGGAGACGACCAACGAATCCATGTGTGGGAGCACCATGGTCAGCACCAAGATGAACGGTTTATTTTTACCCATCCAGAAGGCCTGGTGTCATTCCACCTCCACCCCTACCGCACAATCTGCAGGAACTGAGTGAGAATATTCAAGCTGCATGGGATGGATTATCACAGGACACCATTAAGAACCTCTACAGCTCCAATGTCAAGACGTCTGGCATGTTGTGTTAGCAAACATGGAGTCCCGACACCATACTGAGAGACATTACTTCTGTATGTGTAGCTCAAAAAATATTGGCCATATCAGTCTAAATTTATCATCATTTATTGTTCCTGGTGACCTTTATCTTCCTTCCCAATAGCACTGCAATCCCACACTTCCTTCTGGGTGCAGCTATTCTTTTGATGATGATAGACTAGACTAATGTCATTGAAAAATCTCATAACAAAATTGAATGAAAAGTGGAATCTTTGAAATGTTGCTCTGAGGACTCCATAAGTTTGTGCAAAAGCCTTCAGAGAGCCATCTGACCACGTGCTTCACTGGAAGAGACTAAAAAAAATCTGACCTTTTTGTACAGGCTTCATCATGGTCAGTGTCACAAATTTGTGTACATTTGAATAGTGCCCTAAGAACAGAGCAGAATTTTGAATATATTATTCTTCAGAAATTCTACGCGATCTCAAACTTTGGGATCCACCTGCTTGTTACAAGTGAATCTAACAGTTTAAACACCTCAGTGTCACTGCTAGACTGAGAATAGCCCACCAACCAAAACTATCCAGCCAACAGCGTCCTGTGGGCAGCATCTTGTGACCACTGATGAAGGACTAGAGGATGACCAACACAAACTGTGCAGCAGTAGATGGGCTATCGTCTCTGACTTTACATCTTCAAGATGGACCAGCAAGGTAGGAGTGTCTAATAGAGTGGACAGTGAGTGGACACAGTGTTTAAACACTCCAGCAACACCGCTGTGTCTGATCCAGCACCAGCTCAACACACACCAACACACCAGCACCATGTCAGTGTCACTGAAGTGCTGAGAATGGTCCACCACCCACTGACTATTGAAGAACACATTTCACATATTTTGCAGAGGACTGCAGTCTGTAATTGTAGAGCAGCTCCATGGTCAACGGAGCTGCTGAAAATGGACAGTGAGTGTAGATTCATGTCAGTGGTTTTAATGGTATGGCTAATAGGCCCATTGTTATAGATAACAGTGACTTGTACTGTGTCAGAAAACCGCAAAAGCACTAAATTTATTTGTGTGATGATTTGTGTGATAATAATAGGCAGGATGAACCCTTCCATTACTTGTCAGCCTCATTAACCCTGCAAAACTAAACAAATTGGACACCAAAAATGTCTTGGATGACTATCTGTGGGTTAAGAGAAAAACTGTTTCAGTTTGTTCCACTGAACTACCACTACTCAAAAGTACACTGACAGTGCTATTTATCTTTATGGTTAAGGAAAGAGGAAAATTAGCTTTGAGATGTGACGCATTTCAAGAATGGGTCCAACAAGAAAATCATTATTAATCGATATTCTCATTCTGGCATTTTGCCAGCACCTTGAAGCCTCTCTCTAATGGGTCGACACCACAAACCACAGTGAAATACTGACAATGTCTGTGCAGTCAGTGGGAGGTACAGCTGCTCTTTGCACTGAGCGTAGAAACTGTAATGGTGTGTTTGAAGGACACATCATCCACTTGGGTTTCGTGTGCCACCTGGTTCTCAGTATTCCAGCGATGATGTCCAGGAAAAGCGTGGCACGTGGTCAGGGCTTGCGATCAGTCGCAGCAGCGGTGCTGTGAAAGTCCTGCTCAGGGCCAACGCTAACAAACTGCGCTGGATTACCATGACAGGCACATTCGTCTGAGCAAAGAGGGAGCAGCTCCGGGCCACTGGCCCTGCTGTGGTCCAATTAGCGCATCACAGCCGCTGCTGTGTGCCTGTGTGTGGCCCAACAAAGACCACCATTCTCACACCCCTTACTTAGATTGAAGTCAAAAGGATCCAATTTCAGGCCGAATTTGAGCTCTTCCGCAGAAAGAGGGATTTTTTTCATCTTCTCTTCTGGTACCTTATAGACCAGAACTAACAGATAACTGGAGGAAACAACTCCTTTGCCTTAAAACTTTGGCACTGCTCCTCCTCCACCCCAACTAATGCCAGACTTGGTCATTATTTACAATTAAAAACACATGGTGGAGGAAAAATCCCCAGATTCATAGCTGGACAGTTGGAGAGAAAGCATGACTGTGCTGGCCATAAGGCAAAGGCTGGTATTCAGTAATTACTGTAGGTTTTGCCTTTGTACTGTCAAAGGAAAGTGAGAAAATGATTTATTGTAGGTTTCAGCACCAGACACAAGGGTCTTTAAAGGTTCCATAAAAGTAAAGTGGCCTAAATGATTTGAAATAGCCCCTGATTTTTAAAACCACATGCTGCTTTACAGTGACAATTTACATCCACTTGAAGATGTAAAACCTAATATTGCGACAGGCATAAAAAAAAAATTCTACCGAAGCTTCATAAACAATCCAAAATCTGTTTTAAAAAGTGGAACGGATAAAGTCCAGCACAGATGTATACAATGAGTAAAGAGGGAAAACTGAACAAGTCAAAAGAAACAGGCTCTTCTTGAATCCTTTCTGATCTCTCAAATCTTTAAAAAGCACGGTTCACATACAGGTTCAGCCTAGTACCAGCATCCTGCGTCCTAGCTGGAGTCACTAGTGCCAAATTCCAGTGTTATAGAAGGAAATGTCGCTAGTGCTAATATCCAGTGTTCTATCTGGAGATGTCACTTTGCACACATGTTCGACCTAATACTAAATTCCAGCTTCCTGGCTGTAGATGTCACTGGTACCAAATTCCAGCGATCTAGCCGAAGATGTCACTAGTACTGAAGTCCAGCATCCTAGCTGGAGATGTCACTAGTACCGAATTCCAGCGATCTAGCCAAAGATGTCACTGGTACTGAAGTCCAGCATCCTAGCTGGAGATGTCACTAGTACCGAATTCCAGCGAGCTAGCTGAAGATGTCACTGGTACTGAATTCCAGCATCCTAACTGAAGATGTTACTAGTACCGAATTCCAGCGATCTAGCCGAAGATGTCACTGGTACTGAATTCCAGGATCGTAGCTGAAGAGGTTACTAGTACTGAATTCCAGTGATCTAGCTGAAGATGTCACTAGTACTGAATTCCACCATCGTAGCTGGAGATTTCACTAGTACCGAATTCTAGCGATCTAGCCGAAGATGTCACTGGTACTGAATTCCAGCATCCTAACTGNTACTAGTACTGAATTCCAGTGATCTAGCTGAAGATGTCACTGGTACTGAATTCCAGCATCGTAGCTGGAGATTTCACTAGTACCAAATTCTAGCGATCTAGCCGAAGATGTCACTGGTACTGAATTCCAGCATCCTAACTGGAGATGTCACTAGTACCGAATTCTAGCGATCTAGCCGAAGATGTCACTAGTACTGAATTCCAGCATCCTAACTGGAGATTACACTAGTACCGAATTCTAGTGATCTAGCTGAAGATGTCAGCTCGCACGCAGGTTTGGTCTGGTACCAAATTCCAGCCAGTGTCCTACCTGGAAATGTCATTTATATTTCCAGCAATTCCTAACAGCAGCAAGACCCAACATAAGGCTTTATGTCAGCTGTTATCTATGATATGAAGTGTCAGCAGAGATGCCTGGCTACTGTGTCCACTCACATTGCCTGCGATTGTATTAACTATAGTACAGTCCAAATGACTTCCACTTTTAATTTTTCTCTGGGTTCACAACAGGTACATACAAAAATACTAAATACAGCAATTATTAGTAAAACTGCTACTTTGTTTTGTCTGATTTCAATTCTAACCCCTGCTGATCAAACAGTGGAAACTGTTCAATCGCATGTCAGTGACAGTAAAAGGCTGTGGGGATATTTGTATCTGACTCACTTCAAAGTTTGAAGTACAAATGGAACAAAACAAAACCCCAAAAAAAAACCCAATCATTTACTGTTATTCATTCCTCTCTTTAACCCAATCCAACAAAACAGTCCCTCCTAACGGTCATTCCACAATCTCGAAATAACTTCATCTTACGCAACTGAAAAGGAATAAATTTCATTTGGCTTGGGCGTACCGGGAAGCATGGCTATTTGATTTAAAAACACAGTTAAGAATGTATCGATGGTTATTCAACATTATTGAACATCTGGTAAGCACATTCCCACAGAGTGTTAGGATTTCCTACTCTGTAAAAGTATTTAATAGCTTAAAAATGCTTAATATACAAAGTTTATTACCTTCCAATAGTTGAAAGCTGTTTCACATTATTGCAACTTATCAGCAGATTTGCTTGGAAAGTGCATAAAGAAACAGTTTTCCTAAATGAAACATAGGAGGTTTCACAGTGTCACCTTAAGACCACAGTTCTCCATACTGCCCATTCCTTATGCCATCTTTGGTAAATAAAATGTACTTTTGGCTAATAATTGGCTGACATTGTATGTGCGAGGGCAATATTGATCTACATTTGCGTCAAGAGGTTTGGGGCAACAGCGATGCTCGTATTGGACAAAGCCAACACAGCCTTTGGCCAAAAAGAGTCAGAGGAAGAATGTGAAAGGAGTTTGTTTTGCTGAAGTGCTGCAGGAGAGCAAAATTCCTGCTCAATTAAGCACCATGGTGGTATTCAAAACAGTTTATATCAGCGGTTGATTAGGGTTTGATCAGCGGTTTTCCTCCATCAGTAAGTAATTTTGCGACAAACGAATCCAACTACTTGTTGTTGCATCTTCCCTATTTGCTTCCCTTCCCTTAAAATAAGCTGCTCTTTCCACACCCCAGCTGGAGATGTCATTTACGGCAGACACCATTAAGACCTGGTCCCGTGGTCAGCAGAGAATTACACAGAGAGCCCCAACACTGTTGGTGGTTTGTCATGTTAAAGGCTTTCTGGAATAAGCACTCACTATTCCGGCCCGCCAGACACACAACGTCTCCAGTCTGCACGCCGTTTTATAGACGTATCAGCCTCGTGAATGTGAACCCAGTCATGAAAAAGGCTGTGGGGGCTACAAGAAGGGAAAAAATGCACACAGGTTGCTTATTTTCGACACAAGACCCCTAACTGTACAGGCCAATAAATGTCGGTTCAAATGGAGTCACAAAAATACAGCGCAGACACCGAAGCGCTACAGCTACCGCCGCAGCAGGCCGTGGTGAATGGAGCTGCCAGAGGAAAGAGACACTCTGGGGAGAGATTTGGAAGACCCCGTGGGGAGGGGGGGACGGGGGTCACCTCTGCTTTTCACCTACTAATTGAAAGACTTCTCTCAGTTTTAGATCTTTGTAAATGTTTCTATTGCTTTTTGTTCCAGAACTGTGCAGGTCAGTGTTTCTACGTGCTTAAATATGACGTGCAGTGCATGGAACATAATGTAACCTCTGTGCGCAGTGATTTACAAGCAAATTATATTTGATGCTTTTATGTGCAACAAAATGAAAACATCAGTGTACTATTTTTATTCTTGTTTATGTACTCTCTTTATTTATTACTTTTGACCTTTTACTTGATTCCTACCTAAGTATGGATCAATATCTGTAGCTGTTCTGGTTAATTGTCTGTTAGTTATATATTATATGTACACTCATCATCACAAGAATAGCTGCACCCAGAAGGAAGTGTTGAATTACAATGCTATTGGGAAGGAAGATAAAAATTACCAGAAACAATAAATGATGATAAATTTAGACTGATATGGGCAATATTTATAGAGCTACACATACAGAAGTAGTGTCTCTCAGTATGGCATTGGGCCCCCATGTTTGCTAACGCGAGTTGTAGAGGTTCCTAATGGTGTCCTGTGATAATCCATCCCATGCAGCTTGAATATTCTCACCCAGTTCCTGCAGATTGTGCGGTAGGGGTGGAGTAGGAGTGACATCGGGCCTTCTGGACATGTGACGCATGACAACAAACCGTTCATCTTGGTGCAGACCACGGTGCCTCCACACACAGATTCATTGGTCATCGCCATCAAGTGGGACTCGTCACTGAAGATGACCCGCTGCCATTCTGAGTCACTCCATGACAGTCTGGCACGACACCATTGCAGTCTTTGTGGACGTTGACGTGGTGTTAAGGTCCTGCGTTGTGCAGCCGTCTGCCAATGGTGCTGGCACTAACAGAATGACTCATGGAGGGCATCACTGCTCACTGAATTTCCACAATCGTGGCTGGTGAGTCAGTCAGGTACAGCTTACATACGGCCCATCCTGCTTATATCATATGCACGGCCAAGCGTGAAACTTGAATCACTCGCATGTCTCCTGATGTCAAACCCACCCACCAAGTTTCATTTCTATCAGTTGTTTCCTTCTGGGTGCAGCTATTCTTTTAATGATGAGTGTAAAAATAATGATATAATAAGAATTGAAAGTACTGATACATTTGACATAGAACATCCCCCATGTGCCTCTTGCATATTCTCAGAACGTTTTACAACCAGTCGTTTATAGCTGGGTATAGCCTGATAGCCAGATCCTAAACACACGCCTGGTCTAGCCTGCTCTGGAGATACAGTGACATCTGCTATCAACACTAATCATAAGGTCGTATATGGATGGCTGAAAAAGTGACACAGTTTAAATAAATGATGCACTATTTGTAGATGGCATGGTAGCTACATTCAAGGAGATTGTGTTTCTATACCAGACATTGTCAAATCCAGACCTTGATTCCAATCTCTGGTCCTAGATTTTGCCATCACCCGTCATTAACTGAACTGCTTATGCCACTTAGTGTCATAGCTAACAGTAACTACAAAATCCAGTACTGGAAACTGCATTCAAGGTCTAGATTTCAAAACCTCGAGCCTATACAAAGCAGATTTGTGGAGTCCTGTAACCCACCCCTGCTTTTAATGCCTGGGTTACTCTGTGCCTTGATGTTGTGGTCATGTTGTGGACTCACTGGACACTTGCTGCGTTCTGGTGGAGTTTTACACAGCAGTATTCTGTGTATTCAAGAGTATTCAAGAGGTAGAATAGCAGAAGCCTCTATTGTTGGCCAAAACAATCACAATGCAAGACTTGCGTTCTGCTGCCAGGTCTTTCTTAGGACTTTCCAGTGTGTTTTTAATTCACAGCTTAAAATGGGACATTTCCAGGGTCACCAAAAATGGAGACTGTCCCTGGAAGACGGGGGAATCAGGTCACCCAAAGCTGGCCAGCTAATGTTTTAGTTTGACTGCCTTCCATATGTCTACAAAAAGAGGTCGGTAAACTGACCTTTCCTAAATACAGATGAAGAATTCTTCTTTTTGGTCTGACATGAAGGACTGACATTTTTTTCCTGTGCTACTCTCACTCTCTCCAGCTTCGGACCGTTAAACCGGAAACAAGGACCAGTTTATTTGGAAGGAGAATGGGGATATTGAAAACTGGAAACATGTAATGACCTCTAAAATATGCAGGGTTTGTTATTGTAACTATGAGGATAAATATAACATATTGCATTTGGTATAGCAGGGGCGCCCAACCCTGGTCTTGATTTATGATCAAGCAGGAACTGGGACATTTTGAACTTTGGAGGAGGAAAAATCAATGTTGGCGTTTCTGACTGTCTGTCTGTGCCGAAACACTGAATCAATTTTCCTTCCCTATCTGCTTTCCTTGTTTTATACGATCTGTAACTCACGGCCTCAGTAAATATATTCTCAGACCTTACTAGCACATGGGTCCCCGTGGCAAGATCAGGGCAGATCAAGGCAGGTAGAACAGAAAGGAAGTCTCACTCCTTTATGTGGAAGCAGCCTTCTTTTCTTTCTTTCTTTCCTAAATCTGAGATTTGAAAAGTTCTTTGAGTTGCAATTCCGTTATTCCATCACTCGTAGAAGTAACAGCATGTTTTAAACAGAGTTTTTCGTGTGTGTAACGTGCTATTTATGTGCATCACCAAAAAAGGGAGACTTGGAAGGTTTAGCTGCTCTGTGCACGTGACATTCGACTGTATTAAATGGCTGTGACTGGTGAACTGCCATAGCCTACATTCACAAAAATTCAAGTGTGTAAGCTCATTATACACCTACAGCAGCCAAACAGATGTTAGCGCATTGTTAGCTTATTATCCTTTCATTTTTCCAACCTCCAACAGTTGGAAGTTGTGTGGATGTTTTGAGATGGGAAGTCAGAAAGGTTCCCGATTGTTATGAATGCAGCATTAGGTCCAACACATACTTTCATTAACTGGATCAGATATATAAGTTTTTTGGTGGTCTCCCACCAGTTTTAGGCCCCTACAACAGTCAGCACCTTTAACCACCCCTCCCCCCCACAGGCTTGATAGTGTGGTAAATTTAGATTTGATTTGTTGTCCAGCTTCCCATCATTTCAGTTCTACAGTTTCGGTATCCTACTGAAAAAACAGCTTGTCTATGCTGGTTTAGCTGGTCACCCCAGCAGGGTTACGCTGGTTGATCAGTATATCAACTTCAACACAGCATGTGCTGGTTTTGGTGGTGATGAGCTTGTCAACTTCAATTGCTGCTGACCAGCATTCCAGCATCCAAAATACCGCATATGCTGATTTTGCTGGCGACCAGCTATGCTGTTTTTTCTAGCATGGTGATGTGGAATACTGATTATTCCTGAAATCTTATGATTAGAAAAGCAGAGACCTCTTCCTCAAGCCCTCATTTTCACAAATGCTTCTCTCAGCTTCCTTGTTTTATGACCTCTAAAGCTTTTAATTGAGCTTTTAAAAGTACATAAAGCGATCAATTCCGCTGCAGTAAATGAAAGTTTAACTTTAGATGCAGTACTTCTATATATTTAAACAGTCTGTCCTGTTTTTGATATTCACTTGCAGTTACAAAACAGCCTTATAATACAAAATACATTCTTTAATCATTTTTTAACATTGGAAATATACACTGGGAAAAAAAACATAACAGCATTCTCCAACATATCTCTTTAAGGCAGGCATAAATTCAGGAAACAAATGCACAATGTGGGCTCATTCAAAGAAATCTGAACTAAACAATTAAAGGAATTTAAAAAATAATTTAATTGTAATAATTCTCTATGGAGATCTTAATATCCTGTATATGCAGCAAAAAATACAATTGGGTTGAAAAACTGAAGATGTAAACTATGCTCTCTTCTTTCAAATGCATGCAAACACTCAGCTTTACCTGTCGCTGCTACAACTCCTGTAGATTTTAATGCCTGCACGTCAAAGTGCCTTCCAGCCTCCCATTATCATATGTACATGATATACACTTGTTTTTAAATACATTTCATTTCATTGTCTCCATGTTATTTACAATAAGAGCTTATTTGTTGTTTGTTAATTGATAGAACTTGAAGGAAAAATACAAATTCACAAAACAGAGGCACATATTTTTTGTATTTTGATGTCTATCATTGGTTATAGTTATTTAAATGTCACTATCATGAGACTTTGTGAGGTGTGAAACAATCTCTACAGTAACTTTTAGATGGCCCATAAACAACTGTAAACACTTTCCCCTAATAATCTCATATTTCTCACATTTCATAGACCAAGTAACGAACTAGCAAACTGTTCTGTGTGAATCTGAACTACAAATGAAAAGCCTTTATCCAGAAATGTGTAACTTCAGAAAGTAAACCATCCGGTGTTTCCAAAGGCACTGCCAACAGCAAAACCCATTCCGCCCTCAGGGGTCTATAGTTATGTGTTGAAGCTCTAAGCTTTCATCTCATATCTGAATGTTCCTATTTCCAAAGGGCTAATCTTCAAGCTAGATCTGTAATCACTTCATCCCCTCATCCCCTCACATTCTTAATCTTAATTTAGCATCAGTCTAATAGTCTATTTTTGTGCTCTCTTCATTGTAACTGGTTAATGTATGCTTCCAAGAAGAAATCCTGCCATTGCAAATAAGCATGCAAATAAGCAACATGTAAATCAATCAGTGTGTGAAGCACATTTTAGTCATTAACAAAACACAGGCGCTCTAGACCAGTCTGATTTGGATCTTAGCAAATCCTATTTCTGCGAATTTAGCTCAAATCAAAATCATGGATTTCAGGACATCCAGTTTATATCTCTGCCACGGTTCTAGATCACTAAAGCCAAGTGCTGGAGCATGTTCACAGATTCACACACATTGAGCTTTGAATGCACAACAGACAGTGTTGAGAATAAATGAGAATGTGCAAACGCTGGAACACTCCTGTTCACATGACATGTTTTGTTGATTTTCTAGGTGAAAATAAGTTCAAATAAAAATGAAGAAAAATCCTTCATGACTTTTCACTGCAGTGGCTTGTGGTTCTTCACTCAGTTCAGATGTATGTTCATGTTTAGAGGAGGATTAAACATCGTATTCTCTCTTGATCTCTTTCCCTTTTTCCTGCACTCAGATATTTGGCTCTTTTAAACTTCTTTTTTATTTCTGCTTAAGTTTTTACGGTAACACTTATTCCAGTAGGAGTCTTTCATTATAAAGGTTATATTTGGCGGTTTTGACAGTTAGCTAAAGCAGCCTTTATGACATGACTTTGTGGCATTTATAAGCATTTATGCAGGGCTATGTCAGTTTGGCAGATGTTATGCAGCATTATAAACACTACACAACAGTAAAATGTTACCATTATTTCATATTTAAACCTTTTAGTTCCAAAAATGTGCCGTAATGTGCACAGGCCACATTTCATGTCTTCATGGGCTGGAGTATGTTCTCTGAACACATTTTGGAGTATGTGTTCTCTGTACACATTTTTAACCTTAACAAAATGGTGTTCATAAATCCCTGTGCATTAAAAAAGAGGACAGCTTGAGTGCTTCACCCTGGGCAGGTGTGGGTGATGCAGACCTAACTGATATGAATATGTGCTTATATACTACAAGTGTAATAGAACAGTTAGATACTGCCTTAATGAAATATAGTGGTTATTTCTGATGGATAGCTGAGTCATGCTGAATCCTGTAAGAAAACATGTGCATTTAAATCACTAGATAACAGGTAAACACAGTCGTGTTTGGAATGTATTACACATAAACCTAAATGCATAGAGACAGAATTGCTTCACATCTATTATTGGTAAAGCTATGGCTTCAATATCAATTCAGTTTTTAAGAGCATGTGCAGCAAAAAGTCACTGAAAAGAGGCTGGGTGTGTACTTTCCGAGGCTTTCCGAGTCAGAACGTGAATCTCAATCGTCTGTGCCACACTACAAACACTCACTCTCTCTCCTCCGTGCCTCCCTTCATCACAGATGTCTGAGTCCTGGGAAAAAAGCAGTCCTTATCCGTTTTGCCCTCAGGCAGAAAGGATGGGCTCCACGATGCAGCTCGCCTGCTGAGCCCTCGTCTGCAACGCCCTCAGATTCTCTGACACACATGGAGTCTGGATTTGGAGTACGAGGTGGCGTCCTTCCACACCTTGCAGACCAGGCCTTTGGCGCAGTCGCAGCGTTGGAAGATCTCCAGACCGTGCGAGCCTTTCTTACGCTGCTTGGTGCACACCTCACCCTGACGCAGCACAGGCTTACAGATCTTGGTCCAGAAGTGACGGGCACAGCAGTAGCCCTCCGAACAGTCTGAGGAACGCAGGCATGCATCACCCTCATGACCTATAAGAAAGTAAGAGGAGGGGAAACTGTTACTGAATTGACAGTTTATTAGAAACACTTGCCTGTTATATACGAACACTGTAGAAATGGAAATGAATATTTTCATGTCCTCAGCATAGCTATGAAATTGATATTTTGGTTCCTAATGACATCACCTAGAGAAAAGCAAGGGCATAAAACTGAACCTTGTGGGACTCCAAGAACTGTCTATTCATTAAATATGATTTATACCATTTTCTGTGCCCGAGAGGTCTACCTGGTTTTTAAGACCGTGGATTACAATCTAGATCAACAGTATGAAAAGCTGCACTAAGATCCAGCAACACCAGAATAGAAGGATTTCACAAGGATTTCAACCAGTGCTGTTTCAGTACTATTGTGAGTGAAACCCCTCAACTTTTGATAGTAGGTACACACTGAATTCTTCTAAAACTTTAAAAAAGGATGCATTAAAAGCGTAGAGGCAGAAATGCTGGGAAAAAGTAAAACATAAAAAATATAAAATGTCTAATAACTTTTGTACAGGCCACATTTTATTTTTTCCCAATAAGTTAAAGTTGGGAAATAAACAGAAATGGTGCATTAAAATGTGCAGAGGTGTGTTCTGGTAGGATGTGTTAAGTTATTGTCATTTAGTATGTCAATAAAAGCTCATTTGACTCGGGGCGCACAAACTTTTTCATACCCCTGTATGCAAACATTTTAGAGGATTTACAAATATTGATTGGTCTACAGTTACTACTTTAAATGTACACTTAGGTGTACCAGAAAAAATAACAACTCGATGCATATGAAACAGCTATAACACAACATGAGGTGGAATTCTATAAATAATCTTAACTTTCTGTAATAACAACACTGTCAACTCAATTCATCCCGAGTACTATAAATGGTGCCCCAAATGCACCAAATTATTACACTGACAAAACAATATTAACAGTATTTCAAAGGCTGCTATATGTGGCATGTCCCTTTAAGCAAACTGATCTTAAATAATTTCATGAGCATGTTAGCATAATGACTGCACTGTATGCAATCAAGCAGTTCTTCAGGGGAAGTACTGCAAATTCAAACTCTCCAAAGGGAAGAGAAGAAAAATCAAATCATTACATTGTTTTGGCTTCAAACACTTCCAGAGCTCTTGCTGTTACATTGCTTTTGAAATTGCATTACAAGGTTTGCACATAAAGGGAGAGATACAGGGCCCCTAAGAATCCAAGCAAGAGATTTCCTGATTTATTAACCAATTTGATTCAGTTGAGGGAAACTTTCTGCACTTGTCAGGCGGTTTATATTAGTCTTTCAAAGGGATAATTAGTATAGCAAATATTTATTATACATCTTGCTGTGAGATTTCTGTGAAATAATTTGGCGTGTGCACTTCCCTTGCCAAAGGCTTTTAAGCACACAATTCAGCCTCAACCGGTCCCAGAACAAAACCGCAGTTTCCTGAGAGGCCTTCCTGGCTAAAGCACTAAGCCGCAGTGTCCAGTAAGCAATGGGTCATATGGCTTCTACTCTCTGCTTTCACAGTTGGGACATATCTGTGTAAGCAACACGCTAAGAATCGACAAACAAGAACCATGTCTTCCTTCTCCACCGAGAAAACCATTCATTTACCATGCCTTAATAATATGTGGAGTGGTTTCTGATTGCCTAATGGTAGGTCATGAGGATTATTTCATAATGAATTCATTTTAAGTACTCAAATGGAGATTTTAAATAATACATCTCAGTCAGACGTCAATTTTATAGCCCATGTTAAGAGCACGTATAATCACATGATTTGAGTTTAATGATGGTCATGGCAGGACTTTTAGAGCCTTTTTAAATGCCTGAGACAAGTTTAATGTCCTGTGATTTAGTTTATGATTGAATGGGGTTGTGCTGTCAGCATCCCTGCGACTGCGCCAGGTTTATATAGGAGCGGGGAAAAGCGGTGCATTGTGGTTAACTCTGCACACGCTCCCTGCTGCGCCGAAAACTCAGGGTAGGCTGATCTACAGTATGCAATTATGCGCGCCTTTGCGGCTTGGCGTTCCCTATCGTCCGCACAAATAACAGCCCGTGGCAGGGCCGCTGAAGATAACAGAGGTAAATGCACAGAAACAGGAGAACCTCTCCAAACTGCCAGGGTTTCAAGCCCCATGCAGTCTGGTGGCTTTTTCCATAAGATCTTTGTTGAGATTTACAAGGCTGGCGTGAATTCCCCACCTTTGAGAGAGAGCTTGGCTTGGGCTTTCCCGCTCCTCTTCCAGCCCTTGTCTTTGCTTGAGAGTTTGTTGTGCTCCTCTAAAGGGGAGATGTGTGGCGACAGAACGCTCTCAGAGAATGGGACGCAGATATCTAAAACGGGGAGAGAAATTTGGCATCAGTTTTTGGACCATACATCAAAGGCTAGCTTGAATACATTTATCAGAAATAAGAGTGGGCGATATGGCAGAATTATCATGACACATGAGGACATTTTCATGGCACAGATGTAAAGTTTCACAGTATTTAGCTTTTCTGAGGCTTAGATGACACTTAAAAGGTCACTAAACGTACCACTGGTAGTAAAAGACATTTGAAAAAGGTTATGAAAAATGAGTACAATCACTTTTTAAGGAATTAAACAAAGGAAGAAGGAGGAAGAATATAAATGGAATACTGTACAGACATCCAAGTACTCAGCTATTATGCAGTTTATGCAGTTAATATACTATTGTTGTTCACAGGCTCTGTTATACATGCATGCAGTTGCTCAGGTTCCTAGCAGTATGGCAATCTCAGAAGAGCATGTTGTGATGTAATCATCACAATAATCATTACATGTAATAATCACAAGTTATCTGAGGATGCTGTTATGCAAAACAAATGGACACATACAGTCGCTGCAGCGGTTGCCAGGGCAGCACATGGCATCTCGGTGGCAACGCTTCTTCCTCCGACGGCAGGTGAGGCAGCGTGAGGGAGCATGCTGAGGGCTGTGACAGTAACTTCCCACCGAGCACTCTTTGTCACTGCTACAGGGGTACACCTTCACACAAAAAGACAGAGAGAAAAAGAGATGTTTATGATCTGCAATCCTACACTGTCATTTCAGAACGTGTTCTAAGCACATTCAAATATTTCAATGGGCTCAATCAAGCTGAACTTAAAATACTCCTCATGTACTCTCCGCTGATTTTCAGAGATGGCATGATACCACCTTCTTTATACTTAAGTCAATCCAGATATTAATACAATATTTTTTCGTTAAAAACTACCAAGCTTTTTATAGTTATCTATTTTAGCATGAAGCCCTTAATTTAAGTTGAGCATCTAAAAGTAGGCTATAATGCTGTTCAATCCCTTTATTACCCCACAGGAAGAAATACACAGCCAACAACATCACATCGCACAATATGGGAAGGTGCTATTGCAGGGCAGATTTATTGCAGGACTGGATCCTTTCATTATTTCATTATTCATTTTCTTTCCTTCCAAAACCTGATCCAGCATCTGCCATCTCCTCTGCCATCTCCTCTTAATTTCACCTAAAGGGGAATTCCTTGTATATTTCAAAACAGTTGAGATGACAGCAAAGTCATCCAGAGGTGGTGCAGAGAAACTTAGAGACTCTGATTTCTTTGCAGTGGTGGTGATAGGAACCAGAGGTCACAATAAATATACAACCCCACCTGAACACAAATATAGCCATTATTTAAAAAAGAAAACTACCAGTGAACCCACACGTGTCATCTGAGCTTTTGTATGTAATATCCACAAAAATTGTATGAAAAAAAAATTTATAGCTTTGCTTTAAAATGCTTAAATGCCAAAACCTTTTCCAAACTATAATAAAACAGTGTCTCAGGCAACATAATAGTAGCCATTTCATTTACTTTCTCTCTGTGAGGTAACTTTTAGAGGTGTATGTCTGGTTCTTATCAGTAGGTTTCTCTAGAAGAGGGTATTTCACGTCAATGCACTCTGAATAACAATATTTGCATAATTATGATTGAATCATGCAGAAATCGTGAAACATTGTCTGCATAGCACAAGGAGCAGTGATTCATGTTCCTGGTAAAAGCAACAAAATTATTATGCAACAGAAATTTTCAATTATATGGGAACCGTGCCATAAATGTTGGCTTTATGTTGTAGAAATTAAAACTTCAAAACACAGAGGATCCATTTACAGTGAAGAAGATGATTTAAAACAATCAGACGTTTCCAAACTGTGATTGGGGACAGCTCTTGCCTTAAGGTAAAAATAGAGACAAGGAGCAAACATCTCCGAAGCAAAGTTAAACAAGCGCCCAGGCTTCTGTGTAACATGAGGAAAAGCTTCTAACGCTAACCAGACATTATATGGAAGTCTTTCGACTTCCAAACTCCAACTTCCAGTCAAATAAATCTACCTCTAAGTCTCCGATCACAGTCTTCCCTTACTTCGCTGTCGCCAAGCATATTTTTATGTGACAGCTAGATACTCTGGGTAAAACTGCCCGAGACACTAACCAGTATAACAGAGCATGTGTGGTGTTCCTGTGAAACACAGACCCTTTTTTATAGCCAACTGTGGAGAACAGCCCCAAAAGCCAGCATCGCATACACCCCCCCCCACCCCCCCCACCCCAACTTCTAATAATATTTTTAGCCACCTGAAAGCATAGAAGCAGTACCTCCTAATGAAAGTGGCCTGACATATATCTCCTATTTTGGATACCCCTGAGAGCGTCTGCCAGTCTGACCTTCTGTCAGTGTGACGTCTGTATAGGTATTCCAGTTTGCTTTATCCGTCTGTGTTTGTTTCTTCAAATCTCCTGTTTAGACTTACTGAACGCTGATGTTAGTTAGTGTTAGCTGAACCAAGATAATCAAGCCACGAATCCAAGAACGAGTGCACGGAAACCACAGAATGTGATGATGAGCCCAGACTGCTTTCCAAAACACGTGTCTCTGTGGACTGTGATGATACTCCAGTTGATACTCTAATCTGTGTTAATGCCTCACATATGCGGTCAGGCCTCTGGCCTAAAGTATTAGTAAAGGAGGCGTGCAAGGTATAAATAATAACACATAAGCAATACTACCCAATATTTACATTTGATCCAGTTTAAATGCTGCAGAATGTTCACTTATGAATGTGTGCACTCCAACAAAGCACTACATATTCAAAAATCTGCCTTTAATTTTCAAGCTGCAGCCTCAGCCAACCATGAGTGCATCTGGGCTGCATGGCAAGGAATGAAAATTCGGTATCAAATCTTCTGTCCATATAAGTGACAAAGCTCCGAATCTGAACTGAATCAGATTTGTTGTGTCAGTGCTCTGTGACATCTGGTACGAAGTCCCTAAAGTGAATGCAGACCGAGTTAAACAGTTTAATATGCCTGATAAAAAGAATAAAAAAAGATTTCAATTCTAGAACATTTTAAATGAGCTGTATTAACAAGCCCCGAATCAATTAAAATCACATGAGACTTCTTCCTTACGCTTCTCTGAAAACCCAGATTTGGGACTGGTTTCGCACACTCATGAGTGCTAATGTAATGACACGTCTTGCCCGTTTGATGGTCCTTGGTGCTGAGAGGTACTGACAGCTTCCCATCTGTCCGGACTGAATAAGAAAGCACTTGACGACTGCTCCGTACAGTGCCAGAGCCAGTCCAGGGTCAGCGCCAGCACGGCATCAATCAGAAACGAGCTCCAGCTAATGATGATTTACAGAGAGAAACAACTGACGTCATTATGACAAGTTTTCTTCTTCTGAATTAAATGCACAACACATGTTCAGACCAAAGTAAGGCAGAATATCTCAATATCAACTCACTTTCAAAGATCTTCTTCCAAAATCCATGTGCTTTGGACAGTGAGAGTGCTTAGAAAGATCATCCCGTATTGGGAAAGCAACAGAAATGCTGTTACATTAGAAACACATGGTGATTATAGTCCAGCTTGCCAAAGATGCCTTAACAAGGACAAAAAACCTGTCCAAATCCACATCCAATCTGATTTATTAGAATGTTTGGTATAGCTTAGGTATAGGCATCCAATCGCAGTGTGGTTTCCATGGATGGCTTTGTAATGTGCAGCGTGTTACCAGCTGGTTTTAAGTTGCAGTAATTACCAGCGGTAACAAAAGTATCAATATCATCTCAATATCATATTAATTATTTCTCAATCAAAGCTGCTGTGCTAAGAATGATCCACTACCCAAATAATACCTGCTCTGTGGTGGTCCTGATCATTCAAGAACAGGTTGAAAGGAGATAAATAAAGTATGCAGAGAATCAGATGGACTACAGTATGTAATTGTAGAACTATAAAGAGCCTCTATATGGTAAATAGAGCTGATAAAATAAACAATGAGCAGTAAAAGTCTTAGTAGGAATCCTTGATTTTTCGATTTCTAAGGTTTGAACTGTGCAGTGTTTGTTCTTAAATGTAGCTTTTGTTGACTAGAGTAACAGAAACCCATCCAGTTTGCAAAAATCTTTTGTTTGTCAAATTAACAAAAGACATGCAAAAAGACTAAACAATGACTATCAGTCTGTCAACAATGACAGTCGGTATGCAGGCAGAGTTCTGTAAGGCACACCAGCAACTGAAAAAGACCCTCATAGAGCTGTTAATCTATACCTATAGACAAACTACACTGCGCTTACAGTATCTGCGTCTCTGTGATGATATCAGACTGCAAGGCTGGTAAGTCTATAATGGTAGAACAATGACATTGCTGGTACTGCTTGCTCTTATCAAAGGAACCCACCAGTTTGACCAAACAGGTTCAACACATTTGCTATCCAAAATAAAAACAGCATATCCATTCTAGAAATTACTTTCTGTTTTAACAGTTTAAAAAAATGTTATTAAGCTCAAGCATGGCTGTTGATCCACAAAGTGAGTTAATTAATTCAAGATCATATTATGTTTTAAAATCTTAATGTCAAACCTATACCCATATTTATTTTGTTTTTGTTTTTTGTATAAATGACTAACTGCTAATAATTATAGATGGTGCTTGCTTTTAGGCAGGTCTAAAACGACTTTTTCATTATGGTTATAATGAATAATGTGTATTAAACTTAGCTTAGTTTCTTTCTTCTTCTTTCTTCTTTATAATGCATAACATATATCATAGTGTGAGTTCTTGCCTCTTAGACTGGTCTGAGACTACTTTTGTCATTTTCCCTTCAATCCGTACCGTATAGCTTACAGTAAGTCCTTTATAAGCTAGTCTGAGACCAGTTTTGTCATTTTCCTTGCAATGTAAAATGTACATTGTAAGTCTCTGTGTTTCGCCTTGGGAGCCCTTGCATTTTAAGCTAGTTTGAGACCAGTTTTGTCCTTGTCCTTATAACGAATAAGGTAAATTACCTGCCTTTTTGGCAGATCTGAGAGGTAATTTCCTTATAAAGCACAAAGTACACTGACATATCAAAAAGTAGCAGTATGTGAATTGATTATGAAGTGGGGTTACCTCAGGGGTAACTTAGGCCCAGTGACGTTGTATTAATCTGCTGGAATATTCCATCTTTTCGGGGATACATGAAGTCCATGAAGGGCTGCAAATGTCGCCAAGCAGTAAAATGGAACAGGCACTGGTCAATTATGTGTTTAGGCAGACCAACTGATCCAACCCATGCTATGAGAACACACCCCACACCAGAATAGAACCATCACCAGTGATTTGTTGACCACTGGGGTCCATGACTTCATGAGGTCTGTGCCACACACAAACCCTCAGGCCGAAACAACTGGTATCATGATATATCGGACCACTCCACACGTTGCCAGTCCTCTATGGCGCAGTTAGCAACCTCACAAGTTGAGGCGATGCGCTGTGTCTGATGTTGTGGTGTTAACAGAGTCATTTTGATGGGTCTATTGCTCCCATATCTATCCACTATAATGCTGTGCTTTGTTTGAACATTGCCTTGCCATGAGCACACTTGCCAGTGTTCAACCTTATTCACAAGGTAGCACCTCTCAACCTTTACAGGTGTGGGTGTTACCAAGCAGGTGTGGTGTTACCAGGTAACGCCACTTCATAATCAATTTACATACTACTATCCCATGACTTCTAGCATGTCAATGCAAAGCCTATTATGAGTACTTGCATAATTTGACTATTCTGGGACCAGTTCTGTCATTTTCCTTATAATGTAAAATGTATATTACATGCATTTGTCCTTTAGGCAGCTATGAGACCAGTTCTGTCATTTTGCTTAATATGTACATATAAATATGGCTGCTACCTGGATCCACAGACGCCACCCTCATCCCTGGCAACAGACGCTACCCTCTCCTGAGCAACACATAATTTAGCAGGGCATCCGTAGGCATGTAACCACAACTCCACGTAATCAGTCCATGTGATCACAGCAGATTTTTAATATTCGCTCTTCTGAGGGCCACAGTGCCTCTTTACTTTTTTATGTTACTACTTGATCCTGATCCCTCACTGATCTGTTCTTTTTTCTCTCTCTCACCCTCATCTTCCCTAGAGTGCACAGTGACATTAAAAGAGTGCGGGTGAAGTTCAGTTGGGTAGAAGATAAGCGCAGAGCTGATAAGGCCCGAGACAGAGGCAGATGAGGGAAGCCGCACCAGTTCCGTCAGTATGCCGCTCTCGCGCCGGTGAGGAGATCAAACTCTGAAGCCCAAATGTGCGTGCCTTTGAACTTCTTTCTGTTATCTATATTTTCCCCCTCATCATTTCCACAAGCCTGTCACTCCAGGGTTTGATTTCATATTTAGATGGTGGTGTAATACCGAAATCCAGTGCCGTTTGCACCTCTCTAGCAGCAACACCTCAGCCACTGAGCACGTGCCTAGATGGGTTTGAGTCCTCCTTCAGAGCGGCGATAAACATTTCAAGTGCTCCTTAAAGCTTGAAGCACTCTAAATCATTATATACTCCCCACAATCCCGTTGACCAAAAATTTCCATAATTCCTTCCTGAGAAAGGACAATAAATAAAACAATTCGGTCGATATCAATTTTCAAACCACAGGATAGGAACTGTGGTCTCATAAGTCTCAACTTAAATACAGCAGTATTTACACAACTGAGCATGCTGCTTTCACACATAAGCTTAATTTCTTTCGCCCACACTCCTATTGCGCCTCAGGGCCTAGCTAGATCCGACCTTGAGAAATCAAAATGGACACTCGACACCATGAATGGTGTTAGTGAGCTGGGAGGGTTTCCCAGAGTAAAATAAACGATGTCACTGAACAAACAAACCCCATACAGCCTCAAAGGGCGAGGTCCCCTGCAGTATCAGATCACCGAGACGCTCTGTGCTTTCTCTCGCTGTTTGAAGCACAAGTTAAGGTTAATCTCTCCACCACAAAACATGTGTGTAGCGAAACCCTAAAGGACCACTTGAATGAGAGCCTGTCACTCATTCAACACGACTAACATAAACACTGAGTAGCCCACTTCACACACACAGGCGTGGCGGCAGAGGGAACAGAGCTAGCTGTACTTTAGTGAGGTTATTAAACCTCTTAAATGAGTGCTGGTTCTTGAGAGCACAAGGCTCAGGATACCATAATGGCCGGAGATGTGTTAAGGTTCCCTGGTGGTGGCAGTCATGGCGTCTCCTTGCCTCAGCATTAGCCATTAGTGAGGGCATGTGAGAGACATGATTAGCCCAGTTAGCGCTAACGAGCCGTCACACCTCGGGCTGTTTTAGTTCACCCTCTCAGCTCGTTAGCATCACTAAACAGCCACTTAACCCCAGAGGGGGGCAGGAGAGGCCTGCCTCCTCTCTTTACAAGCCAGACCCAAACTTTCTGGTCCCCTTCCTCGTTAATGGAACCTCCACGTCAAATTAAATAAGGAGACCAGTTTGAAAGGAACAAAAAAAAGTCTGGACCACTGATGAGAAACAGGTCTTGCGTTTATGCAGGATATAGGCCATATCCCGCCTGGATTGAGGGGTTAGAAGAGGAAAGTGCACATGCCAGCACTCCTCTTTTGGTGAACCCACAAAAACCAGGAGAAAGCCACTGCCCACCCACATGCATTTCCTCAAAACGCCCAATGGGAGTAACTCTGCTACATTTCTGTCTTAAACATGCTGCAATTTAGAATTTAGTACTGTTCAGAGTGATGTTTTTATGATTTGTGAGTCTATCCGTCTATCAAGAGGGGGGCAGGGAACAGAAATCCCCATGCCATTCATTGTCAGGGCACAGTGAAATTTAATTCATGTTAGATTGCCATCGGCTGGCACCAGCGATGGCTTTGACAGGCTGGCTGTGAGCCCGCTTTACTAATGTGACAGTCAGAAACACCAAACTGTGCTGCAGCCTCCCACTGGGGATGACAACACGACTGTGGGTGGCCCATTTTCCCGCACGTCTAATTCACATCGTCTGAGGGTAAACCAGTGGGACTATTTATTGGGAGCTTATGTTATAATCCTCCACTTATCCTTTAATGTTAGTGAGTTAGAGGCCTTGAGGGGAAGCATTTCAGCAGCTTTCTAGCAACAGATAAAAATGTGGCACATTCTTTCAAGAGCCACTGCATGTTTGCTGGGGGTGGTGTGGTATTGGAAAGTGACTAAACGGGTGTGATGGTGAATTAGCTCCTATAACTCTTCTAACACCATTTCCATCATTCACTGCAGTAAAAACACCTCAGTCCACAGGCTGATAAAAGCAGCAGTCAGCGCCCCATCCATCACACGCTGTAGGCCTGCATCAATGAGCTACAGTGAGCAGTTTGTGTGATGTGTGCTCTCTTTACAGTTGCATTGAGATATGTGCAGCTAGACTGTGATCAGCTGTTTGCCAGCTTTCCACCCATCTATCACTTTTGAATCCAACTTCAGTTCGTAAGAATGATTCATTATTACACACCGAGGTGAGACTGTTAAAGTGAAAAGCCACAGAATAGAGCTATACAAACCAAATGGACCGAATTTAACTTTCATTTATGGGCTAAGAGAACTGGCCTTGAAGCTGCTGCAAATCACAGGCCTCACTTTCCCTGTTAAAATCACACTACTACAGCTACGTTTTTATCTTTGATTTATGCACAAACAAGCACTTTGGACAGGCTCACTTGGTCAGCGGTGTGAGCCTTGAGGCACAGGCTGTTGGAGGCTGGCCATAGTTCAGTATTTGCCTGCAGTGTACTGAAGAAAAAGGCCTGGAAATCATTCCAGGCTGACAAAAGGATAGCACTCCCACCACCATTACCGCTATTAGCCGTCTTCATTTGCCTGAGAGGTTAAATGTAGCATGGCAGAGCACTTGTATAACAATGTGGTGGGCTCCATGCACATCGCTGCGGTCAGTCCAGCCAATTGGATTGGGTTTAGTGGAATAGTATAGCGAGATTGGGAAGAGATATTTAGATTGAGGTCTATAAGAAAGCAAACATACTGGAAAGAGAGTGAGAGGAAGAGAGATACAGATTGACTGACCCTTTTTTTTTTCATTTAGTCACCCACAAGCCAATGCTTTGTGAAGGCACTCTGTCCATTAGGGCTGCTTTTTGCTGACCTGCTACCAACATACGGTTACTGCCAGCATAGTGTGATTTACTCAGTATTGGCTGCACTAATATCTGTCTGTTAAGTTTTTCTTAGGCTACAGCAGAACATGAGTGATTTCTATCAGGAATATAACCTGTACTATATACACATATGCTATTGACTACTTACAGATGGCAGTCACAGACAAACTGAATTATGCTGCTTTATTATGATTTTTAAGATGTTATGCAAACTCTCCCAATCTATGAAGTCTCAACCCCAAGCTAAGTAAGGCAAAATCTCCTGTTTCCTCTCATTAAGTACCAGTTAACATTAACTACCAGCACAGTAAACTCAAATACAATGGGTTGGTCTCCCAGACAGGGATTAAGCCTAGTCGTAGACAATATTCTACTTTTAATCTCTGGCCAAGCAACCCTTCCAATACTAATTGTTGGGTTTAACATTGGTTCACATTTGCTGTTAAAGTGTGAGGAACCCCTGAGTCACGATACACTGGTTGATTTATGAGGTCTCCAACTCTTCACATGTTTTTTTGGGCATGCATTATACTTAGCTTTTCTGATTCAGCTGAATGTCCACTGAATCTCTAAAAATAGCACACACACGTGTCTTACCTGCCAAAGTCAATAACAGTGTAAAAAAAACACTATGAGTTTACCTGAACTTTTTTCCTACCAAAGTTAACACTAGCAGGGCAAGTTCAGTGGGATACTTTGTGGTACTACACTGTCAACCTTAGCTATTGCTATATGTGTGCTGAATATGAGTACAGGTTTATGATGAATGTGGCATCATCACTGTGGGTCTGGCTGCTTTTAAATCAAACGTGTAAAAAAAAAAAGCTTATTCTATGTATAGTCTTTTATTAGTTCTTAAGGGCATATTGAGCTGTTGGTACTTTCTTTCCAATATAGAGATGCCACAAAAACACTCTCTGCCAATATAGAAATAAAAGTATAATTTTAAATCGACATTAGTCCAAGATTCTTAAAACATTTTTGAGCTATTTTTAATTAAAAGTAGGCCAGTGTGATTAAAAAATTGACTACCACAGCATCACACCACACAATATGAATGTAGGCCGTTTCAGGACAGACACCAACCTGATACCCATAACCATCATATCAATGTCCCATCACTAATTGTAAATGTGGAAAACAGATTTCCATCCAGTCTAGCTGGAGGGAAGCTATCCCACTCTGTCCCACTCAGGCTGAAATCCAGAAGAGGGGGTTGCCTAACCCCTGATTAGACAGATGCAGCTAATTCCAGCTAGTAAAGAACCCTTGAGCTGAGGCTGAGCAGCTGAACTGATGATCCTGACTGAACGCCAGTGTAAAATCAGAGTAAACCCCTCTGAATACAGCACAAACACCACGTGTCCAGAAGGACGCAGACATCTATTCAGTAAAATACAGCTGCTTTAAGATGCACACATCACTGACACAGGCTTCTCTGGAGTGATGGAGCTCCCTATGTGATGAGCTGGAGCACCCAGAACACTCATCATCCAAACATCAATCAGTACCTGACCTCACTAAAGATCTTGTGCCTGAATGCAATCAAATCCTGACAGCCATGTTCCAACCTCTAGCGTTAAGCCGTCCCAGACTGTTAGAGGCTGTTACCGCAGCAAAGCAAGACACAAACCTCCCTGTTAATGCCCTTCATCTCCGCATAGACGCTGGACGAGCAGGTGTCTACAGACTTCTGGACATGTAGCGAGGCGCCACAGCCAGCAGAAGAACCACAGTTATGAGTTTACCTGAACGCGGACGTTGCCTTTCCTGGGCGCTCCGCCGTGAGCGCCCCCCGAGCGGTTGGTGGCCGGTGTGGTGGACTCGCCGAGCGCCGGGGACTTTATGGCGTTTTCGGCGTCTCGCGACGCCCCTTGCCGCGCAGTTGCTAAGGAGCTCCCGCCTTTGGAACCCTGCGACGCCACTGTTGCTAGGAGCAACGTAACCGTCCAGCAGCCGCCGCAGAAACTCCGCGTCAGTACGAGCATCCTCGGTGAGAGAAACGTCTTCTGTCTACTCTGAAATATGCCGCTTTCAGGCGTGGGCTCAGTCGGAGACACCAACCCAGAGCTTCTAAGTGAGCTGCGTTCTGAGAGAAGGGGCTTAAAAGCCTAAACTCCGCTTAACAACGTCCATAAAAAGTAGGTCGAGGCCAAAACTCAGTGTGGGGCATTTATGTTGTGCGCGCTAAACTGCTGAAAGAAACCCAAACACACCTACAGGGTGACCATACTTTCATATAGCAATGAGTCAAAAAAAATAAGCCCACAAAATGTCCACAGGCTCTGGCTGTTAATTTCTCCCCGTGTGAGTCGGCTTTCTCTGAGGAAAAGCCTGGCATTTTGAGGATGAATGCGGGTGATCTTTTATAGCTAGGGTTCTCTTCCTCCGCCCCGAGTACGGCGCGCGGCGCTCCTCTGTTTTTTTCCCCTCCACATGTAGTCTGGAAAGCCACGCCCCCGTGCGCTATCATTGGCGCTCACAGGCGGTCCCGATGATACCACTAGCCAATCCTAGCGCAGGGGCGGAGCAAGCGAAGAACGAAACGCACTTGATTCAGATTGATGCAGTTTGGTTATACTGCAAGTAAATAACAGGAGGTGCTCGAACCTTTAATCCCATGCGGGCTTTAAGTACAGTGTTTGTGGTGGGCTGGGGGCCAAAAATCTAAACCAGTGTACACATAAAGGTAGGCAGGTTTCACAGTGAAATTTCAAAAATGTGTTTTTCATAATATTACACTGTATTTTGTTACTAATATACAGAATTGACCAAGTTGTATATAAGATGTTTGCTCTTTCATTAGGTGAGGGAGTGGGGCTAGGGCCAAATCAAACATCCTCAGTGGCCACACTTAAAGGAGCAGATTGAAAGATGGTGCAATCTGTCAAATTCATTCCCCAAAAAATAAGGGGCAGCCTTTCACCAGAAAGGTTTGGCGTCCACCCCTATCGTAAGAAACGCCACATATCTCTCCTTCTCAATGTTAGTCATAGGTATGGACACAAATTAAACTGCGAGCTAAATTCTCAGAAGACGGATTGAGGTTGCAGTTCATAACACATCTTTATTCTTAGCACAGATTTTACAGCGCTAACAGCTAAAAACACTGCCCTCTGCGTTACTCCAGAAATCCCAGCACTCTACTCAAATTTACGCTCTTTAACATGGGAGTTCGTATATATAGGAACCTAAAACAGCCAAACATAAACAAGTCTTCTCTTTAAAAAACTAGCTACTTACAGCGCGGCACTCACTATCATCTCTTAAGGTACAAAGTAATATTATGAGACAGGACATGCCGGGGCTAGCTTGCTAGCAAGCTAACACTGTAGATATCTCTGCAACACAAAACGTAGACGTCTTAAACACACAGTCAAAACTGTCATTTCTTCACATTCTGTTAACAATTGAAGTTTATTTTGGAATATTTTAAACAAAAAATATTACATATTGCACCTTTACAAGGAAAAAGAAAAGAATTGGAATAATATATATTTAAATATATGTCTAAAAACTGTATTCAGCACACACATAACACCACTGTCTAAAGGTTTAAAATCTGTGCCCTCAGTAGAATGAAGCTGCTTAGTACAGAGGCGTGTATAAATTGACTCTAATACTCTAATAATAACTCCAATACTCTGTCCTGGGCACCTTCACAGCTTTCAAATAACTAGTAGGACACTCGGAAGCTGTAAAATAAAATATCATATGTGTCCAGAATGATTAACCGAGCTGAAGATGATTCTGAAATGACTGAGAAAGGTATAAAACATTAAGAATTCTGTTTTAATAAAAAATCATGTCCAGAATTCATCATATTTCAAGAGAGTATATCAAATCTCAGGGCAGATAACTGCACAGAAACTAAATAATTGACATTTATGAATGTATACAGATACTTACAGTATATTGTTTTTATTTAAAACTATATCCTGTTCACAGAATTCTTAGAATATTAAATAAAACATTAAAAAACATTTTTGTGAATAGTTTGTTATATTTAAATGTACTATTGTATATTAAATAACAAACATATTTAATGGTGCAAATCATTCCAAACATTTGAAAAACATTTGAAAAATGACGATAATGATAATTAAAATAATAAGGACCATATTTTCTGAAGAATCCTGACAGTACAAGCTATTTAGTGAACTTTCTGTTTTATCAAAATGAAAAGATGCTTGTTTTCTTGTTTTGGCAAACTGTATACAAAGTGAAATTCTTTTGTAATAACAGCCAAACACAGAGTTGGTCCTAAATGAACACAAATTGGGGGGGAAAAACATTTCTTCAAATGAAAGACTACCCTACTGACAAGTCCATTATATTTGTACAGTCCAAATGAAAAGCACATTGTGGTAAAACAGCAAACAATAGCCCTCAAATATGACTGTAAGATGAATATGATTTGCCTCATGTATTTGTTGCCAGTGTCCAGCTGTTGTTTAGAGGAGGAATTACTGAAGAAACAGTCAAAAAGCTCCTGGGGACAACTGACATGTGAATTCAACTTCAGAGAGGTAGGGGGTTATTAATGGGGGGCTTTATTACTACAACTGAATCTGGACATGAATTCTTATGTCCTGGCTTGAAATCTGAGACTGAAGTCTCAGAAGTGTCCTAATGGCCACATGGTTTTGGATAAAATCATGTGCACTATAAAGCTCTTGGACATGTCAGCAATGGAGTTAGCAGTTTAGATATGTATGTGGGGATTGCCAAGTTAGTTAGTCCCAGGGCTTGATCTGAAGGGGGATGCAAGGGGATGTCACGCTCCCATTCACGCGTCCCCTCTGTAAAATGGCCAGTCCTGCTGACCATACCATTATATCACAAACCCCATTTCTCGAAAAGATGGGACATTTTGTAAAATGCTATGAAAGGAATCTGTGATTTATTAAGTCTCTTGAACCTTTATTTAACCGACAAAGTACAAAGAATTTACCTTTAAAGTTTTTTGCCAAACATCTTAATTGTGTTCTGTAAATATAAACAAATTTTGAATCTGATGCCTGCAACACACTTAAAAAAAGTTGGGACGGGGGAAAAATGACAATGAAAAGAATATTTGACTTAATCTGTTTTGAAACATTCCACAGTAGCAACAGGTAAACTGGCAACAGATAAGGGGTTCGTGATTGGCTACAAACGGTGTGTTAATTACCAGCACTTATTAGTTAATGAGTATCCTCAGATCCCAAACCATTAAAACTGTAGTGAATAGTGAACGTGCCCCCACATGTCCCAACTGCATTAGAGTGTGTTGCAAACATCAAATTCTACATTTGTTTATATGTACAAAATACAAGCCATGTCAGCCAAAACATTAGAAGTCATTTCTTTTTATCAGTTAAATAAAGGTTCAAAAGAATTAACAAATAACATAGTCTTGTTTTACTGCATTTTGCAAAATCTCACAACTTTTCCAGGATTGGAAAAGCAGCTTAACAGAGCAATATGTAAGATGATGTAATCTATCATATTCATAGTTTACACAGTCCCTCCTCCTACCTCTTCACTTGTCCCGCTGTTTACCTACCAGTCTGAAGCTTCCATGCAGTCCATGCATGAAGAATCAAAGAAGAGTTTTCCATCAAACTTCATCTCTTTACTTGCCAAGAGCGGTGTAAAGCAATGCCAGTGTTAACTTTTGTTAAGCTGCAATTTTTATCACTTATTTTCCTTGATTTTGAGCATTCAAACTCGTTTTGAGTGTGCTCATGTGGCCGACTCAATGCTACAGTGACTCACTATTGCCTCTTCAGGTACAAATTTGGTATTACAAGACAGACAGACAGGGGCTAGCTGGTTAGCATGCTAACACTGTACATAAACACATTTGTCATACTGTCAAAGCTCTTATTTCTTCACATTCTATTGATAATTTTAGTTCATTTTGGAATGTTTTACATAACCATATTCTAACATACTTATTGTACCTTTAAGATGTCTACTCTCATGGTTTACATCAATGACTGAGACCAGCCATTGAATCAGCAGCGGAGGCTTTTAAAACAGCTTGAAAGCCACGGCTGAAAATGAATCAGTGTCTGTTATTCATTGTAGGATCGTGTTAAATAGTTAGGCACGTTGTGATCAGAAATTTGAGCTGATAATTAATTGACATAAATAAGTCAAATGGTTTAAATATGGCAATATGGTTTATTTGAGGTCAAGCTGTGTCTGTGGTTAGTTTGGGGCTACAAAGTAGGAAGAAAGAAGGATAGTTAATTAGCTAATTTGTCTCTGAAGTAAGATCTAACTAGCCAAAAATAACCAAATTAGCTGACTAGCTATCTTACTTCGTACTTAGTAACTACAAACTATCCAGATTTCAAAGCTCAAATAAACAAACATTACTCATGATCATGCTCTAAAGGGGTTATGGCAGCAGGTGATGTTATTTTTGTGAGACTCATTAAGTGTCTCAATAAATTCATTCATTTATTTTCTTGTATTTGCCTCAACTCAATGGATGTAAATGCATCCACATTTACTTTCTGGATGTTGCGTATTTAACATGGCTGAAAATGTATTAGAGTACTATTACTGGTTAATCCTGCCAGAAAAGAACTGCAGCAGACGAATAAAGGTCCACTTAGTAGAGGTTTTGCATGATGATTGTGCTTTTAAAGTTTGTTTATTTAGCTAGTGGTGAAATTTGTTGTCACCCTGAACTTTTTGAATGTCGCGTTATACCCTAGCAGACCTTTTGTTTCAAGTATGGACAGTCATACAAAAGACAACCTACTGCTGTTCTAAACTTTATTCTAGGTTTCAAAAAAAGTAACCTGCGTGACTGCATCATATAAAATGCCAAAAGCGCTGTACTCTCATGCCAAGGTTATCTTGGTTATCTCCCTGATCACAGATAAACTCTGCCAGATACTCATAGAGAAACATAACCCAGGTGACGGCGCTTCAACGGGTTTGCAAGTGAGGACTTAATTACTTTAATTACAGTCATGCGTCAAATTCTCCCATGTCTTTTGCGTCAAAACAATGATCTGAGTCAGCTCTTGTTATTTTACATTTTGCTTAATAAAAACATACTGTAGGTCAACATTTGCATCTTACCTAGCAGCTTCAAAAAACAGAACAAAGCCTCCTTTGAGGCACACTGACTCCGTGCAGTTCTTCTCCCTCAACCAGGTACAAGCAGTTCGCCATGCTAAACAAACAAACAACATGTGTCCAGTCTATGGAAAGCGAGACTACAACTTGTGCGGACGTCTGCGAGCCTGGATTACACCATGCTTTCAAGCCTTTTTAAAAGCCTCCGCTGCCGATTCAAAGGCTGGGAACTCAGTTAAGTAATTGTGGTCGCAGCCTTTGATGTAAACCATGTTGTTGGAAACCTTCTCACCCCAGCACACTGAACTGGTTCTTATTAATGGATCACACAGTTTGACGGCAGCGTTCTCCAAACAGGTCGGACACATACAGTCGCCATCAATCTCAGCGTGTCAAGGGGACGACTGCATCCTGCATGCGCTGGGTCCAGCCCACCCTGACTTTCATTCTGTTCGACTGAGGGTAGGGAAGGGGGAAATCTGGAACTAGAACCCATTACGCATGGGAAAACACACATATGTGTTGTGCATGCGTACGCTCACTAAATTCTGCACAGTCTTTCAACATCTACCCAAATCCTCCTCATTTCTTTCTAACACACAGAAGTGATGTGTATTTCAAGTAATTATGTGGCAAATTATCCTAACACAAACAAGTAAATGAATATTCATAATATTTTAAGTGTCTAAGCCAGGAGCCCACACTTTTTTAAAAAACCACAGGAAGCCATACTGTGTCCTAAACCACAACCATCAACAAGTCTGCACAACCTTACCTGGAAGCAGTTTGAACAGGTAGAGGCATTTTATGAACGCATTTACGGAAACGTTTGGGTGACTGTTGATTTCTAGTGTTTGTTAGCAACAGTAGCCTTGTACATCAGATTACATCAGAACCATTTTGCCAATTGTGCTTACACAGAGAGGAAATCAACCTTTGCATTTAACTCATCCATGCAGCGAAACACCCACACACACTAGTGAACGCACTCTAGAGGGCAGTGAGCACACTTGCCCGGAGCAGTGGGCGGCCCTATCCACAGCACCCAGGGAGCAGTTTGGGGTTAGGTACTTTGCTCATGTGGACTTCAATTTGTCCTTTCAGCCCCATGGAATCGAGCCAGCAACTTTCCAATGACAAGGCTGGTTCCCTAACCTCCAGCGTGTGTTGGCTGGTTACATCTGGCATGGAAATTTGTTTTTTATCTATTCCTTTAAAATAAGCTAATTTTAAGTAAATTGAGTGAGCATCTAAAAGTCATCTGTCATGCTCAAACCACTCACTCACCTTCCCCACATGAAAAATGAGCAGCTAAAAACATGGCATCACACCTTGTGAATGGGTGGTGTTTCACGCTAGACTTGATCCAGGTTTGGATCAGATATTCATTTTTTCACTTTTGATATTCACTTTTGCCCTACACACTAACTATAACAATTATCTAATCGATGCCATCTTTAGTATATGATTGTTCATTTTGCATGTCAGCCAAATTACCATTTCCTGTTAAAGTAGGCAGTACCAGCATCATGCCTGGTAACACATCTATGCCATAGATTATAGAATAATCCGATTGAGGCTGAGAAATGTAGGGGGAAGTTTTTATGTTAGTATCAGACATCGTTAACATGTAAATGTCAAGGAGGATTTTAGCAGCTGAATAAGTTATATAATGATTAGCCATCATAGTTCATGTCCTTCTCTAGCACCCCCACACAGTTTCACTCTCTTAAGCCTACTTAATAGGTTGAATTGCAATTCTCTTTCTTTCCCTCTTTACAGTTACAGCACCCTCAAGTCATTTGTAGTCACAGGATGAGTTTCGGTTATTTATAAATAGTGTATGGTTGGTGGTCCATTGTACTTAACATGTAAACAAACCCACGCTGATTCTGATATGACTGGGAAATGACACACACTCTTCAGAACGCAGCTTTTTCTTCTCCCCATCCCTGTGGCCCCGACATAAGTAAGCCATTTCAAGTCATATGAATCAGGTTCCATGACACTTGTATCACAGCAGGCCTATGAACCAGAAGAACAAAAGGATCCTGATTAGGCAATCTGGGGAGATTCCAGCACTTGATGACCTGTCCCCTAACTCATTTTCCACGAATGAGAAGAAACAGGCTTGTGGCTGAAATACTGGATTTCAGTAAATCAACTTTCCATAAAAGTTCTGATATGAATCAGCACTGCTTGGGTTGATGCAGAACACAGTGCTTTAACTCTTGCCAAGCATAAAATAATAGGCAATATCTGCATTATTTGCAACTTACAAACAAAGGCATGTGTATCAAAAGGTTTTGTGTTTTTAACACTTCCTAATAGAAGGAAGTCATTTTCATAATTCCTTTACCAATCTATTCCAATGAATTCTGGTAGTGTTTTGAAGTAAATGTGCAGCATAAAACAAACTCAAAAAACACATGCTCTATTAACTAGAAGGGGCCAAACACTGGTCCAAGCACCAACTTGGCGGTTAATCCAAATCACTCTCTCTTTACTACAGCGGAAAGCATGTGGCTCCACACACAAAGTGTGAATGAAAAGCACTATTGTTCTCTGTGCATGACAGAAACTACGTATTTCTCTATCTGATCTTGGGCGTTGCCATTGCGGTATTCAATTGTATGTCCATTGAGGTTCCACCATTCACATCCATCCCAGTGTAGCTCAGGGAAAGGACTGGAGGAGGATGCTTCAAGTAAGGACTAACGTGGCGTGGCCAATAATCGGTCCTGTCCTCTCATTTCCATGGAAGATGGATTAGGCCATTTCCCACAAGTCAAGCAGCGGTCGAGGCATGAATGCCCCCAGTGACGTCCTTTTCAATGACTCAGATCATTAAAGTGATAAGAATGACCTCTCTTGAGCCGAGCGCTGACCACATGAAAGGAGTTTTCTGGTAATCAAAGGGCCCTGAAGGCGTTGTCTCGACCCAGATGCGCACTCCCAGACAGATCCAGGCTGTGTTACTGCACCTCCATTCAGTCAAGACTCAAGACACTAGTGTGGGACATTCACAGTATTCATCATGCTACAAGTCACTCATACTCCAGGTGCGGTTTTCCCCAACACACATTATAGCATCGTCATTCAACAGTATGAACATAATTATGGCCTATGCATCACCAGGAACCAGTGAAGAGGCCTTTTACCTTGAGCTACATTTAGCATTTTTGAACAGAACAATGGCCCATAATTCTGCTTCTCCAGGCATGGAATTCCATCTTAGAAGGCCCAAAATTCCTTCCAAGCACAGCCGCAGCCAAGACACTTTCAATAAGGGCAATTTAACAGGGACATAGAGTATCTTAGAGTGGAATGTCTGCACGGAATGTGTGTCTGTATGTTTTAATAGTGGAATCCTACTGTACATGTGAAAAACATATATAGGTATTTCGGTATACGTGGCATGTCCCAAGTTAGGCTGCTTCTTCAGTTTACATATTTGACCAACTTGGAGTACTTGATAAACCGCGCGTCCTTCCAAACATCAAACCAAATAAATATGGTCGGCCCTAACGTACAACAATGCCTTCCTTGTGGTATGTTAATAGCATGTTTAAAGTGTGACACCATGCGAAGAAGTGCAATTATTGCTGCGGTGGTGTCAACGTGAGGGGTTGATTAGGTTTGACAGTCATAAGGTTTTAATAGGAGACAGGCGTATAGCATGGATGAAGTCTTTTAGTAAATTACTGTTCACACTGTTCACTTCCACTTGTAAAGCACTATGCCTCTCCAGATGTTTGCATTTGAACTACATCTCACATTTATTAAACACTTGGCCTCAACACTGCTCTGGTCACTGATTCTGTTTTATGTCCTTTAGGAATTGCGAAGAGCTCAGTGGATTCATTTGTAAATCCCTTATGCTGCTACTTTCTGCCATGCTCAATAACATGGCGGAGTTTAGACCACCCAATCCAAATGGGACTAAAGCTACAGACATGCTGAGATATATAGCAAACATTGATGTATGCAGAAACTTCTATTTATCAGACTCCTAGACCCAGACACCGCTGGTCAGTGCTATAAAGAATGACTTCAACATGGCTTGTTTACTTTTGTATTGTTTGTAAACGCTGATGTCATAGGAAATATCTCATAGATAGATCATATCTGTAAGACATCTGGAATCAGTGTGTACTTGTGATAAAAATGGCTTCACCAATTCCTGATTGTTGCCTTACAGGGGACAATATATAGAACTAATTTGACTATTAGGCCATGACTGATGTCTAATTTGTCTAATGGACAAAAGCTTTCAATTCACTAAATCCATATCCATGACTTCTTTATGTATTTCTTTTTACTGTTTTTTTATGTTTTTCCCTCCCCCCAAAGTCTTCAGTGATCTTACTCAATCTGACCACAAATCAGGTACTCCTTTGTTCTTCCCTGCCAAGCAATTGCAGTGACATCATTTTTATGCGATCACTCACTGTCAGAGTTTGCGCTCCATGCTGGATAGAATGGCTGCCACACAATGCTCTATTGTCCCTAAACCTGTGATGTAAAAAGGTACAGGGCGAGAACCCCCGTATACTGATTTCCAGTGTCAGTTTCAATCAACATCCCTGTGCCCACTTGAAACCTTAGGACAATACAAGCACTTCAGAGAACCTCTACATAATGCAGGCTGTACAAAAAAGCAGTCCGAAAGGCCAGTACAGTGCGAGATTACCTGTTTCACAGAAATTCAGACTATGTTCTTCTGTCCATCATGATAGCAGTCATTAGCTATTACCTGAGGCTACATTTTGTGGAATGGAGAAAGAAGTGCAAGCTGTGGACATTTTCTTCACAGCGCTGACATGCTTTTGAGGCGACAATTGATTCCAGAAGGCCTTCTGGGTGTCAAGGGAAGAATTATGAATACATTTAAAATAGCTATTCCCACATTTTGATGCACCACAGGCATTCACAATCAGCGAGTGCCTATAACATGTCTTTCTGTTCCGATCTCAAGTCAGTGATGAGTCCCTGAAAGATGCTTGAAAGTATTGGAATAGTTGGGGTTTGGACAAACACAAAAATATTCCAAACTGCTCTACAATCGTCTATCACAAACCCATCAGTCACAGCCCTGGACAACAGCATCTTATATTCCTAGCAGGAGGAGTGATGAGTAAGTACACAATCACAAAAACACCAACCCCCTTTTTAACATGGAGTAAGGAGTAATTGTGGAGCAACTCACTGAACTTGGCAACAGACACACCAAATGGAATCTCTGGCTGGCCTTGGCGGTGGGTTCGTGCATGCGATGGACACAGCATATAATTGTAGAAAATACACAAGATAAGAATTTAGCTGACTCATCCAAGTAACACGTACACTCACAGAGGAAGTGGAATAAAAATGACACCATTTTGAAAGAATGCACAAAGACGTTAAGGTCAGTCCTCTAGGCACCGGCCAGTCTTAAACTAGATTACACGGTCAATAGTGATTTTCTTTTGAAAGTCCTTCTATAAAGACAGGGTTTAATATTTGGCCAGAAAAGCAGCCCTATGCAGTTCAGATGTGGTGGCAAACCACATGTTCAGACCACCTGTAACGAAATATCACACATGCCAAATGAACATTTCCCCACACAAATGAGTTGTAATTTAGCTTTTTTCGAAATACTTGACCGGACTTTTGCTGCTCCTCACAGACATACCGAGAGTATCAGTACCTTAGAAACATCTGCATATGTTGCAAGAATGACGTTTATCTGGTGCATGAGTGAGAAACTGCACACTAGAAGTTCAGTTCCCCCCATGAAAGGTAAGAAAGTGCTACGCTAGAGATTATTGTAAAAACAGCCGTGCCTTGACATTTCCATTGCTTTGCCATTGTGACCCCAGAAGGCTTGAGGCGTTCCGTTAAACCTGGAAAAGTCCGATTTGTCTCCCTTCACTCAGAGAGCAGACTTAAAAGGAAGCCGGGAAACGAAGAGTACACAGGCCTGGTTGTGTTTTCAATTTCGCCACCGATGAGTTGAAACCTAAGCAATTTGTTCATCTGAACAGTGACAATGAAGATCAGAGGGAATATTATGGATGTTTTCAGGGGAAACATTTCTTCCTTTACGGTTCAAAAGGCCTCAGAGCATTCTACTATGCTGTAAGTTGAACCAGAGTATAGTAAATCATAAGTGAATCAGGCAGTCATTTAGTCTAAGCCCAAAAGAATATGCCTGGTCTATGGTCTGCCCGATACGGTGAAAATTGATACTGTCAGTACTATTTATGTACAGTATATATTACATGTCCATTTACTCATGTTACTGTGGCTGTATGTTATCTGTACAATACAAAATCGCCTGGTTTGGCATGCAGCCTCAGTTCTCTGAGGGAATACAAGAAACCACAGATTTCATACTGATTTTCAGCTTTTCATGAACAAGTCAATATGACTGTCTGAGAGTGGTGTCCTACCTCTTTTGAAGAGCACAGATTTCTGTTGGTCAGATGTGAAGCAATGTATTATTTTATACAGGCAAAAAAAATACACATGGCTTTCAGAAAAACTTCTTGCTGCAGGTAGAACACAAATACTTTCGGAAAGGCTTTCAAAGAGATTTCAAAGCGATAGCTAAACGAATTAAGTGCTCATTTATGTGGTGACCAGTGGGTAAGCTCACAAGCATCTTTTTCTACTTGTTTGTCATTGTGGTTTCATGCTTGATTTTGCCTTTTAGTCTTTCATTTGCTGGCTCGCTGTTGTCTCTGTTTATGGCCAGAAGAAAGCCTGTCACCGGTTGCTTGGTGGCTTTTCGAAAAGAGAATGTTGACATTGCCCCCACCTGTAAAGACCAGCTAACTGTGCACGGGTGTCTATCGTATGCCTTAGTAGTCTGCTAATTGCAAGACAACTACAAATGAACTCTTGTGTTGTAGTTGCAAGCGAGGCCGCAAAATGATTGGAGCTCCTAACATCCAAATCAAATCCATGTGCACGTAGAAATGCCCACTGTCATTTTGACAAGAGTTAGTAAACCTCAGAGGGTCTGTATACACTTTAATATAGTCCATCTGGACCCACACCTCTTCTGATTTTTCACACTGAAGACTGATTAGGTATAAACAGACACAGGTAGATCTCTAGGCTGCCACAAATGCACATAGGGTGTCCTCCACAAATAATGGAACAACATCCATCAGGCCATAGCACTCATTAATAACAGAGCCCGGAGCTCCTGGTGGGATGAAAAGCCTAGAGCAGGTTTTGTGAAAAGAGCAGTGACGGGCCTTGCATGAACGACAAGTAGAAAGCACATAGCTGTATTTGCATAGCAGATGTTCCACTTCACGGAGGTCTGAAAGCATCTTCAGGAGAAGAGCGTTTAATTGTAGCATCACCCTCTCTAACAAACAAAGAAGGCTGAGTATTTGGAGCAGAGGTTTAGATCACGAATACCACACAGGAGTAGGACATGTTAAAAAGCAAATGCACTTCATTACGAACCTCCCAGTTTGTGCCTCATGCTTTCAGAAACCTGGTTCTGATGCAGCAACCACATATGTTTTGGCGGTTTGCGTTGCAGTCAGATGGCGAGGGCCTTGAAAATGTCTCAAATGTCACAGAGACCGCACACCCCAGAGGAGTTGTTGGAGGGGACAGATGAAGCACAGGGAAGATGTTTCTGCTGCGCTCTCACCCTGCCGAGGGGCCTCGGCTGCTTGGCGGGAATTTCGCCTAAGGAGAAGTGAACAAAGTGTCTGTGGTCGAGCAGGGAAGACTGAACATTCCCAGCTTCAGAGAGTGAGAGAAAGGGGGAGAGAAGTAAAAATGGAGAAAAAAGACAGAGAGAGAGAGAGAGAAAGAGAAAGAATGAGTGAGAGAGAGAGATGGAGAGAGATAGAGAGAAATTCCCCGGGGTAGGAGTGAGGGCACACAACGTCCTCCCTACACATGGATGCACTGCTGCGGACACATTCTCAGAACTTGCTTTGTGAGCCCTTTCTGAAATCCTGTACTTCACACAAAGCATGCTGAGTATACTGAACAAAGTATTTACACATAAAGCTTGTTTATAATATAAATCAATAATATTAATCATAGTATGTATCATATTAAATGATTATGTAATGATTTATCCTTAAAATAAAAGCTTTAAAATCATTTTGATGGAGAATGGAGTCTCTGTCATTGGTACTCCAGGCCTGGAATGCTTGCTTTCGTGCTGTGTAACTTGCTGGAGAACAGTGCTGGAGAACAGTGCATGAGACCTGTATAATGCATTACCAAGTCACATCACATATCAATTACTATGGGTCTTAAGGAGATGCTAGCTCAGTATTGCCAGCATGGCCATCATGGCAGAGGCTGCCATGAAAAGACAGAGTCTTTAAACACTTGAGGAGATCACAGAAGACTTTGTCAGAGGAAGCGGGAAAGAAAAAAAGAGGAGTGACCGAGCAGGAGACCAGAGTAATCTTGGACTGCCTTTTCTTGCTGGCAAGAGCTAATAGAGATAAAAAAAATAAGCAATGTGGGCTAACAACAAATGACAGCCAAGTATACATCACTGCCAGTGTTATTTATGAAAGATTGTCATGTGCAGTACTGTGAAAAAGTATTTGCCCCACAAGATTTCTTCTATTTTTGCTAATTTGTCATATTTAAATGTTTTAGGTCATCCCACTGAGAATTTGACTGAGCCACTCCAAAACCTTCGTTTCATGTTTCAGAGATGGACCTGCTTGTGTGCTTCATATCATTGTCCTGCTGCATAACCCAACTGCTTGAGCCTTAGGTCACAAACTGATGGGTGGACATTCTCCTTCAGAACTGTGTGATACAGGGCAGAATTCATGATTCCATCAATTATGACAAGTTGTCCAAGTCCTGCAGAAGCAAAGCAGTCCTCAGATCATCACACTACCACCATGTTTGCCTGCTGGTTTGATGTTCTTATGGGGGAATGTGGTGTTAGCTTACGCCAGATGTAACAGGACCCATATCTTTCAAAAAGTCCCACCTTTGACTCATCAGTACACAGAACATTATCCCACAAGTTCTGATGTTTATTGGCAAACGTGAGGCGGGACTTTGCGTTCTTTTTGGTCAGCAGTGGTTTGCGCTATTCATCTCTCCCTTTGTTTTACATCTGTATTTGAATCTCTTTAAAACGTGGCATCATGTGCTGCTTTTCTAGCTGCTTCACATTGCCAGACAGGTTCTATTTAAGTTATGTTTAGATTCAGCAGGTCTGGCAGTAATCATGCCTGGGTGTGAAACTGGACCCAATACTGAAATGAATTTGCTTAACTCGTTGATTTAGTAGCTAAGGGAGCAATTGCTTTTTCACATAAGGGCAGTTAGAGCTGAACAACACTCTTCCTTCTATAAATGAAATCATCATTTCACAAAAACAGCATTTTGTGCTTACTTGGGTTCTCTGCCTAATAATGAAAGCAGGTTGATAATGTGAAACACTGACAGATATAAGTGTGACAGATATGCAAATAAAAAAGAAATTGGGAAAGGGGAATGTAACTCTGTCATCCCTATCTCACTGTTTTGCCGATTTTCCTGATGTCAAAAAAGTAATCTAACCTCAGTCCCTTTTAAGGATAGCATGCGAAGACAAACGCGCACCTCATGCCAAAGAGTTTGGTCTTTAGCAATCTCATTCCAAATAAGTGATGAAGGTTTGAAACGTCCTGTGATTAAATGCTGTAATATCACTCCTACTACTACCTTGTAAGTCAACATGGTTCTTTCTCTTTTGATGGTGTCTGCGTGGAATTCTGACTCCCCAAGAGAAACCATCTCCCCCTCGTCACATAGGAAGTCACAGATTACACTTGCAATTTTGGTTATTTACATATAGAAACAACTGGCGTTGCAATCTATAACGTGAATGTAACGTGATGTTTGTGCACACAAAGGTGAGCTGGACTCTGTTGCAGAGTTGGAGTGTGGCACAACATCGGCCAAGACAACATCAGTGAGAACAGGGGTTTAAAGGGGAGTCAAATTCTGTGTCCTTTAGTTCTTCAATAAATGCATGTTTACAACTGTCCATTATGCGGGCTCAAAGCAAGATGTGTATTCACGACAATCAGTTCTTACATAATGATCTTTGAAATATGTGCATATGATTATATCCACATGAATAAAATGTATTGTCACAATTCTCCCTTTCAGTTTACTTATTTTCACACAATTGTAATATATTTTATTCAAGTGGAAATAATTAATTTTTGAATCAAATAAATGCAGTGCATCACTGTTTTCAGAGTGTCAGTAAAGCCAAACATTTTCTCATCATAAGTAGCAGTTTATAGGTTTTACCCCACCAAAACACTAAATGCCAACAAGGGCATTTGGTGGGCTCTTCTGACATGCTAAATGTGCTTCCTAGAAATGAAACACTTCATTATATGAAGCTTTGTGGTCAAGAAAAGTTTACCAGAATAAAAAATCTAAGGCCGTACGTTACATCCCGAGTACTATAACACAAAAACAAGAGCATTTAAAGCTATTCTTTTAAGTTGTATTTATAAATGTGGGTTTCACAATTCAGGAGCAGTTTTTGACCTTTCTGTTTGCAGCAGTGTTTCTGACAGCCTTAAATATTGATACAACATTGAACGGCTGAATCCACTCACCAGTTAGACGTTGAGTTAGGCTGATTGTCTTGGCGGTTAGCATACTTGTGTTGGCAGAGACAGAGACTGTTTGCCATTGCGTTTCTCACTGTCCCGTCTTTTAGTCACACAAGGGCTGAAAGAATGCTCCATGTGGAGGGATACACAGGCAGGATAATCGCCAGTCAGTGCTTAAACCAAGTTTGTTCACATTGCACAAGTCTCTTTACCAGCTTGAATACAAATACTTAGGACTAGTTTCCATATAGCTGGATAACTGATCTAGAATCAGTTTTTATAATTAAGATCACCATAAATGGGGAGCGAAAGCTAACTTTTTATCAGACCTGCTGCTTTGAAATTCTTTATGAATACAGGCCCAGTTTTAACCCAAGTGACTTGGCTTCTACATTGGCCCGAATCCTCAAACAACTAATGAAAATCCTGGGATTTAATGCAAGATAAAATTGGATAATTAGCCCCTGAGGCTCAGTCAGTGGACATTGCTATTCAAATGTATATGAAAATGCAAAGAAAAACAAAGATGCTTGAACTAAACTTAAAAACTTTCATCAGGTATCATGACTCATTTAGACAAAAACTGGACCACAACTCTATAAATGGTATTTCACATTTTTATAACCCTTTAAAGTTCTGCTCAACTTTTTGGTAAAGCACATTTTGAGTCACTATATTTTAATGAAGAAGGTGTTGAACTTAACTCAACCTGATTGTGAGATCTCCACCAATCGACTGTGGTTAGGCTAAAAAAATCCACTAGAGGTAACTGAGTCTTTCAATATATATACTTTTACTGTTCCTATTGATAGAAAAAGTAAGTCCAAACATGTGGACTGTTCTGAAGGTAAGCTTATTTAATTGGCATGTTATAGTTTAAGACATTTTTTAATGAACAGAATTATGTGACTTTATACAACAAATAGAACTCTAATAAAGATAAAATCATTTTCGAAAAATGTGCGTTACCAAACAGTCAAATTGTTTCTTGATGCTAAAGGTGTCTATGCTAAGCTAATGTGATTAAATTTTGACTACTTGCTTTATTACTCCCCCAAAAAATACAACAAAAAAATCCATTTCTTTTTTCTTGGTAAGGACATCAAAGGGATAAGGCAGTGGCCCGCCTAAAATCCAATGAAGCATATGTCCATTAGTGGGAGACTATCAAATGAAATATAGTTGTAATCAAACTGAACCTGAAGCTGGAGTCACTTGGGAGCATAATGTGCATCAGAGAATGGATTAGAGGATGCTCTTTTAGTGGGCCAGCTGTTGACCTACAGAATAAAAAATACACCAATGATTGGCTTTGAAATGAAAAGAGTTTGAATAGTTTTTCCTATTAATTCAAATAAAAAAAGAGTTTAAAAAGTTACTGCTGGGTTTTTTATTCTTCTGTGCAACTAGTGGAAAATATTCCCAGTCCGTTGACTGTAAATCTTATCTTATGTACCACAAACACAAAAAGCCAGACCAGCTGCACTATTAGCCCTGCATAAAGAGTAATGGTTTTCCAAAAGAGGCAACAGTTAATAGAATTCCCAAGAAAAGCTTACACATGTTTTCAGAAAAATGTAGAATATGCTTTTTCATTTATGGGCTTCAACAATAACAACATTCTGAGATTTCATGATTGTGAGTGTGCCTGGCAGGTCAGCAGGGGAGTGAGAATGAAAGGCTGCAAGTGTCAGAAATCAGCGCAGTGAGGAGAAATAGGTTCAGATTGCGCTCCAGGAGTGTGATTATTGTATAGTGCTTCTGTCTCAGAGCCACACGCCACCCTCCCCCACCTGCAGTCAACGGCTGTTAAATCCCAGAGATATGGACCAAGTTTGCATTGCACTTAACCTCGAAAGCTGGCTTAGCCTTAAACCGGGTGAAGAGAACGATGATTGAGTTTCAAAAAATGTCAGCTTCCCAAATCTCGGCTTGCGGCCGCAACACTGACTAATCCACTCTGATGTGTGTATGTGGGGATTTCTGGACATTGGGAAATGAAAACAGCCGGAACTCATTGGAGGACTTAAAAAGGTCCACATTGAGTTCGGGCTCGGCAGCTTTCGTGATTTGCTAGTGATAAGTCTGCCATGTCGTAAATAAAAGGCGAAAGTGGGAATAAAACTGCGGCTTCTTTCTTAGTCAGGCCGACAGCCGCAGCAGCCTCAGGGGAATCTCCTGGATTACCTGAGCTCCAGGGTGGGCTGCAGCACAGCTTTCAAGCCCAGTAATAAAGATGACCCTGCTGTAATTCTCATTATTCTCATTCTCATCAGTAAAAAGTGGATTATGTTCCAAGTAGAAGCATGAAAATAACATGTAACTGAGTAAATGTAATTATCTGAACATGTGAGTATTAATAAAACTGCTTGCTAAAAATCTAATTACACAAAAATATAATAAACAGTATCCAGTATAAAACCTACAGCATTCACTAAAGGCAGGCAAGGAAGAGTTAAGTGTGTGTTGTCTACTGAGTCAAATGAATCATACTTGCTTTGAGTCCCTAATTGATTCAGTTTTTCCCAGAATTCATAAATGAACAATTCCTCTTCATTCACCTCTCAGGTTTTATTCATCTGTTTATTTTTGTTTAGTGATTTCAGGATGAAAGGACGGAGAGGGGAGGAAGAGGGAAAAAAAAACTCGCCCTGCTTCTATTTCACCCAATTCTTTTACGCATCCGGCCTCTTTCACGGAGCTGAAAGAGGGAAGTACAATGCCTGCAAAGTGTATTGTTGATGAAAACCATAAAGGAGGCATTTAATTGGGCTATTTATCCTCTCCTTAGCTCCTATGCTGTGCCCTCTCTTGTTTAGGGCTGTGTTTCACACACACAAGCTTCTCCTGTTGCACTGTCGTCTCCTGTGGAGAGTACAGGCCCGAATAATTACCTCAATTCACCATCAAAGCCGGAACAATGTCCAAGACAAATACAATCAAGGCATCGAATAGCACTGCGTCTGATGATGTATGGGAATTCGAGATTGCCAACCAGGTGCCAGCCGGGCTGCTGTGCCAAGAACCGAGGTTAAAAAACACAACGCTAAACACTACTGGGGCCAACTGGGGATATTGCAGCCATATGTCATGTGTATATCTGCGACTAGGTAAGCGGGTTATCTTATGAGACCACACTGATGTAAAAAGAGGCAACGTCAACACTAGGCTCCAGGGTTCCCACGTTTCAGCCCCTAGGCTATTCTGAGGGAGGTAAAATGAACATGCTGACGGTGGACATGTTTACGACCTCATCAAGTCCCCCACAGCATTTGCGTGTGAGAATGATGTGATGTTATCTTCATTTCGAAGCTAAATGTCATCTCGTAAGTCCTCAACCAACTTGTTTGAATTTGTCTTTTTTTAGTGCGGCCTCCTGCCTTATCGCAGCTTCCAAATCAACACGTCCTGCCAAATACGAAGCTGGGATATGAACCTACGTGAATGACAAGGTAATACTTTTTATAGGTGGACTTCTTATTAAAACCCAATAACCCAGATATATCAAGCTTTACAGCGTGTTGGCTGTGTGCTGCTTTTTCCCCCTTCGTCTGTATTTTTAGCGTTAGCAGGCGCACAGTGATTTAAGGGGCTATTTCAAACCTTTTCTGACTCTAACTTTAAATCACATCATGCAAATCACCCGTAAACGACAAGCTTACTTGACCTCCACCGTGCCAGAAAGACAGGCACACCGTAAATGTGTAACACTCTTACAGGGGTATCAATATCGTTTTTGCACTAGAAACCTCGTCTCTGGAGCCTCAGAGAAGGCATAAGATACACCCAAAACCCCTACACATGCAGGAAAGCCCCGGAATCTCCATTTCGCACTTTCACTACAGCAGCTAAAGACTCATAAACCCTCCAGCCAGATTAAGAGGCTACATTCACTGGCAAAACTGAAGCCCAATAAAACAGTTTAAAGCAGAGCTTTGGGTTTCAGTGCCAATAGACTCATTATACCCACTTAATAGGTAATAATATCCAAAGAAGGCCTTAGTTAGTGAACATATCCTTTGGCTTCCCGACTACTTAAACAGCCAGGGCTGCCAAAAGCAGGTTTACTAACAGCCTGCATGTGCACTGCCACCAGTGCTGTTTATGCATACTGGGCAGTGCTGTATGGTCAGCAGTGCTTCTAAACTTGTGTGCGTCGGTGTGTTTATCCTGAGAGATTCTCCTTGAGGGTGGTCCGGGATCGCTGCCGATGAGCAAATAAACTATCAGATTAGTGCTTGTTGTTGCTCCGCAGGCCTGCAGATAGCATCGTTGTTTCTGTTCCGGGATCAGCAGATAAAAGATGTGCCTGTGCTTACGCTGACGTACGCTCCAGAGCCACACGGCCCTCCTTATTTGAATATGGCAATCTGTCAATGTACTACGATGGCCTGTTAATCCTCCATTTGTATCTGGCATAGCGTAAATCAGGTGATAACATCAGTTGTACATTCGTCATCACCTAACGTTGTAGCCTACATTTGCCTCAGGGAGCAGAGTGCTGACAGCTTTCACTCCGTGAGATGTCTTCATAGGAGCTCTCCTGCTGGAAATAGGGGAACTATGTAAGCAGCATCTTAGAAAAGCAGAGCCTCGGATGGCATTAGATATTGTCACCACTGGAAATAACTGGGCAATGTGAGTGACACCAGTTACTGTGACTACATCCGAGGGCCTCTAAAGTTAAAGCGATTAAATAGAGCAGATTTGAGTGTTCAGATAAGCCCGGCATCAATGATGTATCTACAGTTATACAGTGATACAGAGAATATACAGAGATAAGAATCATCAGTCATGCAATGCTGTGAGGAAGCCTCATGTAATCCAACACAGGGTTGCCAAATCATAAGCAGTTATGTATGTTAACGTTGAAGTGACATAGAGTGAAACAGTAAAGAACTGTATTTTTAGCACTGTGTAAACACCAAAAAATAATCTTTTCTAATTAGACTAGACACACTTTCATAAGTGCTCCAAGACGAGACAGTAATGGAAACGATCAGATCGGAATTCATGTTTTGAATTCAGACTAAAGAAGCTTTACTGGTGCAATTTGTAGGTTTTTTAATTTACGTTTCCAACATTAACTAACAATATCAACAGAATGTGAAAAGTAACAGTTTTGATGAGCAGCTTAAAGACGTCTGTGTATCGTGTTGCAGAGGTATCTATAGTGTTAGCATGCTAAACTGCTAGCCCCGGGCCATTCTGTTTTGTAATACCACATTGTACCTCAAGGGGCAATAGTGAATCACTGTGGTGTCCAATCTGCCACCAGTCCAACATGAGAGGATGAAGAATTAGTGCTGCTGCCCCGACAGCATATTCTTGTTAATCATGCTGAAGGTCCTGCTGCCGGTTAGATCAATTAAAGACTTGTTGCCAGTGAAGGGACGTGTCAACGCAAAAATGGCTGAAGCTCTTGGCAAGTGACCATTACAACAACAACCACCTCCCACTAGTGTCAAGAATTCATGTTTGGCAATAAATATAAGAGATATAAATAAAAGCAAAACAGGAGATGTCATCCAGATCTTGGCGAGTTAAGGCATGAAGTCGGAGGCTGAACTCACTCGATTCTTCTAGACTAGTAAATAAAGAGCTGTTAATGCTAACATTAAGGAGGAGGGGTGGGCAGCACTACTCTGTTGATATGTTGCTCCCTCTTGTTCTGAGAATGAATTTGGAAAGACAGATTGCGTCATCTTACAAATTCTTCTTTTTTTACACTTATTTATTGAAGTTTTTATATCAGAACAAAAACAACTGGACATCTTATCCCCTACACCTAATTCCCACCATCTCAAAATGTAAAACAACAGTAATGTGCACTGTACAGTTGTCCCACAATCTAATGATACAGAACCATGAAACAATTATTTATGAATAAATTAAATAAAATGAGAAATAAAGATGACAAAAGGTGATGCTAATAATCATAATAGAGAAAACAAATTGCTCCTTTAAAAAGTCAATAATGTTTCTGACTGTTATATTAATTATGATTAAAAGAAGGACCAATTCAGCTCTGCTTATACAAATCTTGGGATCTATGTGTAACCTAAACTAACAATACAATTTCTGTTCCAAAGACTCAGTACCTGGATCTGCTTTCAGAAGCCTTTACAAAGAAATACAATAAAAGGTCCCATACAGCACTGTTTCTCAATCAGCACCAAAACTAAAACACCATCAAATAATACACTCATCATCAAAAAACAGTTGCACCCAGAAGTAATATCGAATTGCAGTGCTATTCGGAAGGAAGATAAAGAAGAGTAAATCAATGATGAAACAATAAACGGTGATACATTTAGACTGATATGGGCAACATTAACTGAGCTACACATACAGAATTAGTGTCTCTCAGTATGGTGTCGTGCCGCCATGTTGCTAACACAACATGCCAGACGTCTCAGCATGGGGTTGTAGAGGTTCCTAATGGTGTCCTGTGATAATCCATCCCATGCAGCTTGAATATTCTCACCCAGTTCCTGCAGCTTGTGCAGTAGCGGTGGAGGTAGAGTGACTCATGGAAGGTATCACTGCTCACTGAATGTCCGCAATTGTGGCTGTTGGGTGAGTCCGCAGGTTCGTGTAGGTCTCCCAGATCCTTTGTGTTGCTGGTGCATGCCTTCTTCTATCCACTGCCCCCAACAGCATACTAGATTGCATCCGCACAAACAGTATGGCACGCAATACGTCGATAAGACCATCCTACTTCTCAGAGCCCTACGATGCAATCCCTCTCCAACTCTTCTAACTACTCGAAATGCTTTCAAACTCAAATGATGATGCCAACATAACAGCACGAGTCAGAATGGAAAGCACGCGCAACAGGACAACCTTATATAGTCATTCAGGTACAGAGATAGGGCTGGTCCAGGCTTATGTCACATGCGTGGCTGAGCGTGAAACATGAATCATTAGCATGTCTCACAATGTCAAACCTACCCACCAAGTTTCATTGCTGTCGGTTGATTCTTTCTGGGTGCAGCTATTTTTTCAATGATGAGTGTACTTTTGATCTCTGCAAAAAAACGGAAATTAGCAGTACGGCTTGCGATGTGAATGAAGCCTTAGATAAACCTGGGAACTCAGCATGGTAGTAGATGCTCAAGAGGAAGTTTGGGCATTCAGATGAATAAACAGGCCCACACATCTCATCCTGCAGAGACCCCCAGGCCCCGGCCTGGCACCCACCCCCAAAGAGATGTAATCTAGGTAGGTGGCAGTGGGCCGGAACATTGGCCAAAGTGACTTGGGTGGGGAAGCACACAGCCAAGGAGGACTGAGGGGGGCCAGAGAAGTGTGACTGTCAGCTCCTCCACCCCTCCATTCACTAAAAAGAGTGGAATTCCACGTCTTTGCCTATCGTGAAACAGATGCGCCTCTTTGATGTGAGCAGCAGCATTTGATGTATGATACCCCTCCATCCGTGTGATCTCTTTATATCGGGGCCCTCTGCATGGAGGCGATGCCTCTCTCTCTGGCAAGTCTCATTTCTCTCTGATACGCAACACCTCCGAAAGTGGCAGATTAAAGGAACCTCGCTGAGGATCATGACTGTATGTGAGGTATAGTCTCAGGTGTCACTTCACTAGTGGAGGAGCAACGGGACAAATCCGTACAAGAAAGTGAGAAGCTGATGTGAAGATCTCACCACGCACACATTTCTCGTTGCATGATCTCTCATAAAATCTGGCAGGCAAGAACACAACAAGCTCAAGCACCGAAGCACTGTATCTCAATATCCCTGCCTGTTCATATTGCCCTTGTCACTCATCTATCCAGCCTAGCTGAGGCAGCATGGGCTTCATTTAACGCTGAAAGAGGATGACGGGCGACTCTGTCTTTTCTCAAGACACAGCACAGAGGTTCAGCTTTGAGTTTGCTCGGCATATAAACTGATGGACGCCGCTGTATTGTCTTTTTACTGACGAGAGCTGCTTTTTAATGGATGGCTTTGAATAAAAGTAAAACCATATGGTGGAAAAGAAGCTAAAAGCAGATGGAGGTCATGCACTTTTAGAACTCAACCTATCACAGAGGCAGATGAGGTCATTCAATATGCCACACGTTGGTTATGGAACACATACCGGCCATGCATTGTAGATGTGGTGACAACGGTACAGATGAGTGTGTGTATGTGTGTGTTTTTGGAATTATTAGAGCAGTTTTGACTGCATAACTCTAACCATTGTTAGAGCTGACCATTAAAACCTGCTAATTATTAATGGAAATCCTGTTCTTGAAGTTCATTGATGATGGTAACACTAATTGCTTATCAATTAAGCAGTGTTATAACCAAAAACTGATTTCACACAATTTTCTCCCTAATGCAGTCAACCAGCCAAGACATGGCATACATAGATTGCTTCTGTGGTTTAGCTTAAACCCCACCAATTAGCTTCATACAAACTGTCCTCAAACTGTGTTGGATGGTTAAGTAATCTCAAAAGACTTGCCTAAGTTGTTTCTGACACTGTATGACTCACTGTAAGCAATAGTAATGGACACACATGTGTGCCAAATAGCTAAAAAGTCTGGTAGCAAATATACTGAAGCCTGAAACTTCCCCCTCACCTGGCTAATAATAGGGCACTAGTCCTCAGCCTCTATGCAGGGTGATGATGAGAAAATGTGCAGAGACATTTACTGATTTATGCATTTTTACTGCTATTTAGTACCAATTTAGTACTTACAAATGAGGGGGCGGGGCTCCAGTTCAGTCACAGCCAATGACTTTTATACAGCATTTCACAATATCTACACTCTCACTGTCCACTTCATCCCCTCCACTTACCATATAGGAGCAGTTCTGCAATTACGGACTGTGGTCTATTTGTTTCTCTGTATACTTTGTTAGCCATCTTTTAGCCTGATTTTCAGGACCCTCACAGGACCACCACAGAGCAGGTATTATGTGGGTGCTGGATCATTCTCAGCCCTGCATTGACACTGACGTAGTGCTGGTGTGTTAAGGTGTGTTGTGCTGGTGTGAGTGGATTAAACACCGCAGTGCTGCTGGAGTGTTTAAACACTGTGTCCTCTCACTGTCCACTCTATTAGACACTCCTACCTTGCTGGTCCACCTCGTAGATGTGCAGTCAGAGGTCATGCTCTACTCCTTCATCAGAGGTCACTGGATGCTGCCCACAGGACGCTGTTAGCTGGGTAGTTTTGGTTGGTGGTAGCACTGCTGTGTCTGATCCACAAACACCAGCACAACACACACTAACACCCCACCACCACTGCACTGCTGCAGTGCTAGGAATGATCCACCACCCAAATAGGTCTGGCTCTGTGGTTGTCCTGTGGGGGTCCTGACCACTGAAGAACAGGGTAAAAGGGGATTAACAAAGTATGCAGTAAAACAGATGGACTGTAATTGTAGAACTTACAAAGTGCTCCTATATTGTAAGTGGAGCTGATAAAGTGGACAGTGAGTGTAGATACAGAGAGGTGTACTTAAGGCCTAGTGACATCACAATACTTGAATAGATTTCACAATCTGCATCACAAGTTGAAACAAAAAAGAGCCAATATTGACACATTTAATATACCCAACAAAACCACAATGTCTATGACTGAAATGGGCACTACGGAGTGCACGATTGTCATTTTCAATTCCATAGGCACTACAGGCGACTCCCACAATGCAATTGTAACTTCTAGCTAATGCCACAGATCATTACACCTGTTAAATTTCTAATGCTGAAACTTTACTGAAGAACGTATGTCGTATGACAGTAACAGGTTAAATATGTAACACTGATCATAAATTAACATTAATTAACGTCTCAGGGCCCAAATCAGTTATCTTTCGGCATGTGGTTAACCAGCACAGTGCAGGCAGCAGCAGCAGCAGGATAACACATAAGTGTAAAGAAATCTCACAATTAATAAATAGCCTTACTAGTATGTTACTCATGTAATATGTAGTATAAATAACATATCACAGCATTTTATTAATGAAAACTATCACACTCATTTTTACCTGTAATGGAGCAGCCAATGACTTTACAATGCATGAATGGATTTCTTGTAGGCTACAGAAACAGCAGAGGCTTCAGTCAGATGACCAAAGCTGCTTTTAATAAAGGAGAATACACAACAATACAGGCAAATCTGACATGTGGCAGTCATTTTTAACTGTGACTAACACAGTTAAACGGGACAGCGTGCAGGAGCAGGGCTGAAAAATTGGTTGTGCACAGACCTCTATCTCTGAACCTAGTCAAACACAGCATAGGCAAAGGACAGACAAACGCTATCACAGACATTAGCCGCTGACCCACTGAAACTGAAATTTTGCACACTCGCTGCTAAAACAACCAGCATGAATTCCATGCTGGTCTAAACTGGTTAATGCTAGTTTATACAGGTCTGATCCTGGGTTAGACAGCTGCCCAGCATAGTCATGCTGGTTGACCAGCATACCAGCATCCAAACTGCAACGTATGCTGGTTTTGCTGGAGACTAGCCATGATGGTCTATGCCCCCCTCACTTGCCTATTAATAAGGCACCAGTCCTCAGCCTGTATGCAGGGTGATGATGAGAAGGTGTCCAAAAACAGATACTATTTGGTGCACTTTTACTGCTAATTAGAACCAGTATTTCATACTCATTACCGATGAGGGGGCGGGGCTCCAGTTCAGTCACAGCTAATGACTTTTATTCAGCATTTCACAAACTGCACGGTAGTGAGAATCCAGCAGGACTAATTATGCTCTGTTTATGATGAAACATCTATCTACTCGCCGTTCTTATCGTACTGGCGATATGCATGCTGAGAAAAACATATTGCAATGTAATGTGATGTAGGAAATTGTGGACCATTCCTCCCTGCAAGTCTGGGATGCCTTGCTAGCTCAGCTCCTTGTGTCACAGCATCTTGACAGGTTTACGGCCAAGACAAATCTTCTTCGTTTTCAACCGTTCTTTAGTTGACTTACAGGGGTTGGACAATGAAACTGAAACACCTGTCATTTTAGTGTGGGAGGTTTCATGGCTAAATTGGACCAGCCTGGTGGCCAATCTTCATTAATTGCACATTGCACCAGTAAGAGCAGAGTGTGAAGGTTCAATTAGCAGGTAAGAGCACAGTTTTGCTCAAAATATTGCAATGCACACAACATTATGGGTGACATACCAGAGTTCAAAAGAGGACAAATTGTTGGTGCACGTCTTGCTGGCGCATCTGTGACCAAGACAGCAAGTCTTTGTGATGTATCAAGAGCCACGGTATCCAGGGTAATGTCAGCATACCACCAAGAAGGACGTTTTCCTCCACCAGCATCACGTAGTGACCTGGCCACTATCCTGCAAGAAGAATGGCTTAAAATCCCTCTGACCACTGTGCAGGACTTGTATATGTCGTTCCCAAGACGAACTGACGCTGTATTGGCCGCAAAAGGAGGCCCTACACCATACTAATAAATGATTGTGGTCTAAAACCAGGTGTTTCAGTTTCATTGTCCAACCCCTGTATTTGCATGCTTTCGGTCATTGTCTTGTTGCATCACCCGGCATCTCTTCAGCTTGAGGTCATGGACTGGTGCCCTAACATTCTTCTATAAAATGTGTTGATACACCTTTGAATTCATCGTTCCCTTAACAATCACAAGTAGTCCTTACCCTGAGGCGGCAAAGCAGCTCCAAACCATGATACTCTGTCCACAATGCTTTACAGTTGGGATAAGGTTTTGGTGTTGGTGTCTTTTTGCAGGCTTTTGTGCTAGAAGGTTCATGGAATAATATTCCAGAAGCATCGTGGAACACTCAGCAAACTTGAGATGGGCCTCAATGTTTATTTATTTATTTGGTTTTGGGTTTATATGGACAGTAGCACCTTCCTTTTTGTGTCCTTACAGTTTGCAGAGTCTTCTGTAGGCTTTTTGCTGATCTCTTTTCTGACCTCTTTCAGGATTGCCCACTGTGCTTTTTGAGTAAGCTTAACAGGACGTCCAGTGCTAGGGAGACTAGCGGCGATCCTGAATTTTCTCTAACTATGGATTGATGTATATGCAGGTCTTTAACAATGCTTTTGTAGCATTGTCCAGCTTCATGGACCCTTTTAACCCATCGTTTGAGGTCTTCTGAATGTCGTTCATGGTTCACTTTACCTTTCCTTAAAAAGAACAGATTTGTCAGTAATCAGGTTTTGTGTGCTGCCTTTATTTAAAGGGAAAAAGCACATGTGAAACCCACACTTCACTTCTCATCTCCTTAGTCATTACCACAGAGGTTCATTTACTTTTGCTATCCTGCATTGTGGATATTACATTTTATTCGTTTAAATAGACTGTGTTTGTGTATAACCATGACTTGGATAACAATCAGACCACATTTTATTAGTAATCAATACAAATATCCATGTAATTCCGAAGGGTCCACTTACTTTTTGTTTGCAACTGTAGCTTAGATACAGCTAAAATTGACATAGCAATAAATAATTCCCATCACCTTTCAAAAGAACATCAATACATTTTATCAGATCAGGAAACACCACCTTCACCATTTAACAGGCTAACATCGCTCTGGTTAATATAGCTACAATGAAGATTCTCAAAAACTACAGCAGCTGAATGCAGTCCTGTTAGATAGCGCGGGGTCTGGAGATCGGAATATGAAAAGAACAATCTTAGGCAAGGCGGAACAGAATGCCACAGTGATGCACTCACTGCATTGGAGTATATTAACAATAATAAATATTTACATTTGAGTCACAATAAACAAACAATGCAATGCTAGCCAGGTTTCCAAACAGCTGTTGAATGAAATTCAAACGAATAACCGAAATACTGCAAAAAAAAAAAAAAACATCAGAATTACGGAATTATTAAATCAGAATTATTTCCATCAGAGAATAAAACTTTCTACGCCATGTCCATGAAAACACTCCTAAGAAATATGGCCTAAGTTTACAGACAAACTTTAATCTTTGTTGCTTTTTTGTTGGATAGTATGGCCTTATTTTACAGGGGACCTATAATGCTCTCCCCAACAGAAACCACTTTTCTCAGCTGCCTGAAACGCCTCTGTTACACAATGGCATAAACTCGTAGCACAATCCTTAATGATCGCCTACCGGCAAGCTTGAGACACTCTCACACAAGGCACAGCAACTACTGGAGGCTGGTAAGTGCTCTAGTGGTTGACCCATCAGAACAGAGTGGGTGAGCTGAGCAATCAGAGCACACCGGGCTCATCAGGAGGCGGGGCCTAAAAAACACAGGAGCTTCAACAACTATTTAGACAGATGAATACAGATATACAGTATGAGAAAAAAAATATTGTTTTGGCAAAACTGAAGCCTGTAAATGTATTCTAGTAAAACCTAAAAATTAAATTATGAACATTAATAAAAATAATAATAGGTCCACTTTAAAGAGGCTAAAATCAACTAAATTAACAGAATGTGAAGAAATAAGTTAAGATGGATATCAAAGACTTCTACGTATCATGTTGCAGAGATGTCTACTAAAGTTAGCATGTTAACCAGCTAGCTGTGGGCCCATACTTTCTTGCACAACCATTATACACTTCAAGAGGAAACAGTGAGCTACCGTAGTGTTGAGTCTACCATAAGTCCAACATGAGAGGATGAAGAAATAGAGCTGCCCCAACGGTGTATTCCAACCTCTTACCAGTCATGTTAAAGGCTCTGCCCCCAGTTAGATTGTTTAAGGACAGGAAACCAATGAAAGGAACAGTAAATCCAACAATGGCTGAAGCTCTTGGCAAGTGAGCATTAATACCACTGCCGCCGCCCACTCCCAGCAACAAACCACATTCAGCAGCAACAAAAGAAGCGATATAAATAGAAGCAAAACAAGAGTTGCCTTTGGGGTTGCTAACCACCGCTTTACACACTGCTATTTAATCTTATGATCACAGAGACTGAACACACTGGCAAATGGCTCTGGAAATGTCCATCACTCAGCTGCAAGCTTCTTATGTCTGCTTACTATCCAGTTTTTTTCTTTGATAAGATAAAGTTATTTATTTTCTTCATCAGTTTACCGGTACTTGCTGCCTACAGTAACATTAGTAGTTACTGCTACACAAAACCAAACGTCCAAGCCATCTTGCTTTATTATATGCAGATTCACATTGTTTATTTGGCAAATGCATTTGTTCCCTTTTTTTGGATATAGACAAAATTATTCACCTTAAGCAATTGTAAATACGCACAGAAGTATGTGGCTGGAAACCAAACTAACAACAATAACATTATTAGTGTGATTATTATTATTACAGGCACTTCCTGGTAAGAGACAAAATGTCAAGAGTTTGCTGGAAATGGTTTATTGGAGACGTTGTAGTTACAAAGACAAAACTGCAAAACTAAAAGTTGAAATCAACAGGGTTAGAAATCACTGGCTAATGTAGAAACACTGAAGAGACTAACCAAGAAAGAAACAAAACACAAATCTTTAAATAAAGACTTAAATGATGGAAATAACAGGTCATAAAGGCTCATATCAACCCATCCCAAAGAGTCAGAAAAGGCAGAGGTGAATAGTGTGAACCCAGACTTCAGACTTCCCGGAGCTCTGGGAAATAAAGACTCAAACAGAAGAAAAAAAGGAAAGAGGAAAAGTATTGGGACAAAAAAAAACCTACTAAACTACTGAGTAATCTGTATAACTGGATATCAGATTAACTGATATCCAGTTATACAGATTACAGATACACAGTAGTTTAGCAGTTTAGCAGCATCTGTCAATACAGGAACTGAAATCTGTTGGGTGTCATTCTGCCCTTTTTGGATCCTTTAGGGTTCAAGTTGTGACAGATCACAAAGTGGTACAGATGCCAAAACCAAAGTAACATCATGAAATGAAACAGAAAAGAAACTAGTAACCAAAAAAAAAGGTTTGAACAAAAACAACAAAAAGCATTTGAAAACACTCAGGAAAGTGCAATGCTGTACCAGCAACTGAGTAAATGTAACTAGGTACTAGGTGAAACGAATGGACTAGACACATATCGGTAAAGGCATTTCAACCAAACAGCTGACCGACCTCACAAGGTTTGAATTCACTTGATAAAAAACATTTCACTCCAAAGCTTGTGTGACCACTTGAGAGTAATGCAGAAAAAAAGCTAGGTGCTTCCAACATGTACAGTGGACATATATCACCAAAGAACATACAGTTAGAGAACAGAGAAACAAATCCACGGGCCATGAGGTCATATGACAAATAACCCACAGGAAGTAACCAAGGAACCAGATGTTTTCAAGTTCAGATACTCATTTTGACCTCGTCAGCTATTTCAGGCAAATGTTTTAATCATTAAGGCAGCATGGCCCAATTTCAAAACAAATTCACCATAAGACGTACCATATCAGTCACTTTAATTATTAGCCAAAGACACTTTAAAAATTGTCTTGTAACAGTAACCTCTTTTTTCCAGTAGCAATCTTTTAGTCACAGTACCTATATTAGGGAGACTCTTGTGACATCAAATTTACACTATCCATGACATTTATTGACTGTATAACAGCTTAGAATTATTCAGATCTTTGGAAAGTTTCTTCATACTAAACCAGTGGTTCTTGAACATGATTCTGGAGTACTGCTGACGGGACCTTTTACTGTTTTCCTGCCCCAACAAATCAGTTTCAACTCAAGAAGAGCCCACTAATTGGCCAATAAGTTGAAACAGTTAGAGCAGCTGAAAATGCTGAAATGTGCAAGAAGGTCCACTAAATAATCGGATGTCAAATTTAAAACTCAATTAAAATTTACCTCTTGGAGTCAATAAGTTAAATAAAATACATAAAAACAACCTCATAAGACTCAAAACAGTAAAAATACACAGTAACTTGAGGAGCCGGAGGTGTGCGAGTTGCAAGCAACAAGATAAAATTCCATCAATTTTACAGAAAAAAACATTTGACCTTTTTTTGTGGTGGTCCCGGTGTTTGACCGTTGATTTTTTTTCCCCCCCTTGTTTCTTGTATTTTTTTTTTTTAACTAAACAGAACTGAAACACTTGCACCCAAAGGGCTTACGCCTTCTCCAGAGATTTGTAGTACTCCTTGAGCACTGTCCAGGCTTTGGGGGCCATGAAGCCTTCTGGCGGGTTCTGGCCCTCTCGAGCCATCCTCCTCATGCGTGTGCCTGAGATGAAGTCATAGTCCTCGTGGCTGCAGGACACAAGAGCAGAGAGGCACTGAGAACACAATGGAGAAACTTATTCCCTTCCCTATTAAGTTGAAATCACAGTATAAATAATGCAGTTATCTAGCTGTTAGACATACTGTTGTACTAATATTATGCTACAACTTCAAGACAAAAATGAAAAAATAAGTGCTGCAAACAGTGTACTAATAAGATACTCTCTTTGGTGTCTTCCAAGCATTTGTTATTTACCATATCATTTGCCCACTGTCTTGGCGAATCCTATCAGTAGGTGGGGACGTTTGAACACACTCATGCCACCATGCCACCACCACCCCTGCACTAAAAATCACTTATAAATACCTTAAGAGGGGACTGTTAGAGGGAGGGGAAACATTCTGAAAGTTTTGAGCCAAAACAAAACAAGGCACATTAAGAGCTCTGGAGATATTTTAAAAACACTGAAAAACTAATTAGAATTAAACACCTTTTTAAATGTGACAAAGGGCATTACTACATCCATATTTCAGACATAACAAAATCAAATTGCTCTGTGTGTCTTATCAGAGCTAAGGGGCAAAGACAGCAACTACTCAGTCATGACACCAGGTTTTGTGTTCCATCTTGATACAGAACTCTGCAAATTTAGAGGACACCCTTAATTTCTCATTTCCAGTCACAATGGAACTTAATGGATATTTCTGAGGAGATCAGATATATGATGCTGAACACTGAAAGCCAAAAGAAGAAAAAAAAAAAATAATAAAGCTCTTGAGATCGGTATTATGGACTAATGAGATCAAATGTAAGATATTTCAAATTAACCGAAGGCAGTAGGTATAACCCTTCAGCCCTGATGTCTACAATCATCAGTCAAGATTAGAGATGGATCGTCTCATATTTAAGGATGTATAATATCACGAGCCGTTCATTTGTTTTTGACTAAAACATCATGAATGCTGATGAACACAAAAACAATAGTTCATGTACGGGAAAACACCCGATTAGAAAGAAATTCAATCTACAGCAATATGACCCCACACAAACTGCTGAGAAGATAAACCAAAGAAGCTGCTGGTGTCCTCAGAACAATGAACTGAGCACACCAACATCACTGAATGTGTGAATGGGAAAAAAAAGTGTGGTGAGGTACTTTATATCAACAAAATGAAATAAACCAATTGATATAACTGAACAACAGGTAATAAACTAAATGATATATATTTAAAACAGGATCCCACAATCTCCCAAAACTCAACAATTGAAAAGACATGTGTGCACTAAAACTGATTTAAACATGAGCTTGGTGGGACATTTACATCTCAAGACTGCTTTAAGACAATAACAAAAAGAAGAGGCAGAAACATAAACCTCAGACCTACACCATTACACTGGAACTCTGACTCTCCGCTGCACCTTCCCCATTTAAACAAATGGCATCAAATAATAAACATGGGGTAAAATATCCGACAAACACAGCTATTTAAAAATCCAAACGATAATCAGCCAGTCTAAATACAAGCTCTAATGGCACCTCCACTGAACTGTTTAAGTTAACAAGATATTTCTAGGAGATTAGGTATTCTTCAGTTTGGAAGGATTAACGTTAAGCAAATAAGACATTAAGAAAATAAATCCACTCTGTGTATTTGTCCTCCAACAGTGCTGCAATGCACTCCCCCCTCTATAATCACATTTGTAAAATGTGGTTTCTTTTTGCTGCAGCTCTTCAGTGATGTGGTTTGTATGCACAAGCCAAGCATTTTGCATGGGTTTGCAGTTGGGTACACTGAAAAACGTCAAACATTTCCAGCCACCAAGGAGAGGAAAATAATCAAAACACAACTCTGTATCTCTGTCTTTAGCCAGTCTGCTGGTCAACACACACTCCCAATACCTTCTGTTTATAACATACGCCTTCGTGTGAATGTTCTCCTTAAACTTTAACAAAGTTCTTTGCACATCTCATTGGGAAAAACGGTTTGTTAAAGAGCCATCAAATAAAAGGTTCTTTAGGGAACTGAAAGGTTTAGTGGGAGAGGTTCCCAAAGTGAATTGTTGGGTGCCTAATTTTTACACCTGTGGTCACCAACCCTGGAGAATCTGGTTCCAAGCTCATCACACCAGCTCCAGATTTCTCCAGAAGTCCTTCATAGGCTGGATCAGATGCATTAACATTAGATAAAACATTAGACAAATCAGGGAGCAACAGGTTAAATGCTGGTTGGAGTAGATCTCTAGGAGGAGGGCTGATGATCATTACTCTAACATTTGTGTGTTTGTCCTACTTTATAAGGCTCCAAGAATTAGTACAGGAGTTGAATCAGGCATGCAAAATGAGGGAAGTGTAGATAGTATGGGGTCCTGGGAAGCAATGCTCTAGAGGAACCATTCCAAATGAACCTTTTAGGTCTTGTATCTAATAGTGTGATTGTGAGTAAGTGGTAAACAATTGAGGATGAACTGCAGAAAGTCTTTTGTTAAGTCCTACACAATCTCATAAGATTTACAACAGTTAAACTAGACGGTGAGTTAATGAGCCATTGTTTTTGGCAATATACCCGCTGTTGCCACTGTAATCCTCAAGGACGTCTAGCCTATCCACGTAATCAGTCTTCTAGAATAATAACCCTTGTTTACCTGGTTGAGGGATGGGAATTTGGAGTTGGCCCAAAATAAGGCCCAAAATAAAGCAGTAAGCCAAGAGAGGCTGTGCATTAGAATGATTTAACTTCAGGTAAGACATGTTCGACATGAGGCAAGACTAGTGAGATGCACAGAAGGTAGTTATCAACTGCTGAAGGTGCCAATATTCAATCACTAAATCACTAAATCACTAATTGGATTATTGTTGCATTTCATTACAGGAAGATGGAGAAAACAGGCAGATACATTGGTGGTCTGTATAAGATGCATTGTAAGAGGAATGAAGGCAGCGCCAGAAGTCTTTTATTGACGTTAGAACGAGAAACAGGTAAAATATGGCTACAATGGCTTCCCAGCAAGTAAAAGTGGATTCTTGTTCACAACCTTTTAAATGTGACCTACGTCCGACATTAGTCTCGACAGATTACGGTAATATACTGACACACAAGCAGAAAAGAACATTGCTTCATGCGATATGCAATCATGACTGTCAAAGGATGTAGGTCCACTCCCAGAAGGTTCAGAGTTGCATATTCTTTAGCAGTGCAGGGGCAATCACAAAGTTCTGATGGATGCTAGACTCATCACTCAGAATGTGTTTGAGCCCGCAGTAAATAGGGCTTGTAATTCGGTCACAGCCACTTCTTTGGTTTGTATCGTTGTTTTTTTTAAACTTTGCTTTAACGCTGCAGCCTCATTTCTCCTGTGCTTTACGGCATTCAACCATTTCTTTCAAAATCTCTTTGAACATGAAGCAGCTGCAGTAATTTTGTTTGTACTGAAACATCAGCACAAATGTTTATGAGCTCTTGGCAGAGTGAAATTATGACGAATGTCAAGTTGGATTTACAAAGCAGCTGCATGAATTCCAATTTGGCTGTTCCGACTATGACGCACTGCTGCAGATCAGATATGCAGAATATTAGATTTCAGTAGGAAATATGAAAGTGCCCCAAATCAGAATTGAAAATGTCCGATTAAGTGCATTATTTCTGTTCACACTGGTATATAGAGAACACATCTGTGGCAAGCAAAATGTTGGCATCGTCCACAGAAGATTTAGCTCATTAGTTTCAAGGCAATCTCCTGAGACCTAAACCTACAGATTTCCTTCAGCTATTTTTGTATAATAAAACTTTTCAGACGTATTCCTCTGCATGTTGCTACATTACATCATGCAGCATCAGTGCTGCTGCCGAAAACACTGAGCCAGAGCTCTACATTAGTTTTAGCCAAAATCTGTTTTGACTTTGTTGCATTGTTACCACTGTGAACTAGATTTCCATTCTTAAAATCTTAGCTACTCTAATATCAAAATTTGTCAGAAAGCACATCCCTATGCAAAAACAACAGTACAACATTGTACAACAATGCACACCAATGTTAAATAAATAATTCAATTTCAAAATATTAATTTGGCAAAAACAATCTTCTGCCAAACAGTACAATATGTATTCTGTGCCACGTTACAATGTTACAAATGTATATGTTTTTAAATCAGACATATCAAAAACTTGCAGTAATGCCACAAAAAGCCGCAAAGCGGAATCAGGAGCTGAGACATCACTGAATGACACTGAAACGCTGTTTGGCTATTCTTCCTAGTGAGCCATCCATTACTGTACCAGATTGTAAGTAAGTAAGTAAGTAAGTAAGTAAGTAAATAAATAAATAAGGCACAACTCGAATCAAACAGGTGATTAAGGGAGGTTGTGAGCATACTCTAACTCGGACATGAAAAGTTAACATGCAGTCAAATGAGAAACAGCTTGAACTGATTTGAGCCATTACACTTTGTAGGGAGACTTTAAGGGAGATCGCTGGCAATTAGGCTTAGCATCCACACTGGCTTCGACTCTGGCCAGGCCCGCGCCTTCTCCAGGAGCAGACAGAATGCCATAAATTTGCAAAGGCGCCAAGCGGAGCCCTTTGAAATTCAGATGGGGTGCTAGGCTCCTGCTCCCCTCCCCAATCACTTGCAACACTCCAGTGTGGAAGAGGCAGCAACTAATGAAAGGGGGGTGGAGGGAAGGAGACTGCCAAGGAGTGTCCAGTGCCTGGCAGATATGTATCCAGCACTAAATCCATCTCCCTCACACTCTATATTCAGCTCTGTGGTAGAATATGTAGTAGCACTGGTTTCAGAGCAGACAATCACACATTATTTCAGAGGAGAAAGCAGACTGGCACGTTGATTTCTGCTTTTCTTAGGAATTCAATTCCATTGCAAAGTCTTGACAGTGCAAAGTCAGTGCCGAGCCTTTCTTGATTTATTGAATTTATTGAGGCATTGTGTACAAGCCATTTATTATAGGATATATTCTGAGGGGATTAGATTAGAAATATTCATATAATTATTAAAAGATAAATTAAAAAAGATGGGACCCCTAACAACCATGCAAGGTCTGGTAAATCCACAGGTGTCTCTGTACATCCTGAAAGCATGTGGAAATTAAATCAATCAAGTTGCCTGGTGTTCTCAGAACAATGGACTGACCAACCCGGTGTACAGACGTCAACTTCATGAACAGTGTTTGGAATAACTTGGGCTGTAAATACAACCAACTTCTAGGACTGAACTTGGCCCTGCAAATATCCCAGCAGTCTTCTGTACAGAACTGTAAGGTATTTTATGTTAAATATATTTTCTGCTTTTTTTCTTCAAACATTTTGACTGCTTCAGTTGGAACTGCAGTCTCTGACTTTTGCACGACACTGTAAAGATCCCACTCATCATTACACAAGCGGTGTATGGAAAAATGGATGGAAAAAAAGAACTAAATACTTCAGGTACTGAGCGTATTGGGACATACACATCAAACAGACCTCACAAAGACTGTTTCCTAGTTGCGCATTTCCAAACACACCAAACAATCACATACTTGTATAGTGCTGTAAATGTTCCTTCCAAGAACTTCAAATAAAAATGTATTTGCATGGAAATGAAATGTTTGAGACATATATTTATTCTAGCCCTGGATGGACAACAACTGCTGGTACTTTGTCGGAAGATCTACATCTGAGAGGGATGACCCTGCATACCAGAGCGGTGTATGACAAGCATCAAAGACTCCATACAGGAGACAGAGGAGGCAGAAAGCTTCAGCTGACTGAGGGAAATGACTGTTGTACGTCCAACAAGGATTCAGATGGGACATTTCGACCAGTGCTTAATTTCTTACACTGGAGCCTTCATGATTTCAAGCTAATTAAGGGCAAAAACAAGCTTTCAGCACACTTGGTTTGTCTGCCTTTGTAGGGACAAACCGCTGACAAACAATGCTCGCTCGCTAGGTTCATGCAGACCTACAGGAAGACTATCATTCTGATGTGATTTCACATCAGTATACTTTCCGAAACATGGGGTGAGAAGGCAGTTAATTTGATAGCGGAGAGCGCTATTAATAACAGGAACACAGCAAGATTTCTGTTAGTCATCGCCTGCAATACTCGTACGCAGTCACGTAATTAGCAGCAGCTCTCAGTGATTTCTGGACAACTTCAAAGAACTGAGAAAAGCCACAGAACTTTGTAAAATCCTCAAAAAACCAAAACGGTTCCTGTTATTCTTGGCTTTAAGTTTCTCTGTAGATAACAGAGGAAGTCAGACACACATGGAAATTACATTTGAGAAGCCATGCGATCGATTTCAGGACACGTTGGAGAAGCAAATTCCTGTAAAGACTGTAAAGACGCCCCTTTCTTGTTTCTTGAAGAATATGAGTTTCCAAAACTCTTAAACCTCTCACGATATTGTTTAAGTAAATAACCAAAAAGACTAATTATATCCACATGTTTCACATGTACACTTTTTTCATTATTATTATTTTCCTCCTTCATAATGTTCCATTATTTTCAGATCAAAAAAGGGGAAGCATCTAATAATGACAGATACCACGACACAAGTGCAGTACCCATTTTCTGGTTTAGGTTGACAGCAAATCAACAGAACGTATATCAACGACAAAGGTGAACTTACTTTTTGGGGTCATAAAAGTCCATGGCCTTCTTGACTTTGTTATAGGCTGCCACTTTGAATGGCACAATCTCCAGAGAGATGAGTCCAGGGGCCATGGTGAGGACTTTGGCGCCGTGAGTAGGTTCATACAGGTCTTTACCTGTGTCTGGGTGGGGCATGCCAGCTGGGTCTCGGCCCACGATGTAGAAGTTTGCGCCAGCGACCATCCGAGCCCTGCAGTGCCACTGCACCTGAGAACAGAACCAGAGAAAAGTCATCAGCAGGTAAGAACATCATCCTTGCTTCAACACCTGAAAGTAGGGCTGTGCCAGTGACAATCTGAATACTCAATTAACTGTTGTTAATAGTTGTTAAAAGTAAGTACACTGGAGGGGGATAAGTGTAAACGCAAGCAGGGACCGGCAAGATTGATGTGGCAATGTACCTGAATGAGGCAAACTTGTGCGAATGAAAGCTGACACATTGCTAGGAAACCTGAACAAAGTAACAGTTTCTGTTACAATCGTACTCTTAGTTTTCATGACTGGAAAACTTCACGGGAGCACACTTTATGATTCTAGTGACAAACAAAGTAAAAAAAAAAACACACACACACACACACACACACACACACACACACACACACACACGATTTTGATAGAAGTGGCCATGTTAATCGTTTAGGGTAGAATCTTTTTCCAGTAGTCATGGAACTTATATTTGTCCTATACGTCACAGTGTTACCTTCAGTACTGCAGCATATGCAATTGGCAAAACGAAATCAAAGTGATTTTGGCTTTGTGCAACCCTCACGATCTTCAGGTTAGCCAGCACCACCAACAACCACCAATTCTTCTTCTTTCTGTGCTACAACACACCCAAATTCGAGCTGTCGCTTCAATGTAAACACATGAAAGTCACTCTATATACCCGGTGTGCGGTTTGTCTGTTCTGGACTACTGTAGAAACACTGTTTCCCGTTTCCTGCTATGTAGGTATGAAGCACTCAACCTAAGCTAACGAAAACACAACGACTTGTCACAGGTGTTTATACCCTACAATCTTCACACTGCTCCTTTCACTGGATATCTGTTAACTCTACTAAACAAAATGACCCAAAAAGCACATCTCTAGTTAGAAGTATCAAGCCTTTACTGTGTTAACATTCTCCACCTTGTACTGCCTTTTCTGTAACTGCTGGATTCTAGGTCTAGGTCAGTACTGCACCACATTTTTCCTGTTATGTGTTGTGAGGGAATAACTTACTGATCTACTGTTCTAAGGTGATTTAAACAAAGTAATGGAGTAAAAAAAATATTTTCATGTTTGCTTTTTCATCAACAGTTAATCAGGTTTTATGCTCACTGGAGCCAGTAATCACAGTCACCTGGTTTACAAACACTAATATATATTTTAGAAGCTGTGCTCCCTTTATCACAACACAATAAATTACCCATATTATGAGCAAAAAGCAGAGAACGGGATAAGTGAATATGTCTAAGTAAAAACAGTTAAAGTGAAGAAAACTGCCAAAACACGTTTGTTCAGAAAGAAGTGGAAACATGAAAGGCTATTCTCCCAGTCACGGACAGGGACACACCAGCCAGGCTGGCCTATATCATATGAGATGTGAGTTAGTGAAAGTGAACAGGTCCTTTATTTCCTCCTCGTAACTCACTGAATGTAATAGCTGCTTCCTGTGGGCTCGCTTCAGAGCTCCAGAACCCTGCCTGCTCTTAATAAACCACTAATGTCCCCAGTCAAATGATTAAAGGACAGCGGAGTTCAAAACAGATAGAAGATATTCCATCAGCGACAATTTGTGTCAGAGGAGCGCTCCTAGGTTTCATTCCTTCTCCAAACGGATTGTGCGCAGGGGCCACTGAAGGATTGGCTCCGAGAAAGCTGGTTGTGTTTAGAGGCAGCGCAAAGAGGCATAAATCAAAAGAGACCAGTCAGTTAAGAGGCGTGCGCGTACGTGACGAGCCTGTCGCAGCTGTCTACAGCTTCACTCATGTGGCCGATTTCAGAGGCTCTGCACTTCAGGACCATTTCCATCACTGAGAGAATGACACTGAACAGCAAGCGGCCTAGTTCACAAGCTAGGACATGAAAAAGAACATGGCGTGCTGTAATGGCTTGTAGACAATTCTGCTTCAATGGCCCACATTCCACAATTTCCTTACTTAATTTTCTAGGATTTTATGCACCAGAGTGTCCTAATTAATCTTTATATTCACATTTACCCTCAAACAAGACTGTTTTATCACTGAGCCTTTAAGATGGATGTATGTAAAGCCATGTATACAATGGCACTGAATTTTCATCCCGTGTCTGTATGTTGCCTTTTTCTCCACACAACAGGATTTATAAAATTCCAACAGATGTTGAACAAGTGAGGGACCCCACACACACCCAATAACATTTTTCACAGATTTAGTTTTGTCCTTGATATTTGTTAGTCATCACAGTCCCCACACTACACGATCTGCCACAAATAAATCATTACACACTTTCAATTTATGCACATGAACAATGCTCCTGACAATGATTCAGATATCTGAAAACCTAAATTGCAAGATTTACAATGCTTACAATTTCTTCCATATGCATGAACAAGTGTGTGTGTGTGTGTGTGTGTGTGTGTGTGTGTGTGTGTGTGCGCGTGTGTGAATAAATGCAAAGCGTTATATTCACAGTCTAATGTCATGTGAACTCCACCCTCGACTTATATCATTCCTGACGCTCCCATTAAAACAAACTGTTTTTAGACATTTGCACATGTTGTCAAACATAGGCTTACTAATGCAGACCCTGAAAAGAAACCTGAGAAGGACAGTATCTCCCACCACTGTTAGCTGTAACTTTAGCCTTTGTTTTTTGTATTGATTCATTTGGGCCAGCTGACACAAAGCAAAGTAAACATAACTCGCTGTCTTTCCTTTATCTGTAACTTAAAATGACTGTGTTTGCAAATTGTTTTCTAAATCATTAAAAAAATTACAACCTGTATAGAGTCCTTCTATTCTGTTCTACCCAAAGCCAGTGTGATTTAAAAGCCAAATATTGTACAGGCAAACATAATCCGATCAATGTGTATTCATGTGTATTCAGAAGCTAAGGCAAGTGTAAACGAGCCATGCAGTGTCTTGATCAGCAGATTATCCAGGCCACGATCACAGTCGTTGGACTGTCACGTTATGCTGCAACAAACGATATGTGTAATCGGATGCCTGAGGTTGAAGCAAATAAATGTGAGGTAAAAGAAAGTAGCAGATGCATTGATTGATACATTGTGGGGCTTCTGAAAACAAAATTCTAAAGTGTTACTATGTAAACACAGCTAGTAGGAAAGGTGGCAAATCATCTGGACACTTGAGGCTTGTATTATAATATCTGCATACGATGAGAGAAAAAAAAAAGACAATCCATTACAATTAACTGCTATTGTTAATGAAACTTAACTGTCAGTTAAAATTCCATAACTGTGATTAACCTAACGCCAAGTATAAGCAGGGCCCTGAATGAGCTCTGTTCTGACTGGCTGCTCTCTACTGTGCCACAGTCCAGGCTGAAATGTACAACACAAACTTAGGAAACTTAGGATGCAGGAATAAATATATTTCCTCCACTCCTTTAGGATGTGTCAATCATTCCATCATATTTGCATGGCACACCAAAGTCTTAAATCCACAAAGATGCCAAAGATCTAGTAATAATCTAGTAAGTGAGCCTGTTCCAGACAAGCTTTCAGAAATAAGCAGTCTAAGCAGTTTTCAAAGAAGAGCAATACCACACCAATCACCAATTGAAAAACTGACTTCAGTAGCTCCAGTTATGCTTACCTCAGTAGGGCCAGCATACATCATGGGTGAGGGGAAGATGGCTACAATGGTGGAGCTGGGGTCCAACACACCATCCTCCAGCACTGCGGCGTGCTGCCTCATGCGCCAGGCCAGCGGCACATCGTCATCCTTGGTCCAGCCCCCCAGCGGGTGCAGCAGCAGAACAGGTCGCCGATAACCACGCTCTATCAGACGCCTTTGAGTGTCCTGCATGAGCAGAGCGTGACCATTGTGGACCGGATTTCTCAACTGGAACGCAAACACCGCATCTGAGACGGGAAAAGACAAGGAGGGACAGGGGAACAGGAAGGGCAAGAATACAGAGAAAGATGGAGAACGGAGAGAATGAGAGAGACAAATAAAGAATAGCAAGTAGGGTTCCATATAGCTAGGTCTGTCACAATAACTATTACTGCATGACTGAGCAACATCAATGCAATTTATTTATTTTTCTGCTGGTAAATTTGATTCAACATCATTAATTATGTTTGGGATTGTTTACTGTTTATCTAAAAGACTGACTGTTTTTCTGTGGAAGGTGTCAGTAACATTATCTTACAGGACTTTGTGTGTATTTATGTGGATTAAATTCATCAGAATTTTTTCCCCAGGGGCTTCATTTTGAAAATAAATAAACTAGTGAGATTAGTTTAGTGGGCTTGCCTCTACAGGTGCGTATATGACAGTTCCATCATAATAATAATAATAATAATAATAATTTCACAGAGAATACTGCAACAATGTAAGAGCTAACTACAAACTGAGTACAAGTTCGCTTTGCCCTGCCCCAATTAGATTGGGGGTGATTAGATTGGTAAATCGCAAGGCAACAGGGATGCATTGCTTTTTCATCATGGATGCTTTTTTTTCTATACCATAAGAGCGCTATACTAGCACCAAAAACTTGTCAACTTATGGCTGATGTAACAACAGCAGAATCCTTCTTACCGGTTCTTTAAAGAACCATCCACAGCATGAAGGAAAACCATTTAACCTCGCAAAGAACCGTTTATGGAAGGGCATATCCAGGCCCTGTTTCCATGTGTGTTACCTGCATTCATTTCTTTGAATTTCTGTTTGAGCTCTGTAGGGGTGAGGCGGTAGGCGTCCAATCCATCGTTCCAGTAGATTCGGTCCAGTACCTGCAGGTCTCCTCCCACCAGCCAGTCGCCGCTCTCCATCACCATCTGAAACAGCACATGCAGCTGTGAGGAGGATGTCCTTCAGCCCACTCATGGCCGAATATGTAGAGCAAAGAGCAAAGAGCTAGACATAAAGGCCTGAGGGAATGAAAGATACCCCAAGATGAAGCCAGTAGTCAGCTTTAAGTTGACCCCTGTACACACACATATACTGGCACTGATGCGCACACACAACCAAGGAAACTCAACTAGCTAATTGTTGTCTGATTAGTACAAAACTTTATGGTCTACAAGTTGTAGTCCATTGTCCATACGGTTTATAACTAGAACTGCAGTTGACTGGGGAATGGCTCTGTTCACACTTGGCATTAACATCCATCTCAGGTGATCTGACATGGAGAGAGACAAGTAGAGGTGAGCAAATGTACAATGTGTCTTGCAGGTGACAAAAAACACATTTGGGGTAGGTGAGGGAAGCATATGGCCATGTTTATAGTGCAAACACTAAAGCATCTCGGTGTCACTACCCGCATCAATGGCTTCCTCACTGTGAGACCGGTTGGAAAAAACAGTAGCGTCACCTATAACTAAGAGTAACTAGCGAATGTATAAGAGCGACCCCTGTGGCTGGAGCACTAATGAAACTATTTGTGAAACTGGACTGCAAGTTGTCACTGGAGATGCATTAAAGACAACAGTCTTGCCGGTTGTTAACATCTATATGTTGCAGCGGTCTGGTTGTGACAGAAGGTAATTCCAGGTGTGAACAGGGTAGATGCATTGTCTGCAAAGCTTACAATGATTGTAACCCCCAACACCAGTAATGTACATGAGTGAACTGAGGCAATAAGGCGTGTTTTATTACACCATAAAATAAATCACTTGCTGCACAGACAGAACAGGAAGTAAATACGAGGAAACAAGAGAATGGTTCAAAGGTTCCATTAAATAAATATTAGTTGAAAGATTCCAAATAATGTGACATAATAAGGCATGAAGCTCAGAAACATATTTTTCCAAATCACTGCATGAGTGGATTCTGAACATGACAACACTGCCATGAGACAGGCACTAACCTGGAACACTACTGTTACACTGAATGATTGCATGAATAACTCTTGCATACTTTTTCAATATTCGGTCTGAAAACGGACTTGGCTGACATTCTTTGAAGTGTTAGTCTGGTCAGTGTTAACAGGGGAGACCGTATGGACACCAGTCTTAAAGCTTTGTGTTAGATTTAAGACCACTGGGACTGAGAGAGCAGTTTCACACCCACCAATCACTTTATGACCATGGAAACTCCTAAACTGAGCAGGCAGAGAGAATTAAAGAGTGAGCGTGGGGGAGTAAGAGAAAAGAGGCAGAAGAAAGAGTGAAGAGGACAGAAGACAGAGTGGGGAAGAAAGAGACAGGGGAGACAGACAGAGAGAGAAACCAACTGAGAGATAGACTTGTCCTTAAACGATTTGTCCAACATCCATATAAGAAAGAAAAAAATCAGAAAGACAGAAAATAGGGTACGAGAGAAGGTCGGATCAGAGAGATAAAAAAGACACACTAAGTGAGAGAAAGGGTTAGGGTTAGATTGCTGAAATGTTTTTAGCAAACAGTGAAAGCTGTGAGGCTTGCGGAGGGGTGGGGGGGGGTGTGCACCTGCCTGCTCGCTGCAAAGCATCTGTGTGGAGGGGGTGAAAACTGGATAAAATCAGATTCATTGAGATATTACTGTGCTTGCAAAAGCAGCTTCCGCTGAGGAGAGAAATCACACCCACAGACACTAGGAATAAACAGGAAAAAGAATTACTGCATGCAGTTGATGCAGTTGGCAATCCAGCGTTCACCCTGTTGACTGACTGACACACTTCAGCTTAGGAATTTCACACATAAAATACGCTACTCAAAATGTCCATTTCATCAGTGTAACTGTATCAAGCTGTACACACACAGTCAGGCACATATTAGGCTGAGCAATGTCAAGTACGTCCACACCAAGGCCAGTATTAGGGCACATTCCTCCTTCTCTGCCGCACAGAAACACAGCAGTAGAGCTCTAAATATTTGTCCGCACATGACAGGGCCAACCATTCTTAACGCGTTTGGCCAAAACTGGAGATAATTTCCTTACACATTTGACTTGACTTCACGATCCAGATGGTCTACATTGCCTATATTGCAGTCTTATATTAATTGCTACATTATCATTTTAAACCTCTCCACCCAGACTGTTTTTGTCACTGTCCCTTTAACACCAATACATGTAAATAACCTTTGTTCTGATTGGTTGCCATGATAAAAAAAAAGCAGTCTAGGCTGAAACTGTGAGATCCATACTGGACAAAAAAAATGTACTTCAAGCCACTCACTTAGGATATGTCGATCTTTTGGATTGCTGCAGATGTTCGATACGGTTAGAAAGCACAGCCAAATTTATCTCCAACCACCCTGAAGCCCCACATGACTGAGTGAGCTTTATGCAAAGAAAATTCTATTTCAGCGAAGCCACATGGTGCCAAAGCAAAAAGTAGGGTTTGGCCATTACAGTATTTTGCCATTTTTACAGTTGTCGCTGGTCAGGGTGGATGGCCTCATTATGTTTGGAGGTGGAAGGCCGGACCCTTCCACAGTCCGCAAGCTTTCCTGCACTGGCGCCTTACAGGGGTGACCGGAGCGGCCGGCCGGTTTGTGAACCATTAAAGTCTACCTGAGACTCTCGACTGTTCTCACAGATGGAAACAATTGTTCAGTATTTACTGTGATATATTTGGAAAGGGAAGGTGAGAGGGGGGTGGAGGAGAGGTCTGACGGAACACTGTGTAAACAGAATGCCGAGCAAGAAATCCAAGCAAAACAGATGTGTGAAATGGAGGAGGTGGGGGATAAAAGGATTACAAGAGAAAGTGAGAGAGACAGAGAGAGAGCGGAAGAAGGAGCTGACACCAAGAGCATGATGGATATGTCTTTTATCAGAAAGAAAAAGAACGGGCTGTAGCTGCTTAGCATGAAACTCTTCACAGCAGCTCTCGCCGTCATGGACTACTGAAAATACTGAAAATATGGCAGATGAGGGCTGAGAGATAGAGAGAGCCTCACATTTGTCAAAAGCATTTGCAAAAAATTACTTTTCCCCTTTACCTATGTCAATCAGCTTTGACAAGTTTGGGGTTAAATCCGAAAGTCTGAATATTACCAGTCATATCGTCCATTTTTATCTCTCTACTACATTCATATGGTTTTTGTGAGACTATATAGCTAAAGAAAACACCTAATTTCCTGTTCTGTTGTGTGATGGGAAATGCATGTACTCAAGCAGGGTTCGGAAATTCCTGGGTTCGGATTTGTAACCACACTGCCCAGTGAAAAAACGTATAATGTAGAAGTAGCTCCATTTGCAAGGATGAATCTGACTGGATGAGCTGCAACAAGAGATGCTCTGAGTCAGCCATCATGCATTCTCCAATACAGCTGAAAGTGGATAACGTTGTCTACAAAAGTAGCCACCAAACCACATGGCAGGCTCACACAATACAAACAAGTGTGCTTTTTATATAACACTGAGATAAGAACCATGTCTCAGTTAATGCTAGTGAGTTAATCTATTATTTATTTATTTTGCATAAAGTTAGCACTTTAGCTAGTCACTATAGAGAGAGAGACACTGACTGAAGTTTAATGAATGATGCCTATTTAAAAAAAAAAGCAATAAATAACAAAGCAATTATTTTCTCTCCACTGTGTAAATCGTCTGACATTCACAGTTTTCAAAGCAGCTAAAACGCATTGTATGATAAGAATATTCTTGGGACTTTAAGTAAGGCACAAGCAGGCACTGCCACGGCCCTGGGGGCAGACACATTCATAAACTGGTGATGTCTCGATGTGAAAACTTTGTCATCACCCATTGGACACCAGCTTTTCAAAAGATGTCACAGATGGCACAAAAGATGTTCACAGCAGGACACTATGGAATCAGGCTGAACAGGAACACATAATGTACTCGTACTCTTTAACTGGGAGAGATTGCAGAGAATACTCTAATCCGGACTTTTGAGCTGACACCAACGCTGTGGTGCTGCAGAAGGTAACAAATAGAGTTTAGGCTTGGATGACGACGCATGCAGACGTCAAGATCTACAGAATTATCATAAATGATACTGTCATGATCCAAGCTAATGTACAAAGTACCACATGTGATCATCACAGAGCCTCACCCAAGTGTCTAATGCTACCTAATAACATATGATAATTATATTCTGCACGGACAGCATGCAGCACTGTCATTGTTATTATATGATTATATTTTAGAATTTTTGTAGATACAAACAATTAAATAAAGACAAAACAATAAATAGAAATAAATGATTAAAGTAATTACAATATTATTATTAATAATAATAATAAATAACACTGCACATGACAGAATAAGAGAGAGAATGTCACTGAAAGTCTGTCAGTCTGTCAGACTGAGGATAGTTCCTCAGTCTGACAGAATCTCGTTTACCACTACAAGTTATGTGACTGACTAACAATCCAAGCTTCATGAAACCCTACAAAGGTATGGTCCAAATGACTAAGTAATCTAGTGATGCTACTGAAAATCTGACCTTGATGTAGGGGTGGTCCTTGCAGGTGGTGCCCCACTGCCGTGCGCAGCGCTCCTCTTTGCGGTGCTCATAGAACTCTGGGTTGCGCAGGATGGCCACCCGCCGGCCACCGTAGACCAGCGCCACCGCTGTGCAGCCGTCTAGACGTTCCTTGTCTGCGCCCGAGACGGGCAGGACCACCGGCACCGACATGTTAATAACCCCTCCTATGGGGAGAGGGCAAAGGTCAAACACACGGCACATACATCAGTAGCTCACAGAGCTCCAGCAATGTGGAAAAAAAAAAAACATGAGGCAAATGCAGGTATGGTTACGAGGGGGTGGGGCGGTGGGGTAGAGGCAACAATCAGGGGCGCTGAACGTGAAGTCTGCATAAACCTTTGTGAAGTGCTGAAATGCTGATATTGGTGTTTGGCAGATTCATTGGTTCCTACACCTCGAGTGAACCAACATGAGCTGGGAACTTTTCAAACACTCTTTCTGGGATCTTCTCAGTGCTTCACAAAGTAGTTGAAGCAGCTGGTTCCCATAAGATAAAAGCCTCTGAGCATCCCAGCACTGGCTGAGCACACTCTGTTCCAACAGCTCAGTCATGGCAGGCTAACACCATAAATATCTAACAAGTACCTCTCAATTAGATGAAGCTAGATGTATTGTGAAGCAGAAAAAACATATACTGCCATCATATTGTAAATGTGGAGTTTAAGGTTTGTGATATCATCTCCTTATCGCACCTCAGAGTCAAACCTGATTGACAATATTACTGGGGAAAAGAGCCACTTCCCTACACCACCAGCAGATCATTGAGTGTGTTGTCTGGCCTCATAGAAAAAAGCAGAAAACGTGGACCACATGCCGGTCCTTGCGGCGATGTCCTTCTTCTTTAGTGATATCTGCTGCACCTTTCTCCATCAGTTCACTTCAGCACGTCAGCAGGTTATGATGTACCATAATCCAGAGAAAATAGACATGCTTTCTAGTGAGAAACATAAGCTGGTATGGTTTAGAAGGTCTAACTGTAGGTCTAACAAATTGCATGTCTGCAGTCTATAATTCACTTCTTGTTGAAATAAATAAAGGTAAAGGTGGGTGATATGGCAAAAATATCATATTGTGGTACTTCAAGAAATTCTCTCAATCCATAAAATGGTCACAAAAAAAAGAACCAGTACTGCTACATTTAAAAAAATATATCAAAAACTGAACACAACGATTTTTATTAAGTAGTCTGCATAAAGTGTTACACAAAATACAGTTAAATGGAACTAATTTTGCTGTCTTTATAATGAAGCAAGTACTGACAAGTACTGACGATCTATTCAGAAAAGCATATTGTATTATGACATAATGTACTACAATAATGGTATATATTGTCATATTACCCGGCCCTACCTAAAGGCTACTATTACTGTTGCTGTGTTCTGTCTGGACTGATACTGAACATTCATTAAAACGTGTTCCTGGAAATGTGTATTGTTAGTCATTTTTATGCATATTAAAAGCCAACGTGTTTTGGACATTTTAATTGTTAGACAGCAATTCACGATACTGTCGTCAATAAAAGTACGGCAAAGAACAATACTGATTTGTGTGTTTATATGTTCAGTGCTCAAAAGCGTTCTTGGGACACCATTGTTTTTTTTTAAATGATAAAAATTTCCTAATGTATTATATAAAGTGTGCTTTATCATATTCCAAAGAGCATTAGTTCAGCTAAGGAAACTCAGAAATTATTTATTAATACTTTCAGTCCAGCTGAGGAACAGCTAGCTAGATAACCCGATTTTACTTCCAAAAAATGTTGGGACACTAATTCAAAGGCAGACACACATTATGTTCAAACCAGAGATCTTTAAATGCACCATCTGAAAAATCACCATTCAGCACACCTGCCTTAAGACATCCATAACTAAAGATACTCATTTTAAAAACGTGTGTTATTGAGTGTAAAAATGTCTTCTCACTTGATAAAACGTTGGTGAGCAAGATTGCAGATACAATGAAAATTACAAAGTCAAGGGCAAAAAAATATGTACTACAGTAATAGAGAGAAAGTAAGTACATAAACGTATTGCACTCCTGAATTTCAACTCAACAAGCCTGGTTGAGCATTAGTTGTACAGTCCAATACAGTCCATTGCTATAGGACTTCCAAGAAGTCTTTCAAAAGAAGGGATTTGCAACAAAATATCGACCCAAATCAGATACTAAAATACAGACCTTCATACAGCCAAGAGACACTAATGTTCAAGTGCTTTTACTTGCCTCATTCCAGTTTTCAATCAATAAAATGGTCCACTTGAGTTTCAGTTTGCAAACCTAGTTATTATTACTGGTGTTTATACATTTTTCTGGTGGAAACAAAAGGTGTAAATGATACATTCAATTTGGAAATAAATAAATAAACAAGATCTGAATTGTATTCAGAGAGTATGCCAAGGCTACTTTTGAGCATTGTATGTATGTGTGTGCATGCTGGAAGATTTGGCAACACAACACACAGCGGAAGGGTCAATGTTATGGAGCAATAAAACTAAATTGACTCTTTTTTGGAAACTCAAACTCTACGTGGGAAATTGCAGTAATTACACGGTTCCATAAATGAGAGGAGCAGATTACCTCCTAAAAAGCCCTTCAGCATTTTGGCCTGTTCCCTTAATCAAAACGGCACGCGCTCTTCTCTTTTATTTCAGCCAGGTAACTAGCCCTGGGTGTGCAAGATCATATTGACTCAGACCTGCGGGAGTAGAACCCGAGACTCATGTTTTTAGCATTAGTTTGCTTTTATATTCCAGTTAATTCAGTTTGCTCAGAGCAACATTCCCTGAGCTTTAACCACAACTGCATGACAACCTCTTCATGAAGGTGGTTCAGAGATTGTGTGCAGCTTATCAATGGCGCCCTCTAGTGCTGCAGTGCAGTCATTTTAGTCAAAAGCATAATCTTTGTCAATTTATAAACATATGCATAGGTGTTAACTCGTATGGTTTACTCATGTAACATGCTCTTTTTTTGCTTTGGAGGTACCTGGCCACATATGAGAGATAATGGTTTACTTTCTGTGCTCCTTGGGGGTTGGGGGGGGGCCATGCCAAACTTGGAGCGTAATTTGCTCAAAAATTCATTACTGAAGAAAAGAAGAACAAATCTGATCAAATCCTGTAATGAATCTGTATACATTGTCTGTATACATATTAAACTGTGTATTTCTTCGTGAGGGGTAGCACAGTGATTGAGTAGTTTGAGACTGATTTAATTTAAAAAGCATAGAATTTTTTTTTTTTTTAAATACTGGCTCAGTATCAGTATAAAAACATGATATCATGCCTTGATGATTTAAAAGCATTGCTTGAAATATGGCTGCTGTATTTTAGGCCATGAAAACGCTCCAGAAAACAGGTATAAGTATAAGACCTGACATTACTTCTTGGACCCTTTATTAAGATGTAACATATAGGTGGTCTCGGGAGGGTCCAAATTGGGGTGCTCAAAATCCAAATTATATGTTTATTTCCAGAAGAAGAATTGTTAAACCAAATGTGTTGCCATTGAAGCTCTGGCAAGTTAATTAGCAGCCAACCAATGCTGCATTATCCAGCCAACATAGGACCCCCTAAGCACCTGGGGCTATTTTGCACAGTGCCCTCCATCACCCACGTAAAACTGAGATGAAATGCTTACCGTCCAGCAGGCAGTCAAAATGCAGACACTGTAGGTATTCTCTCTCTCTCATGAAGCCATTGAGTGGAGTGGCCCAGCCTTCAGCCAGTACCTGAACCCACTGCATGTCCACCTAAAAGTAGAAGTAAAGGAAGAGAATAAAACACTAAACTCAGAATCATATTTATTTTTAGTAATGTTTCTTAACTACCCCATTTCCTAAAAGTATTTCCCATTAAATGTGATGCAGACTTCTAACATACGTAGGTTTATTTTGAGCTTTTCCCATAAAGGACAGATACATAATGCCCTACCTCTTAACCCACAAGAGCCCAGACCCATTTCCCCTTAAAGGAAAGTAATGAGGGGTCAGTTATAAGATCATAAAAGATCAGTCTTATTGTGACAAACAGGTCACACGGCATCTTCTGTAAGTATTATAAGGTCAAAAACCGGTAAATGTCACAACAACAATTTCATAACTTGTATTCCATTATTGTGCTCTGGAAATGGGGTCAGAATGGGTGAATGTAATACAAAACATGTTATCAAAGCATTAGAGCTCTTAAATGGGTTGGAACCTTATAGGTACAAAAAACAAGCTTTTAAAACGAGCAGGTTTTTTCGAAATGAGGTCATATGTTCACCAACTGTCATGTGACCACATCCAGGATGTTCGGCATAGGTCACTGAGGGACTCCATGTGTTTAAGTGAAGGATAAAGCTGAATAAGGAACTCTCCAGCCTTTTAAAAGGCTTGTGACACATACATCACTGTGGGCTCTTATGGGTTAAATAGAAAAATCAAAACATATGACATCTAAAAGTTCAGCCAACACCTAAACCCAATGCATACAGATGCAAGCAAAACTGTTACACCTGTTGTTATGAATAGTTTCTATAAATTGTTAATTGTGTAGAAGAATAGAAGATGAACTGATCTCCAAAGATCACGGAATAGATTCCACTAAATTCCAGCAAATTCTAAAAGAAAACATCATACCATTTGTAACAAAAAAAAGCTGAAGTTGGAATAAGAATTGCTTCTACAACAGTAGAAGATCCTAAGATAATGATCCTAAACTCACCTCAGAATCCGCAATGGACTACTTAAAGGGACGCAAACTAAAGGTTGTCCTATGGCTCTTACGGTAACCCAAGCTAAATGCCTTCAAACATCCGTGGATGGACCTCAAAAGAGCAGTGCATGCAAAACAGTCCAAGAATCTCAGAAAGCTAAAAGCCTTTTGCAAGGAAGAACAAAATCAATCCCCCAAAACAAAGATTGAAAGGCTGGCCACAAAAATGTTGACAAGCTGTGATACAAACAGGATGTTATTAGGTAAAAATATTCAGCTAAATAACCTTCATCAAGACACAAAGATGCTGTTTAGAGCTCAAATATTCTGCTGAGGGAAAATTTGTTACCTTTCCAATTTCAATAGCAGGGAGAGTCTCTGCGTCTGCCTTAGCCAAGTCCAGCTTGTTCTCAGGCACGTAGAGCTCTTTCACCTCATAAGAAGCATCTACGGGCACAATGTCCTAAAAGGTGTTAAGAAAAGAGGTCAAGTGTTTAAGGGCAGAAGCAAGTTACTGCATATTGTCACAATTTGCTTAAAGAAGTGCAATTCCATTATGCTGTGACGACCATGACATTTATTTTATTTTTACTTTTATTTCTTTCCCCCCATCTGAACTGTTACACAAGCGATCATGTAGCACCATTCATTTTAAAAATGCTTTAACCTCCATTTCTTAGCTGTTACATTTGTGTGTGTTGCAAGAGGCATTAGGGAAGTCTGTCAAATGACACCCAATTTATGTTCAAATGTGGGTTTTTTTTGTTTGTTTGTTTGTTTACTTTCTTAGAGTATAACAAATTTTTAAAAGGCTCTTCTATACTCTGTAAAATACCATAATGTTGATCAGATATCGCAACAGTGGTTCGCAAATCAGTCATCAGGGATCCACAATTTACCACTATCCTTATGTGTCGCAAATTAGGTTGGGGCAAAAATCTGGACTGCCTTGAGATCTCTTGAGGACCCGTTTGTGGACCGTATAATGTGAGCTCACCCTCTCCTGCAGGAGGTCAAGAAGCTGCTGGATGCACTCGTTCACACTGCAGGAGTCTGTCTTCAGCACCAGCTCCGGAGCCTCGGGTTTTTCATATTCTGAGTCAATCCCTGTAAACCCTGCCAGCAACAACACACCAATTTGTTAGTTCAGGCACCACTTAGCAAGCAAGGCAAATTGACCAGCAACGGACAATTCAAGGACTAATGGATGGATGATGGAGAAATATCAGCAACATCTACAACATACACAGAGGGGGACAGAATGCAGTTGGAATCGAAGAAAGTCTAGAGGAGCAGTGAACCATTGTGGAGGGTTGCGGATGGATGGTGGATGGACGGGTGATTTAATAAAACAACTTTTATCACAAGCTATTCAACAATCATCTCCCTGAAGATCTACTTTCCTGCAGAGTAAGTTTCCTCCACCCTTTATCTACCCCCTCCCCAGCCTTATACTAGCACATGTCACCCAGCCAATCAGGGTCTTATGAGGAAGTTAATTAGCTGGAGAAGGTGTAGCAGACTATGGTTGGATCTAGACTGTGCAGGAAGACAGAAGCAGGGTTGAGGACCACTGCCTTAAAGTCAAGTATTAAAGGCAGGTCTGGATTTACCTACCTGTTACAACTTCCTGAATTACAAGTTATATTAAAATCATGAACAATTCTAAGTACTATTAGTGAATAATAAGCCCCAAGATTATAAACTGAATACTATGGCTAGCATTTAAGTAGTTAACTTGGGGCTTATCTGAGTGAGCCCAACCGGCTTTTCTCTGGAATGGTTTATGAAGACAATTTAAGGTCAGCTATCAGTAAAGCGCCTTTCAAGTCTAAAAACCATCTGTCACTGACAAATACTGTCACAGAGAAAAACACATAAGGTTTTTAGCATGTTTAGCAGTCTCAGTGTGCAGAAAAGTAACACCATTTTTACATTTTCTCTGGTCGTGCAGAGATAGCATCGCTATTTCACTTCCCTTGTGCTGATGCTATCACACCGCACTGACAGCATTTTCTCACTTTTCATTGTCACCCACTTCCACAAACAGCAAATGAAAGGGTATGAAACATGGTCACAATACTTTTCTACAAATCTGACCATAACAATATTCATCATGCAAAAAAAAAAAAAAAACTGAAAACACTAAAGGAGACCAGTAGATTTTGTGATGGGGTATATAAATACAGTTCATTGTATCTGTATCTACATATCACCCATCCCTGATATATGTAAATAATCTCTGTTCTGATTGGCTGCCCTGTATTGTATGTTATTTAAAAAGCAGTCTAGGCTGAAATGAGTGGTCGCAGCTGAACTGCTGTAGGCTGAATGGGTGGATACATGTGTTGGTTTTCATGACATCACAAACACAAACAAATGAATGGTCCGGCCAATTCTAATTACTTAAAATTACTTTTATTGCTATTGCTTATCACTTATGTATTACGTGTTAATTATTATGTTTTTGCTATGTACCGGGAAATTTACTTTTGTAAATTTCCACATGTGGATTGCGAAAACACATTCTTAAAAAGGACATTTTATGATCCTGAAAACAGCATAAAGCGCAAAAACACATGTTATATACCCACATAACTGCTGCCCCCCAGTGAGTGTCATATTTATATAACAGTATATCATATATGTTCATTTATGTACCAGGCTTTAGTGTAGAGCTGAATGAATGAATGAATGAATGGAAAATAAAACTATGCAAAACACTACACAAAAAGCATCTTCTAGTGTTTTCACCTCTGATTTCTCCAGCTCTGGCCCTTTTGTAAAGGCCTTTCACATCTCTCTGCTCACACACATCCAGCGGGGCATCCACAAACACTTCAAAGAAGGGGAGGCCTGCTGCTTCATGGATCTTCCTAGCATTCAGACGGTCCTATACAGAAGGATAAGCACGGGAGAATATAATGACAACTCAACATGAATAACACAGTCAGGCAAAATGCATAATCATCACCCAGCTTTCAAAAGGGTCACACTATTAAAATCTTACTTGCTACAGCAGGAGTGCAATGTTTGCTCTACCATGTAATGATGCTGTTCGTGCTACGAAACCTTTGGGAAATCAGGCTTGACTCAGAACAGATACCAAATTAACATTCATGCACCCTATCACTCATACTTTTCACCCAGCCCTCATAGCCAGGACACAGGGTGAGTCATATATCTCATTTGAATTTATACATACACATATACACATGCACAGTTAGGTCCATAAGTACTTGGATGTACAACATAAGACCGACTATATGTAATATGTCCAAAAGTGACTACTTATATGTAGAAATAAAATGTGACCCACGTGTACAAATTTATATAAATCTTATGTAATAATAATAAGAATAAAGCCCGTTATATATGCAAGTAATACAATACTGTGTAAAAGTAATTAAATTGTGTGTGAGTGTGATAGCATAACCAGTTCCAAATCTCTACTTGCAGAAGCCCACTATGATCCCATATGTAGGTGAACTAATCAAGCCTTCACAAGTTAATTAAATAAAGTGCTATAAATCGATATGTCTCTTATGTTAAATCATAGGTTTATTTATCTGCACTACTGACACTTTGCTGTATATCCTGTACATCTGCACTCCTGGACACTCTACTTAAATAACAATATATGCACATGTTTATTCAGTACTGTCATTATCTGCTGATACCTGCGCCCCTTGCACATTTTTTATGATTGCACTGCCTTTTAATCTCTGGTATCTTAATGCATATTTTTACATATTTGTTTATTTGTAGATAGATGTATTTGTATATATTCTTGCCTCATTGTAATAATATATTTAATGTATAGCTGATGTTATTATTTATAGTTAATCATTTTTGCTGAGCCTGGGTGCTAAATTTCCTTCAGGATCAATAAAGTAAGTATGTATCTATCCATCTCTTATAAAAATAAATAAATAAATAAATAAATAAATAAATAAATAAATAAATAAATACTACATTTTTATTACGAAAATGTAACATGCATGCATTCTCATGCCCTCACCCGGCTGTATGGGGAGATGAAGCTGGCAATGCACACAAGGCCAGCATCAGCAAACAGCTTGGCCACTTCAGCGATGCGGCGGATGTTCTCCTCGCGGTCTTCAGGACTAAAGCCCAAGTTCTTGTTTAGACCCTGTCTGATGTTGTCCCCATCCAGAGTGTAGCATGGAATACCATGGCACACCAAGTGCTCCTCCAAAGCCATGCTCACTGTCGTCTTTCCTGCACCAGACAAGCCTGTAGAATACAGGGAAACAGTGTTCTAACTACTAAAAATAAATCAGTCAGATAAAAACAGAACTGTACAGCAGCTGCATTCGCAATTTAAAACAATCTGCAAAGATAAAATATAGTAAAGACAAATATTTATACACTTATCACTTCTAATATTTCATTGTTTCATCTCCTTAGTTGCTCCAAGTAGCTTGTGTGTTAGCTTTAGCATTAACTCATCTGAAGGGACACTGGGGAACTGAAGGGTGTTCTTAACTTAAACCTCCTGCTTAGACATGAGACATGAAAACCTGCCGCTTGCTAAAAGACGCCCTGGTTTGACTAATCTACATGTGATTTCTAGAATCCTGTATCCATTGTAAAACCACACCATTATCGATAAATATCATGTTTTCAGAGACTCTTCTCTGTGTGCTTCTACGGTTTCCTACCAAACTTTTTAGTGTTTAGGATGCCAGGTAGACTGAGCTAACACAGCAACAATAACTAAGGGAGGCAGGACTTGGCAGAATTTTGCAACCTATAAACTGTGGAAACACAGTCAGCTGTTTTACTGTGCATATTCATGAAGTTTGTAGAAGACAGAAAAGATTCATTAATGAAAGAATGAATTAAAAGTCATTAATGTCTGCATTATAATTTCATATGAACGCATACATTTTTAATATCTTTACGTACTGTACCTACCTGTAAGCCAAACGGTGCAACCACGGAAACCCCCTCTTGTTCCAACCGCCTGTCCACGTTTGTTTCGGCTCACGTGATGGGCCTGGTAAGTGACGTTAGTGGCTCTTTGCATTCCCTAGAAATGATACAACAAATTTAAACATTCTTCACATATTCTTCATTATATATATATATATATATATATATATATATATATACATATATATATACACACATACATACACACACACACACACACACACACACACACACACACACATACACATATATATATATATATATATATATATATATATATATATATA
>CM067478.1:31174099-31197641 GCA_034552555.1 Semaprochilodus insignis | reverse complement strand
ACAGAAGTATGCTTGTTGTATTACCAAATATGGTGGCCTGATCCCCTACTGAGAGGCACCACTTCTGTATGTGTAGTTTAATAAATATTACCCATATCAGTCTGATTTTATCATCATTTATTTTTCCTGGTAAACTCAGAGGAAGCACATCTTATCCTTCACTCTTCCATCTTGGGAATGTTGTTTTGATAGGGGGAGCCGTAATATAGACGTGAGAGAAAACTACTTTAAAAAGGATACGTACTAAAGTGTTTTGTTTTACATCAGGTGTCTCCACTGAAGAACTGTCAGACAAACAACCCAACAATACAGATCCCCTGGAACGTGGAGCAGGTCACAGTGTCTCTCTGGAAATCAGGCAGCATGACAACAAAAGGTAATTTCACAAAGATGTATGTGTCCACAATTAAACAACCGGATGCCACCATGACCAAGTGACCAACACACACACACACACACACACACACACACACATTGTGCTTAATCGTCATTCAGCTTGTAGCAGGAGTGTTAATGATACAGGTGTGTAGGTTTGAAATGCTTTTAGATTAGATGGTTAAAAGATTGTGTGTTCTTGTGCAAAATAATGATCAGTATGAAAGAGTGACACTGAGCCATAAGTACAACAGAAGTAAATAGAATTAATCCTGATGTGTAATACTCCACCAAAAGTGACAGAAGAGCTGGAACAAGAGACTATATTGTACCCAGCACGTCCAATGTTCACAGGTCAGAACAGCACACCCAAGTCCAGCCCCAAAAACTTGTTAAAAAATAAGTGTTAATTTAACACCTACAGAGTCTAACTTAACAGATTTTTGGTCCCACTCAAACATGGTTACAAAGTTACTCTATGTCCAGTGTTGATCTTTCAGAGTGAATTCTACTAACACTGTGTTCAAATTAACACTGAAACATGTAGAAATACTTAACACCGTGGTGTAATCACACTGTAGGATGTCGATGTAAAAGGAAACTGTTCTGGAGGACTGAAATGAATAATGAATCTGAACATCTAACGTCACTTATGATCATTACAGCATGTTCAGACTTCCACTATGAGACCTAGAAGAGACAGTAGAAGAGAGCCGTGTTCAGGCGATGTATCATGATGTTCTCGCTGCTGTCTTCTACATTGGACACATTGGCTACAGGGGACTGGGGGGGATTTGGGTCTCCACTTTAAGCGTAGTCACAGTGAGTCATACACAATCATCTGCTATACTGTATATCCAGAACAAACTGCCTACATCTGATATAATCACCAGTAAATACGATCACCAGCACAGTGTTTTAGACCGTTCTCCCTAAATTACACTGTTTTTGCCTGTTCTCCCCGCTCACACTGTTCTAGACTGTGTTTTCCCCATTTAACCTCTTTTTCACCGTTCTCTCTAACCAGTCTGTTCTAAACTGATCTCTATTCACACTCCTCTGGACTGTTGTTCTAGACTGTTCTCCCTCAGTGTTCTTCAATGTTCTCTCCATTGGCTCTGTTTTAGAAGGTTTTGATCAATCACCTTGTTCTTGCGTGCTGTCCCGGTTCTAATCTAATTCATTTAGTGTGTTTAAAGGACAGTTATTAACAGTAGAACAGTATATGTAGTTATAATTCTCTGGTTGTTTGTAGGCTCCCCTAGACAATGTGCCACATGTCCAGGTCTGGTGTCCCTCCTCCTCCACACCTACAGCAAAATGTACAGAATTTAAGATGCATGGGATGGATTATGGCAGGACACCATTAAGTACCTCTGTAGCTCCATGTGGAGAAGTACACATTTTGTATTAGCCAATATTGTGACATGATGCTCTAAAGAGACACTACTTCTGTATGTGTAGTTTAATAAATATTTATTATCTATTTATTATCTAGTTTAATAAATATCACCCATATCAGTCTATCATCTATTATCTATTATAGTCTATTTATTTTTCCTGGTAAAGTTTATCTTCCTCCTGAATAGCATTGCAGTCCAACACTTTCTTCTGGCTGTAACTATTCTTTTGATGATGAGTGTAGATCCTCCATATGAATGATCAGCTTCAGACAGAGTTTTTGACAGCCCACATCTCCATACGTGGACACTTTGTACTACAGACAGACAATAATCATAGAAATAAAGCTTAAATTAAAGGTCCTGAAGCTACCTGCTAGGGGAATCACTAACACACATTATCTATATATAGTGTTAATGAGGTTGAGGCTTTCATCTACATCCCGTTTTAAGCAGACAGTGATTTATGAAGAAAAGGGTTTATGAAGGTTTAAAGCTGTTTTGTGTACACCTTGACTCTGGTATCTGTGAAAAGTATAAATGTGGCTCCTGAAGTGACCATACATGCATATAAATGTTGAAAACAGAGCAGATACAGTATAAATACAAGATGGTGGTGGTGTTTGTGGTGGTGGTGGTATTATGTTTTATAGTGCTGTGTTTATTCAGTGAGTAACATTCATGAGGTAGATTATGGATGTGTAAAGTAAGAATCTGAAATGAGGTGGTGTTCCACATTCTCTTAGAGGAAGCTCATCTTATCTTTCACTCTTCCAGCTTGGGAACATTGTTTTGACAGGGGGAGCCCTAACATAGTTATGACTAAATTGGAGAGAAAACTGCTTTAGGTGGTTACTGTCACGTCTGCGGGCCTGCCTGACTCTGTCGCTCCTCCGGACTCCAACCCCCAGAGTGCACCGCCCGGTGACATCACACACACATGCTTACACTCCGCTAATCCTCACCGGTCCGCGTCTCCCATCTATTGATTGCCCCAGCTGGCACCAGCAGTACTTAAGCCGCTCTCTCTCACACACACACAGACACACACACCTTGTGAAGCTTTGCCAACTTTCTAGTAGCAAACCTGAGCGTTCTTCACTGTCTGTACACCTGGATCTCGACCTCGTTTGTATTTCCGACACCGTTTCTTAGCCTACCCCTTTAAACCTGTCTGCCTGTGCTCCCTGTTTTCTGGTTTTCGATCCTGTTTCTCCCCTCCTGGTTCTTGATTCTCGATCTCCCTCTCTGTCTTGTTCGCCTAGCTACTTGACCATCTGGTTTCGACCCTTGCCTGTCCTTTCGGTTTATGCCCCTGTATTACCCCCTGTTGCCGCTGTACCGCCTTTTGCTGCTGTGTGACGTTTCGAACCTACTTAACAAACAGGCGTTGCGCCGGGTTCCCTAAACCTGACAGTTACATACTAAAATGTTTTCTTCAACATTATTTTTGTTGTCTTCAGTCCTTCAGTGGAAGAAGTACTTCTGGAAGAGGGAGCAGCTCAAAATGTCTCTCTGGAAATCAGGTACCATCACAATGAAAAGTCATTTCACAAAGATGTATGTGTCCACAATTAAACAACAGGATTCCACCATGACCAAGTACACACACACACACACACACACACACACACACACACACAGTGCTTAATTGTTATTCAGCTTGTAGCAGGAGTATAATGATACAGGTGTTTAGGTTTGATATGCTTTTAGATTAGATGGCTAAAAGATGGCTGAAAACTGCTCACAGGTCAGAACAGCACACCCAGATCCAGTCGCAAAAACTTGTCCCAAAAACATAGTGTTAAAGTTATTATATGGCCAGTGTTGAACGTTCAGAGTAAAATCTTCGAACACTGTGTTAAAACTGAAACATGTAGAAATATTTAACACTGTGGTCTAATCACACTGTAGGATGTCAATGTAAAAGGAAACTGTTCTGGAGGACTGAAACGAATCTGAACATCTAATGTTAATCTAACTTTAAGCCATCATGATCATTACAGGATGTTCAAACTTCCAATATGAGGCCTTCAGTTGAGTTCCTTTTCCACCAGCTTCTTATTTGAAGTCTCACATTCCACCTTAAATGGTGTAGCAGTTTCATTCTGCCATCTGAGGCATTATAATAACTGCTGTACCATTGAAGGTGAAACAGGGAAATTCTAACCAAGAAGCTGGTGAATAAGGGCCAACACTAACTTTACCATTTACATCCAAGTATATATGTGTGTGTAACTAGACCGAAAGTACAGACTGAAGAAAAATACCGTAACAAACGGTATTTCATCATTAATTAAGTTTTCTTAGTTATTAAATAATAAAGAATTGCAGTTGGTGTTAACAAGGCCATTATGAAATGGTAAAATGATTAAAAGTTGTACTTACCTAAAATTACCTGATTTTTTTTATAGTTCATATACAATAAGTGAGCAATTGTAGTGGTAACAATGTGAAGCACAAGACCATTTTGAACTGATGTTACGACCTGATTAGAGGTGTAGTAAGAAACAAGTAGGTTATAATGGAAATAAGTAAGTTCACATTTTACAGCTCTAATACCGCTTACTTTCACTGTAATTACTGCCTGTAACATCACACTGTGTCTGACCATCTAAATACATAACAGATAAGAAATAAAACAGAAACAAGTGAATTAGTATTTTACAGCCCCAATAACCAGTAATTACAGCAGAACTACTTTATTGATTTTGGATTAATAACTCTAACATTATATACATGTACCCACTTATTATTCTCTCTTCTTATTCATTACGAACTGTAAGTCATTTTAGTTACATAAAACTTGTTACCACTTTTTTGTCATTTTATTACTAAATACTGATACAATGACAATCTTTTTATTTATTAATGACTAGAAGATGTGCATATAATATTTAGGAAACTTGTTACCATTGTGTTTCTATTACATTACGCCTTGTTACCACTACAATTGCTCACTTATTATACACAATGAACTACAAAATAAGCAGGTAATTTTTAGATAAGTACAACTTGTTCCCATTATTTTGCCATTTCATAATGGTCTTGTTCATACTCACTACAAGTTCTGATTTAGCCTATTATTTAGCAACAACTAGGAAACTGCCATTTAATGATTAAACACAATTTGTTACAGTAAAATTACCGTATCATTACCTACTTATTACTGATCTAACTCTGTGTATAACAGAGTTAAAGAATGTGTGTAATAAATACAGATGGCTGTTTTTTACATAACCCACTTTGTTTGGACTAGTAATACCGAGTCAGTTCTTCAACTCCACTATGGGGGAGTTGGAGATGACTCGAAGCCAATGACTCCAACAGACAAAATGCTGATTGACTTATCTCTTAGAACTGTGAGCGTTTGGTCCAGTGAATCAGTCCTTACAGCATGGGGGATATGGTAACAGTGCAACTGAGCACACTGATCTATTGCAAAAGTAATGATATTAGTGGCCAATAAATTACTGTAATTTTGCATAGGGGTGAAGCAACAGATTCTAAAATTGCGGTACTGCAATCCAAAACTGACACTGTACATCAAGGAGATGTGACACTGCATTGTGTAGAACTTACGTTCTATTCATTATTCCATTAAATGTAACTGCACAGGTTAAACGCCAACTATCAGGACCTAACAACACCTCGCTCCAGTTCTCCTCCTGCCTCCAAGCTTGTTTAAAATATAATCTGAATACCTAATCGTGTATCTGGTATCTTGAATCAAATCAGATTGTGACCCAAGTGTATTGTTACACCCCTAAATTCGGATATTTTAAAATTTCTTTTAGTATTTCTTTCTATTGAATATCTGCGATTGACAGACCGCCTGTCCAAGGCATTTCCTGTCTTCTCCCCAATAAGTGCTGGGATAAGCTCCAGCACCCTTAAAATACCAATCCCACTTATACAAAAGTGGACAATAAAAGAGATTAATTCCAAAATCCTAGACTGTTACAGCTTAATAACATTTACGTCCCTAAAATTTACATACAACACCAAAATGGTAGACTATGTGAGGAAGTCTATCATTCCAGGCTGTGAAAACACCGTTGGCATTCTTCATACCCTTTCCAAGTCACTGAACTGTCAACGAGCAGGGTTGATGTTCGTCTTTAAACAAGGCTGCAGTTGGGTTCCTATTCACCAGTTTCTTAATGTTCTGTTGCAGCTCGAAAGCTACAGCTTGTACAGAGCTCAGAATGTAACTGCAGCAACATTTAAAGTGGAATGAAAAATTCAGAAAACAAGCTGGTGAACAGAAAGCCAATCTCAGCTCCCACATCTCTAACAGGATCCTGAACAACTTTCTAATTCAACATTGTTAGTTTCGTCAGCACACTTCACTCCTGACAGTTTCTCAAACCTTAAACAATATCGAGCAGCTTCAGATAGAACGCATAGGAGCTAGTAAGGGTAACATCGACTACTACCAACCCTCAAGCAATAAACAGAAATAGCAACAGAAAGTAGTCTGACGACCAAGCGGAAAAATATTTAAAGGTTTAAACTGCTGGCCAGTTCAGGGACGTTCGAAATCACTACAGGCCGGAGGCACACAGGTAGGCGGGCTGAACATGAACAAGTCATTAAAAGGCAAAATGAAAGTCCCAAACGGCCCTTTCTAACAGCTGCCCCCAAATTCACTGTGTGAATTTGAACATCTATTAAAAGGGCTTGAACACACTGTTCAATCTTCATCTGGTAATGCAGGTAGTTTGATAAGTCGGGTCACTGGCCTTACATAGGTGCTGTTCTTCATTGTCTGCACCAGAAAAGACTTTGATGACCTTTCCAACAGACCAAGGTTGAAGCTGAACCTGATTTGCTGGCTAGCAAGTTGAGCTTGAAAATCAGGTTAAAGGGCAGCAAAACTTTCCTGAAGGTCACAGAGGATCTCATGGGGCCTTCCACACCGAGCAGTGAAAGAAGGAGTCTGAATCCAGGCTAGTGAGGAGGTCTATGTAAACTGCCCTGGAGGTCATGCAGTTGAAGTTTCCCCATCTTTTTTCATTTTGGCGCCCTACTTTGATGACATAGGGGCCGAAACAGACAACACCAGTAGAATAGAATGCTGGTTTATAGACAAGTAGTCTAGCCGGGGGAAGGTCGGCCATTTGTGGTGGATTAGGACGTCCTCACCATTTTCTGCAATCAGCACATTTTCGTTGATGGCGACGAACAGCCTCGCGCCCTTGCAGCACCCAGTACTTTCTTCATGCCTCACCAAAGACTCTCTCCAGCCCAGGATGATGCAACATGTCGTAGTCCTCGATGATCAGCTTGGTGAGAGGCTGAGGGTCAAGGATAATCAGGTGGATGATGACTTGCTCTAGAAGACCATTTCGTCTGAGACGGCCTCCGACCCTGACGAGCTGGGTTGTCCTGTCGAATTCCGGGGCAAGACAGAGCAGACAACTGTTGGCTGGTACTGGCTTTCCTGCCTTTAGATGAGTCACCTCAATCGGGAAGAACTCCATCTGTGCTTGACGAATTGCCTTTAGCTCAGAATCCGCATATTCACTTGCCGTGGGGCTGTCTGAGGGTTCTGCGGCCCTGTTAAGCTGCTGCGCAGTAGCCTCAAGGTTCTCCCTAAGGGTCTGATACTGATGCACATCAGGCAAGGGAGGTCATTAGATTACAGAGGATGGGTCTTCTCGCCTCATCATCTTGCTCATCCAGAGTTAGGCATGGGGGTTCTGGACACTGTGCTGGAGGCAGTCTCAGGAACTGGGGCCCCCGACTCCATCTGTCCTTTCCTGCCAGGTTACAGAGAGATTTTCCTCGCGTGATGTCATCTGTGGGGTTGTGACTCAATGGCACATACCTCCAGGTGTCAGATCCTGTCAGGTCTTGTTTTTCCGCCACCTGTGTTCCCACAAACACTTTAAATCTGCAGGACTCTGAAAGAAGCCAGGTGAGTACTGTTGTTGAATCAGTCCACAGCACAACAGAACGGATGGGGAGTGTTAACTCTGTTCTGACTACCTTTGCCAACTGGGCTCCAGTCAGAGCTGCACACAACTCTAGGCAAGGCACTGACTGTTGCTTCTTGGGGGTGACACGGGACCTGGCAGTCAAGAATCTCCACTTTACCTTGGGGGTTTTCACTTCTTAAGTAGGCGACTGCACCATAGGCTTGTTCTGAGGCACCACAAAATATGTGAATATCCCTCATACTACTAGGGTGTTCCAGCTCTGGGGTGGTGTAACACCTAGGCAGTGAGATCACTGAGAGGTCCTTGAGTTCACTCTCCCATGCATGCCAGGTGCTGAGCACATCTTGTGGCAAATGAGGATCACCCCACTCTCTCATTTTATCCCATAGGGGCTGTACTAGGATCTTTGCTCTGGCTGTGTAGGGGATAATATAACCAAGGGGGTCATACTGGCTGGCCAGGACTTTGTAGATGTTCCGCAGATTTGTTGTTTCATTATCCATTAGGCGATGCTTATATGACAGAGTGTCACAATGGCATTTCCAGTGTAGCCCAAGGGTAGATTCCTGAGCATCTTGCTTGCCATAGTTGAGCCAGAGTTCGCTACTGTCTGACCTGGTATGCGGAGGAAGGTGGCCAATGACTGCAGAATTATTACTGGCACACTGACGCAGTTCAAAGCCACCAGCTGCCAAGAGATTGCAGAGCTTGTCCACTAAATCTTTTACCATGTCGCTGGAAGGGAGACTCTGTAGACAGTTGTCTACATAGAAGGATCTCTAAATAGAGTCTCTGACATCCTCCCCTGGTTCGCTGTGATCAAAGACATGCTTTTGCAGTGCAAAGGTGGCACAGCATGGGCTACATGTGGTTCCAAAGAACTTCCCATTCATAGACACCGGGGGTAGGATCTCGTTTTAAGTGTCTCCAGAGGAACCTGAGCAGACATCTGTCCTCTGGAAGTAGTCGTACTTGATGGAACACGCCACGGATGTCGCTGCTAACGGCAGTGGAATGTTCCCTGAAGCGGAGAAGGACTGCCAGTAGTGAGGGGCCTAGGGTAGGACCCAGTAGTAAAAGCTCATTCAGGATGTGGCCTTTATATGGTAAGGAACAGTTAAACACCACCCTGTTCTTCCCATTACGCCGAACCATGTGATGTGGTATATACCATGCCTCATCTGATTGGTCTGCCTTATCAGGGTCCTGCTTCACAATACAGCCAGACTGGACTAATTTGGTGAGCTCCGCTTGGTAAGCAGCTGCTTGTTCTGGGTTCTTCTCCAACTTTCTTCCAATTCCCCTCAACTGTGGTAGTACAGACTTCTTTGGTTGCCCAGAGCTGGGGCATTTACTTGATTCTGAGGAGCAGGGAGGCATAACGTTCCACTCCATCTATGTTAACTCTCACCGTCTTCTCTTGGAGGAGCTGGATAGCTTCCTGATCTTGCTTTGACCTGACCACAACTTTCTCACTGCAGTAGGGAAGAACATCCATCTCCCGGAGCTTCTCCACATGGGCATGGAGGTCAGCTGCGGGTAAGGAGCATGTAAACAGACACTGCTGGGGGGTGAGCCTGTCCCCGAGCTCACACACACACAGGTCATTGAAGAGTCCAATCCAAGCGGGCCCTAACTGCTGCGGGCCCGCCAGGGGGCCCCAGTCAAACTGGTTCTATTGGGGTAATGGAGGAGTAAGTCTTCTGGTGTCCCTTTGAGGCCAAGCTGTTGTGCTGTCGTATGGAGGAGGACAGTCCTCTCTGAACCATCATCTAGTACTGCATATGTTTCTAGGGACCGATCTCCACTCTTGAGCTTGACTCTGAGAAGTTGGACGGCCAAAATACAAGACCTCCTTTGGAGTGTTCACAAGGTAGGAGTTCACCTCAGTAACCTTCTCTGTGGCTCTCTCGTTCACCTCATGCAACACAAGCAGATGCTTCCGGTTGCCGGTGGGGCAGAGGGCTTTCAAGGTGCACATGGCTGCCTGATGACCACGCCCACAACGCCGACATCGGTTATTGTCTCTAATCCACCGCTCTTTCTGTTCCCTGTTTAAGTGCTTGAAGTTGGGACAGCTATTCAAGAAGTGATTGTTATCACAGCAGGGACAGTAGGTCTTTCCCTTCTCTCTCTTGCCCTCACTTGGTTTGGGTGGTGTATCTGGTGGAGTTGCCTTCGCTGTGCCCAGAAGAACAGTGGCCCGTTTACCAGCTTGTTTAGAATCTCTACAGCTTGCCTTTCTTCTGGCTGAAGGCTCAAGCCTGGTGAGGCTAGAGAACCTAGTGCTGTCCTCTTGAATCTGGAGCTCATACTCTAACCAGTCGGCAAGATCAAGGAGCGTAGGCACAGGCACTGTCCGTGGGTGGATGGACCTCCTGAAGCTGGACCTGAGTTTATGGGGTAGCTTCCCCAGTAACCTGGCCACATGAGACCCACACACTAACTCGTCACTGCCCTTTCTTCCTAGCTGTTCTAGCAAACTTACGAGGGAGAGCACTGGAGCTTGACATCCTAACTGTAGCAGTTCCACTAATCCGGCTCGAAGGACCATGAAAAATATTTAAAGGTTTAAACTGCTGGCCAGTTCAGGGACGTTTGGAATCACTACAGAGCGTCGGATAAGGACGCTTCTCTAATGCTTTACAGAGAGCCACCACCAACTTAAATCCAACTGACTGCCTTTCATGTGTGAAAGTGGGCGTGTGTGGTTCTAGAACAAACAAATATACACAAAGGCATACATGAGAATATGTACAAAATATTACATGACACCAGGAACAACAAATGCAGACACTATAATGCTTACATTGTTCTCCAAGACCATCATTAAAAGCATTCACTGAGCAGACCATCTTAAAGTGCTCTATATGTGCACTACTGTGTACTGTGCATTACTGCAGGCGCTAAACCCTTAAATTTGCACTGTGGTACACTTCTAGCACTGTATGCAAACCATACATTCAGAAAAGGCACTTTCAAGAGCAAGACAACATGCCATACCGTAATAAGCATATGCAGGTAATTAGTGAAACAGGCATACTGCCAAACCGTGCCGACCAAACATTTAGAAGTAATGGATAACGCTAAACTTGAAATAGACATAGTGAACTTGCATACTTGCATTTAAATGTACGCGCACAACACACTGGAAAAAAGGGATCAATCCCACAGCAAAACAATCCCAAAACCTCGACAAATACTTGCATTTCCTCCACTCCACTAGCATCGAACAACACAGACCAACCTACAAACCCAGAATGCTCTGTGCTGCACTCCGATTGGCCTGAGGCACACAGGTAGGCGGGCTGAACAAGAACAAGTAATTAAAAGGCAAAATTAAAGTCCCAAACTTTTTAACACAGCTGTTCGACAGAGAGAGTCGTTTATTTTCCTGCCAGTGCCTGTTTGGACTAGTTGTGTCATGTGGTCATCGTGGTGTCTCACTTGTAAACCAACCAATCAGAGCAGAGCTCATCAAATTATTCATGAACTCATCAACAAAGAGAAAACATATTGTTTCATTCTAGGACCAAATCAAAGACTGTAAATGGGTGTCTGGGCATTTTTCACCCCGGCCAAAATCACGTATCTTTTTATGTAAACAGAGAACAATTTAAAACACTGAATAAGTGCATTTAATGGGACCTTTGAGTCTGTGGTATAAATAGAGTTTGGAAAGTGGCTATGTTAAATATTAAATGAATTATGATTGACATAAACCCTCACATACGTTATAAGCTAACTTTATAGGTTATATAAAAGACATATGCACCCTGTAAGAGTGTACTGATGAACACACTGTTCATAACAATGTGTAGAGAAGACTTACAGCACACTCTCAGGCTTTTCACTGTTGGAGAACAGATGTTGCTGTGTTTAAATGACTGCAGTGAGCAGTTTAATAGAAAGATTCACATTTTAGTTCAGTGGTGGAGTTATGAGGCTAACATAGCTGAAGACTAATGGAACTATTTCTGGGTGACACAGACCTCAATTACATCAACCTGCAAAACTAAATGGAACATATTTGAAGTGTCTGATCTGTAAAAATGTGTTTTCAGATTTTATTACATTTCTGTTCTTCCTCAAAGCCAAATGACTCCACTCTCCACTGTTATTTTAAACAGGTGCATGACGGTGAGCGGGGAGGGCCTAGGCACATGGAGGGTCTCCCCAAAGAATCCTGCTTTCATTCAAGCGACCAGCAGAGGGCACCAAACACAGCTGGAGCAAGAGAACACAATCTGCAGAACTGCACGAGAACACTGAAGCTGCATGGGATGGATTATCGGAGACGAGAGATACTGCTTCTGTATGTGTAGCTCAATAAATATTGCCCATATCAGTCTAAATTTATCATTTATTGTTCCTGGTAAACTTTATCTTCCTTCCCAATAGCACTGCAATCCCACACTTCCTTCTGGTACAGCTATGCTTTTGACGATGAATGTAACTCAGTATTTTGCATAAATGGTAATATGTAATATATGTGATACATGGAAATGACCCATATATGAGGCATTACACAAAGAGTATAGACATATTGCTGCAGGACTTTTCTCCGGTGATCAACTGTATATGAATTACGTTGTACAGCTTTTTTTTATTACTGTTTGTTATTTGTTATTATTGTGTATTATATATTATTGTTTGTTATGTTTATTATTGTGTAATATAGTTTTACTGTGAATGATGTATTTATTATGTATGTATCGTAGGTATCGTTCGCTCGGCATTGCTGTGTCTGTTTGAAAAGAGGTAATAGAGCTAAAACTGATCCACCAAAGGCAGTAAATCACGTTTTATAAACAGCTTGGTACAGCCTGTACCTAATAGATGTAAGCGTATTGCTTTGATTTTATTGGATTCTTTGCTGTTGTGGTAACAAAGGAAAGCTGAAATGTAATTGGCTGAGGTTTCCCGCCTCGTTCTTTGTCACGTTCGAAACCGCTTACTAGCCCACTAAATAGTGCACACAACGTGGCGCATATACCTTTAGAAGTGCACTCATTAGTGTAGTAGGTGAAATACAGGGTGTGGTTTAGAACGCAGCGTTAGATCGGCCGTTGAAACGCGTTTAGCAGCCCAGCAGCTTCGGTGTGTGATTGTAGCTCAGCTGAGCTCGTTAGCTGCTCAGTACACATCTCCAAGAGACAGTTTGAGGTATTTCTGGAGACTTTTTCCTCAGTATTTCTTAAGAATGCATCCTTTGGGCTAATTAATGAATTTACTGAGGTATGCTGATGATGGCTTCGCATTTGCCGGCTTCTTTTTCGACATTTCGTTCATTTCAGAGAATTCAAATAAGAATCTGGCGGATAAGAAACGAGCTTAAAGTGTGTATGTGTATGAGTCACATAGTGAATGTGTGAAGTTCACTACATGCATTGCAATACTCATTGTTTTTCTGAAGGTTTGTGAAGTTACACAGTAGTGTTATGTTTAAAAGTACGCTGAATCTTTGTAATGAATCATTTACAAAATAAACTACTGAAGCAGAAGAACTGGAAAATTAAATTTATGAAATAAAACAATCACATAATTGTCTGCCCATCCACTCAGCTGCATGTTACTATGCAGTTTATGCAGTTATAATGCTCTCCCAAACTGCTCTAGGTCTGTCTTTATGACTCGTGTAGTATTTCAGTTATGTAGGATTACTGACAGTACCTATCATCAACTAAAAAACAGAGTACCGCAACAGAATTCATCACGATAACAACATCATATCATCTTATTGTCCTTCCCTAATCTGATTTTAATACAACAAGCATGATGATAAAGACAATGTCAAAATGGCACACAGTTTATGTTTTAGGTAGATGGCTGGCAGGCACTATGGAAGAATGGAGAAAGAGTAGGAGTGGCCTACAGCCCGATTTTCTTCATGCTCATTCTTTATACTCTTCAACATCACTTCGGGATTAGTGATGATACAGGCTGAGGTAAATCTTTCTTTACATTTACATGTATGTATTTGGCGGTACAGTTGGGCGGTATGAGTGTATAGCGGGTTACCGTGGTATTTAAAATGGTGACGTATTTAAAACACACGATTCGCCAAATTTCTGCTTCACGGCTGCCTTGAAAACGGTGTCTTTAAGACAGTGGCTAATCCACAGTATAGAAGGGGGTTGGATGGAAAAAACGGGCATTCAAACAAGAAAAAATGAAAAGTCAGACTGAACAACGTAATAAACTAAATCACAAAATAATCAATGAAGACATTAAATAAAAACATGTTTAAATCTGAAAAATAAAATGTAAAATAAAATGGTGTGTTTTTAAGTCAGAATAATGACTAAATAATGCCAAAAATGTAATGGCAATAACAACAACAATAATAATAATAATAATAATTAAAATAATTGTGAAATACTTATAATTGTTAACTAGTGCTATACTTATGCAGTGTTAACTAGTGCTAAACCAGTTAAAGTAAAACAAATTAAATGATAAATGAATTTTTTTTTTTTTTTTGAGCCTATATAAACGATTTCTACGGTTTTACAGGGTTATGCTATATAAAGTATTGAAAATGTATCCTAGTGCAAGCCTAGCTTATGTTTAATGGTTGCTATAAGACTCGTTTTCAGGCTATAACGCATTAGAATGAGGACTAAGATTTTTTTATGATGAATCTGACAGGACTGTGCTACACACTGGGGCTCCAAGCAGGCAGTGATTATGCAATGATTGAGCGGATCCATCAACAGGCCCAGGCTATCCGTCACGTTCTGGCTAAATATAAACATGATGCTGTCCGAAACTTGTTGTGCAAGTGTACCTTTGTCGACCCTGGTACCGTGGAGGAAACGGACAATGCTTCCTTGACTGAACTGAAGATTTGGTTAGAGGGAGAGATGTTGGAGATGGGATTGGAACCAGCAGCGCGTGCAGTGGAAGAGCGGGAAGAGACCGCTTAAACAGAAAGTAACTTTGGGCAGCCTCCTGCAGAAAACAGCAGCAGACAGCAGAATCAAGACGCAAAGGAACAAGCAGCATCCGAGCTTTCTGCCAGAAGCTGGCCAGAAAATATTTATGCTCGCGTGTCACCATCAGAGCGGTTACTCAGCACAGCAGGCAATACTGTTAACCCAGCTCTCAACAGTAACAGCGACAAAGTAGACCAGTTAGTTTTTCTAGCACACAATCTTGGAGAAGGTAAGAAAATCGTTTTGTGCTGACGCTGTTAACGTCATGCTGGATAACGTTGCGTTATTCCTTGTAAGGTTAAGGCCTGATATTTTTCTGCTGTTTTGCGCGGACAGTGGTCAGTGAGAGATTTAATGGCTTTAATAAAGGCTAAATGTTATATGTTTATGTTTACTGGTGTAGCTGATAATTGATGGATAACTACACCTTGGTGTAATATATGTATAATAGTTCAGATAGAATAATACGTAACGTTTGACATTCATATTTTATTTTTGTCATGAAATGCGTGAAAACTTGTATACTGTACAGTTTGTCACCTGAATGCACCACGCCCCCCATACCCCTACGATAACCCCGCCCCCCGGATCCGCTTTTATTAATGGTGTGTGTGTTCAAGTATTAAGGCTCAAATAGAAAGTCCAGTTCAATGTTTCGGCCTCAAATGCCAAATCACCCTTCTACTGATGAAGACATGATAACAGTGGTAGATAATTCTCCTGCTCGACAAAGCCATCAGATACACAAATAAATATCACTACACAAATTCGTAGGTTTCTACCAGAGAGATCTTTTTAATGGGGGACTCACTCAAGCAGGGTTTGAACCCAGATCTCCCACATGAAGGACAAGGGCAAACTGAGTGAGCCACCAACACAGACAGAGTAAACCCAAACACAATTCCGTCTTTCAATCAAGGCAGACTCTGCTGAACTCTTAAATCAAAGTTTCTTTCTGATAAAAACCCTGCATGTTATTAACGTAAGAAAATAACCCACAAAACGATCTTTCATTCGCCCTTCTCTTAGAAATGTCTCTAATCACTTCATCTTAATACCAGTGATCATAACCTTAAAGCCAATCATATTCAAACCATCCTCACTGAAGTGATCTCCATTTCTAATATAGTAGTGTTTGTTTTTCCAGATAAAGTTACTCCAAGAGACTCCACAACCTGGGAGAGTGAGGGTTTGTAAAGGAGAGAGAGGAATGAGCTTCAGGCGTGGAAGGGAGAGAGCCTGAGGATGAGCGGATCCGGTGATCAGTAGGCAGGTGAAGCAGAGCGCTGTACAGTGGGAGGAGACGGCCTGGGTTGTGACACGGAGCTAATGCTACAATAAACCCTCAACCGAGTAATTTCTCTACATCAGCTTGGTATGAATAGCTAATGTTAGCTGTACATTATATCAGAGAGACAGGACAGCTCTCCTGGCAGAAAATCCACAGTAGCTGAGAGCAATGCCCCAACGTGACACAAACGTTTAGGAGTATGTTAACAGAAATGTTGATAACTACTTGAGAATCGGATCCTAACTATTTAGTTGCACAATTTTAGTTGCAATCCTGACCAGTATTCAATGTACCAGTTAAAAACATCCTAAAATTCAGATTTTTTTATGTTGAATATCTTGTGTTTAGGTCATGTGATGTCACAACCAGACTCCAACCAAGAAAAAGCATCACCCATAGCGATTTCTCCCTCTTTCATTGTGACTACCATAGTGATCTTCTCAGTATACACGCCTCACCCCTCATGTAACCCTCCTTTAACTTCAGCACATAGTTGGAATGCTGGGCAGGGGTGTGGACCACAGTTCTAGGTTCTAGGAGTAGTGATCTGTGTAACTAGCTTAAAACGAGGAGACTTTGAACCCCCCAAAATCTACTGCTTTATATTTTGTCTTCAGCAAGATCTGTTCACTAAATAAAACTCAGAGAAACATAAAATAAAAAATAAACAGCTTGTACAGTGAATTTTTCTCAAAAATTAAAATACAAAGAATTAATCTTTCAAAGCTTACCTTGTTTCTGCACTTTACTTTATTCTGTCATTGAGCCCTCAAAGCAAATGTTAATTATTTGTTCACTTTATATTTAATTCTATCACTTATGTTTGCTTTCTTAAATCTCTGAATTAGCAGCTTATTAGTTTCACTTAAGTTATGAATGTGCTAGTATCTATGGAAAAAATATTTGAAATTTCTATATAAATTCATTGCTTTTTGTATTTAAACAGAATCCTGTTTTGCTTTTAAGGTTCTCCTTTTTAAATATTCAGCTGAGTTAACTTAAGATTTAGTTTCAAACCCAAAACAAAATATAATTTTCACATTAACTCAGAATTTGCAATAGGTTTCCAAAAAGAAGAAAAAACAAAATAACAATACAGTAGTTCTCACTATAATAAACAATTCACGTTCAAATTCACAGCCCAATCAGTACTTTCTTAGAGCTCTCGACAGCTTTAAGCTACACCCGGAGACGAATAAAACGGGCTGTAAAATGGCGGGTGGAGAGGAAAAAGAGAAAAACGAGAAAAAAACAGGAAAAAATCCTGTGCAATCCCGACCAGGTAGACTTCCTGAATAACGTTGAATCAAAGTCTTGGATCAAAGTCTGTCCTACCGTGTCAGTATGACTCAAACTGGTTTTCTTTCACCAAACTCAACGAATCCACAGCTGGAGCTCTCGAAAGATTCAAACCTCATGGGTGGGCGCCATCTTGTCTCTCTCCCTCAGCGGTGCAAATCCGCGAGGCCAAGAGAACTGCATTAAACAGCGTCATGTTAGAAAATAATGTCCAAATATCCAAGTTAAAACCATTTACAGCAGTTACAGTAATACCTCCCCTTTGGTATTTATCTAATAAAACATATAATGACTCTTTGCGTAGCTTTTACATACAAACAGCAACATGGCGGGTTCATTACACCGAATCCTCTCTGGTTTCAACTAGTTCGCTCAAAGCAAGTAAAACCACAAAATACTCAACAACTACAACACAAATACTCTTTTAAACAGACCAAAATGAACTTTACACACCATTTAACCCTTTTTTAATCACATAACTTTTTAGCACAGTAAGTTTAGTTTGAAGTTAGCAAAAGTTCGTTTTTATCACAACAGCTTTTTAAGCTCACCAAATCCTCCAGCTTTTACAGAACCACGCGGTGTCCGGACGGCAGACTGCAGTTGTAAGTCTGAGAAAACTGTTTTAGCAAAGTTTATTTGTTAATAAAATCTGATTTTAATCTATTTCCCTTTGTTTCTCTCTCTCTCACTGCAGCTCTCCTTCTCTATCAGCTTCGCCTCGTCAGCTCCGCGACTCAACGTGGGGCTATGCTAATATAGTAAGAGCAGCTCGTTGGTTTTAACGGTCGCATCGAACTCTTAAAGAAACAGTAGCTATATTTACAAGTACAGGCCAAAGTGACCACTGGGTTACACTCAGCTTAAGAATTCTGAAGTAGCTACGTAGAATCCGCTCTACAGTTCTCTTGGTCAAATAAAGTGGAGTCGAGGAGCTGATTTCATCCATTCCTGCAGCAGGAGTTGAGAGTGGGTACCAGAAAACCAGTTGCTAGTTGCACCAGCTGAATGAAATTTGGGATCTAAAGTGATCAAAGCGTTGTCACACAGAAACCTGACAGATGACAGGATTTATTGTTTACTGGAAATGGTAGGACAAAACATAATTCAAGGTTGGGTTGTATTATATTTAATTCCTTAAGTATTTGAACAACAGTGGAGAAGTTTATGGCTCTTCCTACCCAAGTCTTTCTACAGACTCCTTCGTTTACTTACAGCTTCGTTCTGCACTCCGATGTGCGAACAGAAACTGTGATAAGCGGCTGGGCTGTGGCTTCATCCAGTTAAAAATAATCATTAGAAAGTGCAGTTTAGCGAACAAACAGGTCTCTATACCTTATCACACAAATCTACACACATTCAAACCAGTCAGACACTTTCAGGAACTGTTAGTCTGCTTGTACACAATGTGACCACATTTAAAAGTTCTACTCTGCACCTTGAGTCCTTCACCGGGGAACTGTTAGCTCACATAGTAGTGCACTGGTCTGTGATCACAGCGGCTGTGGTTAGATCCTTGCGGAAAGCGAGCTGGTAGTGGTACCTTACTGCCACTGGTCTCTATAAATCATCCAGTCAGATGACTAATTCCATGTTTCTTAAAACCAATCACGTTCTTTATTTCCTGAACCAATCACACAGGCGGATTCCGTCACTCAAGGACCAGTTAAAATGCAAGTTCTATATATTTAACATTTAAGCTTTGTACACATTAATGATAATAAACATATTTGTGCAACAGCATCAAGAGTATTAACACTCAATATTAAATGGTTATCTGTCCAGGCCTTTAGGAGGGAAGAATGAGTAATCTGTGTGGATCTGTATAAAAGTGTGAGTAAAATGAGTTTCTTATGGGTAACGTATAGCCCATGTGTGTTTGGCAAGCAGCTAAAGTAGTTAAAGATGCAACTGCTTCTCCATTAAATATAAATACATGTATTATTTCAAAAATCTTAGTGGAATTCCTGATAATCAAAGGAAAGATCAATCTCTTTTAAAATCATCAGTAAAGTCTGAGATTAGTGATGAGTCTCTTTACATGGCCACAAATATTTTATTTATTATTTTATTCATATTTATTCTAAGAGTTATATTTGCTAAACGTAATAGACAAGAAAGATGTTTGTGTGATGAGAATACAAACGTGCTTGTAATGTGTATATAGTGTATATTAGGGGACATTTTCCACTAAGCTTTTCTGACTAGACTACGTGCAAACTGATCTCAGGTTCACATAGTCCAGTGTTATTAGTGTTTTAGTGGTTTTGCTTTTTTGTCTACCATGACATGCAGTATTTGTATATGGTTTCAGGGCATGGCCTCTAAAGTCACAAAAGGCTATAAAAGGCCCAACCTTTGCTAGTACAGGGGTTTGGCCATCAAATTAGGGCAACAGACCTGCTCCAAGGCAGAAAACATGGTATGACCTCCATCACAAGGTAAACTTATATTGGGTGATCTCTGTTTTAACTGCTTAAAGCCACCCGGCATAATGCATTACACTCCTCTGTATTATCACATTATCAATGAGGTGTCATGCATGGTGGTAAAACAAATTGTGAAGTTGTTATAACAGTGTTGTTGTTTTGTTGATTTTGATATTTGACAAGAGTGTGACCGCTATGTCATATGTTTGCAGATACAGAGAAATGCCTGCTGCAGCTGAGGGGACTGGCTACCCTTCTAGGAGGCCTGCAGACATGTGTTTGTGGGTTTCATAAGGTAACTTCAAATTTGTACATTTAACCCTCCCACTTTTGCCCCCTGCACACACAAAGTCAGCACCCTGAACCCACCCCCATCAACACCAAACTGGGATGCACGCACTTTAAACAGCTTTTAAGATTTTATCCTTGCATACCCACTTAATCCCCCCATTAACACCAAACTGTGACTCTTCAACTGGTCTGCACTCATCACTTTAAAACAGCCTTAATGTTATTCAACTTGCATTACTGTTTATACTGGAACTGTCATACCCACTTTAATCCTACATCTTAATTCTGCTAGAGCATGTCACTTTATCGTCCTTATTGTCTTCAGTGTCTTATTGTCTGTTTTATGTCTATCTCAGGGCCCTTATTTTATTCTATTGTACGTCTTGTATCAGTCTATTTTATGTTTATTACATTCAATATACTCTTGTTCTTGTTTGAGTTGTAATCTATTTATCATTAAATGTTTATTTGCTACACCTTGGGACGGAGAGTAACACAATTTCAATCCTCTGTATGTCTTGTACATATTGAAGTATTGACAATAAAGCTACTTGACTTTAACACATGCATGTTTACAATGTCCACAATGGGCCTGTGTAGCTGCAGGTCATTCTAACTAAGCAGGAGCATACTTCATAAGACCTAACCGACTGGTTAAAAATGGAGACCAACTGATTAAACAAGAGGAATCAGGTGTATTTCTGCTTGATTAGAATAAGAGCCATACTGCCAATCGTGGATCAGATTGGAGACATCTTATTTAAATGTTTGCTTAATGTTTTCAGGATATGCCTGTGATGTAAGGGTCACTCGCCACTTACATGAGCGGGGCCTACAAAATGGCCCTGTCCGGATCTTCGGCCACCTGAGGGAGAATCACAGTGAGGAGTGGCTCCGCTGCGCGGCTCGGTACACCTCAGAATGTGTTCCCTTTATATCCAGCTCAGGCTGCTTCCACCCTGCTTTCAGGAGCCACCAAAACCTGCCTCTGTGCCCAGCTACAAGAAAGGTAAGTAGCAGTAAGTAATATTTGTGTTATTGCGGCGTTAAACACAGTCGTTGAGGAATAATGTTGCCCGCATTATACTGTTACTAGTCTCAGTAGCAATATATGCTGTGTTTCATAGATCACAAAGAAGCTCACAGGGCCAGCCAAGGGCACTGCACAGTGACTCGCGTCAGTTGGGAACAAAATAGGTCAGGTGCTTATAAGAGTTCTCGCCGCAAATGAAGGAGCTGGGCTGGACCTCATGATCGCAGGCCTAGTGCACAGGTATCAAAGGGCTGGAGTGGACCCTCCTGTTGTCCTCTGTGTGGACTGCAGCTGCTGCAAGGAAGTGGGAGAGAATAAGATTTAGTGGCTGGCCAGATCTTATTTTCCATCTAGACATCTGGCATTTCATGTGACGTCTGGCAGCAAGGTGAACCACAGATGACCATCAGCTGTATCCTGTCTTCATGTCACGCATGTCAGCATGCATTTTTGAGTGAGACGCAGCTCGTGTTGGTCTGCTGAGGAAGGCTAAGCTTAGACAGCAGGGCTGGCCTCCACTGACTGAGGGGGAGCTTGACCGGCATTTTACAAAAGAAGACCTGCCACTTCACTGCAGATGGAGAACACGAGGACAGGAGACGACCATCCGCCTCATCGATCAGCTTCTCACAGAACTCATGAGCAAAGTAAACAACTCCCTTGGTGTTCCTCTTCTTGACACTGTGAGGATGCAGTATATCTGGCACATCCAGAGGCGACATGTCTCATGCATTCAAGACCCTCCAGGTGTGGCACTGTACATAGAGACTGGAAGCTTGTGATTAATGTCCATTGCGTTACATTCTCTTAATATGATGAATTGAGTAATACTTGTTTTCCCATTTCCTTTATTTTGTCCACGTCTCAAAGTTCTTCTGTTGTGCTTTTTTTCAGGGAACAGCGGCAACAGTCTGCATTTTCAGATTTATCTCTTGAATCATAGAATCATGACTGAGCTGCTGCTGTTTCAACTGAGCCTTCAACCCTGCGCACGTACACCGGGGAATTGGTTCACGTTGTAAAGGTGTTTGGCAAGAAATTGGTTCCTGCATTTACACTGGCTGCAAAATACACAGGTAGGAATACTGTGATAAGCAGACACTTTTTATAATGTTCTATCGTTTACATATTTTTACTACCATTTGCCTTAAACGTGTTGTATTTCTTTGTGTTTATTTATAATTTATCAGGGGAGCTCCTCTTATAACCTCCTGGTCCAGTCTCCACCAGTGGCTCTGCAGATAGTTCAGCAAGTGCACAATTATAGACTGTAATCTGTTTCTCTTATTCTTTGTTAACCCTTTTCACCCTGTCCCTCAATGGTCAGGCTCACCACAAAAGCAGGTGGTATTTGTGTCTTGGACATTTTTCAGCACTGTAGTGATATTGACTTGGCGGTGCAGTGTTAATGTGTGTTGAACTTGTACCAAAATAAGGTCTGTGGTGGTCCTGAGTGCAGAAAGGGGTAAACAAAGTATGCAGAAAAACAGACGGACTACAGATTGTAACTGCAGAACTACAAATCTACTCTCATATCAGATCTTTGATATGTAAGAACAATAACAATAACTACCATTTTGAAAGAAGATGCAGATGCATTTCTCTCAGAGTAGAGTAAGCTTGGTGAGGGATCACATATCCGGGTGCATTCTGTCTATAGGTGTATATGGCTCAGTTTCTCGGTTTTATAGTGATATTTATTTTGGACAAGAACACACAATCTTTTAACCATCTAATCTGAAAGCATATCAAACCTAAACACCTGTATCATTACACTCCTGCTACAAGCTGAATAATGATTAAGCACAGTGCGTGTGTGTGTGTTGGTCACTTGGTCATGGTAGCATCCTGTTGTTTAATTGTGGACACATACATATTTGTGAAATTACCTTTTGTTGTCATGCTGCCTGATTTCCAGAGAGACACTTTGACCTGCTCCACGTTCCAGGCGAGCTGTCTTTATACTGGTTGTCTGACAGTTCTTCAGTGGAAACACCTGATGTAAAACAAAATACTTTAGTACGTATCCTTTTTCAAGCACTTTTCTCTCTAATTTAGTCAGAACTATGTTAGGGCTCCCCCATCAAAACAATGTTCCCAAGCTGGAAGAATGAAGGATTAGATGAGCTTCCTCTAAGAGAATGTGGAACACCACCTCATTTCAGATTCTTACTTTACACATCCATAATCTACCTCCTGAATGTTACTCACTGAATAAACACAGCACTATAAATCATAATACCACTACTACTAACAATAATAATAATTATAATAATAATAATAATAATATGTTATGTTTATACTGTATTTTCTCTGTTTTCAACATTTATCTGCATGTATGGTCACTTCAGGTTCCACATTTACAAACATTTCATAGACACCAGATTGTGTGCACAAATCAGTTTTAAACCTCATAAATCATCTTCTTCTCTTCATAAATCACTGTCTGCTTAAAAAAGGGATGTAGATGAAAGCCTCACAACCCCCTCATTAACACTCAGATAAAGTGTGTTAGTGAGAAACAGTGATTCCCCTAGCAGG
>CM067478.1:31102264-31173599 GCA_034552555.1 Semaprochilodus insignis | reverse complement strand
GACATTCAGTGTTTGATTGACCCGCACTCGTTCGTTCCTCTTTTTTTTCGCATCCCTCGTTCCTCCCATAGAGTCCCAGTCATTTTTTGACCCACCTAAAGCCGGCTGTTTCCTTCGCCCGCGAGGCACCAAACTTCACAGACACACTAAGGGCAGATCCCCAAGCACAAATCCACAGCCATATTGACCCGCACTCCTCTATCTATCGTTTATTCATCCCTCGTTCCTCCCATAGAGTCCCAGTCATTTTTGGACACACCTAAAGCCGGCTGTTTCCTTCGCCCGAGAGGCACCAAACTTCACAGACACACTAAGGGCAGGTCCCAAAGCACTAATACACAGCCATACTGACCCACACCCCTCTATCTGTTGTTTATTCATCCCTCGTTCCTCCTATAGAGTCCCAGTCATTTTTGGGCACACACAAAGCCGGCTGTTTCCTTCGCCCGAGAGGCACGAAACTTCACATACACACTAAGGGCAGATCCCCAAGCACTAATACACAGCCATACTGACCCGCACTCGTCTATCTGTTGTTTATTCATCCCTCGTTCCTCCCATTGACCCCCATTCATTTTGAACAACATGTAGCAAACACTCCGTAAACAACCCTCACACCATAGCTGTAGCCTAGCAACCCCTTAACAGCAACCTGAGACATGGCTAGCAACACAATAACAACCACCTGGGATACCATAGCAACCACCTAGCAACACCATAGCAACCACCTGGGATACCATAGCAACCGCTTAACAACCACCTTGGGTACCGTAGCAACTGCCTAGCAACACCTTGGCAACCGCTTGGGATACCATAGCAACCGCCTAGCAACCGCCTGGGATACCATAGCAACTGCATAGCAACACCTTAGCAACCACCTAGGACACCTTAGTAACCACCTAGCAACACCATAGCAACCACCATGAATACCATAGCAACCGCTTAGCAACACCTTGGCAACCACCTAGCAACACCATAGCAACCACCTGGGATACCATAGCAACCACCTTGGGCACCATAGAAACTGCCTAGCAACCGCCGGCAATACCATAGCAACCGCCTAGCAATACCTTAGCAACCACCTAGCAACACCTTGGCAACCGCCTAGCAACACCATAGCAACCACCTAGCAACCGCCTAGCAACACCTTAGCAACCACCTAGCAACTGTCTGGGATACCATAGCAACCACCTACCAACACCTTGGCAACCACCTAGCAACACCTTAGCAACGACCTAGCAACCGCCTGGGATACCATAGCAACCACATACCAACACCTTGGCAACCACCTAGCAACACCATAGCAACCACCTCGGATACCATAGCAACCGCCTAGCAACACCTAAGCAACCACCTAGCAATCGCCGGGAACACCATTGCAACCAAGTAGCAGCACCATAGCAACCACCTGGGATACCATTGCAAGTGGCTAACAACACCAAATCACTATGGGAAGCACCGCACTCCTCCGTGTGGCATTTATTCATCCTTCATTCCTCATTGAGCAAGCTGCGCAACCATCCCGCGTTTCCTTCAGGAAATGCACTTTTCTAGTTTATCTCTGTACTTGTATTTACACTTTTGCTCTTCCACTATGTGTTTTACCATACCCATTCTTTCTAGAAGATCCTATGCTCACCACAGGAAGCGTAATACCAGCAATCTCATCTATCCCTCATGGTCGTCACCTTCTCAGACCAGGGTGGTAGGTGGACTCTGGAATTGTCAGTCTGCTGTCCAGAAGGCAGACTTCATCTCAGCCTTAGCGTCCCACCATTCGCTGCACTTCTTGACTTTGACTGAGACTTGGATCACCCCTGAATATCATGCTGTTACAGTATCTTCCCCCACTAACCTACATATCTTTGTCATTTATCATCCTCCTTGTCCTCTAGGTAACTTCATCAATGAGCTAGATGCTCTTCATAGTCTCTTCCCTGTTGATGGATACCCATTTCTTCTCCTCTGTGACTTCAACCTCCCATCAGACAAGTTGCAGTCATCTTACCTTAAACCACTGCTATTATCCTTCAACCTCACCCTCAACCAATCGCCTCCAACGCATCGAGGCAGCAACGTTCTGAACCAGATCTTCAGTAGACCTGGATATTACAGTAACCCACCTTCACTGCTCAGATCATCACTTTCTATCTTTTACTCTCTCCTTTCCAGCACATCCTGTCCATGTCACCTCTTCACATTCTTCCTTCACTCAGCATAACCTACGCTCCATCTCTCCCTCATCTCTTGCTTCAACCATCCTCACTACCCTCCCCTACCCTGACTCCTTTTCCTCTCTCTCCCTGAACATTGCTACAGATATTTTCCTTTCGTCACTCACATCTGCAATTAACCATTTGTGTCCTCTCTCCTCTAGGTCAACAAGATCCTCTCCACCTGCCCCTTGCTTGACAGATGTCCTTCATAGTAACCGGAGAGAGCTGAGAAAAGCTGAGAGGAGGTGGAGGAAATCCCAGCTCGACTCGGACCTGTACTCCTACCAGTCCATCCTTTCTAGGTTCTCAGCGGAAGTAACTGCTGCAAAGTCATCTTTCTACAGTGGGAAACTGGAAGAATCAGCGCCTGACCCACGCAAGCTCTTTCGTATTTTTTCTCCTTCCTCCTCAACCCTCCTTCTCCCCCTCCACCCTCTTCCATTACCCCAAAGGACGTTGTCACCTTCTTTGAAGAGAAGGTTAATAAAATCTGCTAGTCTTTTTCCTCTGTCCCCACTCCTTCTGTCAGTCCTCATCCTCTTGCCACAAATTCCTTAACCTGCTTTTCTTCTCTTTCCACAGACAATGTCCTACAGCTACTGGAATCCAGCAACCCAACTACCTGCCCCCTGGATCCCATCCCATCCACACTGCTCCTGTCAATCTCCATGGACCTGCTACCCTTCATCACATTCCTTATAAACGGTTCCCTGTCATCAGGTCATGTTCCACAGGCATTCAAGACTGCCAGAGTGGTTCCCATCCTGAAGGAACCCTTGCTGGATACCTCAGACATCAGCAGTTACAGACTGATATCACTTTTTTCTTTTCTCTCTGAAATACTTGAACGTGCAGTTTAGAATCAACTCTCCTTTTTTATCTCCTAGAACTAGCTTCAGGACATCAACCAGCCCGGCTTCAAACCAGCACATTCAACTGAAACTGCCTTCATTGCAGTGACGGAGAGGCTTCAGGCAGCAAGATCAGCCAAACTGTCATCAGTTCTGATTCTGCTTGACCTGTCTGCAGCCTTCGATACTGTGAACCACAAGATCCTCCTGTCAGTCCTCACCAGTCTTGGTCACTGGCACTGCATGGAAGTGGTTTGAGTCCTATCTGGAAGACCGCCTCTACCAGGTAACATGGAAATGGTCCACCTCTGCTACACGCAGGCTCTCCACCGGTGTCCCTCAAGGTTCGGTGCTGGGTCCTCTTCTCTTTTCTCTTTACACTGATTCTCTTGGCAGATTAATTACCTCTCATGGCTTTTCTTATCATTGCTATGCTGATGACACTCAACTCATGTTTTCCTTCCCATCACCTGACGCATCTCAGCATGCCTGACTGACATCTGCTCATGGATGACAGCTCACTACCTTAAAATCAGTCCCAGCAAGACTGAGCTGCTATTCATCCCCAGCACTATAGGTCCTCACCATGATCTTGCCATCTCATTCGGGAACTCCTTGATCACCCCGACTGAAGATGCAAGAAGCCTTGGTGTGATTCTGGATGGCCAGTTATCATTCTCAGCTCAATTGTGAACCTGACTCGGTCATGCAGATATATATGGAGGATTCGACCCTTCCTCTCTCAGGAGGCCACCCAGCTGCTTGTCCAGTCTGGTCATTTCAAGGCTAGACTACTGCAACTTGCTCCTGGCTGGTCTTCCTCTATGGGCCATCAGGCCCTTGCAGCTGGTTCAGAATGCAGCAGTTTGACTCATCTTCAATTTTCCCAGGTTCAGTCATGTCACTCCACTCCTGCGCTCCCTTCACTGGCTTCCTGTAGCTGTCCGCATCAGATTTAAAACTCTGATGCTTTCCTACAAAGTCAAGAATGGACCAGCCCCTCCCTACCTTATGGTAATGGTTAAGACTCAATCTGTACCTCGAGCCCTACGAGCTTCAAGTACAGCTTGACTGTACCATCCCTGCCATCCCTGAAGATGCATGGAAGATGAGCATCCAGACTCTTCTCTGTACTGGCTCCCAGAAGGTGGAACTCCTTCAAACGCAGACTGAAGACCCATCTCTTTGTAAAGCACTTAAGCAAGTGAGCACTAACAGATGTGTATATTGAAATACTTTGTTTCTGCACTTGACCATACTGACCATAACCTTTCTTCTCTCTAGGTATCAGCAGTGGGTTGGGATCGCTAGGTAGTGCACTTATGCTTTATATATGTCTTTGGGTTCTTCTCTCTAGGTATCAGCACTGGCCCTTGTTCGGGCAGCATCTTAGCTCATGGCGAGTCTTGGACTCTAACCATGTACTAGCTAGTAACCCTCTAACCCTGTACTAGCTAGGAAACATTATCCAACGGAACACTAAGCACGGCTGTAAGTCGCTCTGGATAAGAGCGTCTGCTAAGTGCCTTAAATTTAAATGTAAAAACCTGTATCATTACACTCCTGCTACAAACTGAATAGTTTGTTCATGGTATTGTCCCGCTGTTTCACTGTGGACAGAGATGTCTTCGTGAAAGTAATGCTGCAGCTCATACCTCTCGGTGTGGCATGGTTTTTGGTTCTCTCCCAGTTCTTTAGTGGAGACACCAAATGTAAACAGTGTTAAAGAAAACACTTCAGTACGTAACCTTTTTAAAGCAGTTTTCTCTCCAATTTAGTTATGTCTGTGTTAGGACTCCCCCTATCAAAACAATGTTCCCAAGCTGGAAGAGTGAACGATAAGATGAGCTTCCTCTAAGAGAATGTGAAACACCACCTCATTTCAAATTCTTACTGACATCCATAATCTACCTCATGAATCATGTTACTCACTGAAAAAACACAGCACTATAAAACACAGTCATACTACTACTGATAATAATAATAATAATAATAATAATAATAATAATGTTTTCTGTTGTGTTTATACTGTATCTGCTCTGTTTTCCAGAGTAAAGGTAAAAACATCTTTAAATCTTTTTTTGCCTATTACCTATTGTTATAGAGAATCCTTTTCTTCATAAATCACTGTGTTCTTGAAAAAGGACACGTGAAAGACTCATAATCCACCCGTTACCTCCCAGAAGAAGTGTGTTAGTGAACAGTAGTGATTAGTCCCTCTATGAAAAATTCATTGTTTTAAATGTATTTCCAAAGTGTATTTCCAATAAATGTATTTCCAATAGAGCAAAGGGCTTTTAACACAGCTTTTTCAAACAATTACATAATTTTACTTTGCCCCCAGTGTCAGAAACAAAGAACTCAGACCGACGTGCGCAGAGCTAAACAGCAAGCTGGTTTATTAAACAATCGGACAGTCAGTACAAACAGCAAAACTCAGAGCAACAGCACAGGGAAAGGACAAGAATGGAATCAGAGTCAGGCAGGGGTCAGAACCGGACAGGCAGTGGAGTAAACAAAGCCAGAGGGGGCGAGCTAGAGGTGGAAACGAGATTCAGGCAAAAGGGTCGAAACCAGAACACAGCGAACAAGGTCCAAAGGGGAAAACCAAAGAGAGATAGTCAAAAGGCAAAAAAGGGTCGAGATCAGAAAGTAGATAATCAGAAAGAACGTTCAGAAATGCTCAAACAGAGTTTAAGGCAAAACCTCGCGATGAGATGACGGTAGGGAAGGGTTTATAAAGGGAGTGAAATCACGGACAGCTGGGAAATCCTAAAACTGAGGTGACGTCGAACGTACATGATTGGGCGATTGGGGACGTGTGTGTGTGACGTCATTGAGCAAAGCCCTCTGGGAGGTTGAGTCCGGGTGAGCGGGGGAGCCGGGAGAGCCCGGAGGCGTGACACCCAGAAATGAAATTATTTCACAAAAAACAAAAACTTCCATGGTCAAAATTATTAGCCCCCCTGATGCTAATAGTCAATTGTTAATCCTTTTTGCTGGATAACAGCCTGCAGTCGTTTGCAGTAGTTTTCTGCAAGTCTCCTGAGGAATCCCAGCCCATTCTTCTTTGGCAAATTTCTCAAACTCTTCCAGATTTTATGGCCTTCTGGCATGAACCTTCTTTTTCAGTTCACCCCACAGATTTTCAATGGGATTCAAGTCAGGGCTTTGTGCAGGCCAGTCAATAACTTTCAGTTTGCTCTTCTGAAGGGAGTTCTTCACCAGGAGCGATGTATGTTTTGGGTCATTGTCATGTTGGAAGGCAAATCGATGACCCAAACCAAGTTTTGCTGCTGACTAAAATCTTCACACATCATTCTTTCATCATGATTCCTTCCACCTTGATGAGATTCCCAGGTCCAGATGCGGTGAAGTGTTTCACTGTGGGAACAGTGTTCTTTGGTTTATAAGCCTCTCCCTTTTCCAGCAATGTCTCTATGGCCAAAGACCTCTAGTTTTGTCTCATCTGACCAAAGGACATGCTTCCGGTATGCATAATCTTTCTCCAGGTTGTCATTAGCATACTTGGTCTGCAACCTCGCAATTCATTCCTGTGCAGGGCTCTAGTGATTGTCGTTTTTGAGACAACAATTCCTGGCTAAGTCATTCACTAGTTTCTTGGCAGTTGTCCTGAGGTCTTTAGACACATCTCTCACTAGTTTTCCTTCCAGGATCTTTGAAATCTTGCGCCCCCTACCTCGGCCAGGCTTGTTCTGTATTTGTGGAAATTCTTGATAATACTTCTCATTCCAGTTCTTGACACTTGGAAATGCTGTGATAACTTTATATATCCTTATCCTGCTTAGTAAGTATCAATGACTCTTTTTCTCAAGTCTACACTAATTTATTTTGTTTTTTGCCATGATGCTTTCTCAAGTGACCACTCAAACACTTACTGAAGCTTTTATACTGTGTGTAAATTGGGAGATAACCCTAAGCTGTGACTTGATTTAACAAGCTTTTATCATTACAAAGTTAAGGCACACCATTGCACAGCAGTGGTTTGTGCTATGGCTCAATAAAAAAGTCAGTTCTTAAGGGGGGTAATAATATTGACCCAGGTGATTTTTGGTCCTTTTGAAATAGGTCTGTTATAGTATGCAAATAAAAATATTTTGCTTTCTAAAGAAAACTAGTATATTTAGAAATGCTATGTTGGAAAAGCCTTGCTCTGTTATAAAAGGGATTTTTTTTTAAAAAAACTTCATAGGGGGCTAATATTTTTGTCCTCAAGTGTATGGAGCTGTGTGTAACCCAGGTTAGCACGTGCTAAGAAAAGAACTGGTTTTAACCCATGATACAGTCACATACCTGGATTTAATAAAAAAGAAATGGAGAAATTTAATAAATGTTTCTATTATTTCAAATAGGAGAAAATCAGAATGTAAGCATGTAAAGAACACGTCTGACATGTATGTGAAAAATCTCCAAACAGGAAGTTTTACACGGGAATGAGGTTTATTCAGTTTTCTTATTGGTTGTGGTGGATCTAGCCAGTCAGTCACATGATTTAGCCAGTCGCGGGAAGTATATATATACGTGAAGTTGCCGTTACTCTCTCTCTCTCGGGACGACGCGGCAGAGGAAGCACCACGGACTTCGAGCTGTCCTACCTGGAAGAACCCGAGACAGAGAACCTCATGAAGAAAGAACTAAACCTTGAGATTCACAGCACTGAGAGCGTGAGTAGGTTCTTAGCTGAGGAGCACCGGCAAAGCGAGACAATCCTGTGAGGTAAAGGAGACCTAATTCGATATTTACCTCAACAGCGGTAAAGTGGCGGTTGCACCGGTTGCTCCAACGACGCCATTTGCAGCGATAAGAGGCCATTTTACCCCGTAAGCTATGCTAAATCAAGTTAGGTAAATGTCGAACTAAAGACACATTTTACATCCTGTGCTGAGCTAAAAAAAAGGCCAGGAGGGAAAAAGGCTAAACCATGCTAAGCGGGAAAAAAGTAAGCTATGCTAAGCGGGAACAAAAGTACGCTATTCAAAGCGGGGGAAAACGGCTAAGCTATGCTAAGCGGGGAAAACGGCTAAGCTATGCTAAGCGGGAAAAAAATAAGCTATGCTAAGTGGGAAAAAAGTAAACTATGCTAAACGGGAAAAAAGTAAGCAATGCTAAGCGGGGGGAAACGGCTAAGCTATGCTAAGCGGGGAAAACGGCTAAGCTATGCTAAGTGGGAAAAAAGTAAACTATACTAAGCGGGGAAAAACGGCTAAGCGGGAAAAAAGTAAGCAATGCTAAGCGGGGGAAAACGGCTAAGCGGGAAAAAAAATAAGCAATGCTAAGCGAGGGAAAACGGTTAAGCGGGAAAAACGGCTACGCTATTCCAGGTTGATCATTGTCCAGCTCGATTGAGCTAAGCTAATAGCGGACTTGTATATCAGAAATTAGGCGCACGGCTTTATCTTTCTGGGGCTTTGAATGTCTGAAATAATTAATAGATGGTTTAATTTGGTGAGATATGGTGATTTAGGTGCTTTTTGTAAGTTTGATGAATCTTAGACCTTTTTTTGGTTCTCTGTACGTGTTTCGGCGTGTCAGGAGCGAGGAGCCTCAGGAGCGAACTAAGTTTTCATGTGACAAAGTCAGTTATCTGGGTGATAACTGTATTTCCTGATGGAATCATTAATTGAGTACTTGTGAAATGCAGATGTGTGGTATGAGAAACTGTATTTTCTAGTTAGTAAACGTATAAACCAGATTTTATGTTGAGTGAGTTCTGTGTAATTAAACTTGAATTTAATTCTAACAGTGAACTGTGGCCTGTTACAGGTCAAGTCTGTTTTTGTAGAGGTAGGGTTTCTTTCCTGTTGGATGATTTGAAGGCAAGCCTACCCCGGACCAGAACCTGGCTTTGTCATGTCAGTACTGGGCGATGTATCTGAACTGAGACCCCTATCAGAGCCTTCCCTGAACCAGACCTAGTGCGGTAAGAGTGAAACTTGCCTGTTTTCCATTTTTTACTGCACACAAACTGGAGCCTCAATGTTACCTAAAAGAGGAGAGGAGAAAAGACAATTGACTCAATTCCTTAAACATTTTATGTTCCTCACTTTCTCATACTGAACCTCAGGCTGCGTGTTCTTAAAGCAGAGATGTTTATCTGAAACCTAATGTCTCTAAATGTCTTTCAAAAATCATAAGTGTTTTATTTAATTCATAAATGGATTTATACCATAGCCAACTAATTCTCTTGTACTCGGGTATCAGCTTAAGGTACTATGTACTGGGAGTACACACACACACACACACACACACACACAACACTAGAAAGAATAGAAACAAATATAAATATTAGTGTCAATTTCAGAGTTCAGTGTAATGTTAAAGCATTACGTTTACTACTAATAATCACATTGCTAAGAGGTTAGTACCAAGATTAATATTATTGTTCATTTTAAATTCAGCATCAGGTTTATTGTTAGTGGTGATAATACCCCTCCTTCCCTTCTACGCAGCAGACTGGTTCTTTAGCGAGATACAAATCTGCATTTGTCTGCCTCTGTATCATAAGTAAACTGTAGCTCTGGATAGGAGTATCCACCAAATACATAACTGTAAATGTAAAGGAAGATTTACCTCAGCCTCTATGATCACTAATCCAGAAGTAATGCTAAAGATAGTGAAGTGGCCTGTCAGAGTAAACACGATTAAGAAAATTTGGCTGTAGGCCACTCCTGATCTTTTTGCATACTTTGATAGGTTCAACCAGCCTAAAACATAAGATAAGGAAGAAAAGGCATGCAGTTTATCATGTTTGCTGTATTAAAATCAGATCAGAGATGAACAGTATTGAGAGAAAAGAGCCTCAACATATCTTGACTGTGTTTATTGTGAAGCTCTAGCAAATGGCCTTTTGTAGCAGGTAAACCTCGCGCCTTCATTTATATAGATGTCTGCATCTCTTAGGTCTTTTCATGTTCTCGTCTGCATCCCCCTCTTACCCCTTCTAAAACTCCTCTGTCTCACCTTCCCCTGATACTAATGCTGTGTTGTTGCCTGATTTCTTCATGGCTCTGAACGTTGTGATGACCACAGCCTGAAAAACAGCACACCTGATTTTACACTACGAGTCAGAGTAACAAGAACTTTTATTATTTCTTTTCTTGATATCTAACAAGTCTAAGAACTGGTGCTATTCTTGAATAATTTGTTGAGTAATAAATTGCACAGCTTCACACTTGTTTTACTCTGAAAGAGCTGACAAGAAATGTCTGAAATGAGTTATTTTAATTATCACTGTTGAAGTCTATTCATAAAAATGTATCTGAGCTGCATATGATTGGCTATCAGTTGTCTTGGATGTAGGTGGGCTTCATGATAAATAATTAAATAATCTATAATTAACTTGTAATAAACACTTTACCAGAACTGAGTGGAGAAAGAAAATGATCTTTAGTAATCAAGATAAGAATGGTAAAAAGAGGAGTGTAAAGAAATTATACTGGTAAAACATTTAGAAGAACTGATAACTACAGTGACAAGCTATTTTGAGATGAACTACCTTTCTGAAACAAGTAAGTGCATTTCTATTAGAGTAGAATAAGTGTGGTGGGGTATTACACATCTGGGTGCATTCTATCTATTTGTGTTTTGCTTATGGCTCAGTTTCACTGTTTTATAGTGATCTTTATTTTGCACAAGAACACACAATATTTTAACCATCTAATCTAAGTATATCAAACGTAAATACCAAAGCAGTTAAAGCCGTTTCTCTGATATTTAGTCATGTCTGTTAGGACTCCCCCTATCAAAAGTGTTCCCATGCTGGGTGAGTGACGGCTAAGATTCCTCTAAAAGAGAATGCGAAACACCACCTCATTTCAAATTCTTATTTTACACATCCATAATCTACCTCATGTTACTCACTGAAACACAGCAATATAAAATGTACTACTACTACTTTGTTTTCTCTTATGTTTATACTGTATCTTCATTGTTTTCCAGAGTGTAAGTGATCACAAAAACAGCTTTAAACTCCATAAATCCTTTTCTTCTCTTCATAAGTCACTGTCTTATTGAAAAAGCACGTACAAGAAAGCCTCATAACCTACCCATTATCTTTTAGAAAAAGGGTTAGTGAGCAGGAGTGATTCCCCTAACATGTAACTTCAGGACCTTGTTTGTTGGTTATATCAGATGGAGGCAGTTTGTTCTACAGATGTATATATTTTCTGGATGTACAGTATCTGTGATTGCAGATGATTGTGTGTGACTCACTCTGACTACGCTTAAAGTGGATCGCCTGTAGCCTCGTGCCCAATGTATAAGACACCAGCGATGGCAAGGAGGAACATGAACATGACACAACCCATGAACACAGCTCTTTCCTACACATACAGCAGTAGTGTCTTTCAGTAGGTCATCGGGCCACCATATTTGCTAATGAATCATGCATTCTTCTCGGCGTGGAGTTGTAGAAGTGCCTAATATTGTCCTGTGATAATCCATCCCATGCAACTTGAATATTCTCACACAGTTCTGCAGATTTGCAGGCCAGATGGCCACCCCCAAATCCCACGCGTGCTCTTTTCATGGCTTTAAGCATAAGAATGGTGATATAGTCTGAAACAACACATCTGATTTCACAAAAACTTTATTTCCTTCTCTTAATATCAAACAATTCTACGAACTGGTGCTAGTCTTGAATCGTTTCATTAGTAATTAATTTCCCATATTTACACTCATTTAACTCTGAAAGAGCTGACAATGTAAACTTCTGAAATTAGTAATTGTAATATCACTGTTAAAGCCTATTCATAAAAATGTATCTGAGCTGCATATAATAGGATTGATCAGTTGTACTGGATATGGGTGGGCTTCAGAGTAAATGACCTAATAATCTAGAATTAACTCCTAATTAACACTTTACCGGAACCAAGGGGCTGTAGATGATCTTTACTGCCTGGAGAGCGTAGATGGGACTGAAGATGAGGAATGATGTTGCTCCCTGTAAATACTGCTACCAGAGACAACAGCAGCAACTGAACAAATTCAGTCCCTTTTCCAAAAGCCACGCGGCTCCATGTAGACTACAGAACTCCAGGACGTAAAGAAACAAAAAGACCTTCTCAGACACCTGCAGGACAGATAAAATACTGAAACTCTCCTACTCTTTCACTCTCCCACCTTTCCTCTCATTCCTGTGTCTCTCATATGAACATTTTAAATCAGACTAAGTCTTTTTTTATGTTTTTAACATACTGTGTACATCCCTGGGTTAATGTACTCTACCGCCAGGGCAATGAAGACCGTGTCTATGATAAATGTGGTCTGTGCATTAAAGAAAGGGTGCTGAGAGATGGAAGAGATGCAGGAGTGGAATTGTGTATCTCTCCTCCTGTGCACAAATAACAGACACAAAGAGCAGCTGTTACTTTCCTTCAACCCAGATATAATTCACACCTGCACCATTTTCCACGCAGACGTATAAAGGTTTTTCACACTAATGCAGAAATAAATAAACTGCTCATAAAGAATCTTTTCGTAATAACAGAAAATTGTGTATATATATATATATATATATATATATATATATATATGTACACACACACACACACACACATATATATNGAACAGATGAAGGAGTGAAATTGTGCATCTCTCCTCCTGTACACAAATAACAGACACAAAGAGCAGCTGTTACTTTCCTTCAACCCATATAGAATTCACACCTGCACCATTATTCATGCAGACGTATTAAAGTTTTTCACACTGATGCAGAAATAAATAAACTCCTCATAAAGGTAAACTTTACTAATACTAATACAGAATTATAAAAGCTCTCTGATTTTGATACACAAGTTTAAAACATTGCTTTACGGTCTGGGGCGGCCAGTCGGATCCTCCAGTGAACATCTCCTGCTGTTTCTCAGGCTGAAATCGTCCATCAGTCTGAGAGCGAACATATCTCACAGCTACAACAAAACTGCAGGAGAAACAGCGTCCAAACACACACGACCGTTAGACAACATCCATAGCATTTGACTGTATCATTACAAAGACCATGTCGCCTTCTAGAGCTCCCATCCTCCCCCTTGTTGTAGTTAGAACCCTGCAGGTGGATGAAGACTCGTACACACATACAGTACACGGATTAAGTTAGTTGCTTACAGCGGTTCTGGATCTTTACTTTCAGTAGAACAGAGACTTATTAAAGTTTGACTGCAAAGCTGAATACATTCCAGCACAGGACAAAACAAGCTTGGACTGAAATAACATCTGCTGATGAAGATATGTAACTTCCGAGTTCTCAGTGCACATTTATTTATTTATTCATTCATTCATCCATCCTTTTCTCATTTCTAAGTTCCTAAATTTATGAATAGCTGGTTGTTTGTTTATGTACATAAAACCAAATATTTAGTGCTGTTTAATGAATAGTTGGTGGTGTAACACAGTGGTTAACAAGCACCTGCAGGCATTAAATTTGGCGTATATTTAAAAAAGCACAATGAAGTAAAACTTGGATGTTGTGTACTTTTACTGTGTTCAGTTTAATATATGTCATACAGAATTTAATAATCACTGCTTTCTGTTTTTACTAGCATGTCACATTCGGTCCCAACTTTTCTGGAATTGGGGTTGTATGTAACGTCTTCAGCGTAGGTGAAGACTGTATCTCCGTCTGGTGTACCATAAAATAGCCTGTGTCACAACCAATACCAATATAACCCCAAAACACAACACGGGTCAAATAAAATATATATTTACTATGTGTTTATTTTGTTTTAGCTACAACGTTAAGTCACAGAACCAACCCCAGTAAGGTTGCTAAGAATGTTAATCCTTTTATTGTAAGTACATTTCATGCTTTAAATCAGAATCAGTTTTTATATTATCATCTTTACAAATTCTCTGTATGCATTCATACAACTATCCCCTCCAGAAAATGACATACTTTATTACTCTATAAGCCAAATACACATGTAGATAAAGTGTAGACTTACTACTACATGTTACTGGTAGCTGGAAACATTAACGTGGAAAAAAAGCATTTTGTTTTCATGTAAACGAGTTTTGACTCAGGACGGGGTGAAGCGGCTGTATGATCTGTGCTGCATACTGAGTAAAAGGTTTAAGAAGGAGATTTAGAATAGCCATTGTTTGGATGCACATGGCCGAATGACATTGGTGGTTTGGGTGGTGGGTGTGTTGTACAGCCTGGAGAAGCTGCATCAGGACCTCTGACGAAGTCTCCTTTCTGGAAGTCTGGCTTTCTGCGGAATGAATCAAGTCGGACATTCCTCTTCTGAGAAACTGAATCATGTTCACTAGACTGGTCACTACAGGCTGGGCACCTCCTAGCCCTACACCTCCCTGACATACTCTGTACCCTCTCAACTTGTGGGGGGAGGTTGTTCATCTTCCGGGCCACCACGGACTGAGGCTGAGAGCTTATAGTTACTAGCTTCTTATAGTTAAGAGCTTAATAGCTTCTGTGTGATTGTCTCACTAGAAACTGGCCAATCAGAGTAGAGCAGAGTAGAGCTTTTTCCTAGGACCAAATCATGGGGTTAAAACAGCATCTAAAACTGCATCTGTTCATTTTTCACCCTGACCAAAGTCACATATCCATGTAGACATCAGAGAACAATTTAAAATGCTATGTAAATACAATCTATAGCACCTTTAAGTCTGTGGGAGAAAGAGAAGTTGGAAAGTGGTTATACTAAGTGGCTTTTATTGTCATTCCATCCATGTACAAGTACACAGTGGAGTGAAATTACGTTCCTCCATGGAACAAAAGAGTAAAAGTGCAACCGTGCAGACATAAGTGTGCAAACAAAAAAATAAACTTGAAAACAATACAATCAATTAAACAGACATTCGACACAGTAAACAGACAAGACAGTGCAGCACCGTGTAGCACTCATTTTCTGGATATGAGGTGGTGGAATAAGGTGCAGCGAGATCTGTGAGTTTACGCAGATAACATTCATAAACACAGCAGTTACAAATGTAGTACTTGAATAAACAGTGTAAATACAGTGTTGGCATCAGTGTTCCAGATCGAGTAGTGTTCCAGTGCGAGTAGAGCTTGAGGAACAAAGCTGTTGGAGATGTGGCACCTACGAGTGGTGGCTTCTATTCCTTAGCCATTTTCACCCAACTGTACACCAACACCCTTTGACTATGCCACTCCCATTTAAAGACGTGGGAGAACCCTTTATTATGTACTGCTGTGGTGCATTTAAATTCCTATGTAGTGCACTATGTAGGGAGCAGGGAGGAGTTTGATATTCAGCCCCAGTGTGGGAAATGGGGCGTCATTTAGTTGGTGCTATATAAGACTTGCAGAGGTAATTTGGTGACCAAGAAGTGCTTATTAAAGGGAAGGTTTTCCATTATGCATTGTTGTGTTATTATGTGTTCGTTATTAGACAACAAAAAGTCTGAAAGCTGTACTCTAGAAGTGCTACATGGTAAAATGCTTGCTTACTTTCATTATTATGATTAATGATTTAAATGATTTGTTGAAAAATAGTGTATTAGATATTATGTTGCCTTCTGTTTAATAGCAACCGCTTTGTATCATGTTTAATGTTATAGCTCTAATGTTAATTTACAGTACAAAACCAAACAAACAAAGAACAAAAGAAAAGGAAACATATCTGTGGGATAGTGTGTCGAGCCAAAGACCTTATGACAGGACTTTCCTCCCATTCTTAAGCTCGCTCTTATTTCCTCCTTCAATCCACATTCCCTCGTCATCCTTACAGAGACTTTACACGCTCATTAGCCACCAAATGCCATCAGAGAAACCTCACTTTAAGAATTATTAACAGTTAATTGGCCCAAAACTCCTAACGTATAAATCCTTAAATGGTCTGGCCCCCCCCAGTATCTCAGTGAACTACTTCAGTCATACAAACCCACACGAGCGCTCTGCCACAAAATAACTGCCTGCTGACAGTACCTAGAATTAGAAGAACCACAGCAGGTGGTCGAGCCTTTTCTTGTGTAGCCCCGAAACTCCCTTTATCCGTTCGGGAATCAGACACACTCTCTACATTCAAAACTTACTTGTTTGCACAAGCATTTGGCTGATATCATCTGTTTACCGCTATAATTTACATTTCTCCATAAATGGAACAAATACCAAAACTGGTTTCTCTCCCTCTCATCTGTCTTTTCTATGAGCTGAGCAACACTGATGAATAACACTGATGGGCTACCAGCACAGAGGAATTCTCTCCAGATCTCTCAGGACTACACATGCTCAATTCATACAAGGTGCAAAGCCCACCTCTCAGTCCCCCTAATCTCTCTCTCTCTCTCTCTCTCCTCTTCTTTGTTAAGCACAGGAATGACACTTCTCCGGAGTGATCACACAGGAACCCCCAGAGCAGCTAGAGTCACCTGAGCATCAGCTCCACCGTGGGTCTCCTGCCCTGTTTCTCCAGTTCATCACCCGGCATCACAACAACATTTAAATGACCAAGCCTCTGGCTCTGATCATGAACTCCATCTATGGGTCGGCTCCATATTCGCAGTTACTACCGTCCTGGACCAATCAGACTGTATCTAATAGATGTTCTAAGCTTCTTTCCTGTTAGTTCTGTCTTTTTCTCTTCATCCGGGATCGACCTGAGGAGGTTGGGTTCCACCCTTGAGCCTGGTTCCTCTCGAGGTTTCTTCCTTACTCAAGGGAGTTTTTCCTCGCCACTGTTGCATCTGGCTTGCTCAAGGGGGGCTTGGACCCAGTTTCCCTTTCCTACATCTGTACATTAACTGTTTTTCTCTTTTCTTTTCCTTTATAACAAATTGATTTTCTGTGAAGCTGCTTTGAGACAACGTTGGTTGTAAAAAGCGCTATACAAATAAATATTGGTTGGTTGATTGATTGATTGAAATAATTTAGGCCCTACTCAGACAGAATGGCAAACTAATCCAGAGGGGAATCCAAGAGGGAAATCCAGAGAACAGAGGGGGGTCAAACCAGAGTAAACAAACAGAGTAGCGAACTAAACCAGAAGGGGGAATCTGAAAGAGAGGGTCAGAACCAAGAAGGAGACGATACCAGAGACAACAATGAGAGAAAAGCGGCAGAGACCACTCAGTACACTAGCAGGGTTTGGCAGTACTTCGCAATGAGGGTGTGTGACTGATGGGTTTATGTACTGAAGGGAAAATGAGGTGCAGGTGAGCAATCAGAACTCAGCTGGGAAAATGGAGTGTGATTGGAGATTTCGGGGTATGTGGCTATGACGTCATCAGGGAGAGAACTCTGGTAGATGGAGTCCGGGAGATCGGAGGCGGCCGGGAAACCCGGAAGCGTGACAGACATCCATCACTAAAGCATGACGTTGTGAAATGCACTTCCGTCTGAGGTGATGGTCACATGAATTTAGTTGTTTTTTGGCAAACAATTGTTGATAAGGTAAAATATGAATTGTCTTGTCTTTGTGCCGTAAACCTTATAACTCACTGCTTTCTCTTTTTTCATTTACCCACGGTAAAGAGCTGGGTGTTACTATTCCATAGTTGAGTTGTTTAAACCCAGAGTGGTCTGCTGGTGGAGTTAACAGGAGTACATTTGTACAGACACACAGTGAAAATTCTGAAAAGTGATTAATACATGCCACTATGCTGTGCCGTGGTCATGTATGTTAGCTGATGGATCATTGTGTAAAAGTGCTGACACTGTTGCTGAAGCTTTTCAACTTGAAGTCATTTTGGAGTTGTATTGCTAAGTGTATCTCTTATATTGTAGAACTCTGCCAGTTCTTCACTGGAGACACCTAATGTAAATAACAAAGAAAACACCAGTACACGACCATTTATAAAGCACTTCTCTACAATTAAGTCAGCTCTAACCTGCTAGTTAGGGCTCCCCCTACACAAGTGAATTATATACTACTAATATCATGTCTTCGTAAGTAGAAGGTTGATTTGGCATTTCAGGCCTAAACATCGAGCTGGACCCTCTATTGGAGCAATAATATATAAACATACCCACCGTTTATAAATAAGGTCTCATGGGTTTTCCCCACAGTTCAACTCTGTCTGCACCCCCCTGAACTCAACCCGCACTCACCTGAATTCCAATAAGCTGCTCCAGTGTTCTTTGCTTCAGTTTAGCAGCAGCAAGCTTCTTGATTTATCAGTGCGGTCTCCTTCAGAACCAAATCTAAACATTAGTGCCAATTTCAGAGTTAGGTGTAATGTTAAAGTAAGCATCAAGTTTACTACTAATGATCATTACATCACTAAGAGGTTAGTGCCTAAATTAATATTATTGTTCATTTTAAGTTCAGCATCAGGCTTAATGTTAGTAATGATAATACCCCTCCTTCCCTTCTACATAGTAGACTGTGGTTTGAGTACCTGGGCACTGGGCAAGTACTACTACTACTACTACAAAGACGAAGACGAAGAAGTGTTGCTGTTGTTCAAAGACTCGGAAAAGGAAAATTTATCTCCAAAAGAGCAATCAGAGCTGGTTCTATCTAATAAGCAACATAAGCAGCTGTTAGAGCCACAAAATCAATACCTTTTATATAACTACAATATTTAAATACTGTATATACACCGATCAGTCATAACATTAAAACCACCTCCTTGTATCCACACTCGCTGTCCATTTTATCAGCTCTTATCATAAAGCAGCACTTTGTAGTTCTACAATTACAGACTGTCGTCGGTCTGATTCTCTGTATACTTTTTTAGCCCCCTTTCAACCTGTTCATCAATAGTCAGGACCCCCACAGGACCACCATAGAGCAGTTATTATGCAGGTGGTGGATCATTCTCAGCACTCCAGTGACACTGATGTGGTGCTAGTGTGAGTGGATCAGACACATCAGTGCTGCTGGAGTGTTTAAACACCTCAGTGTCACTGCTGGACTGAGAATAGTCCACCAACCAAAACTATCCAGCTAACAGTGTCCTGTGGGCAGCATCCTGTGACCACCGATGAAGGACTAAAGGATGACCTATACAAACTGTGCAGCAGATGAGCTATCGTCTCTGACTTTACATCTGCAAGGTGGACCAGCAAGGTAGGAGTGTCTAATAGAGTGGGCAGTGAGAGGACACAGTGTTTAAACACTACCACCACGTCAGTGTCAAGGGGGGAGTGTGTAGGCACATGGAGGGTCTTCCTAAAGTATGCATGGCTAACCAACAGTGGCCACAAGTTAGTATATTGAGTAAAGAATTTACTATATAGAGCCCACAAATATGTAGTGACTGATAAATGTGGATGAAGAAGACATGTACAGTGTTCAGAGTGTCCTTCTCTAGTGTTGACTCTGAGATATGCAGCTAATGAATCTAATACGCTAGGGGGATTTTCCGTGACACAGGCTAGCATATTAACATATATAAGTATATACAATATTAATATTAAGGACAAAAAAGACCAAAGAAATATATCTTAGCTATTCAATTACATTTGATGTAAGGTGAAAATCGTGTCAGTTTGATTTTTCAGTGAACAATTCCTTTATGAACATGGAAAGACTAGAAACGTGATGGAGCAGCTTCCTGTTTCTGTGCTCAAAATGTAGAGAGTTCATCACTCATCTACTCACTAATCTGACCGGAACCCCCTCTGACAGCTCATAACTTTTTTTGGTTTACTCAGCTCTTCTTTTAGCAACACTCCGTAAGCCAAATAACTTTTCGTAAGGGAGCTTGTAGAGGTGGACACCTAGTTCCTATCACCACCAGTATGAACAATTCTGATGTGTTAAGATTCTTCAGAATGGGACACATCACACCAAACCACTCTGAATGACTCTGTAAACAGTATAAATTCTAAATTATTAACAGCTTTGAAACATGCATTTTATGCTGCAGTACCACACACTGAAGTCTCCATAGAATTTATTTTAAACAACTTTATTTTTAAAACAGTAATACAGATTAAAACATACAGAGTACTGTAAAGCACAGTACAGAGCCAAATTTACATAGCTGTTTGCTGATACAAGGTCTGTCAGTTTTTTAAAACCATTACAAACTGCTTAAAAATAAAAGACCAAAAAATTTGTCAAGAAATGAAGTAATTGTACCATATTTATAAGGCAAAACCGACATCAGAGAAAAGCTTTGCAAATTCAGCTATACGAGTCAAACTCAGGTGAGCTTCCCATGAAAGCAGATGCACTCCAAATTGAAGTTTGTTTCAAGTTACAATATGTATAAAATAACAAAATACATTAAAAGTTATACATCACCTGGTATAGACATGCACGACAGAATGTGCCGCTCCTGCAGCTCTAGCAAAGGACGTCCAATGCAAAGTTACAAAAATTTTAGTTCAAATACCAGTGAAAGCTTCATACTGAGAAAACGCTTGTGCTTTAAATGCATTGAAATTCATAATGCTGTGCAAAAGTACCAGCATCAAAGCTCAGAAACCTTCACCTTATAATGCCTTCAGTAATATAAATGAGTGTAATGTCTGTACAGTGCCAAATACTGGCACCCCTGGTAAACATGAACAACGTGGGATATAAAAATGATTCTTTATTGCTTATCCTTTTGATCTTTTATGCAGCAATAGCTGTATTCCAATCCACAGAGTTCCCTAAACAGTGTTATATTTCCTACACCCTTGACTGCAAGATTTGGGTCAAGGGAACTGCAGTTTAAATACATTCACATAGAAATGTTCTACAGAGCCGTAGACAAACAAGCATCTTCAAGAGACGAGCAAAGACTGATGGGTAAAATTTCCTGTAACTTCCTGCAAAGTTCCCTTTCAATGCAACCTTAGATGGAAACAGCCTTAAAATTTATGTAAACACTGTACAGTCCACTGGGCCGGGAACTACGAGAACACTGGAGAACACAGCAGTGATGTGACAAGACAAGAGCAGGTGAGAATGTCCAACTGGAGATGTTAAGAATTTGTTGTGAAGAGGACGTATGTCTATACTGACTCCATGCACAGTGAGTAGGATGGATCTGCTAGGCAACTGCAGACGTAATTTAGGCCTCAGGGTCAGAACATCTCCCAAACTCCCAACTCACACGCTGCCATGCACAATCTCAAATTCTTTGGAACAAGCTGATTCTGTATGAAGGTATGGCCTCAGATCCCTTTCCATGTGTTCTTAAGTCTAAATAAGAATTACAGTATGTACATGTATGGCACACCGAGATTTGAAAAAAATATTTATTTCATTACAAGATATAGGTTTTTACTTAATGAATGAAATATCAAAATAGTAAGCGATACAAATGTTTTTTTACAGCCATGTTTACCAGGAGTGACAATATTTGTGGAGAGCACTGTGTGTCTTCTCAGACCTCAAAATTTGTGCAATAAAAATAATAATAATCTTCGATAATTGCTTTTGAGAAATTTCCCCTTCATGTTTCAATGTACAATGAAATACTGAAATCTCTGGATTGTAATACTATTTTCCGATTCCACCACTAAAAATATCCAGCTTTTTGTAATAACTAGGTTGCAGTAACACTAATATAATGACGCTGAGTTTTTTAGAGAAAAAGAGAAGACGTCAGGCTGGTAGTATAGTTTTGTATACATAAATCACGCATAATGACAAAGCAAAGATGCAATTAAACTATTGAACAAAAAAGAGAGAAATCTGTAGTGTAGTTTCTGTGTAGCTTGTTGTCTGGTGATGTTAACGTACGTCTACAGTACACAGTTTCACTGTAGGCTGGCTACCTATCACTTAGCTCTGTTCAAATTAGATCAACAAAATAACATCTTTACTTACTGCACCCATTCAATCTCTGGTGTTACCAAACAAAACCCACATGTGGCAAAGTGAGGGAATGGTTCTTTAAAATCTAAGTTTGGAATGTAAAGCTCCAATCTGGAGTTACAGCAATTTCTACACAGTGACACCCACATGTAATTCTATCACACATTCATCGCTTGATTACTTCAACTCATAAATTCTTCAGATGGTGTATTAATCTCAGGCTTTCTACGTAATTAAAAACATGTATATATGAAGTGACTCCAAAATGTATTGGGACATTTGTACCATTAAAAAAAATATGAAGTTCATTGTATCAGGACGCAAAATGTTGTTTTACGTTGTGAGGAAATGTTTCTATAAAACAAACGTAATTTTTTCAACATTTTATGAAGTAACCTAAACATCCTATTTAAAATATCATGAAACTGACCGATGATTACATGGTTCAAGTGTCCAAATACTTTTTGGTTACTTCTTGAGAGAAGATCCACATAATAATGCACCTAAAACCAAAAACCTAAAGTGCTGCCTAATCCCATTTGCAAACAATCCTCTGCAGTTCAATGTCAAACTGTACCAGCAAGAGTTTCATGGGATTCAAATTAGCTAAACTGATTCTAAATACCATCCTGGCGTACCTTTTATCTGATGCTACCTGACCTGGAAGTGCATTATGTGAATAAACTGCAGCATACAGACTATAATACTGATATGTTGATGAACATAAAAAAGTAATAATACTTCTTACGGCAAAGGGATTAAGTCTGAGTGTTCTTACATGTGCCCACTCCCACTGCCCGCAGCATCTTGGCCCTCAGTGGACAGCGAGGAAGAAGGACGAGCGCTGCGGGGGCGGGCCTGAGCTCCAGGACCAATCGGAGCAGCCTGCTGGTGGCTGACCTGAGAGATGGCGTCATCCGACTCCCACCGCTCAAGCTCTTCTCGCACCAGCTTCTCCATCTGCTCCTTGTGAACCTCTGTATCCCTCCCCATTCTTTCATCCTAACACACGAACAGGAAAAAAAGGAGAGAGAATACAGTGTGTCAGAATACAGTGACACCTATTATGTATGGTTAAAATGTCTTTCAGTATCATTATAATTTATCAGTATCATTTAAACCCTATATTTAATTGAAAGTAGTAAAAGCGAACAAAAGCTTACTATTAAAGGAATGGGTGATGCAACACAGTGGTAAACACGAACCATATATTTTACTGTAGTTCTGAAAGTGAAATGTTTTCCATTCTTGCTTGCTAAACAGCTGCTCCACAGTTTGGGGTCTCTAGTCCAGTTTAGTGCAATGTATTCAAAACCATTTCATGTAATAACTTTTTATGAGGAAGCTTGTAGAGGTGGACATCGGGTTCCTATCACCACCATTATGAACAATTCTGATGTGTTTAAGATTTAAATGTGTTGCTGACAATATATTAATAAAGCAAATAATTAAATAATCACTTCATTCATATCAACAACAGCAGGTGATAAACTAAAGAATTAACTGTAATTCAGTTTCTAAAAAAGGGCCACATGCAGAAAGATCCAGAGTGAGGTGCTTTCTTCGTCAACGCAGCTTTTTACACGAATATCAATAACTAGTGTGTCTTTGTCATGTGCTGAATGTTACTTGTGCTATCCAGAAGTCTGGAATAGGCTTTAGAAAGTATTTAGAAGATTGGCTCAGTGTCAGTGAGGTTCTCTTGTTCAGGTGTTGGTAAGTGTAGCATGCAATCTGAGGTGTTAGTGTAGTGACATCACATATTGTGAAATGTCTAATACTCTCATTCTTCTCTCCCCTCTTATTCAGTTAATCATTTTTCACATTTATAACTCTACTGAATTGACTTTCTGGAAATCCATTTTGAGTGCATAGTAATGTAACCCCAACACCATTTGGCATAGGAGTACACGTACCACAGTTTGCAAACAACTGTTCTAGACTAACCACCAACTTGTATCCAGATGGTTGGCAGCCATTTTTATGGTGAAAGACTTACCTCCATAACACCGTCCAGCAATCGGCCAAGCACTTCTCTCCTCTTTAGCTTGGCTCTCTCCATGGTCTCCAGCTTCACAATGACCGCATCAATCTTGGACACAATACTACCGATTGAATGCTCCATACGGTCTACCCTCCGCACCAACCTGGCAAAAGTCAATAGAGAAACAGCACTGATCGTTACACATTTGTCTCTAAACAGGCTTCAAATATGTAACTCTTCAACAAGATTTCGCTGATTCCAGCTAGAATTATTAAACAGTAAGTAACACTGGCTTGAATCAGTAAGAAACAATTAGAAATTATTTAAATTATTTAATGCTCCAAAAGTTTGCATTTAATGGAAATGTAAAAATTGCCATTGTGACAAAGGGACATTTTAAGAAGCTTACACTTGGAACTCCTCATAGGACACACCCCCAGAGCTACTGCCACGGCGACGGGAACTGTGTCCACTGTCCTCATCATCATCTTCCTCCGAGTCATCCTGGCTACGAGAGAAGCTCCGCCCACTCAGGGGCCTGGGCAATGAACTGCGCTCCAGATCCAAGTCCTCCTGGCATGTGTGTGAGAGACACTGAGCATCTGTATAGCCATGTGTACACATATCTGTCTTATCTAATTCAATCCTGAGGGCATTTCCTTAAATTACTATATATCCTTGTCCCAAAATACAATTGAAATATCAAGTAGGTATTTTATACGTTTATACTTGACAGTACGATTGCTCACATACTACAGCATGGAACCCAAGGTGCAGGGCATGAACCCTGCTAACTGGATTACAGCAGGGGTGTCAAAACATTTTCCCTGTTCTAATATACCTCATTTAGCTCACAAATTAGCTCACAGGTTGAAGCAGGCATGTTTAACAAGACTACACCTGCAGTGCTGCCTTCCTGATTGGAGCTTAGCACCCCTGAATTAGACAGCCTAACACCAAGTCCAAAAGTCTGTAGACACCTGCTGATCTAACGTTTCTTCTGCAATCAGGGGTATTAAAAGGAGTTTGTCCTGTTTTGCTGCAGTAACAGCATCTGCTCTTCTGGGAAGGCTTTGAACTAGATGTTGGAACACCTGAGGACAGGATTTAGGTGTATTTAGCCACAAAAACATAAGCAAGGCCAGGTACTGATGGGCCGCCACTCCAGCTCATCCCAAAGGTACTGGATGGTGCCCCATCTCCAGAGACAGCAATTCCACTGCCGCAGAGCTCTATGCTTTAGGATTTTAAACTCCGCCTTTTACGGGAATAATGCAAACTCTGCATGCACAGTCAAACAACAATGTAAGCAATGGGTGCAGCTTGAAGTAGCATTCACATTATGCCACTTTTAACCCCCTAAAGTGCAGGTTTATTATTTAACCTAATAATAATTAATAATTTAGTTAATAGTTAATAATTCTATTCAGTACTACAAATTAATAAGTAACTACTACGAAAGTAACAACTCAAGTATGAAGTTATTAAGTGAACAACATAAAAAATATAATGTCATGCATAATGCATTCCCATTTAAGTCCCATTTAACACAATATGTGAAAGACTGACTAAAAATCAAAGATGTGTTCACAGTTTTTGATAGTACTTTTTAAAAATTAGCAGTACTGTTTTTTTTGTCTTAGTTCCATCTAATCAGATGTCTGACACAATATATCTAGTGACATCGTGTGTTGTGACAGTTCTTAAAGCATATCTTTCTTAAGGGCGTCTACCACTGTCATTCATCTCTTTCCCTCTTATCATTATAACCTTTTTGAACCAAGTGTCTTACTGGCAATCCACTCTGAGAATTTGGTGACAGCCCCTTTAAATCCTAATTTTAATCCATCGCCTGAGGAGATATGGAAGCATGTCCACTTTGGTAAAAGTAAAACATACTAGCTAGTGTAACTGGCACCTTCTGCGTGCTGTTGTTTCTATCACTGTATGAAAGAAGCATAATTCTTCCTTTATAGTAAGACACACCATGTTTGTGTGTGAATGTAGGCTCATTCAGAGTGCAATTAGATCAGTAAGCTCTTATCACTGATTTATTTAATCGGACCAAAAATTAAACACAACTGACGTGTGACTTCTTTGATGATAAGTCTATTCATGTTTTTCTTTCACAGAAAGGTTTAAAGAAAAAAAATGTGTGATTGACACTGAAAAGCAGATTCAGTAGAACATTTTGTCTTAGCCTTAAACTTCATGTTTGCTCACTCTTTCTTTCTCCAGGTCGTCCCTCATCTGCTGATGTTCATGCTCAGTAAGCTCCTGGTCTCCATCCAGGTCATACTTGGCAAAAATGGCTTCTATCTCAGCATCTGAGTGTCCCTTTCTGCAAACACAGAGGTTGATATTCACTTAGCAATACAGGTTCTGTTGAGCACCTGGCATTATTTTGGCATTATTAACCCATTAATGATGTCCATATTAAAAACTGTACATTTTCTCTGTTCCATATGTTCTCTGAGCATGAAGATTTTTTAATGGCTAAAAAGTTTAGAGTTTTTAACCATTTTATTTATCATATGGAATTTCATCTTTGGGAATATAGTTTTGGTTTTTTTAACAAAAAAAACCCAAAAAAAAAACAATGAAAAATCTAAATTAAATTGTGAGTAAATTGTGGCATGTGGCATTTTCCTATCGTGCTAAATTGAGATACTGCACAAAAAATAGTTTAAGGCATGCTGTTAAAATTGAGTTTTGTTCACCCTCGCAGGTCCTGTCGGAGTTCATCAAAGTTGAGTTTTCCTCCAGCCTGCCTCAGGCTGTCAGAGATGTCATCCACTGTAGTCTTCTTCAGCTTCAGTTTCACCATTGCCTTATGGTAACCCTGCAAAATTCCAAGTTACAACTTACAATACTTTCAGTATTGCGTTTCCACTACAGCCTGTTAACTGAGATGCACTGCAGGTGTGAAGGCCACTCTTTCACTCTGAGATACCTTTTTAATAAGGTCGGTAATCTCCATTTCAGATCTTTGCTGCGCCATGTCAGCCTTTACTTCTGAGTATGTGTCATTGATGATGGCCAAGAACATATTCTGAAGAGGGGGAAGAGAAATGAATTTTAAACATCTAGGTCACATTTTATAAATAATCAACAGCGCACAAGTGTCTAGCCTGAATTTCAGGACGCAAGCCTGGTGTTAGACTATGGCTTGACTTTGAGCCCTTGTAGTCTAGGTTTCTTAAAATTCTCCAGTGTCTAATAGTTGTTTGACTTGATTGTGTACTTACCAACAAAATCATGAACATGAAGAAGACAAAGGTGGTGAAGTACACTGGCCCTAGGACTCTGTTTGTCTCTTCAATCTCTGAGAAGTCAAAGTCTCCCAAAATGATTCGGAACTGTGTAAAACTGCACAAACAATGAGGTAAAGATGAGGCGAGTTACTTTAAGTAAGAGTTTCCTTTTAACTTTTAAAATTCAGAGCAGCCTGGACTCACATGCAGGCCTGAAAGGTGCTGAAGTCGTTAAGCTGGTTGCCGAACACGAGGTAAGCTAACTGTGCGTATGCCAAGAACACGATGAAGAACATGATGGCGAAGCCTAGCAAATCCTTTGCACATCTGGACATTGTGGTGGACAGCTGACTCATGGTCTTATTGAAGTTGATGAACTTAAAGAGCTGGAGAAGAAGTAGTGCATTTCAGTCCAACCTTAAGATTCACATTAGGGATAATAATTTGGAAATAATGAGTGCACAGTCTTTATTAGTGAATGGAATAGGCTAGAACACAGGGATTTGGAGCTAAAAAAAATTACCTTGACCCAGGCGAGGAAGACGATGACTGCAGCCAGGTTGTTAAACTGAAGTTGCAGCTGAGCAAGTGGTTCGAAGTTTGGATAGGTGCTGTGGTTCTCTAGCAGGTACCTCAGCCTGTTACTGACAGCTGATGTCCTGTAGATATTCATAATGATAGCAGGGACGCTCAGCTGAGAGAGGTACACAGAGGAGAGACACAAAAGATCACATCAGCAATGAAAGCAAGGAGAAAACAAAAAGCAAAGATATTCAAGATTTGTTTTCTCACTGTTACTATGGCGACATCCAGACAATTCCACAGGCTCTTGAAATAGTGCAGACGGTGCAGCCGAATTTCAAGCGCTTCCTCCACCATGTAGTACAGCACAAAGAAGCAGAAGACCACTTCACATGTTCCAACAAAGTAGTCCCAGCTGGACATGTACCGCACCAGGCGCACTGTCTGGAACTGCCAAGACGTCACAGCACCCCCTGTGGCGGGAAACTCCACTAGCATTCTGTAATAATAAATGTTAGAAACAATCACTTGGATTAGAGAAGCTTATACAATGTCTTGCAGAAGTATCCAACCCCCTTAAAAGTCATCAGATTTGTCTGGATTACAAATAAAGCTTGTGCTGTCATTTTTATTTCAAAAGTCTGACCCTCAACATCAATTAACTTAGTGTGATTGTTTTTTTTTCTAATAACAATAATATTAAAAATCTTGTTTGCATAAGTATTTAACCCTAGTGCTTGCACAATTTAAAGGTATTTCCCTAACAAGTTGTCTTACAACTGGTCTCTACCTTAGAATAATTTATAACAGTTATAACAACAGAAGACCCTCTCAATTCAAGTACCACTGGTCAGACTGTGATCTGAAGAAAAGCTGTGAAAATGAAGACCTACAAACATTGCAAGAAAATCATAAAAAGGTATAGCTATGAAGAACATAAAGGCTGCAAAATAATATTCCAGTGCTTGGATAATTTGTGGTCACAGAAGCTGCATCATTCATAGGACTGTGATGGTACAGATTTTTTTCTTACTGTGGTGAAATAGCAACACACCCCCACTGTGCTGCATGCGGTGAGTAAATATGTGACATTGTGCTGTGCCCACACGTGTAGTCAGAGGCACTGAAATTGCAATATTCTAACATGAAGGTACACACACCGGAGCCAGTGACTCCCCTTCACATGCATGCACGTCACCTAGACATATGGACAATAAGATTACACTTGGGGGACTGAATGTCTTTCAGTCATAACAAGGAGTATAAAGAGATGACTTAAAACAATTCTAATTCTCGTGTATAGAGCAATAACATACCATCGTTCAGTGACTCTGAGGACTGTCTGAAGTTGTTGCAGGCAACTTCGCATGTGTCTTTACTTTTAAGCCACAGGAAACTACTGTAGCTAAAATTGCAGCAGTGATGATGGTAATGCTACGTCTGGCGCAAAGTCCATTTCTCAACAAACAAAATCCCAGTGCAGTATGGGGAGGTAGCGTCATGTCATTGGGATGTTTTTCCTCAGCAGGGAAAGGTTATCTTAAAATTTAATGACAGACGGATGGTAGAAATTACAGAGAGATACTACAAAACAACCTGCTTCAGTCAGCTAAAAAATTAAAGCTTGGGAGAAACTTCGACTTTCAGCAAAGCATGATCTTAAGGCAACACAGGAGTGTTTGAACCACAAAAAAATGAATGTTCTACAATGGAGAAGTCAAACTCCAAATCTCAATCAAATCAAGCATCTGTAGTATTTCTTGAAAACTGCAACCCAGAAGCATCTTGAACTACCAGAAGCAAATATGCTAGATGAATCTGAATTTTCAGGGGTTTGAATACTTTTACAAGGCACTATGTAGTGTTTTCTTCTATGACTCTGAAGCTTCCATTCAGGAATCTCCCCATTTGCCTAAATTCTTAAATTAGCAACAGCTATTTCATTCTTACTACACGACCCTGAATTTAACTGAACCTGACTGTTTGAATGAAGTTTTTTAGTGCTGTACCTGATGATGCAGAAGAGGTTGACGTTGCCATTGTAGACAGAAAAGTCAAGGAACACCGCTCTGGTGCCACGGTCCAGCCATAAGTTGTCCTTTAGCTCTTGCAGTTGTATGGCTGACTCTTCCCGGCTGCGGGACAGGTCCTGATAATAACCCCCTCCTCTGTAAGTGGCCACTTCACCCCAGTAGCTGCTCTCTCCAAGAGCGCTCTCCTCAGAATACCTCCACCTGACACACAAAGTTCTAGATCACATGGCTGAACATTTTTTGAAAAACTGTCAAAATCACACAATGAACAAATACAACAAACCTGAATGTGTTTTTAACATGTTATTTTAAAGTTAGGCATGCTGCATATAATTTTAAACGATGTCCTAGCAATGGTAATGTCATTACAATTAAATTCATATGAAGTGTATGATATGTCCCTAGTTAAACTTACACTGCATCAGACACGTATAACATTTTAATACATGTCAGTTCATAATGAAACATATATCAACTCAGTATTCACTAGAGCTGTTTCCTTACGCTGTGCCGTTTTTAGGGCCGAAGGGTGCCTTGTCCTCACTGGCGGGCGAGTAGGTACTGTAGCAGTCGTAGACCTCATCCTTAAGGTCCTCATGCACAGGACAGGACTTGTTGAGCACTTTCACCTGGCGGAGGCGAGGGACTCCCAGCAGAAGGTTCTCATAGTAGATGAGACTCTGGTTCTCTGGCAGGCTCTTGTTGTTGTACCACACGTCCCAGTACATCCCATTCAGAAAAGGCCCCTCTGTGTACTACAAACAGTATTCCCTTTAGAAAGGTTGACAGTTATCCACAGACTATGAAAAGACCAAATTTAAATGTGTTAAGAGTACAATTTAAAAACTATTGGTTAAATTCTGTGCAAGAAAAAGGGCAAACTAGCATTTAGTAATACTGAGTAAAAAAGACTGATGCGTATTATATTTCCATAAATAGACCAAACCGCAAATCAGGGATATTCTTCATTTAAACTTCACTTAAAAAAATTGACACTTTTTCAAGGCCACTATTTCATTTTAAGCTACTTTAGGGCACTGTCCATGTTGAGACCTTTGTATAAAAAAAGGTTACTTTTTTTTGGTCTTATTAATTCCCCTGAATCTCATATTTGTGGATTTGATCTACAGCTTAATAAGGCGTTTGCACAAACTTGTTGAGTCGTACCATTGCGTGCATGCTAACATTAAAGCATAAACGGGTCACACTGTACCAAATACTAAGAAATTTGGAATTAATCTGATAATCTAAAATTTTATGTTATAATTTTAAAAGGCTCTGCTTTTCATGCAAACTTTTTATGCTGATAACAATGACGTCTTGTATTGAATTAGAAAGAAATGCAAATATAAGCATTTTCACCAGCACCATCAGATTTTTTAAGCCCACTGTATGTTGTTTGTTGTAATCACAGCTCCCCAGTTCTTACTAAGTCTGTCAATATGATTACTTAACTGCTTGAACAGTTATTCCCCCCCACAGTTGTCAGCTTTCACAATTATCTGTCACAACAAATTAAATGGGTGGATTTTTGCCCTCAACTGAATTAAATAAATTCTGACTGCTAACCTAGCTACTGATGTACAGGGCAATGAATACAGACAAGATTGCCACTTGGTCATTTTCTGGATTAGACAGCTAGCGGAAAACAGCACACAAACTAAAGCATGTTTCAAAGGGCTTCAACTCTCTGCACTAAATTGCTTGTAGTTTATCAAAAAGTTCCTCTCAGCTTCAAAATACATCATCGGGAGTTATTTTTCTTTAAACTTGAAAATCTTGATGTAGATTTTAAGCTGGGGGCTGCAAGAAAGCAATAAGGGGACCTCAGTAATTCGCTGAAGTTGTAGCTCTATTCATTAAAATGAATTACAGTATAATACACAGCCATAAGGCACCCACTTAATGAGTGCCCAACATTCTGGTAGGACATAGCCCTCATAACAACAGGGGCAGGAATGGGGACGTGTTGCACAGTGACACTTACTATCCACAAAGGAGGCCTTTAACTAAAAATAGCTGCTTTACAAACTACAGGCACACCACTATAGAAGGCAACTAGGCATGTTTACAGAAGATGCTGTGAATGGCATTTTTTTTCCATTTTTGCTGCAGTGCCTCTTTAGGAAAGATGTACTGAAATAAAGTAATTTACTTTCCAGAAGTCCTCCATGGTTGAGAGGGTCTTGAAGGTGGTAGGCTCCCCATTTGACACTGGTGTGTCCAGGAAAAGTTGAGACATGACTCTGGTGTAAAAGTACATGTTGGTGCTCACCATCCCATATGTTACTGGAAGACATTCAGATAAAACAAAACACCTTTCAAAAAGAAATAACAGCATAAAATAAAGCAATACAGCACTTAATTTCTTTGAATCATTTTCAACAAATACACAGACCATTATAAATGTTGTGCCTCTGCATAAACCAAAGCTTTTTCAGTGACGCATGAAGGAGTCTTTGAATTCTTTCCTCATTACTGTTCCTTCAAGGCTTGCCGCAATGTTCTAATATCATTCTGCCAAGAAACTGTATAACTCCAAACTTTGGCAAATAGATTTTGCCTCTAATATATACCCGTCCTAAGCAAAATAGGCCTGTATATCATAATGTATTAACAATTGTGGCTCCTTAAATTTGCATTTTCCTGAACATGCTATGAACTGAAAGGGTAATTAAACTAGATATAGAGTACTCCAGGAAAGATTAAAAGACTTTTTGTACTGTCTTTGCTGTACAAACAGGAAATGGCCAGAGAGAGAGAGGGGGTTTTCCATACAGTAATGTCCAAGCAGGGCACAGATGTAACCACACAGAGTCCACTGGTTACCAGCAGGATCATTAGGAGATGCGCATGGGAAATTAAAGGGAAATGTTGCCCATTTGTCTGTCCTGAATTGTCCAACTATACTGAGAAAGAGCTATTTGTTTAGAAAACATTTTCCACTGTCGTAAAACTCTAAATATATATAATGATCACTTACTAGTAACATTCATTGTCATGTCTGCATTATTAAACTGCTGATATGTCAACAGTCATTCAAAGTGATTTCACTCAATATAAGTAATCTTAGAATAACATGCTGATTCAGAGTTGTTCAAAGTGGTGCTGATAGGAATCAGACATCTAAAGAATTGACTGCCTCTAAAAGATGCTGCACAAAATACTGTAGTTTCAAATACATTGTTTAACACACGAAACATTGATTTATGTTAAGGTCTATGCAGGTTGTTGTAAAACAAAGAAGTATCCCACAGAAATGTTTTTGTGTTCTGATTTACCACAATTTACCATCATTAAAAACTCAAAACATAAGCACAGGTTTACTGGGGGTTTGGATAATACATAAAACAGCAAAATTATTGTTTTAGACAGTGTAAACCCTGATTCCTATTACCACCAATGTAAGTCTGTAAATTTCTCTACAATTAAGGATTTCACATCAAACCGCTTTGAACAACTTAGATTCTCAATTATTGAATTATAGAGATTGTCTTTAAAAACCTATCCAATAAATAATTTGTAAATAATTTAGCAGTTCAAAATGTTCTGCTTGGTCAAACAAAAAACATACAATCTTCAGGTGAAATTTCTATCTGGGGTTGTAAATGAAACACCGGGTTAGCTACTGAACTTCACACAGTCCTAATATTCGAGGGCAGGGCAGCCTTGGAGATCTATCCAGCTTTAAAGTGTAGTTCTATCCCCATTTGAACGTTTTCTCAAATGTTCTCATATTCCTGACCTCTTCCACTGGGTGGATCAGGCATGTAAATAAACTCTGCAGGTTGAGTTGGGGGTTGTATTGGCACATTATAACATCACCAATTTAAAAAAAGAAAGAAAGTGAAACACAGAAACACACAGAACTTAATACATCACAGAAAACAAGACAAATGAAATCGCCGACCATGACATATAACTAGCTGGATAAAACTGAGCCACAGTGACTCTCAACAACCTTAGATTGTGGGACAGCTAAAAAATCCTCTTCACACCCCTCAAAGAAAACGTACTGTAGGGGCACAGCAGCTCATAAATAAATTATCACTTGCGCTGTTTTCATTGTTTGTTTGTTTTTTAATCAAAAATATCACCTGCAGTTTCAGAGTGTAAAAAATTCATGACTAGCAATGTTGTTGCATTTACTTGCACTGAACATTCTCCTGTTAAGTTGCTTTTTAAAGACAAAACCTTGTTGTACCAACAGCCATAATACGCTGCTGCCTGACGCTCCTGAACTTGTTTTAATCCAGAAGCTGATGCATTTTTTTTTTTACTCAATGTGGTCATATTACTCAACTTACTGATGCACAAAGTGATGAGGAAGAAGATGTAGGTGACCATTTCCCTCAGAACATTCTTCAGATACACCTCCCTGCTGCTGTCATTCTCCTCCATCAGACGTGTTCCCCACAAAACTGGAATTACAAAAGATACCTCAATTAAAAACTCATATGTAACCAAGAAATGCCAACCTTTTGTACTCTGTGCAATGTTTGTGGATGCACAAATGAAGGAGACAGCTACCAGTTTGGTGCAAATTGTAAATAAACCAGAAAGCAATTTAAACCATATATTTAATTGAAAATAGTACAAAACCTCGTTATAGAAAATGTTATTGTATTTTTTAACATATATGACCATTTTGAATATGATGCCAGCAGTATATTTAAAAAAAAAAAAGTTGGGAGGAGGCAACATAAGACTGGTAAAGTTGTGTAAAGGTAAAACAAAAACCACCAGGGTGGAGCATTTCATAAGTACTTACCATTTTGGGGTACAAAAAATACATTGCACAGAGGCTAAGTCTTTCAAACGTAAAGATGGGATAGGATTTACCACTCTGCCAAAGACTGCACTAACATAAAATGCAACAATTCAAGAATAATGTTTCTCGATTTAAAATACCAAAGAGCTTGGATATTTCGTCACATACTGTACATAATTCCATTAAATGATGCAGAGAATCCAGAGAAATCTCTGTACCCAATATTGGATGGCCGTGATCTTCATGCCCTAAGAGAGCACTGCACCCAGAAAAAGACATGATTCTGTAGTGGAAATTACTGCATGAGTTCCCAAAACCACCGCCTGTGACCACAACTAGTTGTTGCATCTACAAATGCAAGTTAAGTGCCGTGTCATCACAACTCAAAAATCTTTTTAAAAATCATGGACACCATGTCTTTGCATCAGTGTACATAGCATGGGTGACTTGCACATCTGTGATGGCCTGAATAATGCTGAACAATATATACAGCAATATATGCTGCCATCCAGATGAGTCTTTCTCATGGGAAGGCGTTGTCCGTTTCAGTAGCCACATTCTGCATGTATTACAACAGCACGGCTCCATAACAAAAGACTCTGGGTGCTAAACTGACTGAAAACATTCGTCACAATACGAAATGAAGAACAGGACAAAGGATACCCCAAACTGTTGAGGAGCTGAATTTCTGAATCAAGGAAAGGAAAAGCATTTCACTTTCAGAACTACTGTAACTGGTCTCCTCAGTCTCCAAACGCTTAGAGAGTATTGATAAAAGAAGAGAGTGGTAAACATGAACCTGTCCTAACTGTTTTGAAGAGTGTTGCTGGAATCAAATTCAACATGACTTGTAAGAATTAAAAACAATCAAAGGCCAAATTTTGTATAGCACTTTTCCTATACAGAAACACAACTCAAGGTGCTTCACAAAACGTCTGCAAATAGAAAAAAGTTAATCTGCAGTACAGAGTAAACTGACAAAAGACTTAAATTTTAAATGTGAAGTTTTAAGTTGTCAGTAAGAGATGCCTGTCAAATGTAAGTAGTTGAAAAAACTCTTTTTTCATGTTTCCATGTGCATAAAGGGATTGTTCACTGAAAAATCACCACAAAATGTAATCCATCAGCCAATACATATTTGTTTTGTGTCTTTTTGTTCCTGTTTGTTCTTACGAGTTTTGCAGTGGAGCAACAAGGTTAATATACTATATACTAATATATGTTAACTAGCCTATGTCACAGAAAATCCCCCTTTAGTATTAAATGCATGAGCCTCATATCTTGAGGGCAAAACTACAAAAGGAAACCCCGAACACAATACATGTCTTGGCCAAGCAGGGGTAAGGAGGAAAACTGTTTTTTATTTTGGTTGTGACTTTTTGATCTGATTTTTTAGTGAAGCATTTCTATTTGGAACAGTCTGTCAAACACTGTAATACATACAATTTATCGACCTTTAACAACTTGAACAGAATAGCTTCAAAAGAATAACCCTAACAGTGTTTTCCTTCAGAAGAACTAGGCAAGTACAGAGCCCCTAAGGTGACATGGTAAAAAGGACTGGCCAGTATTTAATACACTGAGGCCACGGACCAGGTTTCCCATAACTACTGGCCTCAATATATTAATTTGTGGCCTCAATGTAGTAATTTGTTTCGTCAACATATTAATTTGTGACCCCACATAAATTGTGCCCCCTGTTGCATACTTCTGATTTTCGCCAGTATCCTCTTGCTCCAGCCGTGCTGGGTGCCTTCTGCTGGTCCCCCGGGAGAAAGCCCTCCCCGTAGGCGGCCGGTGAAGCTCCCCAGGCCGCTGCTGCTGGCGCTGGAAGTCGTGGAAAGAGACCTCCGTCCGGGACTCTCCGGGCCCCAGCTGGCCCCCATCAGACCCTCTTCGGGCTCGAATCCTGGGTTGTCCCTGCTCCACGCCTGCCTAGAGCTGGAAGACGGGGGCGGACACGGGCTCTCTTCCTCCTCGGCCGATGAGTGAGGAACTGCGCCCAGCTCAATGGCCTCGCTCGGTGGTAAGGAGACTGGAGCCGGCTGGGGCTGCAGCTGGGAGCGAAGTCTGTTCGAGCTCATAATTCAGTTTTAGATGATTGCAGACGACGTCTAAAAGTAAAAAACTAGATTTTCAAGCACACAGATCTTCATCGCCTGAATCGAGGGAAAATCGTTTCCGTTCCGTTATTTTCAGCAAGCAATTTAGTATGTAGACTGTTACACTGCAAAACAAACCGCTGTCTATACGCCGTTTTCCCTCAGACTACTCCTGGCTGCCGAGCTAACAGCTAACAGAAAAGCGATAAACGACAAAACGAATAGTTTTCAGAAGGAGAAAGTCTGAATATCCGGCCTTTGTGGAAAAAAGGCTTAAGGAAAACTAACTTAATCGTTAATTTAAAACCAGTTGGGTGATCAGTTTTAGTTGTTTGTGGGTGTTTAAATCCTCCGTTGGTGAAGAAGAGAAAGTTTTTCCGTATCCCGCCGCCATCTTTGTTCCCTTCCACTGAATGTTTCCCCTAAAACCGCTGCAGCTCCCATTGGCGAGGGGATCAGATTACAGGATGAGGGCTCACTCTGTGCTGGAGTGATGAAATAAATAATGAATGCACATGAGTGCAACATGCACAAAGTTCCAGCACTAGACCTTCAGTTGGCTTCCTTTTCCTCTAGCTTCTTGTTCGAATTTTCCCGTTCCACCTTAAAAGCTGCAGCGGTTACATTCTGGCGCCGCAGGCGGTATAATAACTATTGCTCCATTTAAGGTGAGACATTCTAACAGAGAAGCTGGCGAAACGGGACCAACGCTGACTTTACCATGTAGGCCTATTAAAGAGTACATTTCTGTGTGTAACTACATCGGAAATACTAAATAAAAAGACTAAATAAAAGGTTAACGGAAAATAAAGTGTATAACAGAGTTTAAGAGTTGGTGGTATTAAACACAGGCGTCTGGCTGTTACATAACCGTCGTACTGTTTTGGGCTCTGATGCTGCCGTTACTAGGCAACGGCTCCCCTCCCACGCAGTTCTCTTTTTGACCGCGAGAGGGCAGAAAGGTATCACACGTGGCCTGGTCACTGTGTACAAACAGAATCTCTCAGAATCTCCCAATTTCATCATTCTTTTATATATAGTGAATATGTAATGACAAATGAACCAATACAATAAAATGTCAGTACATTAATTTACATCAATTACATTGTCTATTACAGTGCTCTATCAGCACTGACTCTATTATTTTGGGGGCCGTAAGAGGGATTCTTTAGGGAGACCCTCCATGTGCCTAGGCACTCCCCCAGGCAAACACAGCTTAAAATAACAGTGGAGAGAATAATTTTGTCTCAGGTTATTGTTTTGAATGATCAATGATAGCCACATAATTTGATGTGTCCAATTCATACTGTAGCTGTATAAGAACTGAATTCTGTCATGTTTACTTAAACCTTTATACGTCTGCATGGATAATGGTGCAGGTGTGAATTATCTGGGTTGAAGGAAAGTAACAGCTGCTCTTTGTGTCTGTTATTTGTGTACAGGAGGAGAGATGCACAATTTCACACCTTCATCACGTCCATCTCTCAGCACCCTTTCTTTAATGCACTGACCACGTTGATCCTCATAGTTGACATGGCCTTCATTGCGCTGGCGGTAGAGCACATTAACCCAGGGATGTACAGAGTGAGTATGTTAAAAATAGAGTTAGTCTGATTTAAAATGGTTACATGAAAGAGAGATACAGGAATGAGAGAGAAAGGTGGGAGAGTGAAAGAGTAGGAGAGTATATCAGTATATCTGTCCTGCAGGTGCCTGAGAAGGTCTTTTTGTTTCTTTACGTGCTGGAGATCTGTATGAAAGTCTACGTGGAGCTGCGTGGCTTTTGGAAGAATGGATTAAATGTGTTCAGCACTGCGTTGCTGCTGCTATCTCTGGTAGCAGTGTTCACTGAGGGAGCTACATCATTCCTCAACTTTCCGGACTGTAAAGATCATCATCTACATCCCCTTGATTCTGGTAAAGTGTTTATTAGGAGTGAATTAAAGATTATTAGGTCATTTATCATGAAGCCCACCCATATCCAGTACAACTGATCAAATGAATCCTGTCAGATTCACACAGCTAAGATACATTTTTATGAATAGGCTTTAACAATGATATTATTAGAATAACTAATTTCTAAAGTTCATCTTGTCAGCTCTTTCAGAGTAAAATGAGTGTGAAGTTGTGAGATTCATTACTAACCAAATTATTCAAGAATAGCACCAGTTCTTGTTTGATATCAAGAAAAGAAAGAAAACGTTTTACTTTGACTCGTAGTGTAAAATCTTTTTACATTACAATATTCATTGTTTTTCTGAAAGTTTGTGAAGTTACACAGTAGTGTTATGTTTAAAAGTACACTGAATCTTTGTAATTCATCATTTACAAAAATAAACTATTGAAGCAGAACAACTGGCAAATTAAATTAATAAAATAATGACATAATTGTTTGGCCATCCACTCCATTCCTGGGAATATAGCTATTGTTAGCAGTGTCGTCTAGCTAGCGTAGTTAGCGAAATGTAAACAAAGTCTATCAATTACATACTACATATAAAAGTCCTCTATTTTCCAAACTGGAATATTACAAAAATCACTGGCACAGAAACTACTTGATGTGAGCAGCCGCAGAGGCAGTGAACTGGGCTTCATAAATACAGCATTTCAGCTCTGTTTAAACTTAAATTAGTGCTTCATCCACTTCTTATTAAAATTTAAACATGACTGTTATAGCTCAGTGTTGGAGTGCTATCGTACACTATAATAACATTTTGATATAATTTCTACAGTAGTTATATGGAGAGGAGAAGTGAGTTCTAAGGTCTAAGAGTCAAGCTGACGAATTAAGAAATCACTTCCACAAATAAAAGACATGATTAATTAATGATTCATTTTTGTTTATTTGGTCATTCATTACTTTACATACCTTTTTTAATCATCACTTTTACATACTTTGTAATACTTTACTGAGGTGCAGCCAGCATCCATGATGTATACAGGGGCCTTAGTGCATATGGCATGTACTGTGCAGGTACTATTATATGCTGCCATCCAGATGACGTCTTTTTCAAGGAACATTCTGCACATATTATTTTCATAAAGTGGATTTGTACCATTCACAAACAACAACAAAAAATAGGGGACTCGAAAATATAATAAACAGTTTAATAAACAATTTAAGTTATTAATAAAAACAAACTATTCATCCACCAAGACATGTAAATCAAGCAATGGTTCCGAAACGTTTTACAGTTCTGTACTCACTCGGACAGTTCCTTCTAAGTGCTCCCTACACATAATGCGTTCTGTCACACGGAGAAAACAGCTCTGTTGCTTATCCAAAAAAACTTCTGCCAGGTGTCTTGAACATCAGTGTTGGTTTCAGTATATCACTAAGTATATCACAAAGTAAAACTATTTATTTAAATGATAGCAACAAGTTTTCAGGTATTATTGGTTATTTGTATGAGGCCCAATTTCTGGATAAAATACAAGCAATAATATTTGCCTGATATAATACTTACCTTATGTTTAGCACTTCTATTTTAGTATTATCATGTTATAGATGGGACTGGACAGGATCAAATTAAAACCTTTTTCTAATTTCTTTCTCTTCAGATCAAAATGCTGGTGACACTCAGAAGGCAAGATAACAAAAAAAGTAGCTTGGAACATTTTGGATCACATCTTCAAAGATAATGTTGCCAAAAAATTATTTAGAAGGGTGCCAACCAAAAGATGACATTTAGTACAACGAAAATAAAAGTGCTTCTTATCCATAAGTATTACCAATTAATAGATAATGTTTTCCTAGGCTGAACTGTAGTTTTTTGTATGATTCTCACCCCAAGCAGTTTCCTCTTGCCTCATTTACAAATGATTAGTTGTTATCAGGGTCCTGTTCTGCCAGTTCATGTGGACATGAAACTAATATTTTGTGTTTGGGAAAGTGGTGGCCTGGCTTTCCCGCATGGCAAACTGGAGATCAAGACAAGCATGCCATGCTACAAAGTCCTTGGGCAAGACTACTAATGCTACATTTGCCTACCTGTGTCATATGATTCAAATGGTTCTGTGGTCCTGAGGATCTACCACCATGGGTACTTCAGTTCACTTCATGTGTACTTCATGAACACACATTTTATTTAATCAAGGCCTTCAGAGTCCCATATACATATTTTAAGTAATGTTACTTTTCATATGATACATTAAAACTAAATTTCCACATATTCAGTAAGTTCTACTGCATATGCACATATTAAGCTACTGTTTCTATAACATTTGACAATTTATTCATGGCAACTGCCTTTAAGAACACAGGTCAAAGTGTAGTTTGCAAGGTGGTTTCAGATAATGTGGATAAAACTTCTGTGGTTCGACTGTGTCGCAGTTGGGGAACAGTCATTAGTGGGATGTTTTTAGTTTAAATGATTCATTGTACTACGTTGACTCATGGGTGACTTATATCGTCTTTAGGGAAATGCACGCCAGGGCCATAAATAAGCTGGATCACAGTTAAGAAGTCTTTCTTAGGCTGTTTCTAGATTCTAGCAATTGTAGCAGAGGTGTGAACTTGAGAATTACCTCACCAGAATAAATGGTTGATAAAGATTCATCCCTAACATTGTTGGGAAAAGGCGTATGTACATACAGACAATAGAGGCTCCCAGGGGCTTAAAGTTTAAAGTTATTAAAAAGGCTTATTATTTACATTGTTTTGTTTGGTGCATATACAGTATTTTGTTTATTTCTGTATTGTTTTTTGTCTTACTAAAAATTGAGAGCATATAAATAATTTGGCAATAGGGCAATACATCACAAAATTACAGTTCAAATATAACGATATGCCCAGCCAGCTATGTAGGTATATGTTCTGAAGGAATATTATATTTAAACTCCTAACACTCAACTTTCTGAAATAGCACTGCACACTTTTATTGAAATGATTAAAGACTAATTACTGTAATGTTAGGTATATTGGTAGTTTGACTTATTTACCCCAAACAATTACAACATGTAATGCATAACAGACATATGTATGTGGGTGTTTAGGCCTATAGATAAAAGTTGATGCAGGGTCATTACCAAAGAGCTGGCTAATTTTGTTATGGAAATGTGTGGTTGTTTGACTGATATTTTACTGGGTATTTATTGACATTTTCACATGTATAGCTATACGGAAATGCCAGGTGAGCAGCAATGCCATTGAAGAAGAGATTTCCAAATATGCTGTCCGTTGGTTCAATCTTGCATCAGAGCGCAGAGGTGGATGCAGGGAGCGATACAGGTTTGTGTTTCAACCTAGTATGCATCATTTCAACAAATATACAGATTCCTCTAGGTTTTATGAATGTGTTTCTCAGTGATTTTATCCTTTGCTATTGTTTCTTTCTTTTCAAGAGAGTTAATAATTCACTCATAAAACAGAAGACACTGAATGTTAAGTGTTCACCAATTTTTGATTTTGCAAGCTTCTGAATTGTTCCAGGTTTTACTGTCTTTTTCATGTTGTGATTGAAGAGTTAATTTAACCACTTAAATTAGACATTTATTAAGTAGTATGTTTTTTTTGTAAACTAAATTTATATTTCAGTGGTTCCCCACTTTGGTCTTCCTACCCTGCATATTTAGTGCTTTTTTTCCCAGCGCGTACCGGGCAGAGCCCCGCCCCCACCTCGGATACTCAGATCACATCTCTGTTATGCTAATTCCAGCATACAGACCGCTCGTCAGACGATCAAAACCGGTTCTGAAGCAGGTGAGAATCTGGCCATCAGGAGCCATCTCTGCTCTTCAGGACTGTTTTGAGCACACTGACTGGCAAATGTTTAGGGAGGCTGCAACCTACAGCAACACCACAGACTTGGAGGAGTACACTTCATCTGTGACCAGCTACATCGGCAAGTGCATAGATGATGTGACTGTCTCCAAGACCATCACCACACGTCCCAACCAGAAGCCGTGGATGACTGCAGAGGTGCGTACTCTGCTGAAAGCTAGAGACTCTGCCTTCAAAGCAGGAGACAAGGCAGCCCTAAGGAAAGCAAGGGCTAAACTGTCCCGGGCCATCAGAGAGGCAAAGCACGCACACGGTCAGAGCATCCACAGCTACTTCAGAGACAGCGGTGACACACGGCGCATGTGGCAGGGCATCCAGGCCATCACTAACTACAGGACAACACCACCTGCCTGTGACAGTGATGCCTCCCTTCCAGATGCGCTGAACGACTTCTACGCTCGGTTCGAGACACAGAACACCGTGGCAGCATCGAAGACCACCCCTCCTCCTGACAACCAGGTGTTGTGCCTTACAGCAGCTGACGTGAGGAAAACTCTACGCAGAGTTAACCCACGGAAAGCTGCTGGACCAGACAACATTCCTGGTAGAGTGCTCAGGGAATGTGCAGACCAGCTGACAGATGTCTGCACTGACATCTTCAACATCTCCCTGAGCAGTGCCACTGTCCCAACGTGTCTCAAGGCAACCACCATCATACCTGTGCCGAAGAAGTCTTCAGTGTCCTGCCTCAATGACTACCGTCCCGTTGCACTCACACCCATCATCATGAAGTGCTTCGAGAGGCTTGTCATGAGGCACATCAAGACCCTGCTGCCTCCTTCATTAGACCCTCTGCAGTTTGCGTACCGTCCCAACCGCTCAACGGACGACGCCATATCCACCACCCTTCACCTGGCGCTCACCAACCTGGACAGTAGAGACACTTATGTTCGAATGCTGTTCATAGACTTTAGTTCAGCATTCAACACAGTCATTCCCCAGCACCTGATCGGAAAGCTGAACCTACTGGGCCTGAACACTTCTCTCTGTAACTGGATCCTGGACTTCCTGACTGGGAGACCTCAGTCAGTCCGGATTGGACGAAACACCTCCAGCACCACCACGCTGAGCACTGGGGCCCCCCAAGGCTGTGTGCTCAGTCCTTTGTTGTTCACCTTGCTGACTCACGACTGTGCAGCAATGCACAGCTCGAACCACATCATCAAGTTTGCGGATGATACGACGGTAGTGGGTCTCATCAGCAAGAATGATGAGTCAGCATACAGAGAAGAAGTGCAACGGTTAACGGACTGGTGTAGAACCAACAACCTGTCTCTGAACTTAGACAAAACGAAAGAGATGGTTGTTGACTTCAGAAGGACAAGGTGTGACCACTCTCCACTACACATCGACGGCTCCACTGTGGAGATCGTCAAGAGCACCAAGTTCCTTGGAGTTCACCTGGCAGAGGATCTCACCTGGTCCCTCAACACCAGCACCATAACCAAGAAAGCCCAGCAGCGTCTCTACTCCCTGCGGAAGCTGAGGAAGGCAAATCTCCCACCTCCCATCCTCACCACATTTTACAGAGGAACCGTCGAGAGCATCCTGAGCAGCTGCATCACTGCCTGGTTCGGGAAGTGCACTGTATCGGATCGCAAGTCCCTGCAGCGAGTAGTGAGGAGGGCTGAGAAGATCATCGGTATCTCTCTCCCCACCATCACTGACATTTACACTACACGCTGCATCCACAAAGCAAACAGCATTGTGGATGACCACACACACCCCTCACACACACTCTTCACTCTCCTACCGTCTGGAAAGAGGTACAGAAGCATAAGGGCCCTCACATCCAGACTGTGCAACAGCTTCTTTCCCCAAGCCATCAGACCCCTTAACAACCAGAGTTGTTGAATCTGGTCTGAATAATTGCACACGTTTCAGTGACTGGACTGAACGCACACACACAATCTCATCCTTTAAATCTGTCTACACATATACTTAAGGAGTAAAATGTCTACACTTATACCAAATATTGACATAACTGCTGCTAAAAACAATGTTCAATGTTCATCTTAAAAAAATCGACATAACTGCACTTTACTACTCCCTCCCTGTATTTATTGTTTGCTGTTTTGTATATTGTAAATTGTCTTGTAAATCTATTGTATTTATTGTTCTGTGTAGCACCTTGGTCCTGGAGGAACGCTGTTTCGTTTCACTGTGTACTGTACACCACTGTATATGGTTGAAATGACAATAAAAAACTACTTGACTTGACATGCCTGATGCAGCTAATGTAATTAGCCCTAAATTCGCTGCCATCTTAAATTCTATACTACCACATCAACTTTTACCTTAAATGAACAGCCACCTTAAATGCACTGCTAGTGTATTTTCCTCCAAGACTGTTGTATGTGTACAGTGTGTGCTTAGTGTGTGGTGTCTGTGTGTGTGTGTGTGTGTGTGTGTGTGAGAGAGTGTAGTGTTCTTGTTCTTCTATTCTGGTGGGGACTTTGACCTGAATGCACACATTCCAGGGGCCTACGAACCAGCCGTGTGACCCCACACTTGGCATGCATAGACTAGGTTTTAGGAAGATGGAGAGTGCTGAGTTTGAAGGCCATAAGTCAAAAGGTCAGCATACAGTGACCCTTTCCATTTGCTGAAATAGGCAATGCTTTTCTATAAGACAGGTCAAGCTAACATTCCAGGGGCCTACGAACCAGTCGTGTGACTTAGGGGCCCCACCCTTGTCATGCATAGACTAGGTCGTAGGAAGATGGTGCATGTTCCATTTGAAGGCCCTAGGTCAAAAGGTCACCTAATCAGACTATAATCTCAGCCACGCCTCATCAGACTATAATCACAGCCACTCCTCATCAGATTATAATCTCAGCCACGCCTCATCAGACTATAATCTCAGCCACGCTTAATCAGACTATAATCTCAGCCACGCCTAATCAGACTGTAATCTCAGCCACGCCTAATCAGACTGTAATCTCAGCCACCCCTCATCAGACTATAATCTCAGCCGCACCTAATCAGACTGTAATCTCGGCCACTCCTCATCAGACTATAATATGAGCCACGCCTAATCAGACTATGTCAGCCACGCCTCATCAGACTATAATCTCAGCCACGCCTCATCAGACTATAATTTCAGCCACGCTTCATCAGACTATAATCTCAGCCACGCCTCATCAGACTGTAATCTCAGGAAAGAAACCTTATTTGTTCATCACAGGAACAGAAATATTCATAGTTGTTTTCTTTTTAATGAATATAATTGAATACATATGAATGTATATACCAGTATAAAATGGTTCACTGTATAAATATTTACAATCTGTTTATGTATTTGTTTATTATTTATTGATTTTGAACATTTTAGTTTCATATATAACATTTAGCTCTGTGGAGGAATGTGTTTATGTCATCAGCAGTGTCTTATTTACCTCTACACTCTGTTTAATGTTATACTACAGTTCAGCTGAGTGAGTCTCAGTGTGAGCAGGTAATCCATGTACCAGCACATCTCACACAGATCCTGACTTTTACCGTCCCCACCTCGACCACCCCTCCCCCACCCCACCGTGTTAATACTAGCAGGCAGGTGGTTTCTGCTAAGTGATGTGTGACTGCAGTACATTATACAGTTCTAATGAACTTATTACCAGCTAGTTACTGGTTTAGGTGAACTGGGTGGCTGAATGAACTGGTAATGTACACAAGGCCTGATCGGTGGTGCTGTGTATAACTGCGCAGTCTGACTGGTGTATGGAGTCACATGCAGCGCTCTTTTTTAATGAACCCGCTCCGGTTTACACGGGACCCACTGGACAGAGATGCTCCTCACACATGGACCAGACTGGAGCTGGCTGTGGATCCTCGAAGCAGATGGTAAGTGTTTAATTCTTATACTAAGATGGAGTGATGTTGAACTGCTCAGTTTACTTGTATGATGCTTTACAGATGCTAACCACCTCGTACCTGGGTGGATTTACGCCCGTCCTGGCTGACGATTCGACTATTCGTTCATGTTTTTTCTCCATATACATTATCTAGTAATCAGTAAATCAATTTGCATACGTTTCAGATCTGATGTCCTCNCTTTGTGGATATGCTCAGCCAGTTCCAGACAGTGTGAATGCACAGTTTTGGAAACTGGTGCTTGACATGCATGAAGATGAGGTAACAAATGTTGTCCGCAAAGAGAAAAGCATTCTGAAATTAGGGGAACACCTCTTCAATAAGCATGGGCATGATGTCTCAAAACATGAATATATTCGCCAAAAGATGCGCGAGACAGGCCGACTGGTTCTCCAAGCAAAGAAAAATGGCAAGCTGAAGACTCTGGCAGATTTCTTTGTGCCGTCTAATTTTCCTCATGTGATCGAAGCAGTTAAAAATGTAGCTGGCTTGAATGAAGAAACAAACACGTTCAAAACACCATCCTTGGCTCTGAAGTTAGGCCACAACCTCAAGAAAATTGCAAGTATTGTTGAATGTGAAGCAATGATCTCAGGTGATGAGAATGCCATTCAGAATGTGCAGATGTTTAAACAAATCTGTGACACTAAATGGAGTGAATGTGTCTCATCCCAAGCCCTCAGGAACTTGAGTGAGGCAAAATGGAATGTTCCACAACTTCTTCCCTTTGCTGAAGATGTCAGAAAAATGCACCAGTATCTCAACATACAAAGAAAGGAGTGGCAAACCAAACTTGAAGAGGAACCAGGTAAGAAGCACTGGGCAGAACTGGCAAAGATGACACTTTCTGAAGTAATCATTTTTAATCGCAGGCGAGAAGGAGAAGTGTCCAAGATGTCGCTTAGTGCTTTCACTTTGAGAGATACGTCAGCCACTCATCCAGATGTGGAACATGCTTTATCGGACTTAGAGAAAAAGCTTTGTAAGTACTTCTACCGAATAGAGATAAGAGGCAAATTTGGACGAAAGGTCCCCATTCTCCTCACACCTGATGTGCTAGCATCGATGGAGTTACTTGTGAAGACCTTTCAGAAATGTGATGTGCCTGATGAGAATCAGTTCATGTTTGGGAGACCACAAGCTCTCACTCACTTCAGATGATCAGATGTTATTCGTCAGATTGCTCAAAGCTGTGGAGCAAACCACCCAGAAGCATTATCCTCCACCAAACTGAGAAAGCACACGGCCACAATGTCCAAGGTTCTTAACTTGAAGGACAATGAAATGGATGACCTTGCTGAATTCCTTGGCCATGACATCAGAGTGCATCGTCAGTATTATAGGTTGCCTGAAGGCACACTGCAGCTAGCGAAGATAAGTAAGGTTCTTATGGCCCTGGAATGTGGACAGCTGTCAGAGTTTAAAGGAAGAAATCTAGACGATATCAACATTGATCCACAAGGTAAATCAGGTCTATGTACAGGTCTACACTTGTTTACACAGACAGACTTCCTCCGTAGTGAAGTTTGGAGCAGATACCAAAGTGATCAGATGAAGAAAACTGATACAGTTCTAAAATAATCAGTAGTTTGATTTGTTTATGCTGTGTTTCCTAGAGAGTATCGCCATAGATTTCACCTGTAGCACTTAAAGAGAGGAGCTGGGAGGGAGTGAAATTTTATGTAAAGAACCGTATTGACTCTTTAAAGCGAAACTCTAAAAAACAGAGGTAAGCTTCGACATTTGTGCACTATTGCTGGATCAGATCGAAGACTGTACGTGTCCAGTTGTTGCTGGAGTTTTAAAACTCCAATGTTCTAAAACTCATACTAAATGTTGCTTGGTAGGAATGTAATATAAAAATAAGTAACAAAAACACACAAGAACATGCATCATTATCTTAAATAAAGCATATTTAATTACCTTAAATAGGCTTGTAAGTAAATAAGCGTCCCCACGGAAATAGAAAAACCTGACAAAAAGTAGGATTTCTGGATTTGAGAAATTCTGATATTAAAGTGTATTTTTGGTGACCCCTGACCTTCTCAGATTTTTCTGAGTTGAAATAGTGTCTTTGTTACTTGAAACAATGCCTTTTTTTCATATGCAAAATATTGTCCCCACGTTTAACCTTCTAGCAGGAGTCCACATCGGGTAGCAAAATCAAGTATGTGTGTGTATACAGTGTTTGTGGTGTGTGTGAAGTGTGTACAGTGTGTGTGGAGTGTGGTGTTGCTAGATGGTTGCTATGATGTCCCAGATGGTTGCTATGGTGTTGCTAAGCATGTACCATGGTGTTTCTTATCAGTTTCTATGGTGTCTTAAGGGGTTGCTATGATGTGGCTAGATGGTTGATATGATGTCCCAGATGGTTGCTATGGTGTTGCTACATGATTGGTATTGTTTCCCAGCTGGTTGCTATGGTGTCCCATGTGGTTGCTATAGTGTTGCTAGGTGGTCCATATGGTGTTGCTGATTGCTTTGGTGTCTGTGTGAGATGAGAAAAATGTGTCAAGTATTTACGGTGAAATGTGTACATTCTGTGTGATGATGTGTGGAGTCTTAGAATTGTGAGGTGTGTGTGTGTGTGTGTGTGGAGAGTGCGGAGACTGAAATGCTTGTGTCATGCGTGAAGTGTGAGATGTGTTGTGTCTGACGTGTGACATGTGGTGTTGTAGATGTGTGAGGTGTGTGTGTGAGTAGTCATCCTAAAGAACAATACAGCTTAACCTAACTGTACATTTTACCACAGAATCACTGTAACTGTGTTTCATTAGCATAAGTTAAATGAATGAAAACCTTATTGGAATATTTAAGAAACAGCTTTAGATTTTCAAATTGACCTTTTTTCCAATTAACACCTGCGCTAACCAGAAAGTTTCGGACAGGACTCCATTTCTGTTAGTACTGTTGCTATATTAGACTGGTAAGGTCTGTGAAGTGTGTTTTGATTTGCTATAAACAGTAATCAATGACAGTTTTTATAACTTTTTATAACTTAGAATTTGTTAACAAATTAGAGAATTACATTACTCATATAACTTACAAAAAAGTTACCACACAATATACACATAAAATTCATATATATTTTAATATACTGTGTGTGTGTGTGTGTATACAGTATATATGAATTAAAAATTAATTAAATGTTATTTCATGTTTTTGTCTCCACAGAATGAAAAGATTCCAGCCATACATAAGCTCTTCAGTGCACACAGTTCACTGTGTGGCCGTGGACATTGCAGAGCGTGCTGTCACGTATGAATTTTCTAGAGACTCCGAAAGTCAGACAAACCTAAACACTGGCTCTGTGTTCTGTATGTGCTGGAACAACAAATATTGAATAACAACAAATATTTTTTTCTGATTCCTCTTAAGGAGGATCAGATTAGTAAATTTCAGGAGGGGGAGACTTACAAAGTAAAACATGCCAAGGACCAGCCATTCTGCAAAATGTTTCTGGGAAGTGGAACAGATGTGTACAGAACAGCTCCACTTAAGCCTAAAAAAGTTAAATTCACATGGGAAAGGAAAGTGTCTTTCATACTCCCGAAAAAACTGTCCTGAAGAAGAAGGGGCTGTACCTAAAGCAAGGCTACATAACTATGTCCAGAAAAATTGTCTCGGCAAGTATTATGACTTTACCTGGTTCATCAGTTTGTTTATGCTCCCCACGGTCAACTCGTTCTTCACTATTGCAACAAACAAAAACGGAAAATAAGAAGTGAGAGTGACACAGAAGAACTTAAATGTTGACACTTGTAAATCCTTAGAGAGGTTCTCACATCCTTAAAAGTCTTCATTTGTCTGAAATTACATTTTACAAACAAAAAGGGGATCTATTATGATTTTTGTAACTTTTTGTGCATGTAAACGTTTTGCAAAGTTCTAAATCCCAAACTACATGCCAGAGAAAGAAACTCTCTCCCACAGAAACCACTGTTCTCTGTTGCCAGAATTGCTGTGTTGGAACTCCAGTTTTTATCTCTGTTACAAGCTGAGTTCATCTCAGTTGACCAATAAGCACAGAGTGGGCGAGTTGACCAATCAGAGCACACTGGGCTCATCGGGAGGTGGAGATTATAGAATCAGGAGCTCTAATAGAGTGTTTCAGACAGGCTGAATACCAATGTACAGTATGACAAAAATGGTGTTTTGGGAAAACACAGAAAAACAAAAAAATATTTACTCTTATCTATTTTAGTACAACCTAAACATGCAATTATCAACATTGAAAATAAGCATTCAGATCAAAATTATGTTCTAAAGTCACTAAACAAAAATTATTTCTGTGCACTGTGACATTAAACAGCCACATAAAATATTTTTCTCAAAACGTTAATTCACAATCAGTCTGTTGCTTATTGCAGTTTACAATGTTCCACCAATGCAGTGCTTCTTATTCAGACCAAGGAAGACATCCCAATGACAGCTCTCACAACTGAAGAAGATGGTGTCACAGCAACAGTGTCGTTGTGGTGGGAGGCAGCAACAGTATCACTTATGACGGGGCAGATGATTGTCATCACTCATCTCAAAGTTGAAAAAAAGTCATATGGCAAAAAATTAAACTCAACTGCCTACATGATTGTTTCCGTGAGTATTACGAATCTCCATTTCCACAAAATTAGACTCACAACATGTTTTCTGTTACTTTAGGCTTTTAGAAGGTTTGCTTTATCTTGACAATTGCTTACAGCTCTTCATACCTGGACCTTCCATTTCTTGCTCATAACACACAATCTAATTACTGTACACTTCACACAGACCAGGCAGAAATGTACTTGTTACTACACAAGAAAGAAAAATACAGTTTAACTAAAATCAGTAGTAAGTTGACATCATTGATTTGTTTGTGAGTTTTTAATTTTTTTTATGTTCATTGTTTGTCACTGCACAATGATTCCCTTCAGTTGTATCATACGGCATGAAGTGCCCGATGCCAAGATGTGTTAACTGTCAATCGTTAGTGACTGGCTAATTTATTTTCAACTAAAAACATGTTTGATTTTGACATACACTACATTTCTTATGAGGTAAACAGAGGGGATGAGTGATGGTAGGCATGTATGGGTGAAGGTATCTGTGTATGCGTAAAAGTAGCTGTGTGGCACATGTCAAATGTTCTACCTTTTTTAAATAATGTACAGGAAACAACAGATGAGCCTGAAAGAAGTCTTATTAAAGTTGTAGGAGTGGCAACCTCTGAAGATGACAATTTAATGCTTCTAACAATGACATGGAGGAGCATTCCCCCTGGGGTTCCCCCAAGCTTGTTGCCAACTATGCACTCTCCGATGGGGAGGCATGTGTGGTGGCACACCTAAAAAATGAGGACTGTCACTGCAGTTTTTATTTCATAAAAACTACAATTTAATTTGACTGGCCATTATGGCGATATGATGTTTTTTGAGCCCTCAACAAACGTCTTCAACTACAGCCTACCAGTGTTCTACCAGTGAAAGGTCGCCATGCCATCAAGATTATTACACGCTGGAAGGAAACATGAGCACAGTGAGTACTCTGAGGAAGACAGTTCTATTTCTGATCAATATCTGTGTTGTTGTAAGTAGTGATGCTCATTATGAATCGATTGAACGAATAAATCAATTTCTCTAATCTGATTTGAAGTTTACAATCCCCTGTTTTTCATACCATCAGGGTCTCCATGGTTACCGTGGTTAATGTTGCAACTTCATTGGTTAGTGGGCTAACCCGCAACAAGGCCTCTGTTTAGTGCCGTCATACCTGTTTTAGGAATTCCTGATTTAAGCAAAAATTCACTTATTGTTCACCAACCACTCAACAAAAAATGATCGGCATATTGTTTCAAACTGTTGAATCATGGGCAATACCATTTAATTTTTAAAAAATTGAATAAAATAAATAATTTCATTAGATTTAAAAGTAATGCTTAGTGTTTTTCAGTACAAAGAACGTACATTGAAAAACTGCGATTAAGTGGATTCATTTTAAGCCAGTCATCAGAATTAGTTGCACCTGTGCTGTTTTGCGTACATTAATACTGATTACAGTATTAATACTCATTCTTGGTGATTCTTTGCATACTATTTGGTATACTATTTGGAAATGCATATATAAATGACAGCAGGAAAGATAGTTAAATTGTTTATATTTTATTAATACAAATTGATTCCAGTATTTGATGTAGAGAACATTTTTCCAAATCTTTTGAAACCTCTTCTTTGAACACAAAAGTTCTCATTAGAAACAACATATCAAGTTATATTAAACACTATTGTCGAAATGGGACTTGGAGAAGCTGCCATGATCACATATCTGCGGCAGAAGCCAAAAGCCAGACAGTGTGGTCAAGGTAATTTTTAAAATTATTTAACAATAATAACATATAGATGATGAAATAAAACTTGAGATAGCTGTATTGCATTTTTTTTACTACACAAAAACTAATTCTAGATATCTTCTATACAATTATTACTACTAAAAATATGCATATTTACTGTATAAGCCATTTTCACTGGTCGCACTGATCATACACTACCATTGAATTATGTAGAATCAGAAGCTGGCTTGTTGCCAACTACACTCCCTCCTATAGGGAGGCATGCTTGGTGGTACCTCAAAAATGAACACTGTCACTTCATAGGAGAGGGCCAGTCTTATTTCTTAAAAATTTAAATTGACTGGCCGTTATGGCGATGTGATGTTTTTTAAGCCCTCAACAAATGTCTTCAAAACTGCAGCCTATCGGTGTTCCCTGAGATGGAAACAAAAGATCGCCATGCCATCTGCCCCCCTCCAAAAAGTTTGAGCAACCGGGCAATATTCAAGATTATTACACACTGGAAGGAAACATGAGCACAGTGAGTACTTTGAGAAACAAAGTTTGTATACTTTTTCCACTCAAGCTCTGTGTTGTTGTAAGTAGTGATGCTCATTATGAATCAATTGAACATCTATCAAAATTTACATACATTTATAAAGACCTTGCGCTTCAAATTTACCTATTATGCTGATTTTCAATGTTGATCATTTTATTTTTGGGGTCTACTAGAACAGATTTACATGCTTAATTTTTTCCCCTCATCTTTCTATATCTGTATTCACCTGCTGAGAATATTGGTTTCTGTGGGAGAGTTTCTCTTTGGGCTGTTTTTGGACTTTGCAGAATGTTTACATGCACAAAAAGCATGTAAAAGAAAGGGAAACACTAAAGGAAATTGGTGAAAAAAAAACAAAGCTATGGTTTTGGAGAATAAAAAGATAGTTGATAGTTGGAATCGCAACAACTGGCAATAATGACACCGTGTTTCAAAATCTTTTGAAACCTCTTCTTTGAATATTAAAGTTCTTTTTGGAAACAATATATAAAGTTATGTTAAACACCACTATTGTTTTTTAGGCCTTAGATGTGTACCATGCAGCTCGGGACCACTAAAGAGGGACCAGTACCCGTGCTTGACCTGTCCCTCCAATGCCAAGACCAAAAAATGGCACTTGGCGAAGCTTCCACAGTCACACATCTGTGGCAGAAGCCGAAAGCCAGACTTCAGTTTAATTCCAGAACAGATACTGTGGTCAAGGTCATTTTTTATTTTTATAATTATTCAACTATAATAACACAGACAAAAACTAATACACTGGAAGACTTATGGTTAAAAAAAAAAACTGAGCTAACTGTATTGCAATTTTTTATGGCAATAATTACACTGTGCTCCTTTGTTCTACAATGGAGGAGCTTGTGGTCCCCGCACCTGTGTGGACGGGAGATATAAATGCCATTGTTGCTGCTTTGCCATTTAAAGTGTGCATGGTGATGGAGCGGGCTTAATTTGTTCTTTGGAGAGTCCAGAGTTTTCTGAGGTTTGAGGTAGGGAGGTTATAACTTGGGGAGGGGAGGGTGTTTTCTGTTTGTTCACATTGTTTTGGCATATCTGTTAAATACAGTTTTGCTTGGTTTATTATAAATGTGTCTGTTGAATAAAGACCTCTGACTGTGGTCAGTGCCTGCAGTATTTGGTTTAGAGAAAAAATACCTAATGTACCTTAAATGTGGTGTAATGTAAATCTGAATTTGGTCTTTGATTTGGTCCATCTGAATGGGTCCAAATGTAGCCCAAACAAAGACACTGAAATTTAGTCCACACATAGCCCATAAAAAGACGTTGATATTTGGTCTGTGTTCAGACCGCCCATTTTGTACTAAACTTGCCCAAAAAAAGACGTTGAAATTTGGTCTGTGGTTGGACCATCCGATTGGGTTCAAACATAGCCAAAAAAAGAAAAAAAAAATGTTGATATTTGGTCTGTGTTTGGACCATCCAGTTAGTACCAAATGTAGCCCAAAAGATGATGTTGATATTTGGTCAGTGTTTGGACTGTCCAAAAGCCATACAGATGAGTATGGGTCAGACCAACATTCTATTTGTGCTCGGGGGTCTGCCATGAGATGTATGTGTATGCGAAACTATGTCTACTGTGTACAGCATGTGCTTGTCAATCCCATTCATTCCTAATGAGAAAAAAATTGAGAAAAATGTGTTGTGCAATCATTAATGACTGGTTCAGAACTCCCAAGTGTTTTGATTTAAATAGCCGTGACTCCATCTCGTGAGCTGCTGCATGGATTTGCTGATCGTCAACTCATTTTACACAGTATTTGTCACTGTGGATGTTTTACAGATCAGATCTGCCATCTTGGTTTCAAGTTAGATATTTGAGCAGTTTAAAAATCGCAGTAGCTAAGAGCAATGCCCCAACCTAGTACAAACGTTTAGAAATATGTTAATAGAAATGCTGACAAATACTTGAGAACTGGATCCAAGCCAAATTTTAGTTGCAACCACGACCAGTATTTAACATACCTGTTAATACATCCAAAAATCCAAGTCGCTTTTGAAAGTCATATCAACGTCTTATTCTCAACAGTTTTTTCCATGTTGAAAACTTGTGTTTAGGTGATGTGACTCCAACCAAGTGGAGTCGAGGAGTCATTATCATCAATTCCAGCAGCAGGAGTAGAGAGTATAAGTTGCCAGCAGTTAGTTGCAACAGCTGAACATAATTTGGGATGTAAAGTCCATCCTTACACTTATGGTTACGAGTAGTATGTTTAAAACTAGTGACAGATTTCATTTGCACCACGGATATTTACAGTACATCTTTAGTAGTAGTCTGTAAAGTGATCGTAGATCAAAACATTGTCACACTAAAACTTCATAGGCTGATTATGCCAAAGGGCCCACGGCTAGCTTAAGAGAGGGGTGAGGTCAAACTGTAACCTTGGATAGAAAACAGTTGTTAATGAGTAAATGTGCGCACTGTAACTGTATTGACCAGCAAGAGATAATCCAGGCCTGGAACGATTTGGTTTTATGTTTGTACTTAACTTTTTACCCACTCTTAAGTCAGCACACCTCTGTTAGAGTAAATGATTTCTCACAGGTGTACAAGGGACATGGCTTGACTTATAAGAGGAAGGGAAAGGGTTAGCATGGAGTCTTTAGCTCAGATATAGTCATCATATGCTGAGAGAGCAAGGGAATTTGAGTAAAGCTAACAAGTGAGTCTAGACTCTAATACTTACCTGTACTAGCTTAGAGCCAGGCAGTATATTGTAAAACAAGTTTGATTTTCTTGGTACAGTCTTTTGTTTATTTGTATTTTCCTCACTTTTGTGTGAATAAATGTCACCATGTGAAGTTATCTGCCAGAGTTGTCCTCATCCCCTTTCCCACTGCCTCTGTCACTCCAGACATAACTTACCAAGTGTTGGAGCATAGTCACAAGCACGCCTCTGTAGCCAAAGAGTCTGGGTGCTAAACTGGACTGCTTGCAGACCACTGAAAACATATGTCACAATATGAAATGAAAAACAGGACAAAGGAGTTCATCACAATGCGTAAAGCCATAAAGAGAGCTGTGTTCATGACACGAGTCATTTTCTTTGTTATGTTCATCTTCGCCATTGCTTGAGTTATTTACATTGGACACCAGGCTACAGGAGACCCCGAGTACTGGGGGTATTTGGGAGTCACCCTGGTCTCCATGTTAAGCGTAGTAACAGTGAGTCATACACAATCATCTTCAATCACAGATACTGTATATCCAGAAAATATATACATCTGTAGAACAAACTGCCTCCATCTGATATAATCACCAACACAAACACACACCACCACACACCGTTTTAGCCTGTTCTCCCTAATCAACACTGTTCTCATGTTCTCACCCACTCACATGGTTCCAGAATGTTTTTCCACATTTAGTCTATTTTGAACTGTTCTCCCACACTGTGCACACTCCTCTTAGACTGTTTTTCCCTCTCATACGGTTCTTCGATTTTCTCCCCATTGACTGTTTTAGAATGTTCTAATCAATCATTCACTTTGTTCTAGCGTGTTCTCCCAGTTCCACTCTAATTAATTTAGTGTGTTTAAAGGACAGTTATTAAAAGTAAAATGCTGGTGTTTGTAGAAGAATGTATAATCATACTTTGAACTTATTATACTTACAATCACAGTTCAAGACACATTCACAACTCACAACATGCATTCCAATATTCATTGTTTTTCTGAAGGGCTGTGAAGTCTGAAATTCTTCTGTATGTGTAGCCCATATCAATCTAAATATTTCATCATTTATTGTTCCTGGTAATCTTTATCTTCCTTCGGAATACCACTGCAATCCGACACTTGCTTCTGGGCGCAGCTTTTCTTTTGATGAGTGTCTGAAGCTGATCATTAATATGATAGAGCTTTTTGACAAACCACAGCTCCATACGTGGACACTGTAGTACAGACAGACAATAATCATACAAATAAAGTTTAGATTAAAGGTCCTGAAGGGGGAATCACTACCTGCTCAATCACCCCCTGCTCAACACCTGCTAGGGGAATCACTACCTCCTGAATAACACACTTTTTATAGGAGGTAACAGGTGGGTAATGAGGCTTTCACGTATACGCTTTTTCAATAAGACTTGATTTATGAAGTAAAGGATTTGTGAAGGTTTAAAACTGTTCTGTGCACACTTACATGAAAGACGCAATATAAACATAACAGAAAACTAAATATTATTATTATTATTATTATTATTATCAGTAGTAGTAGTAGTCTGTTTTATAGTGCTGTGTTCATTTTAGTGAGTAACATGATTTATGAGGTACATTATGGATGTGTAAAGTAAGAATCTGAAATGAGGTGGTGTTTCACATTCTCTTAGAGGAAGCACATCTTAACCTTCACTCTCCCAGTTTGGAAACATTGCGTTGATTGGGAGGAGTCCTAACACAGACATGACTAAATTCGAGACGCAGTGAACTTTTCAACAAAGTTTGAAGGTTTTGTTCTACTGTTATGTAAGGTTACCTGCTGCTCCACACTGTCTGTCCATCAGAGAAGGCTGTTATAGTAATGCACAGTGTTGTGGTATCTTCACTTCAAGGGTAACCCCCATGATAATAGAAATCACAGTTCTTCCTTGAGGCTCTATACATTACCCACCTTCTCTCTTACTGACCCTAAAACAGAGTTCTGAGGAGCAAGCACAACCTTACAGTGAGAAACATGAATCCATGTTTTCTTTCCTTCACATTTCACTGCTGGAGTAACTCCTGTACCTGAATTTAGCCAAGTCCTGTTCCCAGTTCAGACTACAGCTGGATTACCTTTAAGCAGATCATATAGTGGTTTTAAAATGGCAGCATAAAAATTATTCAAGCCCCACAGATGTTAAATGGGCCATAAAAACAGAACTGTTGCAGGCAACAACATGGCATTAGTATCAGACCTAGTGGCCAAAGGTCTGAAGGAGGAAGTGCTCAAATAAAAGAAGCTTGCTGCCACTAAACTGAAGAAAAGAACACCGAAACAGCTGATTGAAAATAAGCTGAGTGCAGGTTGAGTTCAGGGGGGTGCAGACAGAGTTGGACTGTGGAGAAGACCCCTGAGACCTCATTTATAAATGGTGTGTACATTTATGTATTATGGCTCAAACAGAAGGCCCAGCTCGATGTTTAGGTCTCAAATGCCAAGTCAACCTTCTACTAATGAAGAGATGATAACAATAGTAGATAATCCACTCGCAATTCAAGCAACTGCCAGTTTCCACCAGAGAGGTTAGACAAAAAAGCTTTTGATTTAATTAAAAGGCAAAATATTGATTCTCTATATGAATGGTCAGCTTCAAACCCACAACTGTTCACACTTTGCAGTACAGATAGAAAATAATCATATAAATAAAGCTGAAATAAAAAGGTCCTAAAGTTACCTGCTAGGGGAAACTTTTTCTGGGAGGTTATGGGTCGGTTAAGAGGCTCTTTACAATGCAACCATTTTAAAAAAGATAGTTATTTATGAAGAAAAGAAAAGGATTTATGAAGCTTTAAATCTATGGAAAGTTTTGTAAATGTGGCCTTTAAGTGTCCATACATGCATAAATATATAAAAACAGAGGTGATGAGGCAAAAACATTATTTATTATTATTGTTATTATTATTACTATTTTAAAGTTACTTTTATGAGGTAGATTATGGATGTACTGAATAGAGATTTTAAAACAGTAAGAATCTGAAATGAGGTGGTGTTTCACATTATCTTAGAAGAAGCGCATCTCAGCCTTCACTCTCCCAGCTTGGGAACATTGCTAGACTGGCAGTTCAGAAATGTCAATTTTGTCAATGTCAATTTTATTTATAAAGCACATTTTAAAACAACCAATGTTGACCAAAGTGCTGTCCATTAATGAATAGACAAAACATACATAAAAACACAAACAATCACAGAAACCACAACATTAACTCTCATCTACATTAAAAGCCAAAGAATAAAAATGAGATTTCAGACGAGATTTAAAAACTAGCAGTGTAGGGGCTAGCCTAACATGTAGTGGCAACTTATTCCACAGTTTAGGGGCTATAACTGAAAAAGCACGATCACCCCTGTGCTTCAGCCTGGATTTAGGGACCACCAGAAAAAGCTGATCAGCAGATCTGAGTGACCTTGATGGAATGTATGGCTGCAAAAGCTCAGAGAGATAGATTGGCGCTAAGCCATTCAATGATTTATAGACAAAAAGCAAGATCTTAAAATCAATCCTAAAACGGATAGGAAGCCAATGAAGGGAAGCCAATATGGGCGATATGTGTTCTCGTTTACGCGTTCTTGTTAAAAGACGAGCAGCAGCATTTTGGACCAACTGAAGCCGTGCGATGGAGGCCTGACCAACACCAGCATAAAGCCCGTTACAATAATCAAGTCTGGATGAAATAAAAGCATGTATAGCCCTTTCAAAATGATTAAAAGATAAGAATGGCTTGACCTTAGTTAAAAGTCTCAGCTGAAAGAAACTGGATTTAATGACAGAATTTATCTGTTTGTCTAACTTAAAATCACTGTCTATCATCACACCAAGATTTTTTGCATAAGGTCTTACATAAGTGTCCAAAGAACATAAGTCCTTATAGGGGGCCTCAGTGACACTACTCGGTCCAAAAATCAGCACTTCAGTTTTACTTTCATTGAAATTTAAAAAATTTAAAGCCATCCATACTTTGATGTCTTCAAGACAGTCTAACAACATTTTTAAGGAATTTGTATCCCTTCGTCGTAGAGGCAAATAGATTTGGGTATCATCTGCATACATATGAAAGGAGATACCATATTTCCTCAGAATAGACCCCAAGGGAAGCATGTACAATGAAAATAAAACTGGACCCAGAATGGAACCCTGGGGAACCCCACATGTGAGAGGTGCTGAAGAAGATACAAGATCACCAAGGCTGACAGAAAAACTTCTGTCAGATAGATAAGATCTGAACCATTCTAAAGCGGTGCCTTGTATGCCAGCACATTGCTCCAGCCGAGACATAAGAATGCTGTGGTCCACCGTGTCAAAAGCAGCTGTAAGGTCTAAAATCATAAGAATGGCAGAATCCCCTGAGTCAGTAATTAATAAAAGATCATTAAAAACTCTTAACAGTGCACTTTCAGTGCAATGAAGAGGTTTAAACCCAGACTGGAACATCTCTAAAATACCATTTCTATCAAAATAATTTTGCAGCTGCAAGAATACAACTTTCTCCAAAACCTTTGAGAGAAACGGGAGTTTGGAAATGGGTCTAAAATTAGACAGCACTGAGGGATCTAAATTTGATTTTTTAATCAAAGGTTGCACCACTGCATGCTTAAAATCAGTTGGCACGATTGCTGATGCAAGGCTGCTGTTCACAATGGCATGAATATTTGGCCCAATAGTGTCAAAAATATCTTTAAGAAAATGAGGAGGGACAACATCTGTAGGACAAGCTGAAGGTTTCAAATGAATGATAATTTCCTTTAAAAGAGAAAGAGAGACAGGCTCAAACTGGTCAAAAACAGCAGAGCAAGTAACTACAATAGATGGGTCATAAGAAGAAAATGTAATAGAAGATCTAATATTAGCAACTTTCTCTACAAAAAAGTGTAAAAACCTTTCACAGTTGTCCAAAGAAATATCAGGACAATAAGATCTGGGGGGATTAAGAACAGCACTGATGGTATTAAAAAGAACTTGAGGCTTATGACCATTATTTGCAACAAGAGCAGAGAAATATTTCATCTTTTCAGCTTTTACAACTATCTGGTATTTCTTCCAGCTGTCCTTTACAATATCAAAAGACACCTGCAACCTGTCTTTCTTCCACTTGCGCTCAGCTCTCCTACATTCTCGTCTAGCGTCACGAGTGGTGATATTTAACCAAGGTTCAGATTTATGTTTGGAATGCATAATTTTTACTGGAGCCACCATGTCCAAAATACTTCGGCATGAGGAATGAAACAAAGAGATTAGTTCCTCTGTATTAAGACACGAGAGGGACCCTGAAATGATCTGCACATCTTTAAAAGCATCCGAGAACTGTACAGCAGTGGTAGGAGTGAAAACACGACGGCAATGACCCAGAACACATGGTTTGGTAGCATGGGGAAAAGAAATTTCAAATAAGACAGGCATATGATCAGAAAACACTGCATCACATATCTCGATGTTAAAAACCGACAGACCATATGATAAAACGAGATCTAATGTGTGTCCATGCTCTTGTGTGGGACCAGCCACAGACTGCACAAGATTAAAAGAGTCAATAATACTTAAAAACTCTTTGACCAGCGGCTTAGTGGGGCAGCATACATGAATATTAAAATCTCCGACAACTAAAACACTGTCATACTTTGGCATAATTCCAGCCAGAAACTCTGAAAAGTCATTGATAAAATCCTTATTATATTTAGGAGGTCGATAAATCACGACGCATAGTATTAGATGAGATCGGCCCAGCTCGAACATATTCAGTTCAAAACTGGAATAGATCGCTGGCGACAATTGCCGACAGGTAAATGTTTCTTTAAAAATAGTTGCTACTCCACCTCCACGTCCAGTCGTCCTTGGGGAATTAAAATAAGTACAGCCTAATGGTACACATTCTGAAAATGCGCTTAAATCTCCAGCATTTACCCAAGTTTCGGTCGCGCACAACAGATCCAGCCCATGAGAAGTGAAAAAATCCTTTAAAATAAATGTCTTATTTGCCAGAGATCTAGCATTAATCAAGGCTACCTTGGTAGAAACAGGGCCATTTACTGTCCGAGGTGCTCGATCCAGTGGTCGAAGGTTTTGAAAGTTCACCCCTCTTCCTCGAAAGCGGACAGATCGAACAACGGGTGTCTGGTTCTCGTTTTCAGAACCGACAACAGGTACCAACCAGGTGTATCCAAGGCTAAGAGAGTACCAGAGAGCAAAAGACGGATGATCCGATGCATGTTCTGCGAAACCACGGCAGATATTAGGTCCAGGAGAAACTAAGCCGGATTTCAATCTCACCAACAGCCCACCGCGTTTACCGCGGCGTCTGTGACGTTTCCGCCAAGGCAGCAGGCCAGTTGTGCGGCAAAGGTGAGCAGGTATTCCCGACAGAAACGGTGGAACAAAAGATTTCTGCCCACCAGGGTCGTACCTCACCAAGTGTTTAGCCGCAGACCGAAGATCAAGGAGCGCTTGTCGATCATAGACCAGAAGAGAGTCTCCATATTTAATGACAGCAAACAACAATAAAACAAACACAGACCAAACGAACAGCGGCAGACGGCACGCCACACACACTGGCGCCATCTTGAAAAAACCTGCTAATGACAAAATTGGAGAGAAAACTTCTTTAAAATGGTTATTTACTAAAAAGTGTTTGCCACTTCTTCATTGGAGACACGTAATGTAAATAATATTGAAGTGAGATCTTCCCCCAAATTGTACAACAGTATATCACTATAAAACAGTGAAACTGAGCCATAAGCACAACACAAATATACAGAATGCACCCAGATGTGTAATCCCTCGCCAAGCTTACTCTACTCTGATAGAAATGCATCTGCTTCTTTCAAAATGGTAGTTAGTATCACAAAATAGACATCGATGCACTTTCAGCTCTGTTAGATTGTTCTTACGCATCAAAGATCTGACAAGAGAAATGACATTATTAGAGAACAAGAGTAGATTAAAGACAGAAAAGGCTCCTTTTTGATGGAGGCATAAGTGGTTCATTGGTGAAATATCTATCTAGTCACTGGAATTATCCATCCGTTTAAATGTCATAACATTCAGGTTTTGTTACTCTCTTTATTTTTTTAGTGTTTCTCTTACTTAATTAGTCTTCCACCAAATCATTTTAAATGATCATTTAGCTTTTTTTGTAATCTCCTCTTGCCATGTAGAAGTGTGACTTTCAGGAGCTCCAATATAACATGTTTCTGACCCGAATATGTTTAAGTTGCAAAGTATGAACAAAACAAGCTGCCAATGCTCAACTCACACATAATGACAAGATCAATACATTAATATCAAAATGACAAATCACATCCTCACCTAAGAAAGTCAAATCAAATCAAATTTATTTATATAGTGCTTTTAACAACTGATGTTGTCTCAAAGCAGCTTTACAGTAAAAAGCAATATGGGATAATGACAAAATGGGCCAATGATGGCGCAGGGTGTCAACATGAAAGAAAACAAAACTGTTTCTTGACCTGGACATTTTAAATGAATGGAAATGTAACTAAAGGCACAGTGAGCAGCACTCCATCAGTAGTCTTCCATGTATTCAACTTTTCCACAGATAACCAGGTGTGGGCAGTCTTTTGTTTGTTTTTTCCCCAGTTCGTGTAAATAAATGCCACTGTGTGACGTTATATGCCCAAGTGACCCTCTCTTTCCCACTGCCTCTGTCACTCAGCCACAAGTTACCCGGTGACAGTGTTCGCGCCGGAATTTGGCGAAGCATCGTCACAAGCACGCCCCTGTAGTATCTAGGTGCTAAACTGAACCGCTTGCAGACCACTGAAAACATTTGACACAATATGAAATGAAAACAAGGACAAAGGAGCCCTCAAACTGTTAAAGAACTGAAATCCTACATCAAGCAAGTATACTACAGATGCTATTTCAGTCCAACCTACTTTTGTACTTTTGGGCTGGAATTTAATCAGTTTTGAAGTCAAACTCCGCAGTAAACCCAGAGAATAGCTTTCCACATGAATTTAGCATAAAGGCTTTAAAATTGTTTAATAAACAAAAAGCATGCAGGACTCGGATCATATCTAAAGTTTAACATTTTTATTATTCCGACAATGACAAACTTCCAAAAGTCTTGAACAGAAATGACAATGATAACTGATAATTAAACCCATTTTATAGTGCCTGTAATAAATACAATACATACATATACAACATATATAGTATATACTGACTGTGATGAGCTAAATTTTTGGTTTTTGGAAGCAAGAGATTTTGCCAAATACTCCATACTCCAAACACTTTCAGTTTGTTCTGTAAATAAATTACATGTAAAGGTTTGAGATATAGTTATTAATTCGGTGTACATTTTGGAACCTATTCTCTATTAAAATGGTTTAGATTCTTGCCAGATTGTGAGTAGGTGCGACAGTAACGGCTTATCCCATGGAACATCATAAGCATGCATGGAGGACCTCAACTACACATAGAACATAAGACGTCCCTGTAAGTACGAAAAGTTTCTTTATGAGCAGTTTATTTCCACATCAGTGTGAGAAACCATTATACGTCTGCATGGATAATGGTGCAGGTGTGAATTATAAGGAAAGTATAAGGAATTGAAGAAAAGTAACAGCTGCTCTTTGTGTCTGTTATTTGTGTACAGGAGAGATGCACAATTTTGCGCCTTTATTGCTTCCATCTCTCAGCACCCTTTCTTTAATGGACTGATCGCATTTATCATCATCAACATGGTCTTCATTACCCTGGCAGTAGAAGACATTAAAACAAGGATGTACAGGGTGAGTATGTTAAAAAATAGAGTTAGTCTGATATAAACTGTTTATATGAGAGAGACACAGGAATGAGAGGCAAAGGTGGGAAAGTAAAAGAGTAGGAGAGTTTCAGTAGTCCTGCCCTGCAGGTGTCTGAGAAGATCTTCGTTTCTTTACGTGCTGGAGATCTGTATGAAAGTCTACGTGGAGCCACGTGACTTTTGGATACAAGGACTAAATTTGTTCAGCACTGCGTTACTGCTGCTGTCTATGGGAGCCACATCATTCCAACAAAAAGAAGGTCCAGGTCCATGTTTAAGCAACAAATCAACCTAATGAGAATGATCATATCATATGAATCACCCACTTCAGACAAAGCTACATATGTGGACACTTTGTAGTACAGACAATAATCATATAAATAAAGCTGAATACAATTTACTATCCTGCTACGGGAAGCATTGCTTCTCATGAACACTTTATTGAGTGGTAATGAGTGGGTTATGAGGCTTTCACATATATCCTTTTTTAAGAAGAATGCTTTACGAAGAGAAGAAAATGATTTATGGAGGTTTAAAGCCCTTTTGTGCAAACTTACAATCTGGTGTTGATGCAAAGATTTGTAAATGTGGACCCTGAAATGACCATCCATGCATGCAAATGTTTGAAAACAGAGCAGAACATCAGTAGTAGTATTGTGTTTCATAGTGATGTGTTTATTTCAGTGAAGAACATCTTTAGCACATCTTAGCCTTCACTCTCCCTTTGGAAAAATGGTTTTGATAGGGGTAGCTGCAATGAAGAACTGGCACAAAAATAAAGACTTTTCTGTCCCCATTCAAACAACAGAACGCCACCATCAACAAGTGAGGAACACACACACACACACACACACACACAGCGTAATTAATCATTATTCAGTTCGTAGCAGGAGTTTAACTATAATGCTGTGTGTAGCTCAATAAATATTGCCCATATCAGTCTAAATATTTCATAATTTATTGTGTCTGGTAACTTTTATCTTTCTTCCGAATAGCACCGCAATCAGACACTTCCTTCTGGGTGCAACTATTCCTTTGATGATCATTGTAGATTCTCCATATGAATGATTAGCTTCAGACAGAGTTTACTGACAACCCACATCTTCGTATGTGGACACTCTGTAGTACAGACAGACAATAATCATATGAATAAAGCTTAAAATTAAAGGTCTTAAAGATACCTGCTACGTGAATCACTGCAGAAAAACAAGACTTTTCTGTCCCCATTTAAATAACAGAACGTCATCATCAACAAGTGAGCATCACACACACACACCAATTAATCGTTATTCAGTTTGTAGCAGGAGTTACAGGATACAGGTTTTTAGGTGTGATATGCTTTTTGATTAGATTCTTTGCAAGTAAAAGATTGTGTGTTCTTGTGCAAAATAATGACCACTGTAAGACAGTGAAACTGAGCCATAAGAACAACAGAAGAAAACAGAATGCATCCAGAGGTCGCATCCAGTTTCATCCTGGCGTCTCAGGCATTATAATAACTGCTGTACCATTTAAGGTTAAACAGGGAAATTCTAACAAAGAAGCTGGTGAATAAGGGCCACCACTAACTTTACCATTTAAATCTAAGTATATCTTGGTGTGTAACTGGATTGAAATTACAGACTAAAGAAAAATATATTTTTTTAAAAGTGTATAACAGTTTATGAATGTGTGATGAACACAGATTGTTTTTTTTTTTTTGCTTTTACACGACTGGCAGTAAAATACTCCGGTTGTTTGTAGGCTCTCCCAAACAAGTCACATGTCTAGAAGGCCTGGTGTCACTCCACCTCCACCCCTACCACAAAATCTGCAAGAATTATGTGGGAATATTCATGTTGCATGGGATGGATTATTGTAGGTCACAATTAGGCACCTCTACAAATCAATGGCGAGGTGTACGCATGCCGCATTAGCAAACATGGTGGCCCGATGCCCTACTGAGAGACACTACTTCTGTACGTGTAGAAGGGAGTCGTGTTCATGGGACGTGCCTTGATCTTTTTTATGTTTCTCCTTGCCATCGCTGGTGTCTTATACATTGGGCATGAGGCTACAGGAGACTGGGGGGATTTCAGGGTTGCCCTATTCTTCCTGTTAAGCATAGTTACAGTTGGTCATACAATCATAAATGCTGTATATCGTCGCTGTCCAAAGAAAAACATGTATCTCCATTTTTGTTGATTTTTACTTTTATGCCTCATTTGAGCCCATGAGCTGCTGTTTACACTGTGTGGAAATTTCATGTTGAATGGACCAACAGAAATGACCCAAAACTGCTTGGAAAGACGTCTGGTTCCATTGACTTATAATCAAATTCAATAAGGTTTTTGGCCTCTCCTGTAAAGTTGCCATTTTGGAGATACCTGTTTTTCTTTGGACAACAACGATATTTAGAATATATATAAATCTGTAGAACAAACTGCCTCCATCTGATATAATAACCAACAAACACAATCACCAGCACACACAGTTCTTCCCAATTTATACTGTTTAGGCTGTTCTCCCTAATTTACAGTTTTCACCCACTCACACTGTTTTTCCACATTTAGTCTGTTTTGCACTGTTCTCCCACATTGTTCTAAACTCCCCCATTCACACTCTTCTGGACTGTCATTTTAGACTGTTTTCCCCCTTCACATACTGTTCTGGAATGTTCTGCCCATTGACTGTTTTAAGTAGTGTAAGACATGTAACAGGAACAAATTGGCAAAATGAAATATAAAATAAATAATGACATAACCGACTGCCCATCTGCATGTTACTTTGAGGTTACAATACTCTGGTTGTTTGTAGGCTCTCCCAAACAACGCGTCACATGTTCAGACAGCCTGTTGTCACTCCACCTCTACTGGAAAATATGTTGGAACTGTGTGAGAATGTTCAAGTTGTATGGGATGGATTATCACAGGACACCATTAGCAACTTCTACAACTCCATACTGCCAGGAGTATGCATGTTGCATTAGCAAACATGCTGGGCCAATGCCCTACTCAGAGACACTACTGGTGTATGTGCAGCTCAATAAATATTGCCCATATCAGTCCAGCACTGTGTAGATTCTCCATATGAATTATCAGCTTTTATTTTTTAGTTTTTGACAACCCACAGCTCCATATGAGGGCACTCTGTAGTACAGACAGACAATGAAGGTCTTAAAGTTACATGCTAGGGGAATCACTGCTGCTTACTAACACCTTTTCTAGGAGGTAACAGGTGGGTTTTTCAGTAAGACCATGATTTATGAAGAGAAATAAAGGATGTATCAAGGATTAAAGCCTGTTTGTGAAAACGGAAGATACAGTATAAACAAAGCAGAAGACATTTTCATTACCATTTATTATTATTATCAATAGTAGCAATATATTTTATAGTGTTGTGTTTTTTCAGTCAGTAACATGATCCATGAGGTATATTATGGAAGTGTAAAGTAAGAATTTGAAGGTGAGGTGGAGGTGAAATGAGGTGGTGTTTCACATTCTCTTAGAGGAAGCACATCTTAACCTTCACTCTCCCAGTTTGGAAACATTGCGTTGATTGGGAGGAGTCCTAACACAGACATGACTAAATTCGAGACGCAGTGAACTGTTCAACAAAGTTTGAAGGTTTTGTTCTACTGTTATGTAAGGTTACCTGCTGCTCCACACTGTCTGTCCATCAGAGAAGGCTGTTATGGCAATGCACAGTGTGTTTTGGTATCTTCACCTCAAGGGTAACCCCCATGATAATAGAAATCACAGTTCTTCCTTGAGGCTCTATACATTACCCACCTTCTCTCTGACTGACCCTAAAACAGAGTTCTGAGGAGCAGGCACAACCTTACAGTGAGAAACATGAATCCATATTCTCTTTCCTTCACATTTCACTGCTGGAGTAACTCTTGCATCTGAATTTAGCCAAGTCCTGTTCCCAGTTCAGACTACAGCTGGATTACCTTTAAGCAGATCATACAGTGGTTTTAAAATGGCAGCATAAAAATTATTCAAGCCCCACAGATGTTACATGGTCTTAAAAACCCAGAATTGTTGTAGTAACAACATGACATTAGTATCAGAGCTAGCAGCCAAATTCATCTATATACTGTACACTAGCACAACAGAACAGTTTTGCCCTAGTGTCCATTGTTTGCAAACAAAAGCATTTATGCATTTTACATAAATAACAACAAAAAGATTGTTCTTAGCTAACACAACTAAACAGATGAGCCAGAGCACCAGAGCATTTTAGTTCAAAGATGGAGCAGATTTTGTTTAATTTGTTAAGATACGTGCAAGTCCTTCTATGGCTTTCATTACCACAGACAACTGTTCCTGTGAAATTCCCTGAAAAAGGTTTCCTACGGGTTTCTGATGTGAAATTACCCCTAAAGGGATGTCTTGTTGGGCTCCACATCAATCCCTTTTTGTGCTTATCTGCCTGGTTTTTGCCCAATGATCAACTTTGACAGTAGTAGCTCTCAGAGAACTTGTCTGTCTTTGAGTTAGAAATGTTGTTACTAAAAATCCAAGTTAGACGTCTTCTCTGAGTACATGAACAGATGACAGAGGTAGTGAGTTTTGAGACACAGCCGGTGATGTTCCACCCTTAACTAATGTACTGTTTCAATAGTGAAGAAACTTCCAAGAGTCTTTACCACATATCTGAGCATTTTGGCCTTTTGAAGTCATGGTAGGGTAACACGACTAGCTTTCTCCAACGAAAAATAATAATAATAATAATAATAAATAAATAAACCAAAACCCCCCCAAAAAAACCACTTCCAAAATTGCATATATGTTGAGGCTATTTTCTCTCAATATTGTCCATCTCTGATCTGATTTTAATACAGCAAACATGATAAACTGCATGCCATTTTTCCCCATTCTCCTTATATTACAGGTGGATGGCTGGTTACTACTGAAGAATGCATAAATATTAGGAGTGGCTAACAGCCTGATTTTCTTCATGCCGATAGACCACTTCATTTTATTTAACATCACTTCTGGATTAGTGATCATAGAGGTTGTGGTAAATCATTCTTTACATTTGCAATGTATTTGGTGGATGCTCCTATCCAGAGCTAAAGTTTGATCGTGTTACAGAGGCAGGGGAATGTAGCTTTAGGAGTCTTGGTCAAGGACTGGTATACTGGTATAGTGTGGTGTGCTTGCCCAGCTGGGTACTCGAACCACAGTGTGCTATGTAGAAGGGAAAGAGGGAGGGGTATTATCATCACTAACATTAAGCCTGATGCTGAATTTAAAATGAACAATAATATTATTTTGGTATTAACCTCTTAGTGATGTAATGATCATTAGTAATAAACTTAATGCTTACTTTAACATTACACCGAACTCTGAAATTGACACTAATATTTATATTTGGTTCTTTCTAATGTCAAACAACGCAAAACAGAAACCCAAACAGGAGGGTCTGAAGGAGGCATCAGTGAAATTCAAGAAGCTTGCTGCTGATAAAACTGAAGAAAAGGATACTGAAACAGCTGATTGGAATTCAGGTGAGTGAAGGTTGAATTTAGGGAGGTGCAGACGAAGTTGCGGGGAAAACCCCTGAGACCTTATTTATAAACGGTGTGTACATTTATGTATTAATGGTCAAATAGAAGGCCCAGCTTAATGTTTAGGCCTCAAATGACAAGTCAACCTTCTAATGATGAGGACATGATAACAATAGCAGATAACTCACCTGCGACAAAGACGTAAAAGGTACACCATCCTCACATTTCATGCAATTGACTGTTTCCACCAGACAGGTCTCCAAATTACCAAAAAAGGAGCTTTTGATTTGATTAAAACAAAATTTGACATCCCACAGCTATTCACACTTTGTAGTACAGACAGACAATAATCATAAATGAAGCTGAAACAAAAGGTACTGATGTTACCTGCTAGGGGAATCACTGATGCTCACTAAAACTTTTTCTGGGAGATTACTGGTGGGTTAAGAGGCTCTTTAATGTCCATCCATTTTCAGAATGAGAGTTATTTATGAAGAGGATTTATGATAAGGATTTAGTTTAAAGCTGTTTTTGTGTACAACTTTACTCTGGTATCTATGGAAAGATTTGTAAATGACAGAGAGCGAAGAAAGACCTGGAGTGAAAGATCACAACCCAACTCATCCACTGCTAACATGCCAGGACTCCAGCAGTTTAGTTATTGTAGAGGTTAAGGTTAATCCCTTTACATTTACATTTATGTATTTGCCAAATGCTCCTATCCAGAGCTACAGTTTAGTCGTGTTACAGAGGCAGACAAATATAGTTTAAAAGGCTAGCTAAAGGTAAACAGATAAAGTGTGGTGTGCTTGCCCAGATGGGAAATTGAACCAGAGTCTGCTACTTAGAAGCGAGGGACAAGTATCATCACTAACACTAGGAGTGCCAAATAAAAAAAAAAGTTTTTCAGTGAGTAACATTCATGACGTAGAATATGGATCTGTAAAGTAAGAATTTGAAATGAGGTGGTGTTTCATTTTCTTAGAGGAAGAACTGGCAGACAACCAAATTAAAGAGGGATGAGAATGGCAACAACATGGCATTAGTATCAGACCTAGCAGCCAAGGGTCTGAAGGAGGCAGTGCTGAAAAAAGAAGCTTGCTGCCGCTAAACTGAAACAAAGAACACTGAAACAGCTGATTGAAAATCAGGTGAGTGCAGGTTGAGTTCAGGGGGGTGCAGACAGAGTTGGACTGCAGAAAAGACCCTCCAAGACGGTGTGTGACTTAAACGGTGTGTACACTTATGTATTAAGGCTCAAATAGAAGGCCCAGCTCAATGTTTAGGCCTCAAAGGCCAAGTCAACCCTCTATTGATGAAGACATAACAGTAGATAACTTTTCTGTTTTTCTGGGATATATATATCCCATATATATATATATATATATATATATATATATATATATAT